>CM062818.1:483253354-484479980 GCA_031772625.1 Pinus tabuliformis | reverse complement strand
TGAAATGAAATCATTATTTCCGCTGCATCTTTGTGTTATGGTTATCGCATCTCTGTATTTATGGTTATCTCTATAATTATTGCGTTCCTGTTTAATCCGGATCATGGTATCAGAGCGGTCTGCTTTTTCTCTGTTTTTCTTTGCATGTCCCCAACGAGGTCGGGATATTAGGAGTTAGGGCTTGAACTGGTCGAACCTTTGCAAGACCAGCCTCGAAAATCCCGACGGCCTCCCATGGCGGATGAGAAGAAAGACGAGGGGCAGGAGATCCTATCAAAATCTT
Source organism: Pinus tabuliformis (assembly GCA_031772625.1). Classification (NCBI taxonomy): domain Eukaryota; kingdom Viridiplantae; phylum Streptophyta; class Pinopsida; order Pinales; family Pinaceae; genus Pinus; species Pinus tabuliformis. The sequence goes on along the minus strand of CM062818.1, from coordinate 484,479,697 downwards.
GCTCGAAGAAGCGCTCGAGCGGCAAAGGAACGCGATGATGGATAGCTTTGCGCAGATCCTTCAGCGGCTACCCAGAGGCGACGCATCGACTTCCAACAGCGACTCTGGAAACGCCACACCGTTCAAGGTACAAGTTAATTTTGAAATCCCCATCTTCGAGGGTCAAATAGACGCAGATGCCGTAGATAAATGGTTAAATCTGCTAGATGGGTATTTTTCTGTTCACGAATTTTCAAGTCGGGAAAAGATTGTTTTTGCTCTTCTCAAAGCAGCCCCCCAACGTCAAGGACTGGTGGGAAACCTACTGCGAGCAGAAGGATGAAAGTACAGGCTCACTGTTTTCAGCCGCACCCACTTGGAATGACTTCCGGGATGCCATCAAGGAGCAGTACTACCCTGTCGGAAGCTATGAGGACAAATACATCAAATGGACCACACTGCGGCAGGGACGAGACCAAGATGTGCCGGAGTTCACAAACATTTTTCATACCCTTCGCACACAGTTGGGTATCAAAGATTCTGAGCTGCATCTGGTGCTCAAATACCGTGGCTGCCTGCACAGATACATCCAGGAAGAGATGGTGTTCTTGAACATCTCCTCACTCGGCACAGCATACCGATACGCTGTCAAAATCGAGCAAAAGTTCAAACAGAAGAAGCGAGACTTTGGATCTGCAAATCCGAAGCCCAAAGGACAAAGCCAAGGCGGGGTGACCCAAGATAACCCGTCGAAGCCGCAAGAAAAGAACAACACCATGAAGCCGAAGAAGGACACAGGGAAGTGGTGTGAGTTCCACAAGAGTCCCACTCATAACACAAGTGAGTGTCGGACCAAGCAGTCGCTGGTGGCTGAGTTGAAGGCTTCCGAATCAGATGCATGTCCGATCCTGAGCCAGAACCCGACAAGGGGAATGGCAAAGGGAAGCAGATCATTGATGCGGATCCTAGTGCCACTGTTGCCACCGCCAAGATCAAGAAAAATGAGCCGAAGATCCAGAGGAGGGGGAGCGTCTTTTCCACTCACAGATGTGGGTGAGGGGTTCACCGCTGCGATTCATTGTCGACAGTGGTAGCCAAAAGAACCTCGTTTCAGCAGAGGTCGTGAAGCGGTTGGGCCTACCGACTACACCACACCACAGCGTACAGTATCGGGTGGCTTCATGAAGGACGAGATCTGAAAGTTCGCCAGCAGTGCCGCCTTCCATACAGCATCAAGCCCTTCACAGACGAGGTATTGTGTGATGTTACACCTCTGGATGTTTGTGATGTACTATTAGGCCAGCCATACTTGTGGAGGCGACATGCTGTGTATGAGTCCAGGCCTCGTGCTGTCATTATTTCTTTGAATAATTCATTATACAGGATACCAGAGGTAGCCCCACCTACTGCCCACATCCTTGATCACTACCAAGAAAGGCAGCAAGCTCATATCACAGACCAGGAAATTCATCTGTCTGGTTCACTCTCAAAATAAGGGGAAGATCGTTGCTACATCCATGACCCCTGCAAAGGGTTCCTACACGCAGCAGCAGCAACAAAGGGATACAGTCATGACAGAACACAGGAACAAATTCTCCTCACCCACAGGGGTACCACATAAGTTTCAGGTGGGCAACAAAGTTTGGTTACATCTGCAGAAAGAACGCCTTACAAGAGCCCATCAGAAGCTCGACCACTCCGACATGGTCCTCACAGCAGTACCAAGGCTATGGGAAACAATGCTTTGAAGCACAAATTCCTCCATTCCTTCGTTTGCACCGAGTGTTCAATGTGGATCATCGTCGACCATGCTTCCCACCATCACTGGACACATCAGAGATTGCAGGACAAGTTCAGCAGATGGAGGAACTCAACGCAATGGGGACCATTGCTTCCTAAGGGGGGAGGAATGATCCAGGTGGATGTTGGTGGCCACCCACCAACCCATTTGGACCCCCACAACTGTCTCTTTCAGTCTTTTCAGTTTCCTTAATTGTAGCACAGTTTACTATTTTTAGCAGTTTTTCGGGTCCTGAACTTCCGGAGCCGTTTTGAGGCCCTAAACGACGTTTTTTTGGAATTCTGGGGCGATCGAGCCTTGTGTTGCCCCCCAAAGTGGTAGTACTCGATAGATCTTTCTAACGAGCTATCGTACGCGTCAAACGGAGATCGTATGCCAAAGTTACGACCCCGGAAATTGATGTACCAATTTACCCAAACGGGGCCCACAATTTGGCGTTTCATCTTCTAGGGTTAGGTTTCGGTATGTGAAGGGTTTTCCATTGTTTCTCAACAATAAATAGGCCTTCGAGCCTCATTGTAATACAGTTCGGAACAGTTCAGAGGCATGTAGCCGCACATCTCTTCTCAGAGATAGCTACCATCGCCCTAGCTGGTTTATTTCCATTTCTGTTTGTAAGCATATTTCAGTATTTTACAGTAATGAAATGAATCATTATTTCCGCTGCATCTTAGTGTTTATGGTTATTCGCATCTCTGTATTTATGGTTATCTCTGTAATGTTGCGTTCCTGCTTAAATCCGGATCAGTGGTATCAGAGCGGTCTGCTTTTCTCTGTTTTTCTTTGCATGTCCCCAACGAGGTCGGGATATAAGGAGTTAGGGCTTGAACTGGTCGAACCTTTGCAAGACCAGCCGCGCAAATCCGACGGCCTCCCATGGCGGATGAGAAGAAAGACGAGGGGGCAGGAGATCCTATCAAAATCTTGCTCGAAGAAGCGCTCGAGCGGCAAAGGAACGCGATGATGGATAGCTTTGCGCAGATCCTTCAGCGGCTACCCAGAGGCGACGCATCGACTTCCAACAGCGACTCTGGAAACGCCACACCGTTCAAGGTACAAGTTAATTTTGAAATCCCCCATCTTCGAGGGTCAAATAGACGCAGATGCCGTAGATAAATGGTTAAATCTGCTAGATGGGTATTTTTCTGTTCACGAATTTTCAAGTCGGGAAAAGATTGTTTTTGCTCTTCTCAAAGCAGCCCCCCACGTCAAGGACTGGTGGGAAACCTACTGCGAGCAGAAGGATGAAAGTACAGGCTCACTGTTTTCAGCCGCACCCACTTGGAATGACTTCCGGGATGCCATCAAGGAGCAGTACTACCCTGTCGGAAGCTATGAGGACAAATACATCAAATGGACCACACTGCGGCAGGGACGAGACCAAGATGTGCCGGAGTTCACAAACATTTTTCATACCCTTCGCACACAGTTGGGTATCAAAGATTCTGAGCTGCATCTGGTGCTCAAATACCGTGGCTGCCTGCACAGATACATCCAGGAAGAGATGGTGTTCTTGAACATCTCCTCACTCGGCACAGCATACCGATACGCTGTCAAAATCGAGCAAAAGTTCAAACAGAAGAAGCGAGACTTTGGATCTGCAAATCCGAAGCCCAAAGGACAAAGCCAAGGCGGGGTGACCCAAGATAACCCGTCGAAGCCGCAAGAAAAGAACAAACACCATGAAGCCGAAGAAGGACACAGGGAAGTGGTGTGAGTTCCACAAGAGTCCCACTCATAACACAAGTGAGTGTCGGACCAAGCAGTCGCTGGTGGCTGAGTTGAAGGCTTCCGAATCAGATGCATGTTCCGATCCTGAGCCAGAACCCGACAAGGGGAATGGCAAAGGGAAGCAGATCATTGATGCGGATCCTAGTGCCACTGTTGCCACCGCCAAGATCAAGAAAAATGAGCCCGAAGATCCAGAGGAGGGGGAGCGTCTTTTCCACTCACAGATGTGGGTGAAGGGTTCACCGCTGCGATTCATTGTCGACAGTGGTAGCCAAAAGAACCTCGTTTCAGCAGAGGTCGTGAAGCGGTTGGGCCTACCGACTACACCACACCCACAGCCGTACAGTATCGGGTGGCTTCATGAAGGACGAGATCTGAAAGTTCGCCAGCAGTGCCGCCTTCCATACAGCATCAAGCCTTCACAGACGAGGTATTGTGTGATGTTACACCTCTGGATGTTTGTGATGTACTATTAGGCCAGCCATACTTGTGGAGGCGACATGCTGTGTATGAGTCCAGGCCTCGTGCTGTCATTATTTCTTTGAATAATTCATTATACAGGATACCAGAGGTAGCCCCACCTACTGCCACATCCTTGATCACTACCAAGAAAGGCAGCAAGCTCATATCACAGACCAGGAAATTCATCTGTCTGGTTCACTCTCAAAATAAGGGGAAGATCGTTGCTACATCCATGACCCCTGCAAAGGGTTCCTACAGCAGCAGCAGCAACAAAGGGATACAGTCATGACAGAACACAGGAACAAATTCTCCTCACCCACAGGGGTACCACATAAGTTTCAGGTGGGCAACAAAGTTTGGTTACATCTGCAGAAAGAACGCCTTACAAGAGCCCATCAGAAGCTCCGACCACTCCGACATGGTCCTCACAGCAGTACCAAGGCTATGGGAAACAATGCTTTGAAGCACAGCATTCCTCCATTCCTTCGTTTGCACCGAGTGTTCAATGTGGATCATCGTCGACCATGCTTCCCACCATCACTGGACACATCAGAGATTGCAGGACAAGTTCAGCAGATGGAGGAACTCAACGCAATGGGGACCATTGCTTCCTAAGGGGGGAGGAATGATCCAGGTGGATGTTGGTGGCCACCCACCAACCCATTTGGACCCTCACAACTGTCTCTTTCAGTCTTTTCAGTTTCCTTAATTGTAGCACAGTTTACTATTTTTAGCAGTTTTTCGGGTCCTGAACTTCCGGAGCCGTTTTGAGGCCCTAAACGACGTTTTTTGGAATTCTGGGGCGATGAGCCTTGTGTTGCCCCCAAAGTGGTAGTACTCGATAGATCTTTCTAACGAGCTATCGTACGCGTCAAACGGAGATCGTATGCCAAAGTTACGACCCCGGGAAATTGATGTACCAATTTACCCAAACGGGGGCCACAATTTGGCGTTTCATCTTCTAGGGTTAGGTTTCGGTATGTGAAGGGTTTTCCATTGTTCTCAACAATAAATAGGCCTTCGAGCCTCATTGTAATACAGTTCGGAACAGTTCAGAGGCATGTAGCCGCCACATCTCTTCTCAGAGATAAGCTACCATCGCCCTAGCTGGTTTCTTTCCATTTCTGTTTGTAAGCATATTCAGTATTTTACAGTAATGAAATGAAGTATTATTTCCGCTGCATCTTTGTGTTATGGTTATCGCATCTCTGTATTTATGGTTATCTCTGTAATCTATTGCGTTCCTGTTTAAATCGGATCAGTGGTATCAGAGCGGTCTGCTTTTTCTCTGTTTTTCTTTGCATGTCCCCAACGAGGTCGGGATATAAGGAGTTAGGGCTTGAACTGGTCGAACCTTTGCAAGACCAGCCTCGCAAATCCCGACGGCCTCCCATGGCGGATGAGAAGAAAGACGAGGGGGCAGGAGATCCTATCAAAATCTTGCTCGAAGAAGCGCTCGAGCGGCAAAGGAACGCGATGATGGATAGCTTTGCGCAGATCCTTCAGCGGCTACCCAGAGGCGACGCATCGACTTCCAACAGCGACTCTGGAAACGCCACACCGTTCAAGGTACAAGTTAATTTTGAAATCCCATCTTCGAGGGTCAAATAGACGCAGATGCCGTAGATAAATGGTTAAATCTGCTAGATGGGTATTTTTCTGTTCACGAATTTTCAAGTCGGGAAAAGATTGTTTTTGCTCTTCTCAAAGCAGCCCCCCACGTCAAGGACTGGTGGGAAACCTACTGCGAGCAGAAGGATGAAAGTACAGGCTCACTGTTTTCAGCCGCACCCACTTGGAATGACTTCCGGGATGCCATCAAGGAGCAGTACTACCCTGTCGGAAGCTATGAGGACAAATACATCAAATGGACCACACTGCGACAGGGACGAGACCAAGATGTGCCGGAGTTCACAAACATTTTTCATACCTTCGCACACAGTTGGGTATCAAAGATTCTGAGCTGCATCTGGTGCTCAAATACCGTGGCTGCCTGCACAGATACATCCAGAAGAGATGGTGTTCTTGAACATCTCCTCACTCGGCACAGCATACCGATACGCTGTCAAAATCGAGCAAAGTTCAAACAGAAGAAGCGAGACTTTGGATCTGCAAATCCGAAGCCCAAAGGACAAAGCCAAGGCGGGGTGACCCAAGATAACCCGTCGAAGCCGCAAGAAAAGAACAACACCATGAAGCCGAAGAAGGACACAGGGAAGTGGTGTGAGTTCCACAAGAGTCCCACTCATAACACAAGTGAGTGTCGGACCAAGCAGTCGCTGGTGGCTGAGTTGAAGGCTTCCGAATCAGATGCATGTTCGATCCTGAGCCAGAACCCGACAAGGGGAATGGCAAAGGGAAGCAGATCATTGATGCGGATCCTAGTGCCACTGTTGCCACCGCCAAGATCAAGAAAAATGAGCCCGAAGATCCAGAGGAGGGGGAGCGTCTTTTCCACTCACAGATGTGGGTGAAGGGTTCACCGCTGCGATTCATTGTCGACAGTGGTAGCCAAAAGAACCTCGTTTCAGCAGAGGTCGTGAAGCGGTTGGGCCTACCGACTACACCACACCCACAGCCGTACAGTATCGGGTGGCTTCATGAAGGACGAGATCTGAAAGTTCGCCAGCAGTGCCGCCTTCCATACAGCATCAAGCCCTTCACAGACGAGGTATTGTGTGATGTTACACCTCTGGATGTTTGTGATGTACTATTAGGCCAGCCATACTTGTGGAGGCGACATGCTGTGTATGAGTCCAGGCCTCGTGCTGTCATTATTTCTTTGAATAATTCATTATACAGGATACCAGAGGTAGCCCCACCTACTGCCACATCCTTGATCACTACCAAGAAAGGCAGCAAGCTCATATCACAGACCAGGAAATTCATCTGTCTGGTTCACTCTCAAAATAAGGGGAAGATCGTTGCTACATCCATGACCCCTGCAAAGGGTTCCTACACGCAGCAGCAGCAACAAAGGGATACAGTCATGACAGAACACAGGAACAAATTCTCCTCACCCACAGGGGTACCACATAAGTTTCAGGTGGGCAACAAAGTTTGGTTACATCTGCAGAAAGAACGCCTTACAAGAGCCCATCAGAAGCTCCGACCACTCCGACATGGTCCTCACAGCAGTACCAAGGCTATGGGAAACAATGCTTTGAAGCACAACATTCCTCCATTCCTTCGTTTGCACACGAGTGTTCAATGTGGATCATCGTCGACCATGCTTCCCACCATCACTGGACACATCAGAGATTGCAGGACAAGTTCAGCAGATGGAGGAACTCAACGCAATGGGGACCATTGCTTCCTAAGGGGGGAGGAATGATCCAGGTGGATGTTGGTGGCCACCCACCAACCCATTTGGACCCCCACAACTGTCTCTTTCAGTGTTTTCAGTTTCCTTAATTGTAGCACAGTTTACTATTTTTAGCAGTTTTTCGGGTCCTGAACTTCCGGAGCCGTTTTGAGGCCCTAAACGACGTTTTTTTTTGGAATTCTGGGGCGACCGAGCCCTATGTTGCCTCCCAAAGTGGTAGTACTCGGATAGATCTTTCTAACGAGCTATCGTACGCGTCAAACGGAGATCGTATGCCAAAGTTACGACCCCGGGAAATTGATGTACCAATTTACCCAAACGGGGCCCACAATTTGGCGTTTCATCTTCTAGGGTTAGGTTTCGGTATGTGAAGGGTTTTCCATTGTTTCTCAACAATAAATAGGCCTTCGAGCCTCATTGTAATACAGTTCGGAACAGTTCAGAGGCATGTAGCCGCACATCTCTTCTCAGAGATAAGCTACCATCGCCCTAGCTGGTTTATTTCCATTTCTGTTTGTAAGCATATTTCAGTATTTTACATTAATGAAATGAAGTATTATTTCCGCTGCATCTTTGTGTATATGGTTATGCATCTCTGTATTTATGGTTATCTCTGTAATTTATTGCGTTCCTGTTTAAATCCGGATCAGTGGTATCAGAGCGGTCTGCTTTTTCTCTGTTTTTCTTTGCATGTCCCCAACGAGGTCGGGATATAAGGAGTTAGGGCTTGAACTGGTCGAACCTTTGCAAGACCAGCCTCGCAAATCCCGACGGCCTCCCATGGCGGATGAGAAGAAGACGAGGGGGCAGGAGATCCTATCAAAATCTTGCTCGAAGAAGCGCTCGAGCGGCAAAGGAACGCGATGATGGATAGCTTTGCGCAGATCCTTCAGCGGCTACCCAGAGGCGACGCATCGACTTCCAACAGCGACTCTGGAAACGCCACACCGTTCAAGGTACAAGTTAATTTTGAAATCCCCATCTTCGAGGGTCAAATAGACGCAGATGCCGTAGATAAATGGTTAAATCTGCTAGATGGGTATTTTTCTGTTCACGAATTTTCAAGTCGGGAAAAGATTGTTTTTGCTCTTCTCAAAGCAGCCCCCCACGTCAAGGACTGGTGGGAAACCTACTGCGAGCAGAAGGATGAAAGTACAGGCTCACTGTTTTCAGCCGCACCCACTTGGAATGACTTCCGGGATGCCATCAAGGAGCAGTACTACCCTGTCGGAAGCTATGAGGACAAATACATCAAATGGACCACACTGCGGCAGGGACGAGACCAAGATGTGCCGGAGTTCACAAACATTTTTCATACCCTTCGCACACAGTTGGGTATCAAAGATTCTGAGCTGCATCTGGTGCTCAAATACCGTGGCTGCCTGCACAGATACATCCAGGAAGAGATGGTGTTCTTGAACATCTCCTCACTCGGCACAGCATACCGATACGCTGTCAAAATCGAGCAAAAGTTCAAACAGAAGAAGCGAGACTTTGGATCTGCAAATCCGAAGCCCAAAGGACAAAGCCAAGGCGGGGTGACCCAAGATAACCCGTCGAAGCCGCAAGAAAAGAACAACACCATGAAGCCGAAGAAGGACATCAGGAAGTGGTGTGAGTTCCACAAGAGTCCCACTCATAACACAAGTGAGTGTCGGACCAAGCAGTCGCTGGTGGCTGAGTTGAAGGCTTCCGAATCAGATGCATGTTCCGATCCTGAGCCAGAACCCGACAAGGGGAATGGCAAAGGGAAGCAGATCATTGATGCGGATCCTAGTGCCACTGTTGCCACCGCCAAGATCAAGAAAAATGAGCCCGAAGATCCAGAGGAGGGGGAGCGTCTTTTCCACTCACAGATGTGGGTGAAGGGTTCACCGCTGCGATTCATTGTCGACAGTGGTAGCCAAAAGAACCTCGTTTCAGCAGAGGTCGTGAAGCGGTTGGGCCTACCGACTACACCACACCCACAGCCGTACAGTATCGGGTGGCTTCATGAAGGACGAGATCTGAAAGTTCGCCAGCAGTGCCGCCTTCCATACAGCATCAAGCCCTTCACAGACGAGGTATTGTGTGATGTTACACCTCTGGATGTTTGTGATGTACTATTAGGCCAGCCATACTTGTGGAGGCGACATGCTGTGTATGAGTCCAGGCCTCGTGCTGTCATTATTTCTTTGAATAATTCATTATACAGGATACCAGAGGTAGCCCCACCTACTGCCACATCCTTGATCACTACCAAGAAAGGCAGCAAGCTCATATCACAGACCAGGAAATTCATCTGTCTGGTTCACTCTCAAAATAAGGGGAAGATCGTTGCTACATCCATGACCCCTGCAAAGGGTTCCTACACGCAGCAGCAGCAACAAAGGGATACAGTCATGACAGAACACAGGAACAAATTCTCCTCACCCACAGGGGTACCACATAAGTTTCAGGTGGGCAACAAAGTTTGGTTACATCTGCAGAAAGAACGCCTTACAAGAGCCCATCAGAAGCTCCGACCACTCCGACATGGTCCTCACAGCAGTACCAAGGCTATGGGAAACAATGCTTTGAAGCACAACATTCCTCCATTCCTTCGTTTGCACCGAGTGTTCAATGTGGATCATCGTCGACCATGCTTCCCACCATCACTGGACACATCAGAGATTGCAGGACAAGTTCAGCAGATGGAGGAACTCAACGCAATGGGGACCATTGCTTCCTAAGGGGGGAGGAATGATCCAGGTGGATGTTGGTGGCCACCCACCAACCCATTTGGACCCCCACAATTGTCTCTTTCAGTATTTTCAGTTTCCTTAATTGTAGCACAGTTTACTATTTTTAGCAGTTTTTCGGGTCCTGAACTTCCGGAGCCGTTTTGAGGCCCTAAACGACGTTTTTTTGGAATTCTGGGGCGACCGAGCCTTATGTTGCCCCCAAAGTGGTAGTACTCGGATAGATCTTTCTAACGAGCTATCGTACGCGTCAAACGGAGATCGTATGCCAAAGTTACGACCCCGGAAATTGATGTACCAATTTACCCAAACGGGGCCCACAATTTGGCGTTTCATCTTCTAGGGTTAGGTTTCGGTATGTGAAGGGTTTTCCATTGTTTCTCAACAATAAATAGGCCTTCGAGCCTCATTGTAATACAGTTCGGAACAGTTCAGAGGCATGTAGCCGCCACATCTCTTCTCAGAGATAAGCTACCATCGCCCTAGCTGGTTTCTTTCCATTTTGTTTGTAAGCATATTTCAGTATTTTACAGTAATGAAATGAAGTATTATTTCCGCTGCATCTTTGTATTTATGGTTATCGCATCTCTGTATTTATGGTTATCTCTGTAATCTATTGCGTTCCTGTTTAAATCCGGATCAGTGGTATCAGAGCGGTCTGCTTTTTCTCTGTTTTTCTTTGCATGTCCCCAACGAGGTCGGGATATAAGGAGTTAGGGCTTGAACTGGTCGAACCTTTGCAAGACCAGCCTCGAAAATCCCGACGGCCTCCCATGGCGGATGAGAAGAAAGACGAGGGGCAGGAGATCCTATCAAAATCTTGCTCGAAGAAGCGCTCGAGCGGCAAAGGAACGCGATGATGGATAGCTTTGCGCAGATCCTTCAGCGGCTACCCAGAGGCGACGCATCGACTTCCAACAGCGACTCTGGAAACGCCACACCGTTCAAGGTACAAGTTAATTTTGAAATCCCCATCTTCGAGGGTCAAATAGACGCAGATGCCGTAGATAAATGGTTAAATCTGCTAGATGGGTATTTTTCTGTTCACGAATTTTCAAGTCGGGAAAAGATTGTTTTTGCTCTTCTCAAAGCAGCCCCCCACGTCAAGGACTGGTGGGAAACCTACTGCGAGCAGAAGGATGAAAGTACAGGCTCACTGTTTTCAGCCGCACCCACTTGGAATGACTTCCGGGATGCCATCAAGGAGCAGTACTACCCTGTCGGAAGCTATGAGGACAAATACATCAAATGGACCACACTGCGGCAGGGACGAGACCAAGATGTGCCGGAGTTCACAAACATTTTTCATACCCTTCGCACACAGTTGGGTATCAAAGATTCTGAGCTGCATCTGGTGCTCAAATACCGTGGCTGCCTGCACAGATACATCCAGGAAGAGATGGTGTTCTTGAACATCTCCTCACTCGGCACAGCATACCGATACGCTGTCAAAATCGAGCAAAAGTTCAAACAGAAGAAGCGAGACTTTGGATCTGCAAATCCGAAGCCCAAAGGACAAAGCCAAGGCGGGGTGACCCAAGATAACCCGTCGAAGCCGCAAGAAAAGAACAACACCATGAAGCCGAAGAAGGACACAGGGAAGTGGTGTGAGTTCCACAAGAGTCCCACTCATAACACAAGTGAGTGTCGGACCAAGCAGTCGCTGGTGGCTGAGTTGAAGGCTTCCGAATCAGATGCATGTTCCGATCCTGAGCCAGAACCCGACAAGGGGAATGGCAAAGGGAAGCAGATCATTGATGCGGATCCTAGTGCCACTGTTGCCACCGCCAAGATCAAGAAAAATGAGCCCGAAGATCCAGAGGAGGGGGAGCGTCTTTTCCACTCACAGATGTGGGTGAAGGGTTCACCGCTGCGATTCATTGTCGACAGTGGTAGCCAAAAGAACCTCGTTTCAGCAGAGGTCGTGAAGCGGTTGGGCCTACCGACTACACCACACCCACAGCCGTACAGTATCGGGTGGCTTCATGAAGGACGAGATCTGAAAGTTCGCCAGCAGTGCCGCCTTCCATACAGCATCAAGCCCTTCACAGACGAGGTATTGTGTGATGTTACACCTCTGGATGTTTGTGATGTACTATTAGGCCAGCCATACTTGTGGAGGCGACATGCTGTGTATGAGTCCAGGCCTCGTGCTGTCATTATTTCTTTGAATAATTCATTATACAGGATACCAGAGGTAGCCCCACCTACTGCCACATCCTTGATCACTACCAAGAAAGGCAGCAAGCTCATATCACAGACCAGGAAATTCATCTGTCTGGTTCACTCTCAAAATAAGGGGAAGATCGTTGCTACATCCATGACCCCTGCAAAGGGTTCCTACACGCAGCAGCAGCAACAAAGGGATACAGTCATGACAGAACACAGGAACAAATTCTCCTCACCCACAGGGGTACCACATAAGTTTCAGGTGGGCAACAAAGTTTGGTTACATCTGCAGAAAGAACGCCTTACAAGAGCCCATCAGAAGCTCCGACCACTCCGACATGGTCCTCACAGCAGTACCAAGGCTATGGGAAACAATGCTTTGAAGCACAACATTCCTCCATTCCTTCGTTTGCACCGAGTGTTCAATGTGGATCATCGTCGACCATGCTTCCCACCATCACTGGACACATCAGAGATTGCAGGACAAGTTCAGCAGATGGAGGAACTCAACGCAATGGGGACCATTGCTTCCTAAGGGGGGAGGAATGATCCAGGTGGATGTTGGTGGCCACCCACCAACCCATTTGGACCCCCACAACTGTCTCTTTCAGTATTTTCAGTTTCCTTAATTGTAGCACAGTTTACTATTTTTAGCAGTTTTTCGGGTCCTGAACTTCCGGAGCCGTTTTGAGGCCCTAAACGACGTTTTTTTGGAATTCTGGGGCGACCGAGCCTTTACGTTGCCTCCCAAAGTGGTAGTACTCGATAGATCTTTCTAACGAGCTATCGTACGCGTCAAACGGAGATCGTATGCCAAAGTTACGACCCGGGAAATTGATGTACCAATTTACCCAAACGGGGCCCACAATTTGGCGTTTCATCTTCTAGGGTTAGGTTTCGGTATGTGAAGGGTTTTCCATTGTTTCTCAACAATAAATAGGCCTTCGAGCCTCATTGTAATACAGTTCGGAACAGTTCAGAGGCATGTAGCCGCCACATCTCTTCTCAGAGATAAGCTACCATCGCCCTAGCTGGTTTCTTTCCATTTCTGTTTGTAAGCATATTTCAGTATTTTACAGTAATGAAATGAAGTATTATTTCCGCTGCATCTTTGTGTATATGGTTATCGCATCTCTGTATTTATGGTTATCTCTGTAATCTATTGCGTTCCTGTTTAAATCCGGATCAGTGGTATCAGAGCGGTCTGCTTTTTCTCTGTTTTTCTTTGCATGTCCCCAACGAGGTCGGGATATAAGGAGTTAGGGCTTGAACTGGTCGAACCTTTGCAAGACCAGCCTCGAAAATCCCGACGGCCTCCCATGGCGGATGAGAAGAAAGACGAGGGGGCAGGAGATCCTATCAAAATCTTGCTCGAAGAAGCGCTCGAGCGGCAAAGGAACGCGATGATGGATAGCTTTGCGCAGATCCTTCAGCGGCTACCCAGAGGCGACGCATCGACTTCCAACAGCGACTCTGGAAACGCCACACCGTTCAAGGTACAAGTTAATTTTGAAATCCCCATCTTCGAGGGTCAAATAGACGCAGATGCCGTAGATAAATGGTTAAATCTGCTAGATGGGTATTTTTCTGTTCACGAATTTTCAAGTCGGGAAAAGATTGTTTTTGCTCTTCTCAAAGCAGCCCCCCACGTCAAGGACTGGTGGGAAACCTACTGCGAGCAGAAGGATGAAAGTACAGGCTCACTGTTTTCAGCCGCACCCACTTGGAATGACTTCCGGGATGCCATCAAGGAGCAGTACTACCCTGTCGGAAGCTATGAGGACAAATACATCAAATGGACCACACTGCGGCAGGGACGAGACCAAGATGTGCCGGAGTTCACAAACATTTTTCATACCCTTCGCACACAGTTGGGTATCAAAGATTCTGAGCTGCATCTGGTGCTCAAATACCGTGGCTGCCTGCACAGATACATCCAGGAAGAGATGGTGTTCTTGAACATCTCCTCACTCGGCACAGCATACCGATACGCTGTCAAAATCGAGCAAAAGTTCAAACAGAAGAAGCGAGACTTTGGATCTGCAAATCCGAAGCCCAAAGGACAAAGCCAAGGCGGGGTGACCCAAGATAACCCGTCGAAGCCGCAAGAAAAGAACAACACCATGAAGCCGAAGAAGGACACAGGGAAGTGGTGTGAGTTCCACAAGAGTCCCACTCATAACACAAGTGAGCGTCGGACCAAGCAGTCGCTGGTGGCTGAGTTGAAGGCTTCCGAATCAGATGCATGTTCCGATCCTGAGCCAGAACCCGACAAGGGGAATGGCAAAGGGAAGCAGATCATTGATGCGGATCCTAGTGCCACTGTTGCCACCGCCAAGATCAAGAAAAATGAGCCCGAAGATCCAGAGGAGGGGGAGCGTCTTTTCCACTCACAGATGTGGGTGAAGGGTTCACCGCTGCGATTCATTGTCGACAGTGGTAGCCAAAAGAACCTCGTTTCAGCAGAGGTCGTGAAGCGGTTGGGCCTACCGACTACACCACACCCACAGCCGTACAGTATCGGGTGGCTTCATGAAGGACGAGATCTGAAAGTTCGCCAGCAGTGCCGCCTTCCATACAGCATCAAGCCCTTCACAGACGAGGTATTGTGTGATGTTACACCTCTGGATGTTTGTGATGTACTATTAGGCCAGCCATACTTGTGGAGGCGACATGCTGTGTATGAGTCCAGGCCTCGTGCTGTCATTATTTCTTTGAATAATTCATTATACAGGATACCAGAGGTAGCCCCACCTACTGCCACATCCTTGATCACTACCAAGAAAGGCAGCAAGCTCATATCACAGACCAGGAAATTCATCTGTCTGGTTCACTCTCAAAATAAGGGGAAGATCGTTGCTACATCCATGACCCCTGCAAAGGGTTCCTACACGCAGCAGCAGCAACAAAGGGATACAGTCATGACAGAACACAGGAACAAATTCTCCTCACCCACAGGGGTACCACATAAGTTTCAGGTGGGCAACAAAGTTTGGTTACATCTGCAGAAAGAACGCCTTACAAGAGCCCATCAGAAGCTCCGACCACTCCGACATGGTCCTCACAGCAGTACCAAGGCTATGGGAAACAATGCTTTGAAGCACAACATTCCTCCATTCCTTCGTTTGCACCGAGTGTTCAATGTGGATCATCGTCGACCATGCTTCCCACCATCACTGGACACATCAGAGATTGCAGGACAAGTTCAGCAGATGGAGGAACTCAACGCAATGGGGACCATTGCTTCCTAAGGGGGGAGGAATGATCCAGGTGGATGTTGGTGGCCACCCACCAACCCATTTGGACCCCCACAACTGTCTCTTTCAGTATTTTCAGTTTCCTTAATTGTAGCACAGTTTACTATTTTTAGCAGTTTTTCGGGTCCTGAACTTCCGGAGCCGTTTTGAGGCCCTAAACGACGTTTTTTTGGAATTCTGGGGCGACCGAGTGTTATGTTGCCTCCCAAAGTGGTAGTACTCGGATAGATCTTTCTAACGAGCTATCGTACGCGTCAAACGGAGATCGTATGCCAAAGTTACGACCCCGGGAAATTGATGTACCAATTTACCCAAACGGGGCCCACAATTTGGCGTTTCATCTTCTAGGGTTAGGTTTCGGTATGTGAAGGGTTTTCCATTGTTTCTCAACAATAAATAGGCCTTCGAGCCTCATTGTAATACAGTTCGGAACAGTTCAGAGGCATGTAGCCGCCACATCTCTTCTCAGAGATAAGCTACCATCGCCCTAGCTGGTTTCTTTCCATTTCTGTTTGTAAGCATATTTCAGTATTTTACAGTAATGAAATGAAGTATTATTTCCGCTGCATCTTTGTGTATATGGTTATCGCATCTCTGTATTTATGGTTATCTCTGTAATCTATTGCGTTCCTGTTTAAATCCGGATCAGTGGTATCAGAGCGGTCTGCTTTTTCTCTGTTTTTCTTTGCATGTCCCCAACGAGGTCGGGATATAAGGAGTTAGGGCTTGAACTGGTCGAACCTTTGCAAGACCAGCCTCGAAAATCCCGACGGCCTCCCATGGCGGATGAGAAGAAAGACGAGGGAGCAGGAGATCCTATCAAAATCTTGCTCGAAGAAGCGCTCGAGCGGCAAAGGAACGCGATGATGGATAGCTTTGCGCAGATCCTTCAGCGGCTACCCAGAGGCGACGCATCGACTTCCAACAGCGACTCTGGAAACGCCACACCGTTCAAGGTACAAGTTAATTTTGAAATCCCCATCTTCGAGGGTCAAATAGACGCAGATGCCGTAGATAAATGGTTAAATCTGCTAGATGGGTATTTTTCTGTTCACGAATTTTCAAGTCGGGAAAAGATTGTTTTTGCTCTTCTCAAAGCAACCCCCCACGTCAAGGACTCGTGGGAAACCTACTGCGAGCAGAAGGATGAAAGTACAGGCTCACTGTTTTCAGCCGCACCCACTTGGAATGACTTCCGGGATGCCATCAAGGAGCAGTACTACCCTGTCGGAAGCTATGAGGACAAATACATCAAATGGACCACACTGCGGCAGGGACGAGACCAAGATGTGCCGGAGTTCACAAACATTTTTCATACCCTTCGCACACAGTTGGGTATCAAAGATTCTGAGCTGCATCTGGTGCTCAAATACCGTGGCTGCCTGCACAGATACATCCAGGAAGAGATGGTGTTCTTGAACATCTCCTCACTCGGCACAGCATACCGATACGCTGTCAAAATCGAGCAAAAGTTCAAACAGAAGAAGCGAGACTTTGGATCTGCAAATCCGAAGCCCAAAGGACAAAGCCAAGGCGGGGTGACCCAAGATAACCCGTCGAAGCCGCAAGAAAAGAACAACACCATGAAGCCGAAGAAGGACACAGGGAAGTGGTGTGAGTTCCACAAGAGTCCCACTCATAACACAAGTGAGCGTCGGACCAAGCAGTCGCTGGTGGCTGAGTTGAAGGCTTCCGAATCAGATGCATGTTCCGATCCTGAGCCAGAACCCGACAAGGGGAATGGCAAAGGGAAGCAGATCATTGATGCGGATCCTAGTGCCACTGTTGCCACCGCCAAGATCAAGAAAAATGAGCCCGAAGATCCAGAGGAGGGGGAGCGTCTTTTCCACTCACAGATGTGGGTGAAGGGTTCACCGCTGCGATTCATTGTCGACAGTGGTAGCCAAAAGAACCTCGTTTCAGCAGAGGTCGTGAAGCGGTTGGGCCTACCGACTACACCACACCCACAGCCGTACAGTATCGGGTGGCTTCATGAAGGACGAGATCTGAAAGTTCGCCAGCAGTGCCGCCTTCCATACAGCATCAAGCCCTTCACAGACGAGGTATTGTGTGATGTTACACCTCTGGATGTTTGTGATGTACTATTAGGCCAGCCATACTTGTGGAGGCGACATGCTGTGTATGAGTCCAGGCCTCGTGCTGTCATTATTTCTTTGAATAATTCATTATACAGGATACCAGAGGTAGCCCCACCTACTGCCACATCCTTGATCACTACCAAGAAAGGCAGCAAGCTCATATCACAGACCAGGAAATTCATCTGTCTGGTTCACTCTCAAAATAAGGGGAAGATCGTTGCTACATCCATGACCCCTGCAAAGGGTTCCTACACGCAGCAGCAGCAACAAAGGGATACAGTCATGACAGAACACAGGAACAAATTCTCCTCACCCACAGGGGTACCACATAAGTTTCAGGTGGGCAACAAAGTTTGGTTACATCTGTAGAAAGAACGCCTTACAAGAGCCCATCAGAAGCTCCGACCACTCCGACATGGTCCTCACAGCAGTACCAAGGCTATGGGAAACAATGCTTTGAAGCACAACATTCCTCCATTCCTTCGTTTGCACCGAGTGTTCAATGTGGATCATCGTCGACCATGCTTCCCACCATCACTGGACACATCAGAGATTGCAGGACAAGTTCAGCAGATGGAGGAACTCAACGCAATGGGGACCATTGCTTCCTAAGGGGGGAGGAATGATCCAGGTGGATGTTGGTGGCCACCCACCAACCCATTTGGACCCCCACAACTGTCTCTTTCAGTATTTTCAGTTTCCTTAATTGTAGCACAGTTTACTATTTTTAGCAGTTTTTCGGGTCCTGAACTTCCGGAGCCGTTTTGAGGCCCTAAACGACGTTTTTTTGGAATTCTGGGGCGACCGAGCATTACGTTGCCTCCCAAAGTGGTAGTACTCCGATAGATCTTTCTAACGAGCTATCGTACGCGTCAAACGGAGATCGTATGCCAAAGTTACGACCCCGGGAAATTGATGTACCAATTTACCCAAACGGGGCCCACAATTTGGCGTTTCATCTTCTAGGGTTAGGTTTCGGTATGTGAAGGGTTTTCCATTGTTTCTCAACAATAAATAGGCCTTCGAGCCTCATTGTAATACAGTTCGGAACAGTTCAGAGGCATGTAGCCGCCACATCTCTTCTCAGAGATAAGCTACCATCGCCCTAGCTGGTTTCTTTCCATTTCTGTTTGTAAGCATATTTCAGTATTTTACAGTAATGAAATGAAGTATTATTTCCGCTGCATCTTTGTGTATATGGTTATCGCATCTCTGTATTTATGGTTATCTCTGTAATCTATTGCGTTCCTGTTTAAATCCGGATCAGTGGTATCAGAGCGGTCTGCTTTTTCTCTGTTTTTCTTTGCATGTCCCCAACGAGGTCGGGATATAAGGAGTTAGGGCTTGAACTGGTCGAACCTTTGCAAGACCAGCCTCGAAAATCCCGACGGCCTCCCATGGCGGATGAGAAGAAAGACGAGGGAGCAGGAGATCCTATCAAAATCTTGCTCGAAGAAGCGCTCGAGCGGCAAAGGAACGCGATGATGGATAGCTTTGCGCAGATCCTTCAGCGGCTACCCAGAGGCGACGCATCGACTTCCAACAGCGACTCTGGAAACGCCACACCGTTCAAGGTACAAGTTAATTTTGAAATCCCCATCTTCGAGGGTCAAATAGACGCAGATGCCGTAGATAAATGGTTAAATCTGCTAGATGGGTATTTTTCTGTTCACGAATTTTCAAGTCGGGAAAAGATTGTTTTTGCTCTTCTCAAAGCAGCCCCCCACGTCAAGGACTCGTGGGAAACCTACTGCGAGCAGAAGGATGAAAGTACAGGCTCACTGTTTTCAGCCGCACCCACTTGGAATGACTTCCGGGATGCCATCAAGGAGCAGTACTACCCTGTCGGAAGCTATGAGGACAAATACATCAAATGGACCACACTGCGGCAGGGACGAGACCAAGATGTGCCGGAGTTCACAAACATTTTTCATACCCTTCGCACACAGTTGGGTATCAAAGATTCTGAGCTGCATCTGGTGCTCAAATACCGTGGCTGCCTGCACAGATACATCCAGGAAGAGATGGTGTTCTTGAACATCTCCTCACTCGGCACAGCATACCGATACGCTGTCAAAATCGAGCAAAAGTTCAAACAGAAGAAGCGAGACTTTGGATCTGCAAATCCGAAGCCCAAAGGACAAAGCCAAGGCGGGGTGACCCAAGATAACCCGTCGAAGCCGCAAGAAAAGAACAACACCATGAAGCCGAAGAAGGACACAGGGAAGTGGTGTGAGTTCCACAAGAGTCCCACTCATAACACAAGTGAGCGTCGGACCAAGCAGTCGCTGGTGGCTGAGTTGAAGGCTTCCGAATCAGATGCATGTTCCGATCCTGAGCCAGAACCCGACAAGGGGAATGGCAAAGGGAAGCAGATCATTGATGCGGATCCTAGTGCCACTGTTGCCACCGCCAAGATCAAGAAAAATGAGCCCGAAGATCCAGAGGAGGGGGAGCGTCTTTTCCACTCACAGATGTGGGTGAAGGGTTCACCGCTGCGATTCATTGTCGACAGTGGTAGCCAAAAGAACCTCGTTTCAGCAGAGGTCGTGAAGCGGTTGGGCCTACCGACTACACCACACCCACAGCCGTACAGTATCGGGTGGCTTCATGAAGGACGAGATCTGAAAGTTCGCCAGCAGTGCCGCCTTCCATACAGCATCAAGCCCTTCACAGACGAGGTATTGTGTGATGTTACACCTCTGGATGTTTGTGATGTACTATTAGGCCAGCCATACTTGTGGAGGCGACATGCTGTGTATGAGTCCAGGCCTCGTGCTGTCATTATTTCTTTGAATAATTCATTATACAGGATACCAGAGGTAGCCCCACCTACTGCCACATCCTTGATCACTACCAAGAAAGGCAGCAAGCTCATATCACAGACCAGGAAATTCATCTGTCTGGTTCACTCTCAAAATAAGGGGAAGATCGTTGCTACATCCATGACCCCTGCAAAGGGTTCCTACACGCAGCAGCAGCAACAAAGGGATACAGTCATGACAGAACACAGGAACAAATTCTCCTCACCCACAGGGGTACCACATAAGTTTCAGGTGGGCAACAAAGTTTGGTTACATCTGCAGAAAGAACGCCTTACAAGAGCCCATCAGAAGCTCCGACCACTCCGACATGGTCCTCACAGCAGTACCAAGGCTATGGGAAACAATGCTTTGAAGCACAACATTCCTCCATTCCTTCGTTTGCACCGAGTGTTCAATGTGGATCATCGTCGACCATGCTTCCCACCATCACTGGACACATCAGAGATTGCAGGACAAGTTCAGCAGATGGAGGAACTCAACGCAATGGGGACCATTGCTTCCTAAGGGGGGAGGAATGATCCAGGTGGATGTTGGTGGCCACCCACCAACCCATTTGGACCCCCACAACTGTCTCTTTCAGTATTTTCAGTTTCCTTAATTGTAGCACAGTTTACTATTTTTAGCAGTTTTTCGGGTCCTGAACTTCCGGAGCCGTTTTGAGGCCCTAAAGGACGTTTTTTTGGAATTCTGGGGCGACCGAGTGTTACGTTGCCTCCCAAAGTGGTAGTACTCTGATAGATCTTTCTAACGAGCTATCGTACGCGTCAAACGGAGATCGTATGCCAAAGTTACGACCCCGGGAAATTGATGTACCAATTTACCCAAACGGGGCCCACAATTTGGCGTTTCATCTTCTAGGGTTAGGTTTCGGTATGTGAAGGGTTTTCCATTGTTTCTCAACAATAAATAGGCCTTCGAGCCTCATTGTAATACAGTTCGGAACAGTTCAGAGGCATGTAGCCGCCACATCTCTTCTCAGAGATAAGCTACCATCGCCCTAGCTGGTTTCTTTCCATTTCTGTTTGTAAGCATATTTCAGTATTTTACAGTAATGAAATGAAGTATTATTTCCGCTGCATCTTTGTGTATATGGTTATCGCATCTCTGTATTTATGGTTATCTCTGTAATCTATTGCGTTCCTGTTTAAATCCGGATCAGTGGTATCAGAGCGGTCTGCTTTTTCTCTGTTTTTCTTTGCATGTCCCCAACGAGGTCGGGATATAAGGAGTTAGGGCTTGAACTGGTCGAACCTTTGCAAGACCAGCCTCGAAAATCCCGACGGCCTCCCATGGCGGATGAGAAGAAAGACGAGGGAGCAGGAGATCCTATCAAAATCTTGCTCGAAGAAGCGCTCGAGCGGCAAAGGAACGCGATGATGGATAGCTTTGCGCAGATCCTTCAGCGGCTACCCAGAGGCGACGCATCGACTTCCAACAGCGACTCTGGAAACGCCACACCGTTCAAGGTACAAGTTAATTTTGAAATCCCCATCTTCGAGGGTCAAATAGACGCAGATGCCGTAGATAAATGGTTAAATCTGCTAGATGGGTATTTTTCTGTTCACGAATTTTCAAGTCGGGAAAAGATTGTTTTTGCTCTTCTCAAAGCAGCCCCCCACGTCAAGGACTGGTGGGAAACCTACTGCGAGCAGAAGGATGAAAGTACAGGCTCACTGTTTTCAGCCGCACCCACTTGGAATGACTTCCGGGATGCCATCAAGGAGCAGTACTACCCTGTCGGAAGCTATGAGGACAAATACATCAAATGGACCACACTGCGGCAGGGACGAGACCAAGATGTGCCGGAGTTCACAAACATTTTTCATACCCTTCGCACACAGTTGGGTATCAAAGATTCTGAGCTGCATCTGGTGCTCAAATACCGTGGCTGCCTGCACAGATACATCCAGGAAGAGATGGTGTTCTTGAACATCTCCTCACTCGGCACAGCATACCGATACGCTGTCAAAATCGAGCAAAAGTTCAAACAGAAGAAGCGAGACTTTGGATCTGCAAATCCGAAGCCCAAAGGACAAAGCCAAGGCGGGGTGACCCAAGATAACCCGTCGAAGCCGCAAGAAAAGAACAACACCATGAAGCCGAAGAAGGACACAGGGAAGTGGTGTGAGTTCCACAAGAGTCCCACTCATAACACAAGTGAGTGTCGGACCAAGCAGTCGCTGGTGGCTGAGTTGAAGGCTTCCGAATCAGATGCATGTTCCGATCCTGAGCCAGAACCCGACAAGGGGAATGGCAAAGGGAAGCAGATCATTGATGCGGATCCTAGTGCCACTGTTGCCACCGCCAAGATCAAGAAAAATGAGCCCGAAGATCCAGAGGAGGGGGAGCGTCTTTTCCACTCACAGATGTGGGTGAAGGGTTCACCGCTGCGATTCATTGTCGACAGTGGTAGCCAAAAGAACCTCGTTTCAGCAGAGGTCGTGAAGCGGTTGGGCCTACCGACTACACCACACCCACAGCCGTACAGTATCGGGTGGCTTCATGAAGGACGAGATCTGAAAGTTCGCCAGCAGTGCCGCCTTCCATACAGCATCAAGCCCTTCACAGACGAGGTATTGTGTGATGTTACACCTCTGGATGTTTGTGATGTACTATTAGGCCAGCCATACTTGTGGAGGCGACATGCTGTGTATGAGTCCAGGCCTCGTGCTGTCATTATTTCTTTGAATAATTCATTATACAGGATACCAGAGGTAGCCCCACCTACTGCCACATCCTTGATCACTACCAAGAAAGGCAGCAAGCTCATATCACAGACCAGGAAATTCATCTGTCTGGTTCACTCTCAAAATAAGGGGAAGATCGTTGCTACATCCATGACCCCTGCAAAGGGTTCCTACACGCAGCAGCAGCAACAAAGGGATACAGTCATGACAGAACACAGGAACAAATTCTCCTCACCCACAGGGGTACCACATAAGTTTCAGGTGGGCAACAAAGTTTGGTTACATCTGCAGAAAGAACGCCTTACAAGAGCCCATCAGAAGCTCCGACCACTCCGACATGGTCCTCACAGCAGTACCAAGGCTATGGGAAACAATGCTTTGAAGCACAACATTCCTCCATTCCTTCGTTTGCACCGAGTGTTCAATGTGGATCATCGTCGACCATGCTTCCCACCATCACTGGACACATCAGAGATTGCAGGACAAGTTCAGCAGATGGAGGAACTCAACGCAATGGGGACCATTGCTTCCTAAGGGGGGAGGAATGATCCAGGTGGATGTTGGTGGCCACCCACCAACCCATTTGGACCCCCACAACTGTCTCTTTCAGTATTTTCAGTTTCCTTAATTGTAGCACAGTTTACTATTTTTAGCAGTTTTTCGGGTCCTGAACTTCCGGAGCCGTTTTGAGGCCCTAAACGACGTTTTTTTGGAATTCTGGGGCGACCAAGCGTTGTGTTGCCTCCCAAAGTGGTAGTACTCCGATAGATCTTTCTAACGAGCTATCGTACGCGTCAAACGGAGATCGTATGCCAAAGTTACGACCCCGGGAAATTGATGTACCAATTTACCCAAACGGGGCCCACAATTTGGCGTTTCATCTTCTAGGGTTAGGTTTCGGTATGTGAAGGGTTTTCCATTGTTTCTCAACAATAAATAGGCCTTCGAGCCTCATTGTAATACAGTTCGGAACAGTTCAGAGGCATGTAGCCGCCACATCTCTTCTCAGAGATAAGCTACCATCGCCCTAGCTGGTTTCTTTCCATTTCTGTTTGTAAGCATATTTCAGTATTTTACAGTAATGAAATGAAGTATTATTTCCGCTGCATCTTTGTGTATATGGTTATCGCATCTCTGTATTTATGGTTATCTCTGTAATCTATTGCGTTCCTGTTTAAATCCGGATCAGTGGTATCAGAGCGGTCTGCTTTTTCTCTGTTTTTCTTTGCATGTCCCCAACGAGGTCGGGATATAAGGAGTTAGGGCTTGAACTGGTCGAACCTTTGCAAGACCAGCCTCGAAAATCCCGACGGCCTCCCATGGCGGATGAGAAGAAAGACGAGGGAGCAGGAGATCCTATCAAAATCTTGCTCGAAGAAGCGCTCGAGCGGCAAAGGAACGCGATGATGGATAGCTTTGCGCAGATCCTTCAGCGGCTACCCAGAGGCGACGCATCGACTTCCAACAGCGACTCTGGAAACGCCACACCGTTCAAGGTACAAGTTAATTTTGAAATCCCCATCTTCGAGGGTCAAATAGACGCAGATGCCGTAGATAAATGGTTAAATCTGCTAGATGGGTATTTTTCTGTTCACGAATTTTCAGGTCGGGAAAAGATTGTTTTTGCTCTTCTCAAAGCAGCCCCCCACGTCAAGGACTCGTGGGAAACCTACTGCGAGCAGAAGGATGAAAGTACAGGCTCACTGTTTTCAGCCGCACCCACTTGGAATGACTTCCGGGATGCCATCAAGGAGCAGTACTACCCTGTCGGAAGCTATGAGGACAAATACATCAAATGGACCACACTGCGGCAGGGACGAGACGAAGATGTGCCGGAGTTCACAAACATTTTTCATACCCTTCGCACACAGTTGGGTATCAAAGATTCTGAGCTGCATCTGGTGCTCAAATACCGTGGCTGCCTGCACAGATACATCCAGGAAGAGATGGTGTTCTTGAACATCTCCTCACTCGGCACAGCATACCGATACGCTGTCAAAATCGAGCAAAAGTTCAAACAGAAGAAGCGAGACTTTGGATCTGCAAATCCGAAGCCCAAAGGACAAAGCCAAGGCGGGGTGACCCAAGATAACCCGTCGAAGCCGCAAGAAAAGAACAACACCATGAAGCCGAAGAAGGACACAGGGAAGTGGTGTGAGTTCCACAAGAGTCCCACTCATAACACAAGTGAGCGTCGGACCAAGCAGTCGCTGGTGGCTGAGTTGAAGGCTTCCGAATCAGATGCATGTTCCGATCCTGAGCCAGAACCCGACAAGGGGAATGGCAAAGGGAAGCAGATCATTGATGCGGATCCTAGTGCCACTGTTGCCACCGCCAAGATCAAGAAAAATGAGCCCGAAGATCCAGAGGAGGGGGAGCGTCTTTTCCACTCACAGATGTGGGTGAAGGGTTCACCGCTGCAATTCATTGTCGACAGTGGTAGCCAAAAGAACCTCGTTTCAGCAGAGGTCGTGAAGCGGTTGGGCCTACCGACTACACCACACCCACAGCCGTACAGTATCGGGTGGCTTCATGAAGGACGAGATCTGAAAGTTCGCCAGCAGTGCCGCCTTCCATACAGCATCAAGCCCTTCACAGACGAGGTATTGTGTGATGTTACACCTCTGGATGTTTGTGATGTACTATTAGGCCAGCCATACTTGTGGAGGCGACATGCTGTGTATGAGTCCAGGCCTCGTGCTGTCATTATTTCTTTGAATAATTCATTATACAGGATACCAGAGGTAGCCCCACCTACTGCCACATCCTTGATCACTACCAAGAAAGGCAGCAAGCTCATATCACAGACCAGGAAATTCATCTGTCTAGTTCACTCTCAAAATAAGGGGAAGATCGTTGCTACATCCATGACCCCTGCAAAGGGTTCCTACACGCAGCAGCAGCAACAAAGGGATACAGTCATGACAGAACACAGGAACAAATTCTCCTCACCCACAGGGGTACCACATAAGTTTCAGGTGGGCAACAAAGTTTGGTTACATCTGCAGAAAGAACGCCTTACAAGAGCCCATCAGAAGCTCCGACCACTCCGACATGGTCCTCACAGCAGTACCAAGGCTATGGGAAACAATGCTTTGAAGCACAACATTCCTCCATTCCTTCGTTTGCACCGAGTGTTCAATGTGGATCATCGTCGACCATGCTTCCCACCATCACTGGACACATCAGAGATTGCAGGACAAGTTCAGCAGATGGAGGAACTCAACGCAATGGGGACCATTGCTTCCTAAGGGGGGAGGAATGATCCAGGTGGATGTTGGTGGCCACCCACCAACCCATTTGGACCCCCACAACTGTGTCTTTCAGTATTTTCAGTTTCCTTAATTGTAGCACAGTTTACTATTTTTAGCAGTTTTTCGGGTCCTGAACTTCCGGAGCCGTTTTGAGGCCCTAAACGATGTTTTTTTGGAATTCTGGGGCGACCGACCATTATGTTGCCTCCCAAAGTGGTAGTACTCCGATAGATCTTTCTAACGAGCTATCGTACGCATCAAACGGAGATCGTATGCCAAAGTTACGACCCCGGGAAATTGATGTACCAATTTACCCAAACGGGGCCCACAATTTGGCGTTTCATCTTCTAGGGTTAGGTTTCGGTATGTGAAGGGTTTTCCATTGTTTCTCAACAATAAATAGGCCTTCGAGCCTCATTGTAATACAGTTCGGAACAGTTCAGAGGCATGTAGCCGCCACATCTCTTCTCAGAGATAAGCTACCATCGCCCTAGCTGGTTTCTTTCCATTTCTGTTTGTAAGCATATTTCAGTATTTTACAGTAATGAAATGAAGTATTATTTCCGCTGCATCTTTGTGTATATGGTTATCGCATCTCTGTATTTATGGTTATCTCTGTAATCTATTGCGTTCCTGTTTAAATCCGGATCAGTGGTATCAGAGCGGTCTGCTTTTTCTCTGTTTTTCTTTGCATGTCCCCAATGAGGTCGGGATATAAGGAGTTAGGGCTTGAACTGGTCGAACCTTTGCAAGACCAGCCTCGAAAATCCCGACGGCCTCCCATGGCGGATGAGAAGAAAGACGAGGGAGCAGGAGATCCTATCAAAATCTTGCTCGAAGAAGCGCTCGAGCGGCAAAGGAACGCGATGATGGATAGCTTTGCGCAGATCCTTCAGCGGCTACCCAGAGGCGACGCATCGACTTCCAACAGCGACTCTGGAAACGCCACACCGTTCAAGGTACAAGTTAATTTTGAAATCCCCATCTTCGAGGGTCAAATAGACGCAGATGCCGTAGATAAATGGTTAAATCTGCTAGATGGGTATTTTTCTGTTCACGAATTTTCAGGTCGGGAAAAGATTGTTTTTGCTCTTCTCAAAGCAGCCCCCCACGTCAAGGACTCGTGGGAAACCTACTGCGAGCAGAAGGATGAAAGTACAGGCTCACTGTTTTCAGCCGCACCCACTTGGAATGACTTCCAGGATGCCATCAAGGAGCAGTACTACCCTGTCGGAAGCTATGAGGACAAATACATCAAATGGACCACACTGCGGCAGGGACGAGACCAAGATGTGCCGGAGTTCACAAACATTTTTCATACCCTTCGCACACAGTTGGGTATCAAAGATTCTGAGCTGCATCTGGTGCTCAAATACCGTGGCTGCCTGCACAGATACATCCAGGAAGAGATGGTGTTCTTGAACATCTCCTCACTCGGCACAGCATACCGATACGCTGTCAAAATCGAGCAAAAGTTCAAACAGAAGAAGCGAGACTTTGGATCTGCAAATCCGAAGCCCAAAGGACAAAGCCAAGGCGGGGTGACCCAAGATAACCCGTCGAAGCCGCAAGAAAAGAACAACACCATGAAGCCGAAGAAGGACACAGGGAAGTGGTGTGAGTTCCACAAGAGTCCCACTCATAACACAAGTGAGCGTCGGACCAAGCAGTCGCTGGTGGCTGAGTTGAAGGCTTCCGAATCAGATGCATGTTCCGATCCTGAGCCAGAACCCGACAAGGGGAATGGCAAAGGGAAGCAGATCATTGATGCGGATCCTAGTGCCACTGTTGCCACCGCCAAGATCAAGAAAAATGAGCCCGAAGATCCAGAGGAGGGGGAGCGTCTTTTCCACTCACAGATGTGGGTGAAGGGTTCACCGCTGCGATTCATTGTTGACAGTGGTAGCCAAAAGAACCTCGTTTCAGCAGGGGTCGTGAAGCGGTTGGGCCTACCGACTACACCACATCCACAGCCGTACAGTATCGGGTGGCTTCATGAAGGACGAGATCTGAAAGTTCGCCAGCAGTGCCGCCTTCCATACAGCATCAAGCCCTTCACAGACGAGGTATTGTGTGATGTTACACCTCTGGATGTTTGTGATGTACTATTAGGCCAGCCATACTTGTGGAGGCGACATGCTGTGTATGAGTCCAGGCCTCGTGCTGTCATTATTTCTTTGAATAATTCATTATACAGGATACCAGAGGTAGCCCCACCTACTGCCACATCCTTGATCACTACCAAGAAAGGCAGCAAGCTCATATCACAGACCAGGAAATTCATCTGTCTGGTTCACTCTCAAAATAAGGGGAAGATCGTTGCTACATCCATGACCCCTGCAAAGGGTTCCTACACGCAGCAGCAGCAACAAAGGGATACAGTCATGACAGAACACAGGAACAAATTCTCTTCACCCACAGGGGTACCACATAAGTTTCAGGTGGGCAACAAAGTTTGGTTACATCTGCAGAAAGAACGCCTTACAAGAGCCCATCAGAAGCTCCGACCACTCCGACATGGTCCTCACAGCAGTACCAAGGCTATGGGAAACAATGCTTTGAAGCACAACATTCCTCCGTTCCTTCGTTTGCACCGAGTGTTCAATGTGGATCATCGTCGACCATGCTTCCCACCATCACTGGACACATCAGAGATTGCAGGACAAGTTCAGCAGATGGAGGAACTCAACGCAATGGGGACCATTGCTTCCTAAGGGGGGAGGAATGATCCAGGTGGATGTTGGTGGCCACCCACCAACCCATTTGGACCCCCACAACTGTCTCTTTCAGTATTTTCAGTTTCCTTAATTGTAGCACAGATTACTATTTTTAGCAGTTTTTCGGGTCCTGAACTTCCGGAGCCGTTTTGAGGCCCTAAACGACGTTTTTTTGGAATTCTGGGGCGACCGAGCCCTATATTGTCTCCCAAAGTGGTAGTACTCCGATAGATCTTTCTAACGAGCTATCGTACGCGTCAAACGGAGATCGTATGCCAAAGTTACGACCCCGGGAAATTGATGTACCAATGGGAAATTGATGTACCAATTTACCCAAACGGGGCCCACAATTTGGCGTTTCATCTTCTAGGGTTAGGTTTCGGTATGTGAAGGGTTTTCCATTGTTTCTCAACAATAAATAGGCCTTCGAGCCTCATTGTAATATAGTTCGGAACAGTTCAGAGGCATGTAGCCGCCACATCTCTTCTCAGAGATAAGCTACCATCGCCCTAGCTGGTTTCTTTCCATTTCTGTTTGTAAGCATATTTCAGTATTTTACAGTAATGAAATGAAGTATTATTTCCGCTGCATCTTTGTGTATATGGTTATCGCATCTCTGTATTTATGGTTATCTCTGTAATCTATTGCGTTCCTGTTTAAATCCGGATCAAGCATATACCTATAAAGTACCACTTTCACAGAGAACAAGTTTCTCAACAAGTAGTGAAGTTGTAGTACATACCGACAAAAGAACATATAACATATATATTCACAAATCCCCTTGCTAGAGAACCATTTGAATATCTCAGAAACAATTTAGGGATAATTTCTACAAACTCTCTTCACTAATGTGACTTCAAAAGGAGAACCTAAAATACCCACAAAAGAATCATCAAATTGTGAGGTCATGCCACTTTCTTCAGGAGCTAATAACATCAATCAAGTTCACCATTCAAAAGTCCTTTCTTCAATGAAATTTTTTTATGTACACATGTATATATTCGGTACATAAATGTGTAAATAAATATTTTCAAGCATAAATAGTACTGCTAAGGCAATTTCATATCTATTCAAAATCATGTTGGAAGATAACCCTAACGTATTGTATGATTGCATCATCAAATTTTCTCAAAATTCGTCATTAATAGTTTATATGGAATGCATCAATGTACATTATGGTGATCCATGTATTTAACTGCCTTTTGATGAATGAAAACTTGAAATCCATCCAAATATAAACATGGAAGAAAAACCAAAGGTACTACCATCAAATGGAGGAGAAAATTCTATTATATTAAAATATACACATGCAAGCAAAAGCAAAGTAGACTCTATATTTTTATGTTTCGTTTATAGAATCATTCATCATGAAGCATGATGAGATCTACATCCAAACCATATTATTTGCAATCTCCATGTGAAGACATCTATCTCAACATCTAATCAAATGTTGTACCAATGTAAAGGATAATTTCATGTACATATCCTTTATGATTGCAAGAGACTACTATTGAAATGAAAATGGGTCTGCAAATAATCAAGTTACATTGCTACAATTCTTTGCATCACTAGGATTTCTCTAAATCCTTCAGCACTATTATTATGAACACAAACATTTGGATGCAAGAAGAGTTAAAGTGTATTCATCATCAATAAAAGAAATCTCTTGGAAAGCATTATCAACATAGTTGAAGATGAAGATTAGAGGATCCACCATCCCCTGAGGATTTAAATGAAGAATCAATACATCAAGAGCTTATAGTTACTCTAAAGTACAACATTTAAATTCAAATAGATAATTCTCCATATATATTCAAGATACAGAAAATAAAACTCATATATCTCATAGAAGGCAAATGGAGAGACATTCAAACCCAATATATTTCCAAATCTATTATCTAGAGTTATTGAGATGCAATTCTTGGGCATTCAATACTAAGAAAATCTCAAGAACAAATGTTGAACAAAAGGCTACAAGTGCATGCTATTGAAAAGGGCATCACTAGCACTAATTAATCACACACATTGAAAAGAAAAAGAGGGGAGGCCAGATCCTCAAAAATATCAAGAAAACTTACACAGTAAGCAAGTATCTCAAAGAAGGAAATGGGAGCCCAAAGAGAATTGAGCACTCAGAATGAACTATATATGAAATGGTAAGATATGAATAGTGGAAAGGAAGCTAACACAAGAAAAAGGAAGAATAACGACTGTGTGAAATTATGGATATGAAGATTTGACTAGAGCATAAATGTCAGGAGTCAGAAAAAACTGATAATAAGTGTTGACAGGCCCATACATAGTATTGATAGCAAGGTAGATGCGATATTTATTCTATTGGCAGGATTCGTAACTGATCAACATTGTAAATATCACCAATATTCATTTCAATAGATTATGGACAAAATGATAAGCACATTAAAACACTGGAAAGCACATTAAATCTGATAGGTGCAATTAAGCGACGATTTAACAAAAAGAAAAATTATTCCAAAATACGCTGAGTGTTATTAAAAATCTATTCAACTGAATTTATTCAATAAGCATCGAACCAATATCATTATTCCTTTATTGTAAGGTGAGGAATTATAATCATAATATGGTTGGTAGATCATGGATCATATGAATTAAGATCAACGGAAAGGGACTTCTGACTATTCTAGCTATTCTAATAGCGTGATCCTGGGCCTCAGGGTTTTGTACAATCTTAGTGGCTATGAATGTCTACAACAATTCCTAGCGTCGACTATGACTGGTCATGACAAAACAGACTTATTACAAATACCCTAAGGCAAGTCTATGGCAAGTAATAATGGCTTTCAATTGGGGAACTTACGATAGGTTACCAGGTAGAAGGTTTTTGGTATATGTATAGCGAAAGGCATGTTGAGAATGATATAATGTGACATAATACACCCAATGCATTATGAAAGATGACATGTTTGCCAAAACGGTTGCAAAATGATGCCCGTATCTCTACAAAATTTTGTTGGATAATATATTACATTATAGAAATACAACGTTGCAACAATGCAAAGGATCATATGCCAGCACACGCATTATAATGGTTGTGTAATTATGCAGTGAATTGGAAGGAGAAACAAAATCGATATGCACATAATACGTTGAATATATATTGATAATACATGGCGTCGACAATAGGGTATATGGTTCAAGACATTGAATATATGGTGCGGTGAGCATGGAATAATACGTTGAATAAGCCATGGGAGTTATAGTGAGCAACGTGAGACACCAGAACCTTCATACAGTGTGCAACACCCTCTTCGATCAACAAAACCCATTTATGGAGTTTTCGAATACACAACATTTTGGCGTGGCTGCATTAATCTCAACGTTTTGGTGTGTCAGCATTCGAATCTCAGCGTTTTGGTGTGGCTGTGTTAATCTCAGCATTAGTGGTGTTGGTATCAGCGTTAATGGAGAATGTGACGATGGTTTTGCGTATTAGTTTTAATGGTATTGGTATCAATGTTAATGGTATCTATCGACAGCATCAAAGTGGAGAATATGGTATGCCTTAGGGTTTTGTGCCCTAGTCAAGAATTATTAAACGCTTACATTATATATTAAAGTTTTTTATGCCTATTCAACATACCATTAATGTTGATTCAACGCCTAATTCACTCATTAACGAACTGTTCTCACACAATGGGTCTAATATTACTTCGTTATCAAAATATCTTATACACCGGCATTGAATTGGGCTAAAATTGGCCACTTCTATGGTTATTGTTATTGCCTTTCGGTTTATGCATTTATTAAGTGTTATTACTACTATGTAATGCTGCAAATTTGGGAAGCCTTCGAGATTAATACATTAAGCAACATTGGAAATTGATATATTAGAAGTGTTTTTAATTCATTCTCGGGCATAGTTTTATGAATTAGGGTTTTATGCCCTAACATGTTTATCCCTAAGAGTTCATTCAAGGTGCAACCTTTATCATGGAGACGGATATTTGTAAGTGCATGGAGGAACAAAGAGGTAGAGAAAATAACATCAGAGAAAGGCATGGCCACTCGATGATGAGAGGGATTATTGGAAAATAAAATAACTTAATTGATACAGTGACCATAAATATGATCCTTATTTATTATGGTACATACCAAGAATCCAAAAACATTAAGACATAGCTTAGAAGAATGCAAGTTCATAACAATGATTTGTTCATCAGGAGATGCAAATTATTTCCCTATTCTTATATTCTTTGCGCTTTTGCATGAGGACATTTCTCAATATAATGTAATTCTCATGCATGCCATGCTTTCCTTACAAATCATTCTCTCAACAATATTCTTGAAACTTTTTATAGAGTGTTATCCCAACAATATTTTGCACCGTTCGTTTACAGTGAGTTGAAGACCATATTTTTTTTAGTACCTTAATGACAAAAAATGGATAAATGTGGATTGGAGAGCTACAAGGAATATATAACCCCTTGCCATTGATGTCAAAGGGGGAGGTAAGCAAAGGTTATGGGAAGCAATGTGAAATACCTTTCAAGAAAAAAGGGGGAGGACGAATGTGTTTCCATCAATTCCAAAAGAGCAGATTGTTGGCATCGTTGGCATTGATGGCAAAGGAGAAGATATGTGAATCATAATGTTGAGCTTGGGATGTTGATGAGATGATGATGTTGTATTATGTTGTTTTATGCATATGATGGGTGATAATATTACTTAAAGGCTGATTTATGTTGAATGCAATATGGCTTGAACTAAACAAGGTTGAAATTGATGTGAAGTGCAAATGCTATGCTAATCAATGTGAAGGCTAATCAATGAAGGACATAAAATATTGAGACAAAATCTTAAATACATATATTTATTTGAAAAAAATGTAGATAATACAAATCCGATTTGTCTCTTGTAATCATTATTTTTTGAGTTGTTGGTCTAGCTCTATTTTATATTACAAATAATTTTCAGAACTAAAAGCGAAGAGATAAGCTTGTGAGTAGTTTTTGAAAGTCCAAGAGACAATGGCTAATTTCATATTCTTGCAAAAAATACAAATAACCAAATTGGCTTTCTTATAAAATATAAAATGTATAATGATAAATGTACTTTTTGAAGAAAAACAATCTGCACAAGAAAGTGGATGAGTAGCAAGGGAAGAGATACAAAGTGAAAAGGAAAAGAAGTACAATGGTAGACTTGACAAAAAAACTGTAAATGACATAACCATCATTTGTGACATGATGTTGTGATTGGGAAATTTATGTTCCTTTCTATGATGTAGCTTGAAAAGGAATAGGTTGTAGCCTATTGAGGTAGGAGTCTCCTATGGGTCGTAGTCTGCAAAAAACTTGTGGGAGTTGGAGCTTCCTTTGAGGTAGGAACCTCTTGTAGGTTGGAGCCTACAAAAATCTGATGTAATAAGGAGTAGAAACTTTCCTTCACATCACTTTCAGCCTAAAATTTGTGGTTTTCTCCCTTCGAGGTTTCCACTTATATATGGTGTCTTCATGTGTTTATTCTTGCGTGTTGTGTGAATGTTTTGAATACTTGATAAAAAAATATGAAAATTTATTTCCTTGACACCTACAAAAGGAATTCAATAATAATTGAACACAAACATAAACCATTAACTACATAAGAAGAAGATTAATTTGAGAAAAAATAAAAATTTTGAATTACTCATTCACCCCCCTAGTAATTCTCAATCATAAATATCAGTTATTATAATTTGACTATACGAGAATGTTGTCAAGCTTAAGACCATTGAGGGTTGGTATAAAGAACTTAAATTCAATGTCAATGTTAAGCAAGGGTGTCCCTTTTCCCCTACCCTTTTTGGAACTTACATCGATAAGCTAGAAGAATATTTGGAAGACATGGGATGTAATAGCCCCAAGCACACTAGCATGGTCATTACTCTTCTCCTTTATTCTAACGATATCATTCTTCTAGCTAGAAGCCATGATGATCTTCAAAAGCAACTTAAAATCCTCCATGATTATTGCTCCAAGATGGGTATGACTATTAATACCGATAAGACCAAAGTTGTGATAATTAAATAAAAAAGATCAACCATGATAATTTAATCTATAATAACAATTACTTGGAGAAGAATACTTCATACAAATATTTAGGTATTGATATTCATCATCAACTCAACTATAATTATAGCATTGAGAAAAGGATTATTTGAGGTTGAAAATCTTATTATGAGCTTTAAAACAGGTGTAAGTCCACTGATCCTTAGGTTTCGGGTTAAAAAAAAATCTCTTTGAGACTCTTGTCACCCCTATTATTTTATATGGATGTGTGGTTTCGGTTGCAGTGTATCTAGAGAATTACAGAGGACTATCGAGTTGATCCAAAATACATTTATAACCTACAACCTCAATATTAAATGAAATACTCTCTATCTTATCCTCTTAATTTAAGTTAACATTTCCCCCATCAAAAGCATGACTATCTTTAATATTTGATGTATCAAAAGAAATTTATAACATGGAAGACAAGAGGTTCCCCAAAATTACTTCTGACTCTAGCCAAAACCCCCACCTTTGGCTCAAACAGGGGTAGCACAAGGATTCCTAGGTTTAGCTTGAATATTGAGATATAAAGGAGGAGATTATCTTAGAGAAGAAGGACAATATTAAAAATACTATTACTTCCAAATTTAAGGATAAGGTGTGGGATGATAAGGAGTTAGAGGGGAAAGGAAGCTAAGGTATTATGAGGAGGTGATCAAACCCACTCTTGATAACTAGATTTATCTTTCTATCTTGACCAGTGCTAAGAAGAAAATGAACATTATGAAGATAAGAACTAATTCTCATGATCTTCAAAGTGAAAACAAATTTTGGCTTATTCCCAAAACTCTTTGGGATGAAATAATCTGACACCTTTGTGGTACTAAGAGGGCTGAAGATGAAAAAAACTTTCTCTTGGATTGTCTAGCTCTTACTCACATCCATTCTCATTTTCAAAACACTTGCCACACTACCAACCTTCTTAGCATGTTAAGTCAACAAAACCATAGTGATCTAGGAATTATTATTTCCCTCCTTTTAATCATAGAAACAAAATATTAAAGAGTCAAAAAACATCTTATGTTAAGGCACGGTAGACCTCATTGGCCTTAGTGGACGTTAATCATCATCATAATTAAAGGCATAGTCAAACCTAATAGACATGATGGCCCTTTGGCCAAAATCCACCAATACAATTTTTAATAAGACTGTGATTTCTTACTATTTAAAATGCACTTTTGAATGCAGAAATGGATCCAAAACCCTGAAAAACCCTTGAGAAACTCAAATGTTGTAGATTAAACACTTAAATTTATGGTTTTTAAAAACCTCTACTAGAGTTTAGACAAACTTGACGAGGAAAATTGTTCAGAAAATGCTTAATTTGTCTATTACTTAGACTACACATATATTAAATAAATAAAACAAAGAACAATATAGGAAGATTGAAGTAATTGTTAAAAGAATAAATTAATTAGATCAAGGGTAAAAATCAAGTGAAATAAATAAAATAAGAGAGAATATAGTGCATTGAAGATTATAATTAAGGTAGCAACCACGATCAAGAAAATCAAAATAAAGTAAAGTAACGTAATAAATTAACTAATATCTATATTTATTTTTACATATGGAAAGAAACACATTAAAAAAAATAATAGTGCAATATTTAATAGTAGAAAATATTGATTTCATATTTGATTAAAAAAATATTTTAAATAATAAATTTAATAGAAGTTTAGATTTATAATATAGTTTAATAAATCAAAGTTTTAAAAATATAATTATTTGTTATTTTTAAAAAGTTTTGAGATTAATTTAAATAAAATAAAAACATTAAATCATTGTTAGCTTTGAAATTATTTGTTACATTTTTTTTTGTAAGAAAATGTATTTACATTATATTAACATGTAAAAAATATACATAGTTTATATCCATGAGTGCATTTTCCTCCTTTACATGAGTAAACCATTGATGAACTAGAAGGATCTTCCTCATGAAGGGGAAACCAGAGCTCAGGAATCTTAGAAATAAGTTGACATTTTTCAAAATAGTGAGAAAAAGTCCTAGCATCTTTGTGGCTTTCAAATGTCGATCAAAATTAAGGACGTGCCAAAAAATGTCATCGAGCCTCGAGGCTCTTTGTCATGGATTCGCCAACCAAACCAAAGTATCATTGTTGGAAAATTGCCACTAAGCCAAGCCAGACCAAGAATACCGACCTGAGAGTAGTCTTGAAGTTGAAAAGGTTAGAGTTTGGCATACTCGAACTGCAGTCACGCCGTTGGAGCCACACTAAAAGTTAGCATTCCATGTGCCTACACATTGTTGGAGTCCTCTAGGATGAATCAACCATAGGGACTGGGGTGGTAAGGGGAGTGGGGAGGCACATCAAATGCAAGAGGGACAAGAGCGCAATAGGGCGAGGGAGGGGTTGCAGGAGCATTAGCGACAGACAGAGAAGAGGAGCTGACTAGAGGGGAGTACAAGGGAAAGGGAGTGGGTGAAGAGGGGGATGAGATGTTCGAAATTCAATGTGGAGCTATCTCAATAAGCACTTGAGGGAGGAGAAGGAGTGACTTTGCTGGGCAGAGATCTCAATAACCTAGCCAAAGGATTTCAATTTCTCCTGAGCTATTTCCTTAAGCTAGTATGTGAGAGGGTTCTAGAGGGCCCATATAGTCAGATGACCTCTACGAGTCTCAGCCTCCTCCATGACGTGGACCTCTCTACTGATAGAATTGAGGATACCATAATCGAACTGTTATAAAATTACATATTACAGAGCAATGGAACATGGAAAATATTGTTGAAACACAAACATAGAAACACATAAAATAAGAGAGACATAAATATACATGGTTCACCCAAATTTTTCTACGTCCATGGAGAAACAACTAGTCCTTCCTTTTATATTATCCAACAAAATGAAGAGATACAACCTACAACAGATACACTGTAGTTTCCTCTTTGCTCTCACACAACCTCCTCTCTCTCTCAGAATAATCATACACAATCGTAATACAATTCCCTCATATAAATCAAGGATTACCTTCTAGGGCAAAAACACCTAAATTAACATAAATTATACCATCTGATCATTTGCCTAATGAACTATCCAAATTGACTACAAAATTACAATATTTTATGACAAAATTTTTCTTCTATGTTTTGCTTCGCTGCCCCCGAACCCCTGCAAAGAGGGGGCTCTTAAAAACTAGTCATCACCCCCTTGGAAGATATCATACGGGTGCCTTTTTCGCCCCATTTTATAATTGGGGTCCAACATGGCTGAGACCTCTGAATTAAGAAGATAATTAGGCTCCACATCCAACAATCTCCCACTTAGAGACTGGTTATAGCAACTCCATCGATGCTTCATTTGCTAGACAATGTTTCCACTTTGGACCTGGGCATTTCTCATCTTCATCATCATACTTGAAGACCAATTGAAACTGAGTAGGATCTTATTTTCTGCCTGGTTACAACTTTTGTTAACATGTCTATAGGATTTTTTTTAGTGTGTATCATTTCTAGCTTCAACTTTCCATCTTCCAACACTGACCATATGAAATGGTACTTGATATTTATATGTTTATTCTTGGAATGAAAATTTGAGTTCTTTGCAATATGAATGTCACTTTGGTTGTCACTATATAACCTACCCATCTCCTACTTCTTGCCCAACTCATCCATAAAACTTTGTAACCAAATAATTTCTTTAGTAGCCTCTGTAGCAACAACATACTCTGCTTCTATTGTCAAAAGTGCAACAATGTTTTACAATTTTGAAACCCAAATGACAATTGTTCCACCTACAATAAACCTAAACCATGTGGTGTTCCTCCTATTATCTCTATCACCTGCCATATCTGCATCAACATATCCCTGTAGAGAAATGTTTGAACCACTAAATCATAATTCTTGATTTGTGTTACCTCTCAAATATTTGAGAATCCACTTCATTTCCATCCAATTCTATTTTCTTGGATTTTTCATATACCTTCTTACAACTCCACTACATGTGCAATATCAGGCCTTGTGCAGAACATTGCGTACATTAAGCTTCCAACTACTGATGCATATGGAAATTTACACATATAATCAATCTCTTCCTCGTTCTTGAGACACATCACCTTAGTTTTAAATGGATAGCCAAAGGTGTACTAACTAGTTTTTCATTCTGCACATTAAATCTTTCCAACAACTTTTGTATGTAC
Organism: Pinus tabuliformis; assembly: GCA_031772625.1. Lineage (NCBI taxonomy): Eukaryota > Viridiplantae > Streptophyta > Pinopsida > Pinales > Pinaceae > Pinus > Pinus tabuliformis. The sequence continues at coordinate 484,440,445 of CM062818.1, read as the reverse complement.
TCACTCTAAGGCAATGTTAATTTGTGATTTTTCCTGTCTCTAGTTATTCTCATACCAAGGATTTGTTTTGCAGCACCCAAATCCTTCATTGCAAAAGAATTTTCTAATTTTTTTTTGAGCAAATTTATTTCCTATGTGTTAGACCCTACAAAAAGCACGTCATCTACATACAATTGAAATACAATATAGTTGTCATCATTTTGTTTCTTAAGATCAAGATAGTGATCAGATGATATCTAATATAACCTTATTCAAACATAAACTTGTCAAATTTTAGATACCATTACCTTGGAGCCTTGTTTAGGCCATATAAGCTCTTCTTAAACCTGCACACTAATTTTTGCTTCCCTTTGACCTCATACCCTTTTGGTTGTTGCATATAAATTTATTCCTCTAAATCCCCATGGAGAAAGGTTGTCTTTACATCTAACTACTCAAGATGCAAATATTCTAATACCACTAGACTTATAATAGTTTTGATTGAATTCATTTTAATAACAGGAGAAACAAAATCATCAAACTTTATACCTTTCTTTTGTGAAAACCCCTTCACAACAAGTTTAGCCTTATACCTCTATTTTCCTCCATCTTCTTCCTTCAACCTGTAAACCCATTTATTCTGCAATGTTTTTTACCTGCAAGAAACTTGACTAACTCCCAAGTCTGGTTAAGCATCAAGGAGTCCATCTCTTCTTCCATAGCCTGCTCCCACTTCTTCCTAGTTTTTATCTACATTGCTTCTTCATATCTTTCTAGTTCCCTAGAATCAGTGAACAATACATAATATAATGAAAGAGAGTCTCATTCAAGGGGTCTAATTATCTTAGTGGATCTTCTAACGCCACTTTCAGGTGTTTGAGGTGCATGTTTCTATTTTGATTGTTGTTGTTGTGGGTGTTGATCATTATGATTTTTAGGCACATTTATTTTTTTGTGATCTCATCAAGCACTTCATATTCTTTGTTTTCCTTTTCCTGCATTTGATCCTTATATAATACATTTTCATTCAATATAACATCTCTGCTCCTAATGATTTTCTGATTTTCATAATCATATAAGTGATAACCAAAATCATTAACACTGTATCCAATAAAGGTACATTTCTTTGATTTTTCCTCAAGCTTTGTTTTATTTTCTTTTTTAATGTGGAAAAGGCTTCACAACAGAATGTCTTTAAAATTGAATAGTTTACCTTTTTACTTGTCCATGCCTCCTATGGAATACCATCATCCAAAGAACTTGAAGGCCCTCTATTTATTAGATAAACAACAATATCCACAACATCTGCCCAAAATGTAAGGGAAATCTTGCATACAATCTCATGCACCTTGCACACTCCATGATTATCATGTTCATCCTTTCTCACACATCATTTTCCTATGGCTTTCCTGAAACTATCTTCTCTCTGCAAATTCCATGTTTTGGAAAGTAGTTATCAAACTCTTTGCTCCATTATTCACCTCCATTATCTAATTTGAGACACTTAAACTTCTTCCCTGTCTCATTCTCAACCAAAGCTTTCCATTTCTTGAAAGTATCAAATACTTTAGATTTATTATGAATACAATAAATATAGATTTTTCTAGTTGCATCATCAATAAAAGTAACATAATAGCGAGATCCACCAAGAGATGATACATGATTTGGTCCCTATAGATCTATATGCACAAGATCTAATTTTTCTCTCTTCTTTTCCTTCCCAACTCTGATAAATCTGACCCTCTTTTATTTTCTGTAAACACAATTCTCACAGAAATCCAAATCAATATGCTTCAAACCTAGCAATAAATTTCTTGAATGAAGAATCTACATCCCTTTCTCACTCATGTGCCCTGGCCTATGATGCCACAATGTCGAATCTACTTATGTGGAGGTTAAAGCATTAACAAAATGAGAAATACCATTGCATAAATACAACTTACCAACCTTTTCTCCTTTTTCTTTTACCAGGTATCCTTTAGTGACCTTCTAGGTTTTTTCTATGAATGTAGTTACACATCCTTCACCACCTAAATGCCTTGTTGAAAATATATTTTTCTTCAGATTTGGAACATAAATTACCTCCTTCAATAGCCATTGGTTTCCATTTTGTTTCCTTATATAAAACTTACCCATTCCAATGATTTTACAGGGTTTATCATCACCCAAATGAACATGTCCACAATCTTCTTGAACATAGTCATGGAAATGTTTCCTATCACATGTAGCATGGAATGAAGCCCCTAAATCAACCAGGCAGACATCAATAATATTTTCTAATGAAAGAATCAAAGCATATTGCAACACATCACCTGTCACATTTTCTCCATGATTTTTCTCTTGCTGTCCATCTCCTTTTTTTCCTTTCTGAGATTTCCAATATTTCTTCAAGTGTCATTTCTTCCCACATTTCCAACACACTATCCCTGATATGGATTCGGATATGCCTTTTCTTGACTTACAGTGGTTTCTTAGGCTCCTTCCTCTTTCCATTTTTCTTCCCCTATTCTCTACAGTCAAAGCATTACCTAATGTCTCACCAAAGCTTTTCCATCACATTTCCTTGCTAAGGATGGCACCAACAACATCATCAAACTTTAAAGTAATAGATTCAGAGATAGAGTTACTAATAGCCATAACTAAGCCATTCCAACTTTTTGGCGATGAACATAGAAATAACAGAGCTGTAACTTCATCAACAAAATTTACCCCTAAAGAAATTAACTGATTGGTAACCGTGTTAAATTCATTTAAATGATCAACAACTGATCCACCTTATGACATATTCATATTAAATAGACGCTTCATAAGAAATACGTTATTTGAGGTCAAGGGTTTTTCATATAGTTTGGAAAATTCCATCATTAAACCTTCTATTGTTATTTCCTTTGAAATACTGAATGCCACTGACGCTACAAAACATAGCTATATTGTTCCTAGTACCTTTTTGTTGATGATCTCCCATTATGCATCCATATACCCATCATATTATTTGATTTTCCACTCAATGGTAGGCAGAAATATTTCTAATATAGATAATCTTCCATCTTCATCTTCCATTGCTGGTTGTTTTGGCTGTTAAATTTCTCAACCTTAAACCTACCATATTCTGCCATTTCGCCCACTTGAACCAGGAAACCTGCTCTTTGGTGTGTTTATCAGCCAAATAGACCTTTGACTTTGATACCAGTTGTTAGAAAATTATATATTAAAAAGAAATGGAACACAAAATATTGCGGAAACAAAAATACATAAACGCATAAAACAAGAGAGACACAAATATATGTTGTTCACCTAATTTGGGCTACATCCGCAGAGAAACAACCAGTATTTCCTTTTGTATTATCCAACAAAATGAAGAGATACAACCTACAACAGATTCGTTGTAATTTCCTCTTCGCTCTCACACAACCTCCTCTCTCTCTCTCTCTCAAAATAATCATACAAAACTACATTGCAATTCCCTCATATAAATCGAGGGTTTCCATCTAAGGAAAAAAACCCTAAATTAACATGACTTCTACCATCAGATCATCTCCATAATGAATGGCCTAGAATGACTATGAAATTACAATATTTTACAAGGTAAGTTTTCATATTTTTTAGCTTCAATGGCACTACACCTGAACCCTCGCTAGGGGGGTCTCTTCAAAAGTAGCCATCACCCCCACTAGACCCCTTGATGGCTATCATATGGGCATTGTTGCTACCCCATTTTAGGAACTGGGTCCAACGCAGCTGAGACCTTTGAATCAAGAAGATAATTAGGATACACACCCAACATGAACATGACTACAACAATAGCTTCATCAAATTTGGTGGAAGGATGTCCATGACCCTTACCTCTACTAGGGAGTCAACCTCTGCCCCTATCACAATTCATCATTGGGTGGCAATAGGATAGAATTGTAGAGTTAGAGCCAAAGGAGATGGAGGGAGCCTAGGGGAGAAAAAACTAGGGAAAGAAATTCCTAGAGGTGAGAATAGCAATATTTCTTGTCTTTTTACTACAAGAGCGAGTGAGAGAGAGAGAGAACTTGTTACAAGTACTTCAGGTGTTGGAAGGTTGAGTTGTGAGCAATGAATTCGACCTACAAGAGGATTCAGGCCATGTGGTGACCTCTACCAGTGGTTCTAAGGAGTCGTCCCAGACCTCCCACTAGTACCCGGATCTAGGGGAAATTCTTTGTTGCATTATTAAAATATGAAAAATTAAAATTCTCCAAAAAATTGTAAATAATATATAATACAGTAAAATAAGAAAATCTATTTAGTTTTCCTCTTTATGTTTTATTAATTTTTTATAATTTTCCAATTTATTTTATTTTATTTTACTCTTCAACTTATTTATTTTTTCTAATGTATTTTGTCTTTCCTAAATTTTCAAACTTTAATCACTTTTTATTTCAATTTTCATTACTCATTTATATCCTTTTTCATTTTAGCATGAAGATTTTCACATTCGTTAACTTGATGTTAATGAAAGCTTCTAGTAAACTTTGTGTTGTGTTTTTTTATATGTACATCAATAGACACAACACAGTTTATGAGAATCTTTCATCATAATCCTTTTTCATTTTTTTTAATTTAATTAAATTATTTATAAGTTTTTAAAATTAAATTTTATTTTTCCTTATTTAATTTAATTAAATTATTTTTGAAGAGGTGATAAGACAAGGAGGGGTACTTCATGGCCTCATGGAGGACAAAGTGTTTAGGGCCTCATAGGGTTTTGGTCATATGACAAGTAATCAAAAAAAGATATATGGTCTCAACCAAGGACTTTTGTTAGCCAAATAACATCAACATGGACACATTTACTATTATAAGAAATTCTCTAATAATCCTACATCAACTAGTTAAAGGCTTCCTCCGAAAGGAGAAATATATTGATGCATGACTAGTTCTTCACATCAACAAGGCCTAGAAGATCTTGCCATATTTACTAAACAGAGTGTGTTCCCTTAATTTAATTTAAGTCAAATTTATGTAAATAAAAGATAAGGATTTCATTTTCTAGTATAAATAGAGATTTATTTAGGAAATGAGGAATAATTTCTTCATCCACATATGTTCTATTTGGAGAGATTTGTTGAGGAATTAGAGGTTTTAGGCTTACATTTGATTTTTTTTCCTTGTATGGAAGATTAGGTTGATATTGAGTGGATCTCAACAAAGCATCATTGTTGCACATAATTTATCTTTGTAAATGGAAATAGATAAATATAAGAGGGAAGGGACAATAAGAGATAGCCACAGGAGGCTAAGGGATCAAGAAAGGTCTGAGAGGATGAGTGGAGAGAGCTAAGGAAGAGAAAAGGCTAGTAATATGTGAATAAAGCTAATTTGTAAAAAAAAAATTGCTAATATGAATTACATTAGATTTTCCTCCATCTATGTATGATCCCTCCATTTCAACTAATAAGCCATCTTGTCAATGTTAAATCTATGGAAATCGTTATTTATGTGTTACTGTGATATCAAGATTGTGTGTGTAGACAGTGGAGTCCTCGTAGGAAAGAAGAGGTATGGAAAAACCTCTTGTAATGAAATGAGTTGAATCAGATACATGAATGAGCTAAGGAGTTCATGAATCAACATTTGTAGAGAACCAAGAAACAACCTGAGTAGGTGCAAAAGCAAGCTTGCAGGTCAATCCTCTGATATTAGTGACTTATGTTGTAAGTTAAATTTTAACCTCTAATAGACCTCAGGACATGTAACGTGAAGACTTAGTGGAAAAATTTGTGTAGCGTTCGTCATCAATTATTGCTGAAATTTTCATCAAAGTCAAGGTTCCATCATGCATGGTTCTAGCCTTTACCCTTGGTTTTGTAGCAAAACCCTTTGTATTTGGAAATCCATCTATTTGGGCCAAAGCATAGTGAAACCACTAATCTATACTTGAATCTTGAATTAGAGTTGCACACACTTTGAGAAGGAATGGCCCACAACTAGGCCAAAAAGCATTTGATAATTCGATTAAGTGAGAAGTTAGTTGAAGGGTGAACCCTTGGATGGGTGGATTAAAACTTTGTACCTAGTGTAGGTCCCACATTCGGGAACTCATAGAGTAACCTAAACTGAGTGACATATATCTGGAATGATGTGTAGACATCCAAGAAAATTATTAGATACATGGGCTGACAAGTAGACATCTAGGTGGATTAGTAGATATCCGATCTGAGGAACGAACATCCTGGCAGATCAAAGTGAGCACAAGTTATATATGGGCATGTAGAACATATCTAGAACCATTATAAGGTAAGTTGAGGTGTAGCCTTCTGAATGGGTGGATGACCAAATTATGATAGCCACCATGCATATAAATTTGAGGTTCGACACTTTTTTTTATTTAAACGAGAAAATTCCACCAAACAGGCCTAAAAAATCCTTAGAACCTTCATCTTAATCCCTTATTTCTAAGGTCCTGCTTGCATGGTTCATAGATTTAATATTGATTACTTAAGGGGCATAAAACTTGAGGTAAGTGTGATATTGCATAGTGTTATTTTGTTTTCTCTTGTAAAGTGCACAAACAACACTATGCTATGGGTATTTGGGGAAGCTATATGTGTGGAAACAATATCATATATCCATGAGAGAGTAGTTTTATATTGACCTGATGCTGAATAATTGGGCCACCATGCTTAGAATATAACACCCTCCTCCCACACTTACCCAAGTTTACCGATCCATTGGGGTGAATATGTGACAAAGAGTTACTATGGTATGATTCAACCTCCTAGATCACCTTAAGGAAGTGGAATTGACAAAACAAAAACTTACTAACCTTCCACAGGTGCTACAAGACCCCTAAGGGATAAACCACCCTTCTAGGTGTCCAAACCCTACATTAACTTGCCTTTTCACTGATTTGGATCTCATGCATAACGACTTCAAGTTTTCGACTGTAATCTTTGCCAACCAATTATATCCCTCATACTGCGAAATTTGTGCTACATTTTCTAGGCTAGACTCCAAGTCACTGCCTATAACTTGATGAAACTTTCCAAAATGATAAATGGCAAAAAGACAAAGCTTCTAACACAAAACTTGATGAAGGACTTGGCCTAACCAATCCTAACCATGACAGGCATTTCATCAAACACATCATGAACATGTAATGTATAAGTCATAAATAGACATCTAAACATAAGGGTCTCATACTTATCTAAGAATCACCAACAAGGTCTAGTGCCTTCTCATAATAGCTGCAATAACATCTAGATCACACAAAACTTGATGAAGGACTTGGCCTAACCAATCCTAACCATGACAGGCATTTCATCAAACACATCATGAACATGTAATGTATAAGTCATAAATAGACATCTAAACATAAGGGTCTCATACTTATCTGAGAATCACCAACAAGGTCTAGTGCCTTCTCATAATAGCTGCAATAACATCTAGATCGGGTCATTTATTCAATATCCATTAATTTACCAATCAAAACATGTTAAGATCCATAACTCAAGTATGTTAGAAACCATGCTTATAACCATCATATAACCAGAGAAATATCAATTATAGAAAAACCATTATAACCACATATAAACAAGTATATTTTTACATGGAACACAAGAGGAAAATAGATCTTATTAACTTATGCAAAAGCCAACCAAGTCAGGGACTTCCATGTACCACACGACAATAGATTGGGCTGAACCAAATATTTGTTTTAGTCGATCATGAACGTGGGACTCACAAAAAAACCAATTAAGGCTTCCTCATGCTTTACCATGTATCCTACCAAGGATTCCTAGGCCCAAAAAATAAACATGACTACAGGATTTACCGCAATAACACCATACATTGGTTAAAAGATCACTGGGCCTTAAACAAGCATGGATGCCTCCAGATCTCTCCACCTAAATTGTGAGGAATTTGTTTGTCTCCACCCTCTAGGCTTTATTATGTATCCATCCATTACCGGTCAAGGGATTCCTAGGTCTAATGAGGCTATTCACCTCTAGGCTTTATTGTATATCCCACCATTACTAGTTAGGGGATTCCTAGGCCTAATGATGGTATTCACAGCTAGGCTTTGTCATGTATCCTGCCATTATTGGTCAAGGGATTCCTAGGCCTTGTGATTTTTCCTTAGACCACCCCACTTAATTTCTAGATAACCATGGTGTGATGGGTTTATCTTACATGGTTGAGCTGGATTTCCATCTGGAAAGGCTGAAAACCACTGTCACACCTGGAAAAACCCATGCCAAAGACAACAAGAGAACCAAGTACACACGTGAATGTACCATGCATGCCAAATATAGCTAGGAAATCATACATGCAACTCAATACTTGAAAGTAATCCCACTGCAACTTCTTGTTCCAACTCTTCCTTGCTCAATATTTGCTTCTCTTTGCTTTCATGTCCTTCCTTTGCCTTCCTTTCTCCAGCGTTAGAGTGCTCCAAGAATTCTCTAAGTGTGTGAGAGAGAATGGAGAAAGAGCTCTATCCAACAAACGTCAAAAGGCCCTGAACTGATTCTCATAATCCTTTTTATTAATGAGGCCTCTATTTTATTCATTTTCAATTAGTTTTCCTTCATTTTCCTTCTCACATACAACCTGTGACCTTTCACCTTCCTTTTCTCCTGATTTCCTTTATTTTCATAAATAAAATGCCAATTAATGCCTCTTTCCTTTTCAAAGCCTTTGTCATTTCCTTTGCCAATTTCCCTCAGCCATAATAAACCAAATGAACACCCACTAGGATGTTTTACCCAACATTTAGCTTGGAATACGTGTCCCATGATCTTGGTCTTATTTTTCCTTTATTAACTTTATTACATGGATTTTTAACTTGAGGTTGTTACAAACCCCTCCCCCTTAGGGGAACACCATCCTCGGTGTTCAATGACACCTATAAACCAGCAAACTGCTGAAAAAAAAAAGCATTCTTCCCATGGAGCTTTATAACATAGCTTGTCGCAATATTTACAATGACCACTACTGAAACATGACAAACATATCGTTTACTGGAGCTTTATAACACAACTAATTACGATATTTACAATATCAACCACATATATTCTCATACACATTTGCTTCAACCAAGAAATAATCATACTATCTGTGATGATTTATAAATCTAGCTCGATACAGTATTTAAAATAATATACACATATTCACATGTGCTTTTACCAACAAATAACAGGATACAACTTCTACATTCACAACAAGGGGATCGAAAGGCTCACATCTCCACCCTCAAGGTAGTACCACGATTCACCTCCTTCCCATGAAGTCCATAATCCACTTACAATGTCAAACTACATCTAATGTCTAGAACTACAATCTTGCGCCACTTGTCCTCTTAGTGAATAGTTACCAACTCATTGTTCCAGGGCACACTCACAATGTGCATATGATTCCATGTGGCAATGCTAATGACAAGAAAAAATCGATCTATGACCTTCCCTTCTCGGCTACATAGTCCCTCAGGCAATCCATTCACCCCCTTCCATGCAATCACTCACCTTTCAAGTTCCCCAACATCCCCTTTCCTAAGCGATCCATCCATTGGCAAGGTTTTCTTGAATCGGAAGATACAACCCTACCACACAACCATCATACCAGTCATAACATGCTCATGGAAATCAATGGACACTATTGAGTACTAGTGTCTTGCAATGACTCTTCTCCTGAATTCTCTACCAACATACTGCTACCTGTTCCAATTCCTTGTCTTGTTGCTTCTAATTCTTGAAATAAGTTTCAACCACTCAAACTATGCATTTTCCATGTTTCCTTGTATCAAGCACATAATTTCCTTTCGACTTAAAATGAATTGAAATAAATTCAAATCACACCTCATTGATGGCCAGTGAATAAGGTACACTTTCAATCATGTTTACTTCCTATCACAACAAGTCAAACTAGTTGTTTGATCAAATCATCATGAATAAACATATGACGTCTAGTTAGCTCAAAACACAACCATCTTAGATAAAAATCATTAATCACATGCAATCATCATAAACCAAAATCATAGATCACATGCATAATTAAAACTGAAATAAAATACTGTTACTTATCCTTCAATCAGTCTATTTCTTATACCTTTGTCCTTTGTCCTTTTCATACACACATCAAATCAATTGCCACACTCGTCAAGCACCTAATGCCTTGGCTTCTCTTCAAACATGTACACATACAAATAATGTACATCATACACATGCACCCACACATGATGTACTACCCAACACATACACCTACTCCCCATGTACCCCACAACACAATACATACACAAAGTACAACACAATGAATACACATGTCACAATACCATGACTATGCAATGCATATACACAATACCACATGTACACAAACCAATATGTACAACATGCACACAACACAACATGTACGACATGCACACAATACCACATGTACAACATGTACGCAGTACCAGTTTTACACAGCACCACATGCACATCATGTACACAACATCACCTGCACAACGTGTAGACAACACCACCTACACGACATGTACACAATACCACATGTACACAACACCACAGTCACAACATGTACACAACACCACATGTACAAAACACCACATGCACGACATGTACACAAGACCACTTGCAGACAATACCACATGTACAATCATACATACAACATGACATGTACATAACATTAGAGGTACAACATACACTCCACACCATATGTACACATCACCGCATATGCAAGATGCACAAAGCACCTTATGTACACAACAATTCATATCCAACACATGCACCGCACCATATGTACATAGCACCACATATCCAACATGCACACAACACCACATATCCAACATGAACACATTACCATCTGTGCAGAACCCTGCATAGACAACATGTACACAACACCATCTATACATAACATTTCATAAACAACATGTACAACATATACACAAAAATAGTACCACACATCCAGAGACTGCACTGTCACTACTAGGCAACCTTTCTTCCAATGTCTTTCCACCATCCATTGTTTTCCCAGAATGTCACACACCATACTACTTTCATTCCACTGATGTGTCCCTCAGCATGGCCTATCCATAATAGAAACGTAAACATATTACAATCATATAATATTAATTCATATCCACATGCTACTTACCTTGTAGATATGTCAGGGTTACGCTTCCCACTTGATTCCTCATAAATGAGGAACCTCTTCATGCCATTCACCTACATAAGCAATTATTCCTCCACAAGAATGATTGATGATGACCCTGTCAGACAACAACATACATACATACATATATACATAAAAACATTAACATAAAACAATCATGACCTCTGACGACCCTGTCAAACAACAACATGCATACATACATATATACATATATAGGCATCATCAGAATCATAATTACTAGATATCATAAGGTCAAGGTTAAGAGAAATCCCTTCCTTCGTGCACAACATGCATAACATTGAGAACAATAGTTCCTAACATAGCCAAAGCATTTGACACCTCCAATCCATTTCCCTTACCTTCCTATTACATTTCTCATGATTGTCCTATCGCCGTCCATTTACCTCAATGGACCCAACCAATCCAACTAGTTGTCATAATCTTGCCTTCAACTTCCTTTATATATGCACTGAGCTTCAGCTGAGTCTTTCATTACCTATTGGATTTCATTCAACTTTCCTCGAGCTCCCTTAAATCTCATGTTTCCCAACCAATTCCCAATACCCTCAAAACATAAATGGAAAGAACAAGAAATAAACAAAAAGAAACCATGAAGAACCAATAGCAATATGACACCACAAGCAAAGTGGTGTGGTGATGCACTAGACATAAAAATAAAAAATAAAAAAATAAAAATAAAAAAATTGCAAATCAAATGCAAAAAAATCACAAAATACGAAAAACAGAAAACTAGCAATAGACACCATGGATCAATCCCCATGGGTTCCCAATGCTTCCAAGGAAAGCTCAACCCAAGCCTTCTTCAAGATTTCATGGAAGCCTCTTTTGCGATGCAATCCCCTGCATCATACTACCATAAACACATAATTGTTAGTGTATAAATGAATACCAGATACCTCAACTTGTTGTGCCAAGCATGTTTCCTTGTAACTGAACACATCCATATATCATCACTCAAGGGACTCCAATTTCCTTGACGGATCCAACTATAACTAGAATATAATTGCTATACTCATTTGGAATTGCGGTTTCCAAACATAGCCAAAGGAATTCTCACCCAATTCCTTTATTTTATCTTTTTCCTTACTGTAAGAAAGTCTTATTATATGTTATCATATCACCCATCCTCTAATTATATAAACAAATAAATTGTTACCTTGTCATGCTAATACCAAGCATGTTTCCCTGCAACTACTAACACATGTCAGTCACATATTCCAAAACTCAAGACATCATATTTATTAACTTGAAATCAACCTTTAACAAGACTAACAACCATGTCATAATCAACAATCAACTCATAGTCATTAGAAATAATGATACAACTATTATTGACTTACACTCAAGTACATATTAGTTGTCTTAGCACATATGTTTTAGTATAACTATCTTAAACAATATCATTCCTTCATGCGATATCCCAGACACATACTCATATCATGCAATTAATCAAACATTTAGAAAACCTGTAAACATACCATATTAGATAAACCAAATAGATGACCTAATAAAACTCACACTTCAATGTATCTCATAGGAGGCTATCACATCTAGACAAACCAGTCCAAATTAGTATGACACAAAATCACAAATATATTGATTCTTACCTGAATACCATAACCATAACCATCTTCACAGGCCAATCCATATTAATGTGATACATATAACATCAATATCTTAAATTCAATTACCATAATCATCATGTGTATGACCGAAATGCATATAATAAAAAATAAACTGCCATGCATGACTAACCAATGCATGTGCATATGACTAAACTGATCAACTAACATCTATCATGCATGTAAACACAACAATAATAAAAGGACAGGTATGTACATAACAATAATGCTTACAAAAACCATTAACCAACATACCTTCATGGCCAACATATAAACATGTATGACAATCTTCTCTTACCTCAAGGTCCAATGCTGCAACCTCACTCTAATAATCTGCTTCTCCTACTTTATCTTAGCCAGCACATTAGCATCATGATGACACAAACTACATAATGACCACCACAATGCATGTCTGACGTACACTGCATGCATAACCATAACCATGACAATACATGCATAACAACATATAGACACTGACATGCATACATGATAAGCACATATACAACCTATATGCATGCATGATAACCACATTCCACCCATCCAATCCAAGGGTTGAACCATGCTCTAATACCACTATGTAACACCCTCCTCCCACCCTTACCCAATTTTACCGGTCTACCAGGGTATATATGTGACGAAGAGTTAATATGATATGATTCAACCTCTGAAATCACCTTAAGGATGTGGAATGGACAAAACAAAACCTTACTCACCTTCCTCAAGTGCTAAAGGACCCCCAAGGGCTAAACCACCCTTCCAGGTGTCCAAACCATGAGTTAACTTTTCTTCTCACTGATTTAGAGGCATAGTTGCATGCAAAAGACTGCGTCCATGTGATTGTATGCCTCCAGTCGCATGCATAACCAGTACAAGGGTGGAACTACAGTATTTTTCAGCTAGTTTTGTGCCTCGGACCATGAAATATGTGCCACCTTTTCAGGGCTAGACTCCAAGTCATTGCCCATAACGTAATGAAACTTTCCAAAATGATAAATGACACAAAGACAAAGCTTCTAACATAAAACTTGATCAAGGACTTGGCTTAACCAAGCATAAGCATACCAAAAAGTTTTTCAAGCATATCATGAATATGTAATGTATATGCCATAAATACACATTTGTACATAGGGGTCTCATACTTATCTGAGAATCACTAAGAAGGTTTAGTGCCTTCTCATAATAATTGCAATAACATCTATTAGTTCATGCATTCAATATCCATTCATTTACCAATCAAAACATGTTAAGAGCTATAACTCAAGTCTGTCATAAATCATTGTTATAACTAACATATAACTAGAAAAATATCAATGATAGAAAAGCCATTATAAAAACATATTAACAAGTATATTTACACATGGAACACAAGAGGAAAAGAGATCTTATTAACATATGCAAAAGCCAGCCAAGTTAGGGACTTCCATGTACCACCTGACTATAGATTTGGTTGAACCAAATGTTTCTTTTAGCCAATCACCCCCATGCCATATTCCAAGTATGAATGTGGGACTCACAACAGAACCAATCAAGGCTTCCTCAAGCTTTACCGTGTATCCCAACAAGGGATTCCTTGGCCCAAACAATAAACATACACTACAGGCTTTACCACAATCCCACCATATACTGGTGAAGAGATCACTAGGCTCTAAACAAGCATGGATGCCTCTGGATCTCTCCACCTAAACTGCGCGGAACTTGTCTATCTCCACCCTCTAATATTTACCATGTATCTTTCCATTACCGATCAAGGGATTGGTATGCCAAATGAGGGTATTCACCTCTAGGATTTACCGTGTATCCTACTATTACCAATCAAGGGATTCCTAGGCCCGACAAGGGTATTCACAACGAGGCCTTATTGTGTATTCCACCATTACCGGTCAATGGATTCCTAGGCCTTTTGAGTTTTCCTAAGAACACCCCACTCAGTTTCGAAACCATCGAAAATCTAGCTCAACTAAGTAAGAGAAACCCCATCACACCATGGCTATCCGCAAATGGTAAGGCAAGGCTGAAAACCACTATCACACTTGGTGAAACCCATGCCAAAGATAATAAGAGAACCAAATACACACATGCATGTACCATGCATGCCAAAAACAAGAAGGAAATAATACATACAAATTGATACCTGCAAGTAATATTGTTGTGATCGCTTGATCCAACTCTTCCTTGCTTGATCTTTGCTTCACTTTGCTTTCTTGTCCTTCCTTTTCCTTCCTTTCTCCAATGCTAGAGTGCTCCAAGAATGATCTAAGTGTGTGAGAGAGAGAATGGAGAGAGAGCTCCACCCAAAAATTGTCAAAAGGCCCTGAACTGATCCTTAGAAGTCTTTTTATCAATGAGGCCTCTATTTTCTTCATTTTCCTCCTCACATGAAACTTGTGACCTTTCACCTTACTTTTCTCCTAATTTCCTTTATTTTCATAAATAAAATGCCAATTAATGCCTCTTGCCTTTTCAAAGCCTTTTCCATTGCCTTTGCCAATTTCCCTTAGCCATATAAACCAAATGAACACCCACTAGGATGTTTTTCCCAAAATTCAACTTGGAATAAGTGTCCCATGAACTTGGTCTTATTTTGCCTTATAAACATTATTACATGGATTTTTAACTCAGGGTTGTTACATAGACAGGTAAAGGATGCCCCAATCAACGTTGTCTATGGAAAGCATCATGATAATAATCAACAAAAATGTGGAAGATATCCCATCAAAATCATATTTCCATGTCCTAAGAAACTTCAATAAAGAAGCAGACAAGTATGCTAATAAGGGGCATAAATTGAAGATAGGTGTGTTAAAAATTAATGGCTAAATCATGCCCACTTATAATTCCTTAATGGTGGGAAAAGTATATTAAAATATTTTTAGTTAAATTGGTTAATACAAAAAAATATAAATGGAAAACTCGGGGCCAAGTGACTTCATGGAAACCCCAAGGAAACACATGCATGCAAACAAGTCATCATGAAATGTTTCATAATCAATTAGTAGTATTATGTGTCGGAAATTTTGTGTTTTGTTGGAGCAATTTTATAAGGTATTCACATCCAAAACCCATATTTTTATTGCTAAGATATATTCTCTTGAGGAAGATCATGTATTCCTATTGGAAAGGAGAAAACGGTTGGAAATTTTTGATGAATTAGCTTTCTAATGTTTGATGTATTTGCTACAAACAAAGGACATGGACCAGGGAAAAAAATATACAATACGAATAATCTTATATATATATATAAGGATCGACACCCGTGGTGAGGATTTATTTTTTTTTCATATTCAACCCTCTTATATTAATAAATCTTTAAATTTTTGCAATTTTGAAAAAGAAAGAAAACATTTTTTATTTCTTTTTCAAAATTGCAAAAATTTAAAGATTTATTAATATAAGAGGGTTGAATATGAAAAAAAAAATATTTTCCCTCACCACAGGGGTCGATCCTTATATATATATATATATATAATGTTTTCTTTCTTTTTAAAAATTATAAAGGTTTAAAGGTTTATTAATATAAGAGGGTTGAATATAAAAAAACAAAAAATATCTTCCCCCACCGTGTGTGTCGATCCTTATTCTCCTCCATGACAATCATGCATAGCCTCCCTTCGTCAATCCACTTGGTTGGCCATGCAACATCATACATAATTTGGTACATGTAGTTAAATTTCCACCAGATGCGAGCTTTCTTATTCCCTACAGGTCAGTAGGATCCTTTGCAACTCATAATGGCCTTCGATCATAATAATGATAGCCCTATCATCGCACACCTGAATCCATTATTATTTGCCAATGAAATTTGATAATAGTCATTCCTCGTCCTTCTGCCACCTTCGGCTCGATTTGAAAAATGAACCATGTCATTCTTCTCCTCCATGTCTATGCATTCTCTAGTTGTTCCTATCATTGAAGCCTGTTGGATCTCAAGACAATGGCGAATAGTCGTCACTCTTCATCTAGTGCAAATCTCCCTCATTCCTACGGAATTCTCCTGGTTCCTTTCGGGATCAAACCAACCAACATATATAGTTCTCTAGTTCTATCTCACCCATAGATGCTCATGTCCAACTACAATGCACATACTTTCTTAAGGTCCCATGTCTCTCTGGCTAAAACGCGTGTCTTCTTGGCATCCAATCACCTAGGCAGCGGCTAATAAAAGGTTCACAATCTACAACATCACCTGGGCAATCCAATTGGACACTCTAGTCATTTGAATTCCCTTGAAGATACTCGCCAAATCTAAAATTAGTTAGGGATTCAGAACTCGCATGGCCACCGTAAGTCAAGTGTCTAGTCTTTAAGGTACTTCAAAGACACACTAGAGGCTTATTCACTTGCCTAAATTTAGGGTGTCAAGATGACTCTCAGAAGCATCAATTAGCCTCAATTACACTCAGGCTCGCACTTGGGATGGCAATATATCATGTGACAATCTCAATTAGACACAAAGGATCTCATTTAGACTCCATGGATACTCTAGCCATTGGGTATTCAATCAATTATATGACCTTAGAGCCATGGAAATTTGACAGAGTACTCCACAGTCTCTAATTCACTTTAAGGTTGAATAACGAGGCATCAGTAATGGACCAGATATCACATCAAACAGGGTTCGAGTTCGAGTTTGAGTTTGGGTATCATGAAAGGTTCCACATTAACCATGGTTTGTGTTTGGGTTCCACGTCATTGGCACCAAGTACTCATTCATTTTGGGACAATTGGACCGATTTCATCCTCAACCATCATATGAAGTGCCCTCTATCTCACTCCATGTGTTAAAAATGCAGTAAGAAAATCTAGTTTTGACTTTGCCATGGTCAAACTAGATTAAAATTTGAATTTCTAATTCAACAAAATACTTGGAGGTATTTAACTGAGGTGACATGGCTATTGTCAATTAGTTAACTTAGTGAATTTGATTTGGAGACACTTGAGTTCAGTTATACATGATTGATTACTAGATTGTACCAATATATTTTAGTTAATTTGAGTTATTGTCAGTTTAACTAGTTTTAATTGTTAGAAGAACTAGTGGCGGTCAAGTTGTGGATGTGTAACTTCAACCACATTCAATGATCAACCAGTTAATGGATCAATCAACCCAAAATAAATTTTGCATGAAGAGAATTTGATTTACCCAATTGATATGGAGATTCTAAGGTAGTGTACTATAAGTTGTAGCATATTCCCATGTGTATAGGTGGTGCATGCAGTCAGAGATTGACCTAAGGCTATTTCATAATTCCTTGGTGTGAAATTCCTAAAAAATAGGGGAAATTTCCCAAGGGAAAAACATAAGGAAATATGAGCTTGGCAAGTCTTGAAATTGGTTAAGTGTTGGGCCAAGTTTAGTTAGTCGGATAGAGAGATAAACTATACTATTGTAGGGTGTGCTCAGGCTTGACCAAGCATTGTATTTCTTCTTTATTCTGTGATTAATGCAATACAAATAACAAAGGGTTTTGAGCAATTGATTTCCCCTAGATAAATTTCTATGTATGTGTGATTTTTCCTTTTGCATGTCAATGATTCTTGTTTTAGATGGTCAATTAACTTCCAAAGGTCAATAGAGTAGCTTCAAGTCTTGTGATTTAGTAAATTTCATGAGTAGTATTAAATCTACACGTTAATTTCTACATGGTATTAGAGTTGGAAACACTATAGAGAAGAGATTTCAAAGTTGTCATTGCAGGAGATTTGAATTTGAAGATCAATGTTGCGGGTTTTCTTAGGACTGAGAAGATGGCTTTCAATGGACTTAAGATTGAGTATGCCTTGGAAGGAACCTTAAATTTTTTTGCATGGAAGGACCAGATGGCGATTGTATTGGATGATAATTGGATGCTAGAATACATCAAGACAAATGTAGCACGACCCCAAGCATATGATGCTTGGAATCTCGCTCAGTGGAAGAAGGATGTGGCCAAAGCTAGGAGAATCATATTGGAGGGAGTTTGAGATCATATTGTCTCAAATCTCCATGGAAAAGAGACTTCATTCATGATGTGGAAATCACTGACCAAGTTGTTAAATAACAATAGTGACCATAAGGAGTTGGCACTTAAGGACAAGCTTTGAAGTATTAAGATGCAAAAGAATGACACAATTCTACAGTACTTGAGCAAGTTTACACAATGTTGTGATGAACTTGGTGGGATGGGTGTGACTATCCCTGAAGAAGACTTGGTAGCTCTATCCCTTTTAGGCCTTCCCAAGAGTTGGCATAGCTATCAAGATTCCATAAATTGTAGAGAAAAGCAATCAAGTTTGGAGTGGTTATCGTTCGATCTAGTGCAGGAATAAATAAGGCAAAACACCAGATATGTGACCTCATCCAAGGGTGAGGATAAGGAGAACTATGCCTTAGATGGAAAATAAAATAAAGTGGAGGGGAAGAAACCCAATCGAAAGAAGATTCGAGTCAAGGGGGCAAGAAGAAATACTTGTCTAGAATCAAGTGCTTTCACTGTCATGAATTCGAGCACTATTCAACGAAATCATAGTGATGGGTAGTGTGTGTTATCTTGACAACGGTGCCTCATTCCACATGAAGGGTAATAAAGAATTTTTTAGTGACTTGGAGGAGAAGGCTCTCCATATGCACATCGAGATGGGAAATTATGGAAAGTATAGTGCAACTGGTATTGGTACCATTACTTTTCAGAGGGAGTCTAGCTCCCCTCTCAGGCTCAAGGATGTGATGTTATACCAGGTCTGAAGAAGAATCTAGTTTATGTAACTGTGTTCGAGGATCATGGCTACAATGTGATATTCAACAAAGGGAAGGATTTCCTGAGACATATTGCCATGTGAAAACTGAATAATATTGAGGTTCAAGTGAACAACCTCTGCAAATTAGATGTGGAAGATTGTGTAACATTGAGCACAAAAGAAGAGAAGGTGAAGAGCTGAGATTTCAACAAATTATGGCAAAGAAGATGTGGCCATTTGCATCATGGCACTTTGAAGATCATGCAACAGATTTATACAAGCCTCCCAGAAGGATCACTAGAGCAACGAGATACATGCAAAGGGTGTATGCTGGGGAAGTACACAAAATACATCTTCAATGATCGGGATAGTAGGGTGCATGCAATCTTTGAAAGGATCCACTCTAATGTCTATGGACCTTTCGTGACAGCCGCCATTTCCAAGCACATGTATTACGTTATATTTGTAGATGGTTTCTCACAAAAGTGTTAGATCTAGTTCATGTAGAAGAAAGACCAGACATTCTCCAAAATTTTCAGGTTTAAAGGGCTTGTTGAGAAATAAACTGGCAGGAAAATGAAGGTTCTCAAGAGTGAATACATGTTGAATGAGTTCAAAAATTTATGTGCAAAGGAAGGAATTCAACGAGAGTTGATAGCACCCCATAACCCACAATAGAATGGGGTGGCTGACAGTAAGAACATAAGTATTGTGGGAGAAACTTGGGCAATGTTGCATGACCAAAGCCTACCTCTACACTTGTGGGCTAAAGAATGCAACGCAGAGGTATATTTTCATAACAGGAGTCCTCGGAGGATTCTTGGCATGAGTACATCAGAGGAATTTTTTTCAAGGAAGAAAGAAGATGTGTCACACTTCAAGATCTTTCGATCCTCAGTTTACTGCCATGTTTCCATGGAAGCAACGAAAAATCTAGAGCCTATAGAAGAGTTGGGCATATTTGTGGGGTACAAAGATACACCTCATAACTATTGTGTGTAATTTCCATCCCTTAGGATGATAGTGGTTAGACAAGATGTGAAGTTTGATGAGGAGAAGGAAATGAGGTGTTCTATTAACAAGGAGCTTTAGTTGCAGCCTCATCAAGGGCTTTTGGATCCAAAGGAAAAACCTTAGGAAGTTATGGAGTAGCAACAAGTAGAGGAGCAAAGAGTGGAGACATCCACTCAAGAAAAGACATCCAGAGAAGGAAGGAAGCGAACCATGGAAGCTGACATATTATTGTGGGATGTTAGAGAGAATGTGGGAGCACCCGCATCACAACACATGCAGAGGAGGTCACCAGACCAGTACACTAGCTACACAGATCTAATGAGTGAGCTAGTAGATATAGAGTCATCCTCATTCAATGAAGTTGTAGAGAAACTAGTATGGGTTGATAATATGGTAGAGGAATATGATTCAATTTTCAGAAACAATGTTTGGGAAATGGTCCAAAGACCAACAAAAAAATTAGTGGTTGGTTCGAGATGGATTAAAAGCTAAAGCATGCAACAAATAGGAGCATAGAGAAAAAAAAAGGCCAGATTTGTGGCCAAGGGGTTGTCTTAGGTGGAGGGAATTGACTATGAGGATACATTTGCTTCATTAGAAAGGCACTCATCCATCAGGTCAATTCTAGCACTATCAGCATAGATAGGGTGGAAGATTGACCAGATGGATGTGAAGATAACATTCCTCAATGTATTTATTGGGGAGGAGGTGTATATTGAGAAGCCAAAGGGGTTTGTGACCTTTGACAGAGATTCACATGTGTACAGACTCAAGTGAGCGTTGTATGAACTCAAGCAAGCACCCCATGCTTGGTACTAGGATTGATAGCTATATCACTGGTTTGGGTTTCACCAAAAGTGAAGTAGATGAAAACCTTTATCACATTGTGGTAGAAGGTAAATTACTAATTGTTTTATATGTTGATGACTTGATCCTTACTGGTGATGAGAAACTGATCATATCTTTGCAAAGAGGACCTCGCAAGAGAATTCGAGATGAAGGACATGGGCCTTATGCACTACTTCCTTGGTTTGGAAGTATGACAGGGAGATGGGGAACTATTTGTCTCTTAGGGCAAGTATGCCAACAAGATACTTCATAGGTTTCGCACGGAAAGTTAAAAACCCATGGAGACTCCTCTAGCAGGAAACTAGAGGAAAGAGGACGCTACTTCATGTGAAGCAGTGGAGGCTACCATATATAGACATATTATGGGTTCACTCATGTATTTGGTGAACACATGACTGAACATGTGTTATGTAGTTAACCAGCTTAGTCAAGCAATGGTTAAGCCAACCAAACTGTATTGTAAGGAAACAAAGCATGTGTTGAAATACCTCAGAGGCACTACTTAGGTTGGTCTTTGGTATAAAAGGATAAAGGGAGTGAAGTTGCAAGGCTTCACATATGTAGATTGGGCAGCGAGTCCATCAGACGGGAAAAACACATGAGGAGGAATTTGGAGTGTTGGGTCAACAACAATTTCTTAGTACAGTAGGAAGAAGAGATCTATGGCACTCAGCTCAATAGAAATATAGTACATGGCTGCAGGTCAAGCAACATGTGAGGCTATATAGATGAGAAAGATTCTTGTTGGGTTATTTGGTCAAAAGATGGATCCTATAGTGATTTACTGTGACAATCAGAGTTGTATCAAACTATTTGAGAATCCAATATTTCATGATCGATCTAAGCATATCAACATCTGGTATCACCATCTACAAGATTGTGTGCAGAGGCAGATTATGTTTTTGCAATACATTCCGATAGAGAGAAAAGATGCATATATTTTGACGAAGGGCTTAGCAAGAGGTATATTCGAGTTCTATAGAAGCAGGATTTGGGTATTTGATAATCCCTTTCTTGCTGAGAGGGAGCGTTGAAAATGCAGCAAGAAAATCTAGTTTTGACTTTGCCTTGGTCAAACTAGATTAAAATTTGAATTTCTATTTCAACAGAATACTTGGAGGTAGTTAACTGAGGTGGCATGGCTCTTGTCACTCAGTTAACTCAGTAAATTTGAGTTGGAGACACTTGAGTTCAGTTCTACATGATTGATTGCTAATTTGTAGCAATCTATTTTAGTTAATTTGAGTTATTGTCAGTTTAACTAGTTCTAATTGTCAGAAGAACTAGTGGAGGTCAAGTTGTGGATGTGTAACTTCAACCACACTCAATGATCAACCAATTAATTGATCAATCAACCCAAAATAATTGTTGCATGCAGAGAATTCGAGTTACCTAGTTGAGATGGAGATCCCAAGGTAGTGGACTATCAGTTGTAGCATATCCCCATGTGTAGAGGTGGTGCATGCAGTCAGAGATTGATCTAAGGCTATTGCACAATTCCTTGGTGTAAAATTCCTAAAAAATAAGGGCAATTTCCCAAGGGAACATCACAAGGAAATAGGAGCTTGGGAAGGCTTGAAATTGGCTAAGTGTTGGGCCAAGTTCAGTTAGTCAAGCATAGAGATAGACTATATTGTTGTAGGGTGTGCTTAGGCTTGAGCAAGCATTGTATTTCTTCTCTATTCTCTGATTAATGCAATACATATAGTAAGGGGTTTTTAGCAGTTTATCTCCCATAGATAAATCTTTGTGTGTGTGTGATTTTTCCTTTTGCATGTCGATGATTCTTGTTTTAGATGGTGAATTAACTTCCATAGATCAACAGAGTAGCTTCAAGTCTTGTTATTTAGTAAATTTCACTAGCAATATTGAATCTACACATTAATTTCTACACAATGTCTGAATGACAATGTGGGATGAATATTATCATATTGATTCACCTCCTTTTTTGTGTAATTCCAGGCCTGCGTACCTGTAGATAGACATATAGTTTTCATAGTACCTCCAATGTATTATATTTATGTTACTAGTCAAATATTCATTTAGGAAGACCGGTAACAAAAAGTCAATTCCTATGTAATCTTTTTCTGAAGTAAAAGAAGCCAAACCTCTACACAAAAAAAGAAAATCACTTTCTCTTGGATTGCCCAACTCTTACTCACAACCATTTTAATTTTCAAAAACTTTGCCACAGTAGCAACCTTCTCGACTTGCTAATTCAACAAAACTACAATGAACTAGGTACACTTCTCCCCCTTCTTTTCCATTATAGAAATAAAATATTAAAGAATCACAATCAATTTATTATTTTTTTTTAATGTCAAATAAGCAATATTGATCTTAGTAGACATTAATCCTCATCATCATAAAAATTTTAAATAAATTAAATTTAAATAAAAAAATGACACACCTTTTTTTAAAACGTAACCACCAAACTAACCACAAACCATATTATTTTATATATTACTTTTAATTAAATTAAATTAACATTTTTTTATAATATTCACGTTTTCATTTATAAAATTGTTATTTTCATTTTATTTTTATTAAATATATAATAAATAAAATATTTATTTAAAATTTATAAATTAAAACTTGATAAACCCAAAAACTATAATGGCAAAATCATGAACCATAAATTGACGTTGCGTATAGCTTACTCTTTCTATGTTGTCCCTTTAATCGCATTGTGATAGCAAAACATCGCGATCTTTTTGTTGAGCTTTGTTTAGAAATTTCGATCTTGTTCCATCTCCACTGGGAACCAATTACAAATATATATCTTTTATTAAAAACATGAATGCAACTTTTTAGTTTTGGCTTTGTGTAATTGGATTTTATGATATGTTCTTGGGGTGAGGCACACAAGTATTTGATTATAATTAACGCATATTATATTATTTGATGATATTGATAGGTTGGTTTGGATTATTATATCGATTTATAAAAATAATATATTATTCAATATTAATTTAAATATGTTTTGATTTTTTGAGTTATATATATATATATATATATTAAACAATCCAGTGGTAATATATAATTTTATTATTTCAAATGTTTTTATAAGAATTCATTAGATTAGGCAAAGATATTTATTGATGACATATTTTAATTTTCTAATTTGATTAAAGGATTTAATATAAAGGTAGAATTGGTTGTGTATATAATTATCTATAAATTAAATAATGTATTGTATAGAAAATATTAAATACATAATTTAATTGATTACAAATTAATTGCTAAAAATTAAAATAATTTAGTGTAATTAATTATAATTAGCATAGATTCATCTTAATTTTGGATATATTAAGTGTCAAGAAGGATTAAATATGTCAATATGCAAGTTTTTTTTTACCACAAAATTTAATTATAATTAGCATAGATTCATTTTAACTTTGGATCTACCAAATGCTAATAGGGATTAAATATCTCAATATTCAAGTCTCTTTTTTAGTGCAAAACTTAGTTATAATTAGTATAGATCCATTTTAACCTTGGATCTACCAAGTGCCAATAGGGATTAAATATCTCAATATGCAAGTTTTTTTTGAAGTTCAAAACTTGAGGAGAAATATGCACCTCGAGATATTTGATTTGGTAAATCCAGAGTTAAGATGGATCTCTGCGAATTTTTTTATTTTCACTCATTTTATATAATATATACATAGTTGATATTGAAATTCTCCCTCGATCGATATGTTTGCGTGTGTGTGTGTGCGCACATGCCTACCTATCTATCTACACACACATTTAATTATTTTTGTTATTAATATTTTTTGAAATGTTACATATCAACTTCATATTAAATATTGAAAGAACCATAAATCTCCCTCATACCTTGAATTAGAAAGAATCTATTAATAAAATACTCTCTCTCTCTCTCTCTCTCTCTCTCTCTCTCTCTCTCTATATATATATATATATATATATATATATATATAGATAGTTAAAATGATGATGATGAATTTCCACTAAGATCAAGATGGTCTATCACACCATAAGAAAGTAAGAGATTAATTGAGACTGTTTAATATTTTATTTTTGTGATAAAAAAGAAGGGAGATAATTGTCCCTAGATCACTATAGCTTTTCTCACTTAACAAGTCAAGAAGGTTGGTAGTGTGGAAAAAGTTCTGGAATTGAGATCAATGTGAGTAAGAACGAGGCAGTGCAAAGAAAAGTTTTTTTTCATCTTCAACACTCTTAATATCGTGAAAATGAAAAACTCTTTCATCCTATGGTGTTTTGGGAATAAACCAATGTATAATTCCATTCAAACCTCATGAGAATTAGTTCTTATTTTTGCAATGTTCCTTTTCTTCTTAGCATTGGTCGAGACATAAAGACAATTATGGTTAGCAAGAATGAGATTGATCACCTACTTATAATACCTTAGCTTCATTTTTCCCTCTAACTCCTTATCATCCCATAACTTATCCTTGAATTTGGAAATACTAGTATTTTTAATATTATCCTTATTTCCCAAGATGATCTCCTCCTTTATCCCCTAATATTTGAGCCAGTGCTGGGGATCCTTATGTTTGCCTCGCTTGAGAAAGAGGTGGGGGCTTTGACTAGAGTTAGAAGCAATTTTGTCGAACATATAGGATTCAATGTTGTAGAGCTTCTTCTTATACATCAAATATATAAGCATAGTCATGCTTTCAATGGTGGAAATGATGACTTCAATCAAAAAGATAGAGTATGGAGTATTTCATTTATTTTTATTTATATAAAGTTGATATAAAATTGTGTTAATTAATATGGACATTGAAATATTTTAATTATAGCTTACACTAAGTCTTTTTTGTTATTAATATAATTTTGTTTTAAATATTATATCTAAACTCAACATAAAATGAATGGATCATTATATAATATCAACAATATTTATCGTCGACATTGATTCTTTTTATTTTCTTTTTCCAACAAAATGGTTATGGGATTACACAATAGAACACATTTATATAACTTGTTCACAATTTTCACCAAGTAGAGCATGTCTCCAGAGATTTGAACCCACCACGACCACAAACACAATATTTGTCTCAACTGCTTGAGCATAGCTCCTTTGACAACATTGATTCTTTTAATTATTAGTTTATTAATGTAAGTATTACTTTGTTATTTTCAAATGTAATGTTATGTGACAACATATCTCAACATAAAAAAATCGAGTAGTCTTTAAGTACGACTTTTTGGAAAGTTTTCCGGTCTATTTTTCGATCTA
The DNA here is from genome assembly GCA_031772625.1 of Pinus tabuliformis. NCBI lineage: Eukaryota > Viridiplantae > Streptophyta > Pinopsida > Pinales > Pinaceae > Pinus > Pinus tabuliformis. The sequence goes on along the minus strand of CM062818.1, from coordinate 484,413,880 downwards.
ATTTCTCTAGAATCCAATAGGGATTCATTGAAATCATGAGTTTGACGTGTGAACTCTTCACAATCGAAGTGCCCTGGGGTTTTTGAGGGTATTTGAATCCATATATGCAGTGAAAAAACAAGTTTAAATAACAAAAATCAAAATTTGGCCACAATTTTTTTCGTTGGATTCCAACCAAAAATCTCCCAAAAACTCTAAAAAAACACAATTATTTATTTGTATAAAAATACATTATTAATTAAAATTTGTTGTAATTTTATAAAAATGCGAAAATTAAAATTTTATGTGAAATGATATTGTAATTTGTGTATCCAATGAAATGAAAATTTTGTAGAATTTCACTACCCAATTTTATTTTTACTCTAGAATTTCACCCTCTTCTTATAAGAAAAGAGGGTTGAATTTAATGTTTGAATGATTTAATCATTTATATTTTTTTATTTTTGGAGTTTTCTTCAATTTAAAATTAGAAATTAGATCGTAATTTGAAAAGGGGTGTAAATTGTGCTGAATGCTGCTGAAAATTGGGAATTTTATTAAGTGATGTTCGACAATCTTCAGCATAATGGCAAACTTTGTTACATCTTCGACATACAATTTGACTTAAGTCTCTTCCTCGTCCTGAAGATTGTCCTCTACCTCTGCTTTGACCTCTATTTTGAGATTGTCCTCTACCTTGACTATTATATCCTTGTCCTTGAAAATTGCCTCTTCCTTGGTTGTTTCCTCTACCTTGAAAATTATTTCTTCCTCCTCTGTTAAAATTGTTGCCTCTGCTTTGGCTTCGACCTCGATTATGTGCTGCTTGATTCTGATTCCATCTGCCTCTTCCTCGAGAACTATCTGTTGATGACTTACTTGTGCTGGCTTTTGTGAGAAAAACATCTTCACCAACTTTCTTCTTCTTCCCAAAAGTTTTATCATGTTGACTTAACATTTCACAAAGTTCATCAAACTTTAGTTTTTCTAATTTCCCAGTTACTTGTAAAGTTTCTAAAAAATGCGTATAGGAAGAAGGAAGCCCATCAATTACAATTGTGACCATAAAGCTATCATCAATTGCGGGAAAACAAGCATTAATAAATTCCTGCTTAATATTCTTAAGTCTGGAGAGATATTCAAGAATATCACCATCTTCAGTTAATTTTTGTTGCAACAATTTTAACTTTAGATCAACCTTCTTTGATTCAGGTTGAGTATCAAAGAGGTCTTTAAAAGTTTTCAAGGCAGTCCATGCATCTGTGGCATTCTCTATATGTACATACATTTCATCATTCACAGACGATTTAATAAGAGCTAAGGCTTTAGCATTCTTGATTTCCCATTTTTCCAGTGGATCTGCATCTGTGGGTTTATTCGGCTTAACATCTCCATCACATATTCCTTGCCATAATTCATTGTAAATGAGTGTGCTTTCAATAAGACGATGCCACATTTTATAAGATTTGGTGCCTTCAAGTTTGTCCGAATCAGAAAATAAGTTAATCAACTTAGACATTTTTAGCGTTGAAGAGACGCACCAAGAAGCAGAACAGAAAGGACAAGATAGTCAGCACAACACACCACGCAAAAAACACGATCTATCGGGGCTTGGCCTTGACCCTCGAATAGTCGTCAAAACAGGAGAATATTGACTGAGCTTTGCACTTGGCTCTAGTCAATTTCTCAAATTTTTACAGGGCAACTTTCAAAATTTGACTTTTTACAATGGTGCTTTTGCACAATATGGTAAAAAAAATTACCCCCCCTCAAAGTAAAATTACTTTGAGTTACAATGTGATGATCCCAATTAAAAATAGCTTCTTGAAAACAAATTACCCAACACACCTTATCTCTCCAATTTACAAAATCTCCTTATTACTCCAAAAAATTACAATCACCTTATTTCTCCATCAACCATAAATTCCCAAAATTAAAAATCACCATATTGTTGCACAATACAATATTCCTTATTTTCCACACAATTTCAAAATATAATTACACCTTATTACTCCATTAAAAAAACAAGTTATCACTTCATTAACATTACAAAATAAAAAAAATCTTATTGCTGGCACTCTGGCTTGGCGCTGGCAGGTAGGCTCACGCTGGTAGGATTCACTGCAAAAAAAAAACAAACAGCAAAAAATATCGTTGCAGATACCCAATTGGACAGATCAACTTTAATAGCAGAAGTGAAGAAAGCATCCCCTAGTAGAGGGATTATCCAGCCCGATTTTGATCCAATTCTTACTCCACAAAATGTAAGTAAAGGGAGGAGCAGCATGCCTCAGTGTATTGACAGATGTCAAATACTTTCAGGGAAGCTTTGAAAACTTGCAGGCCATTCGAAATGCTGGAATAGAGTGCCCTCTGCTGTGCAAGGAATTCATTATTGATGCATATCAGCTATACTTTGCTCGGTTGAAAGGTGCAGATGTTGTTCTTTGGATTTCTTCTGTCGTGTCAGATGAAGAAATAAAGCATATGAATTCGATTTGTAAAGCGTTGTGCATGACAGTTTTAATTGAGGTTCACTGCACAGAAGAGCTTGATCGAATTTTGGGAATTGATGGATTAGAACTTATTGGAATCAATAATCGAGATCTTGAAACTTTTACCATCTCTGGGTGGTGAAAATGGAGGAGCAGAAGGATATAAAGGGCATTCCTCTTGCTTACAGTACTATATGTACATCGGTGAGAAAAAACACGTGTTCGCAGGGGTCACAATATTTGCTGCCGTTTTCAATGTTCCCTGTTCTTGTCCAACAGAATATGAACATAAATTTGATCGATATTCTTCTTCAAACAAACCGAATAGAAATATGAAAGTTCAATTTATGTGGTCTGAACTTTCCAAATATTCTAGTGACTTCAGAATTCCTCACAGCAATCGTAGTCAAATGGTGGCAACACTAATTCTTACAATTGATTTTCAGATTTAAAAAATCTAAAATCACTAAAATAATAAAATTTCTTCTCTTTTGACCAAAAATTTAACAATTCGCATACCAATTATTTACTTGATCAAATCAAAAGAGTTTTCTAAAAACCTATAGAGCTGGAATCTTCTCCTCAAATCCACTGCAGTATTACTGGAGCTCCGATACCACAATAATGGCAGAAGTGTCCTCAGACACGTAATTTTATTAATCAGAAAAAAATAATTACATAATTGATTTGCAAGAGCTTACACCCGAACAACCAAACACTCTTGCAATGAGCTATTTATAATCTCCATGTCCTAACTACCTCTAATTATGGATCACTTATTAAATAACAAATGTCCATTTACATTAAATGCTATTCAAACCAACTAGCTAACTAATCTCCCAAAATAAAGCCTAATATACGACACATTTGGAGAGTCATATCTTGTTACAACAATATACTAATTCTAATTGTCTCTACAATAATTAATCATTCTAGAATAATAATTATTAATTTAATTTTTTAAATTAATAATTATTTTATTTCAATTTTATAACCTATGATAATAAATTATTTTTGGATCATCTAACAATTTTAACATTTTGATTGGTGTAGTTTATTTTGTATTATTTTGGATTTTGATTATTTTTTTTTGACAAAGAAAGATGGTTATTTTATGGAAAAGGGAGAATAGATTTATGGCATATCTTTCTTATTCATAAGAGATATTTCAATTTTGAGTGGAATTTCATTAATTTTTTTAAATTAGATAGTAATTTGAAAAGGGGTGCTAGATTTTAATATTTTGATTGGTGTAGTTTATTTTTTATTATTTTAGGAAAGATTGTTATTTTATGGAAGAGGGAGAATAGATCTATAGAATTTTTTCCTGATTTATAAGAGATATTTCAATTTTGAGTGGAATTTTATTATTTTTTTTATATTAGTTTTAGGATGTAAGGGGTGGTGGGTAAAAAAAGTTTTTTATTTTATTTTATTGATTCGTAGGTTTTTATTAATATTGAGGGTAAAAAAGGTGTACATTGTCATTATTTTTTTAATGCTTTTTAAAAACAAATTTCTGATTAATCTAATGAGATTTCTTTTATCACATGGAATAAAATATAAGTAATGTTTTGAACTATTAAAAAATTAAAAGTATAGAATATTATGAGAATTGGCTATGATTTTTATTCAGTCTTTCTACTGTAAACTGAAACAAGTGGTAAACTATAGTATCTATTGCAATACATATACTTGAAAAAAAACCAAAATTGAAAAAAAAACCCTGACACTAAACGATTCAAATTTTCATCCACTATAGACCAATACTCAGATTTCTTGGTGGCCATTTTAGTCCAATATTATGATTAGTGATGTGGTAGTAGAGTTATCTTGAGGCAAGGCCTAAGCTAGAGCAATGATGACCGTAGGCACTTCTTGATGCTCATTTGACTTTATGTCTAAGTCTTGAACCACATAACATTCTATGCAAGAAAATAGAACCACTATGTCATCCATGTTGTATCTAGTATCCCTCAAAATTCTCTGTATATCCTCCTGACCTACAAAGAGCTTGTATTTGTCTACTTGCTTGTCTCTAATAACCATGATGAGAATATTTTCCATTTGGCGATGACGATTGATAGAATGAAGGAAGTGAATCCTTCTCTTGTGAAACTTCCCTAAGTCTAGTACCCACTTGAGGTTATTTCCTCCTAACTCTAAATATGAGAAGTAAACATGATCCCCGAACTCTTTTGCCTCCAAATAAAGAATTTCTTTATAGACCTCCAGGGGAGTTTCTTCGGATAAATTTGCTATGAATTCCCAACCAATTAGTCATTATTGCCACGTCAAAGGTGACCCAAGAGTGGCACTTCTATGGCCAGGAAGGCATAGTCAAGTATCCATGAACACAATGAACCTGCAATACAAAGAGATAACACTTGTGGTATACAAAAAGACTCAAATGGGCTGAACAATGTGATAGTATAGTAAGGTAACAATAGGATTCATGAAACGTAAGGTTACACCAATGAATTTTAAGGTTACACTGTAGACACAAGCATAGACCCAATTAAAACAAAATGGAGAAGATACTTGGGTACCATACTCCACACAACTAAATAGCTAAAGGAAATCTTGGTAGGGTATAAGTCGTGAGGGGTTGCAGAGGGCAAGACTATGACAAGTTCATTTAATGATGGACCCGACCTAGAATTGTGGAGGAAAAGACAAAAGAACATTGACCCTTGTGAATAACACCAGTACAAAATGACCATTTAGTTACTAAAAAAAACAACTAAAATTTGCATATAAATGACCATTTTTCAATCGGTGACCAATAGTAGCTAATTTACAGTATCTTATAACGTGACCAACTTTTAGTCATTTTTAGCTTAGCCATTAATTGGTTTCCTCAATTTTACCATCTAGTAGTATATTTAGTCATAAATTTGGTCATTATTTTTTCATTGGTTTAGTCATTCATTGTCGCAATTAATGACCAAATATACAACAAAATATATTAATATATGAATCCTCGAGAAAACCAATTAATGACCAAAATGTTGGTCGTGTTATCTACTAATAGTCATATATATGCAAATTTTACTCATCATTTAAAACCAATTAATGACCAAAGAAATATAACTAAATTTTAGTCGTGTTATAAGATACTGTAAATTAGCTACTAATAGTCGTATATATGAAAAATTTAGTGATCATTTTAATCAAAAATTTATCATTTGCAGTAGTCATTTATCTTTTTTTGGTATTTTCATATTCATTATATAAATGTCTAATTTAGTAGTTTCTATTCATTTCATTTAATTTCATTCATAATCATTATAAATGACTAATTCTTATTCGTGTTCATCATTAATTAATATAAACTACTAATTTAGTAGTTTTAGATTGATTTTATGTGTTTATTATTAATCAACATAAATTAATTAGTATGATTTTATGACTAAATTTAAAAAAAATGTCATACAATGTGCTTGTTTATCTAATATGATAACACAAAGTTACATATGTTAATTATGAGACTAAATAATATCAGTGCAAATAAAAATAATTTCAACCATATTAATATTATTATATAAAATATCAAGTATTACAATATGAGTTTCCAACTTAATATGGGTTGGACTACAATTTACACATGAAATATTGTTTTATCATTTCAAAACACTATCACTGTGTTGCCTAAGCATTGAAAGTGAATTCACCAACTCTGAAGGCTTGGCCATCAGTCTCTATGAGTTTGTCTTATGCAAGATATTGGCTCTAATGGTATCACTAGACAAATTCTCTTCTCTCTCTCATTTTGCATTTGTCGCTCTAGTGTTATTGTTCTCCTATTTCTTCAATTGTTGCTTCTTACCATCAATATTGAGTTCCTCTCATGAAAATGAAAGAAGATACAATTCAGAGTATAAGACATGAAAGACGATGAATACTTGAATATAAAATAAAGTAGAATATAAAAGATTTATACAATATATACCTCAGCATTCGATAGTGGCCACTATGCGGCTTGATGACCTGTATAAACAAAACAAATAAAACGTCACCATAGAAATTAACACCTTAGTAACTTAGTATTCATCCTTCAACAAAACTTTAGGCACAATCATACCAACTAAGTTACATGTTCAAAATATGACATAATAGATAACTTGTGAAAACAAATGGAAAAAAAAAGATTAGTGTAAAAAATATCCTTATTGCTTGTTCTAAAAGAGTCATGTTCCTTAAATTTGGATATTATTTTTCCCACAGTAAAAGTTCCTCGCTATTATGACCTATGCTTTTAGGATCATGAGATTGATCCAACATCATATTGGATTGTGGAGACAAAATGATTCAAATTTCCAAGATGAGTACCTCACTTGGTTGAATGAAGGTGCTAGCTATGAGTAGTGTCAAAACCTTAGGGAAGCAGAACACTAAGGCCTAAGAAAATATATCACCACTTTTCCACTGAAAGAAAAAATTTCAATCCCACAATGGCCTTTGGGAGTACATTTCGTTGGATGGATATCACACTCTGAGAGATGATTGTCTAATACAATGAGAAGTGTACATATATTGTCACAATGCCCCTCACAGTCAGACCCTATAGTTTTGTCCAATAATATTAATAATATTATATTATTTAATTATAAATTATGAATATCAGATAATTATTAGTTTTAATAATTAGTCTGAAATTGCATTTTTAGTATTTATGTACAGATGAAAATATTCGGAAAAAAAAAAGGTAATTTTTGTGACTAGTTAATTTCGAGTGAATCTAAATGCACAAGGAATTATGGTGCCTCGGTGTTTCTCTAGCGTTATCCGCTCATTGTGCCAATTGCTCCCATGTCCTCCACTGATTTTGGTGAATTCCTCTTTGATGATGTCCAATGGAAATGTGGTGGACATTTATCCTGAATGTTTTTCTGAGCCAAAGGGAAGCTCCATAAGTAACAACCAAAAAATAGCCTCAAATATATTATTGGGGGCCAAAATGCAGTAATTATATGACAAGCCAAGAAACATTGCATGTTAATCATCTTCCCTTTAATATTGATTAATAATTTCTTTGCATGATCATGTAATACTAAAGTGTCAAGTAGGGTCATTTAAAGTCAATCATCCATCAATATCACCTTTGAGAGTGTTTAGTATTTAATACTTCCTATTACACACACAGTAGATCACCAACTTCAAGGATAGCAATATAAACACAACAAAAATGAAATTAAAAGAAATGCTAGGAAGTCAAATGTGACTAATCTTGAGTCAAGAAAATACCAATCCCTTCACATTAGCAAGGAATTCTTAGGCACTAAAACAGAAAATCCTTCAATTGCATCATTTTCACCTTTTCTTTAATTTATTTAATTGATAACATAACTTTCAAAAGAAAAAAATTCATTGAAAAAGGTCTCAAAATCCTAACAAATTGTTGAGTGATTGTCGTATCAATTAAATAGAAATGCAATCATTCGATATGCTTTTAACTTGCGAAATATATTGAAGAATATGAAGCTTTCTCATCCCTTGCTCTTAATCAAATTGTAATCTGTGGGTTCCAATCAATTAATAAATTTCCCTCCAAGATAATTAAGAGATCACTTTGGAGAAGGACTTCTAGAAGCATTGGTATAGTAGAAATGGAAATAACTAGGAGGAAATTGAAGAAATTTAGTGGGTGCTCCAAAATATTTGAATGCAACTGAAAATGATTTTATACTCCCTCCACAAATTTTAAAACAGAATCCATTCAGTTGCACCTCATTTATTTTCCACCTTCTTGTAAATTGTAATTCTTTAAGCAAGAATAGAGCATACATAAATATTGTCATGAAAGAGGACTCTTCATAATCCTAATAAGTTGGGCTCTAACAAATAAACAATTTCATGTAGTCATTAAATTTTACATGGTATATTTCAGTGATTAAAATGAAAACTTTATTCTTAATATGATTACAACAAAAATAAATTCAACCCTAACTAGTTGGGATCTAACAAATCAAGAATTCCATGTAGTAAAGTAAACTTACATGGTAGATCCCAATTATTTGCAATGACAACTTTATTCTTGATCTTATTACAACATAGATAAATTCAAGAGTACATACATATTTATGTATTGAACACATTCCAAAATTTCATAGAAATATAATGATACGATTTACCTTTAGGATTTGTCTCCATTAGACCAACCTCTTTTCATAATAAAGTTATAAATCCCACATCTGCATTAGTCGTCCCTGACATACCAATTATTTACAATGGAATACTTTATTGTTGCTCCCTTGGTGCAATAGAGATCCACTACTGTGCCATGGAGATGATTGATGTCATAAAATGGTGCAGTGCATCCTTCAATATATGTCACAGAACTCCTCTCACCTCAAAAAAATCCTCTCATCTACAACAATAAGATTCCTCTCAAATTTCCTAGTCTCCATCTCATTCATCCTTAAATAAGTGGATATTTCCATGGGTGACAAAGTGTGCTTGGGGATTTAATAGAAGGAAATATGACTAAAAAAAAATGCAATGCAACATAATAGTTATCAGTAGGAGGATCAACCTTTTGAAACTACTTCCTAACTACATAAAGGTACTCTCGAATTACCTCTTATAACGAACAAAAGATAACATCAACTGCCTATAGATTCTACATATGCATGGTAGCAATGAAAACACTGTAAAAAAAACATCTACAACAATGTTGGTCAATCTCTTCTTCTAGTCAAGGGCATGCCCAACTTTTGAAAAGTATCAAGAAGGTTAGGGTCCACCTCATCCAAGATCCTCTTCTTGTTCTACTCTCTCTCTTTAGGTTCATAATAATAGGAAAGGTCTTGGAAATTGATGGGTGGGTAAAAGTTATCATACCATTTGGGTTCTTCCATTTTTAATCATTATCTGTAAGCATTGAATCTAAATTGCAAAAGCCATTCAGGTTCATTCTTTTTAATTGAAATTAACCTAAGCTTTGGAGAGTTGTAAGTTTTAATGGATCTAACCATATTCTACTTAAAATATAGTAACATGGTTTAAAATTGTAGGCATTGAGATCTGAATCTAAGGATGAAACATAAAATATTTTATGTTCATGATTACAAGAAATTTTAATTCCATGTAACAAAGTTTGAGGAAGGTCTAGAATTTTCATCCTACCAGAAAATTTTCTTGCATCACTCGAGCCCTTTAAATTTGGGCATGGTAGAGTCCATTACAAAAATAGCAAACACTAAAAAAAGGTGAAAAGAAAAAAAAAATTCATGCATTATGACCCTAGAAAAGTTAGGGAGCAACGAACTGATCTATACAATAAGGAGATGCAAAATGCTTACTTGTCCATTGTCCTTTGATGAATTGTTGGCTGCAATCAAGATCTGCATTATCATAATCATTAAACCCTTTGTACAATAAGGACATGAAAAATGCTTACTTTTGCATTGACTTTTGATGAATTGTTGGCTGCAATCAAGATTTGCATTATCATAATAATTAAACCTTCAACTCTAGATAAAATTTATGCTTTGATCATATAAACCCTCAAAATTGTTTACCCATAAGAACAAAAAAAAAATTTAGTAAAGAGGAAGAAATCTCCACAGTCCAAATTCATACCCATGTAAAAATTACCAAAATCTCAATAAGGACATGCAAAATGCTTACGTGTGCATTGTTTTTTCATGAATTTCTCACGGCAATTAGATCTACATTATCATAATCATTAAACCCTCAACTCTAGATAAAATTTATGCTTTGATCATATAAACCCTCGAAATTGTTTACCCATAAGAACAAAAATCATCTTTAGTAAAAAGGAAGAACTCTCCAAAGTCCAAATTCATACCCATGTAAAAATTACCAAAATCTTCAAGATCTGCATTATCATAATCATTAAACCCTCAACTCTAGATAAAATTTATACTTTGATCATATAAACCCTAGAAGTTCTTTACCCATAAGAACAAAAATCATCTTTAGTAAAAAAGAACTTTCCAGAGTGCAAATTCATAACCATGTAAAAATTACCAAAATATTCAAGATCTACATTACCATAATCATTAAACCCTCAACACTAGATCAAATTTATACTTTTATCATATAAACCCTCGAAATTGTTTACCCATAAGAAAAAAAATCATCTTTAGTAAAAAGGAAGAACTCTCCAGATTCCAAATTCATACCCATCTAAAAATTACCAAAATCTCCATGCCAAATGACCTTTCCCATCCTCCATCTAATCATTAATTCTCTTCTCACATGTTTCCCATGCAAACTCCATCTAGGGTTTGAATCCCATGAAATCCATAGATCACATTGATGGTCTTCCTTCTTCTAGCATTTCCATGATGATATAGACAAGGTAGAGAAAAATGTAGTGCTACAATGTGATGTTGTAATCTGTGAACATTTTATGACTGGAAATGAAAAAGAAAAGAAATATTTATAATGGAAAAAATAGAATAAATATTTATAATATAAAATAAAATATATAAATTGAAATTGGGTTAAAAGATTTATTTTTAATAAGAATTTGTTATTTTTGTGTAAGACGCTAAGTTAAAAAGAAGAAGAAGAAGTTAAAAATGATATTGGGATGAGTGTAAACATTTAAATATGACCTCAATTAACAATAAAAAGTTAAATTAATAAAAATAACAAAATTCAATTTGCTATATTTTGATTTTGTTATTAACTTGTGAATAGGCTTTGTTACAACATCATGGGCCAATACCATGACTTATCAATACTACAAGTCCAAAAACCATAACTTATTTCACAACAAAATATTTTATAACAATATGACAAGATTCTTAACCGTGGATATTCATCCCCACATTACAGTAGATATTATTAACTTATAAAAAATAGAATTTATTACAATACCATGGGTCAATACCATGGATTATCAATACCACATGCCCAAAAAACATAAATTATTTCACAATCAAAATATTTTATAACAATACGACAAGATTGTTAACCATGGATATTAATTTGTAAATAGGCTTTGTTACAATACCATGGATCAATACCATAGCTTATCAATACAAAAAAACCATAACTTATTTCATAGTAAAAATATTTTTTTTTTTAATTTAATTTTACAACAATTTTTTAATTGAATCTAAAAGGGAAAATGTTACAATTTGAGATATATCTAAACACTCTATCCTCACCACTACTAAAAATATTCCCATAGAAATTAAATTAATGTTTTAATAAAATTGACCTAAGATGGATCTATGTCGGTTCTTTATACACACACACACACACACACACACATATATATACGCAGCATAGATCCATCTTAGCTAAGGATCCAAGGGATGAGATCAAGCAAATTGACTAATTATAATAGATTAAATATGGTGCATGAATTTTTAAATTTTTTCATTATTTTATTTTCTTTGACATGATTGATCTAAAATATAGGTTTAATATTTTACAACGAATTAAGTTTTTTTAATTTAGATAGTTTCTTAAACACAATACAATGTGATCAAATTTAAGAGAGAGTTGGGGAGGGGGTAGATAGAGGGAGGGAGATAGTGAAAAAGTTGGAGGATCGAGAGAGAGATAGAGAAAGAGTGATGGGGGGGAGAGAGAGGGAGGTGGGGGAGAGGGAGTGAGAGGAAATAAGAGAGAGGAGAGAGAGAGGGAGAGAAATGGAGTTGGAGTGGGGGAGAGAGGAAGGAAAGAAAAAATGCATAGAGAGATAGAGGTGGAGAGAGAGAGGAGTGAGAAGGGAGAGATGGAGAGAGAGTGATGGAGAGAGGAGAAGAGGGAAGAGAAAGAAGATGAGAGGATATATATAGGGAGAGAATGGGAAGGGAGATAGATGGAGAGATAGAGATGGAGAAGGACAGGGAGTGGGGAGATAGTGATATATTTGGAAGGAAGAGAGAGAGAGAGAGAGAGGGAGAGTGATTTGGGGGGAGAGATAGAGGGAGGTGGGATATAAGGGATAGAGAGGAAGGAAGATAGAGATGAGGAGAGAGATGGAATTGGAGGGGGTAGGAGAGGGAGGGAGCAATAAAAACATAGAGGGAGAAAGGTGGAGAGAGAGAGGGGGTGAAAAGGGAGTCATGGAGAGAGAGTGAGGGAGAGAAGAGAGTAGGAGGGAATAGAGAGAAGGATATAGATAGAGAGGGAGAGAAGGGGAAGAGAGGGAGAGAGAGTGTGTGTATGTTTGGGGGGTGAGATAGAAAGAGGGAATAACAAAGAGACACAAATACAAATATAGATATTATATAGTATTATATAACCAACCTAGATCCATATTAACCCTATAATTATCAAGTGCTGAGAGATATCCAATCTCTTGGGGTGCAAACATTTCCTCAAGTTTTGCACTAGAAAAAAAGTTTTCACCTCGAGAGATTGGACCCCTCTCGGCACTTGATAGATCCAAGGTTAAGATGGATCTAGGTCGGTTAATATGAAATTAAAGTATTTTTTATTTGATATTAGTTTTAAAATTTAAAATTTCCCTTCAAATTAATTTCAAATTGGAACTAGATCCAATTAGATTCAATGAATATATTTTTAAAAAATACATAAAATAGTTTTTTTATTAAAAATATATTTTTAAAATTTACAAATTATTAGGGACAAATAATGCAAATTTGGCTCACCTATACATCATGTGAGGATGAAAAAGTGTTTAAGGAAGGATAACCTTTGAACTAACCTTTAACAACCTGTCAATCCCCTATCACTTGTAAGTTTAGATTGCTTGACACAATTAAGATGACTAACATAAAAAATTGATTCACATTATTGTAGTACTTGTTAGGTAGTTGTATTTTTGTTCTTAGACTAAATTAGTCATTCATGTTAGTCATTTTTAGTTGTATTACTTATTAGCTAGTCACATATTTTAACCCGCGACTAAATTAGTGATTTATATTAGTCGTTTTTAGTTCGGTCCCTTAAGATTGCTAATTTTTGGTAGTATTTCACTTGGAAAAGTTGTGGTGACTAACTTTCTTAGTCACCTAGTCACTAATTGCTCATTTTCTACTAGTGTAATAAACAACAGAGCTTGACAAGAGTGAATCTGTGAATGATAACCCTCCCTCGACAAGACTATGACAAAACCAAACATTAACAATGTTATTGGAATCCCAGGAGTAAATAGTAAGAAACAGGTTGACATTTGTGAGACTAGAACCAAACCCTTCTTTAATACTATGAAAGAGATACCTGAATAGATAATCCTACTGCAAAATGATATCTCGACAAATATGAGGTTAGTGCAGGACCATTCTTTAGTAATATAAGTGAATACCAAGAGACAAATACCTCCACATCTTCATGAAACGAATGGTGGTTTCCGATATACACATAGAAATATCTTGACCCCAAAACTATTTCACCTTGAAACCTTAGCCATGAAAATATAATGTTCCTGAGACATGAGTGTGTAAGCATGTAGAATGAGGAGAGGTGTTGGTATACTCTCCATTGTGAGTCAGGGAACCCACATTCCAACCTTCCAAGATTGTTAAACATATTTTTCTCATAAATGAGCTTACCTCGGCTTTTAGAGGTGACTTCATATGCATCCAATCCTCCATGAGAGGGACAACCCATCTCCAAACATACATAACAAAATGTATAATCGGGAAACTTACTACACACAGGGATTATACCTCCCACTTGCTCACATTTAACTCACTTCGACTTAATAAATTGTGAACCATGTTGTGATATGAAATCTTTCCATGCTAGTATCATGTGACACCGGGTGTGAAAATTAGCATTACCACTAATGGTTTCCACCTTGGTGACCACAAAAATTATACACATGTCCATAATAATGAGGTTGTCATGAATATATCACCAGAGAGTCATAGTGCCAAAAAAATCCATTCCTCAAACAAATTTTGTTTTGTTTCCCGAATATAAAGAGTTGGACTTAAAAACACCCTCATCGGGGATTTGTACTCCTACAATGACTTTATCCTATTCTACGCATTGCTTAAAAGTTGAGTCGCCCTTTCTCCTAACCATCAGCTACTAGGTTCATCTAAGGCTATGTGCCTCTTTGAGCTATTCCAATTCGCCAATACATCAATTTCCTTATTTCCTTCCCGCCACATATGTATAGGAATAACATAGTCAAAGTTCGCCAACAAAACATCAATGTTACTTACCACTTCCTAAAGGTGTCAGATGTGAATGAGTTTGTATGTTGTTTTCCCTAGGATTATTAAGTGAGACTTATTCTTCGAGTATGGGGAAAACACAAATTTGTTATATATATTAAATATTTTTTCAAGTTTACATGGGTATTAATTGGAATTTGTTTAGAGAATAATTCAAACATGATGTGTGTACAATAAGGTTTTATTATTGGTATTGCAACACGAAACATGTGGAGAGCCAAGTTTAAAATTCTTGTAACTGGCTACTTTTGTTATTGTTGTTAATTTCATGATTATAGAAAGGTGTTGGTTTTTTTTCTTAAATAAGAGTAGGATGTTTGAGTTATATATACAAAAAATAGGTTATTGACTTTCTAAAAGGTCCTATTGGAAAAAATTCCAACGATTTCTAAAATAAGTTTAGAATATTTGTCGGTAGACACAACAAAAAGTAAATAGATATTCAAACAAGCATATATACTTAACAATTGATTGGATTATCAATTTGTTGATCTCGGTACTTAGATGCACATATACAATCTTCCTTGCGTAGATTGTCTCGTCAAGACCATTACTTCCTAAATAAAAGTAGTTGATTTCAAAATCCAAACCTAGACCAAGTCTTATCAAAATTATCACCATATCATATAATAACAAAAAAAGTGGTTAAGCCTCCTTATCGTCGAAGAATCAGATGTGGTGAGGAAACTCCAACTACAGAAAAATGGTTTCTCATTTCATGTTTTGTATCCCTGGGCCTATCTTTAGTATGAGCATGGAAGACAAGTGTGTAGGTAAGATATTTATTCTTTGAGAGAATCATACCTATGATCAAATAGCTAGAGAATGTCTAGAATGTGCTCTAGGGTATGATTATCTTGCTCTATCATATTATTTGTGCTATAATAAATTCTCTCCATGGAATGGTAGTATAGATAAACTATTTTAATTTACTTGATAATTCAACTATAAAAAATTCCTATGTCTAGGACCCTTTTTTCTATCTCTTTTTCCACCATCTAGATTCTTTTGTTGCACCCCTAATGATGAACTCTATTTTCTATATCTTTCAACTATTGCATAGTGATTGGCTTATGACTAGTCTATTCAAACCCCTCTTGTGAATTCCTAATATTTGTAAGTTTCTTATGGATGCATGGAGGTGGTGGGGATATCCCCATCTATTCTAAGCCTTTGCTGATCACTCCTTATCTATTTCCATTGGTAGAGCTTCCCCTATCCATGCCCTTCCATCATTAGGTTCACAAGGCTATCAAGGCTTATACATGTTTGTAGTGAATGAGAAATTCATGCCGACATCAACCATATTTCCCCTACAAGCATAACAATGGCATATTTTTAGACGACGGGAAATGGAACACCTTGCATCCATTCTAATGCTTCTATAAACTCTCCCATCTAAATGGCCTATGGTAAAAACTAGTATAGCTCATGATGCCCTCCATAAACAGTATCTTATGGACTTAATGATCATTATGAGTGTGATGGTCTACTTGATGACTATGAGGTTATTGATTTTGCACTACTTCTTTGAAGGAACAAGGTGATGATGAACAAATTGTACCTCTACTCAGAATCCCTCCACATAAGCATGACACTAGAGACAAATTTAATAATTTTGAATGTTGCAATCATTTAGTGTGCACCTTTCTTCCAACTAATAGCTAGGAAGCAAACCTATGTTAAGTAACAAAAGTTCCCTCCTATACTTATATTTTAGTCTAAACATTGTACACAAAATCTAATTTGTTTACCTCTAAAGTGATAGTGATCTCAAATATAGCTTTTATAAATAAAGGTATACCCTTTCTCAACTTCTTTTGTGTGAGTCTCACCTTTTTATTAATGCAATATAGATTTACATGAGATATTTATCTATGTTATTGGTGTGCCTGCAGGGAAACCAAACCAATAACATACATAGAGATTCTTAAGATTACAAGTGTCCCTTTCCAATAGTTTGGACAATAAAAAGAAAACATAACCCATGAATACATAGACATGCAAGCGAGAAAAATTATGGGAGCCCTACTTCGCAAAATATATATGACTAAACTACGACAAAATTGAGCTACTCATTTGTAATTAAAAAAAAAGATGAGGCTTTCAAAAACCTGGAAGTGTCTTGTAGAGAATCATTGGTATGTAGAGTCACCACTAAGCTGGATGAATCACAGTGAAAGTCATAAGTGCAAAGCTGACCTCAACTGCACCACCCACGAATCACTGGTTGACCAAGAAGCACATATATCCATGATGAGAAACAACCACATAACAAGAAGAACTATGATGAAGGACATAGCAAGATGAACCGTTATAAAACCATATAAAAGTTGACCACTCACTGACCATATGTTGTTCATAAGTTGTGAAATTAACGGTGAGCCATCCTAGAGCTGTCATAGTAATCCCAAGAGGTTCATCCATCCCATTGACACTATCTTTAAACAAACTGAGCATGATCCAAGCAAGCCATGCATGAACCAAGGAAAACCCTTGCCGGGAGCAATGAAATACATGAGACATGAGAGGGAGGCCTACAATTTCCTCAATTGACAGAGCCGAATTGGAAATACTGAGACCTAATTTTAAAACCAGAGGTCATTACTGGTCAATATGAGAGCTTCCCTTGAATTAAATAATTCTCAAAGTTTCCTGCTCACTGAGAGGAAGCCGAGCACCCCTTGTGACAGATGCACCATTACAGAGAATCGAAAAGGCCAAGAAGGAACCCACATTCCTAATGCTCTTAGAGGAGGTTGAAAGGTGTTAAAGTAGAGGACGATGACAATACTTACACTCCACCTTTGTGAGGACTAGTGCAAACCAATGAAAGGACTAGTCAACAAATGAAGGAGATAATTAAGAAGGCGACCATGGTGGGTGGTAGGTACAAATATTGCAGAAGGGAGAAATGACTTAGCTTGGAAATGCACCTTGTTTGTAAATAGACTTGAGGACATGTGCGGGTTGTGCCCTTACACAACCTTAATGAACACCATTCCTCGCAATTAGGAGCCACCATGATTGCCCTGCAATCTATGAGGGAAATATTGTACCAAAACCTGGAGCGATAGAGTACATACATCATTGTGAAATAAAACCAATCATGCCAACATGTTGTGGAGTTTACGTGAGCCAAGTGGCTATCAAATCTATGAGAGCTACACATGATTTATCCAAATTGAGATAATTATCACCCGCGATGGGGGATACCCTTTCTAAACTTGAAACAATATATTATTAACATTATTTAAAATAGTTGAAAAACATTCTTTCATTATTTATAAATATTTTATCAAATTATTAAAATGTATATTCCCAAGTCCTTTTTTACTACCTTAAAAAATTATGTATATTTTTTTTGTAAGCTTCTGCAAAATATTTCTATTAATAAAATAAGGTATTTCAGTGAATACATATAGGATTTGATACTCCAAAAACACTGACCTAGGAGAGCATGCCTTCAACTAGGTGAAATAAGAAGAACACCATTTATACCTAATCATACTTGAAGATTGAGGCGCTACTGAGAAGAAGGACAAAAGGAAGATCAAACCATAACAACTAGATTTATCGATTGCCACCACCAGCGTACATTAAAAAATTCAAATGAGGATGACAAGAGCAGAACCATTAGGAAGTCCATAAGTAGACTCAAACTAAACACATCCAGAATCAGAAGACACTGAATACTTTGGAAAGTTACAAAGACAAAGGAACCATCATAAGCCATCCCTGTGTAGAAAAAACCAAATTTCATGAAAAAAGAAGACACTATAATGTTGACCTCCAAGATGCTAGAGAGGATGTCAAAAGCACCTCCTAGTGTTCTAATGTATGCAACCACTTGAAAACGAGAAAATGGAATCAGTTGAACACACATTAATCTGATATAATTATTGGAGAAAGAGGTGAGGAATTTCCACGTGGAGAAGTAATGGCAGGAGGATCTGCAATAGTAGAAGGAACATTTATGACTGCGGGGGAGTTATTGAGCTCCTCTATCTCATACTCAGAGTCAGGACCACATACTTCTACACCCTAGTTAATCTTGACACAATATCATCCAAGCAAAAACAAATATTCCAGAGAATTCTTTTGATATCTTCTTTCCTTGCAAACATTTTATAATTATCTACCTGCTTATCTCTGAGGACCATGCGGAGGAGGGTATCCATCTATTGGTGCACTGCAAGTGAATGAAGAAAGTGGAGTCTTTGCTTTTTGAATTTCCTTGGGTTAAGGATCCATTTGAGGCCCTCTCCTCTTACCTCTAAATCAGAGAAGTATGATCGGTCTCCAAATTCCTTTGAATCCAGGTGGAGAATTTCCTTCTGAATTTAGGAGGAATAAAATCAAAATGATTCACCACAGACTCCCACCTAACAACTGACAGCGATGGGATGATGGGTCGCTTGCACTACCTCTACGACTCGGCATTCTCCACCGAGGAGCTACAGTGACAAAGGGGAATGAGTAAAACACACACAACATATTAACATAAAATCCAGCAGAAAAAATAAGGAGAAGAACCCTTGACTCAGAAAAAAAAAAAAACGTCCCAACCAAAAGAAAATCATCTCCAAAGCTATGCACTTGAAGAACTTGAATAGAATGTTGGAGACTGACTCAACTACCTACGAATTGGGTCCCTTTTATATAGACTGATATTAGTGGCTTTAAACAATTGAACACCTAACTAAAGGTCAAATAAACCACAAACACAAAGCCTAGAAACATTCAAGGGATATCATATAAGGAATGATCCTGAAACCCTAATACCAAGGATAATTTTAGCGGCGAATGTTCGCCCTTTGGCGAAATTAAGGGGTTTTAAATTTTTAGTGGGCGAATATTTTGTATCAGAGTACATTTTTACAAGTCACCTCAAATAGCCCACCTTATTTTAAGGGATAGGGTAGAAAAGGTAAATTTAGCCCTTGAAATTAGGAGTTACAACCTTCCATTCGCCCATTTTCAAGAATAGGTTTTATTTAAGTGAATCCATTCGCCTATTTTCAAGAATAGGTTTTATTTAAGTGAATCTTATGGGCCAAAAGCCCAAATACCATATTTATAAAAGAGATATGGTAAATTAATAAAAATATAAATAAATGAGAGGTATGGTAAATAAATAAAACATTTTTTATATTTAGTCCATAAGTCACCTTATATACATGCAAGGGTGTAAACAAATAAAAATATAAGTAAAGTGGAGGTAGGGTAAATAAATAAAATGTCTTTTTATACTTACTCAAAAGGTATGGTAAATAAATAAAAATATAAATAAACTAGACGTATGGTAAATAAATAAAACCTCTTTTTATATTTAGTCCATAACCCTCGTTCTATTTATGAAGCCTCAAGAAAGAGATTTTATTTAAGTGAATCCTATGGGCCAAATACCATATTTGTAAAAGAGGTATGGTAAATTAATAAAAATATAAATAAATGAGAGGTATGGTAAACAAATAAAACAATTTTTTATATTTACTCCATAAATCACCTTATATTTACGAACATTCAAAAAATGCGTTATATTTAGGTGAAACCTATGGGAAAAATACTATGGGACAAATACCATGGAATAGATTGTTATTAATAACATGCAAAAAAACATTATTATTAATAAAAATAAAAATGGCACATTGTATTGACCCATGGTATTCACCAAAATGGCACATGGTATTGAACCATGGTATTCACCTGGAATGCAGCCTATTTAAATGGGGGAATTAAACCAGCATAGATCCATATTTACTCTGGGTCTACTAACCCCCGAGAGGTATCAAATATCGTGATATGAAAACTAGCATAGAGTGAAAAAATATTTGATCCCTCTCAGGGCTTGGTTAAAATAAAAAATAAAATAAAAATCAACTATTAACTTTATTAACTTTTATAAATTACTAATAGTAATTTTTAAGCTCCAGGTTTATGATAACCCATGGTATTAACTCATGGTAATACCATGGTATTCATGTGAGCATAGACTATTTAAAGGGGAAATTCTATCATCTTAGATCCATCTTAATTCTGGGTCTACCAAGTGCTCAGAGGGATAAATAAATTTCACCCCCCTAAGAGTGGTAGATGTGGAGTTAAGATGGATATCGGTTGGTTTTTATGATAATGAAGATATTAAATAGACTTACGAAATTATATTGTAAAAACATCTTAATGTGAATGGTTAAAGCATAGACATTGGACAAGTATATATAATTCTGTTTTAAACTGAAACAAATCCAAGGTTAAAAGGAATGGATTGATTACACTAGTCATCCTTCTATAACTTTCCAACATATGCTGGAGTAAACAGATTGTAATTTGGGTAATTTTTCTAACTGCAAATAGGAACATACTTGTGTATTGGCAGGGTGGTTACGAGGTCCCTAGAAGTGATGAATTTGAATTTTTCTTGGTTTTATATATAGTATTAGGTTTTTTCTCATGCTTTCTGTGAATGACACAGGTGAATTTTATCCTACACCCACTAGGTTATTGATATGTAATTTAGGTAATTTTGATTTCAAAAGATATTTTAAAGAAATGCAATGATTTCATTTGTGTATTCAATAAACATTGTGATTTTATAATTGAGTAAAATATTCGCCATGCCTGGTGAGATATTCGCCAAAAAATTATATATACATATTATATTATTGTTAAAATCGCCTTCCAATTTTCCTATATACCATGGAGATTCGCCCATTTATTATATATATAAATTTAGGGGGGGTTCTTAAAATTTTCCCTGCCTAATACATCCCAAATCCCAAACACAGAAAGAACCCAAACTTGAAAGATACAAGTGGCAAAGGAAACCCAAAACCTATAACACCTTACAAAACTGGAAGGGAAATTACTGCATGTAAAACCATATAGAGAAAAACTCTTGAGAAAATGCCTGGAAACTAGACACCACAAACCATGTCCAAGAATTTAAAATAAATACTTGTAGAGTCAGTACCTTGGAGCATCAAGTTGGGACTAATATGAAAAACATTGACCCTTGTCGATGCTCCAGAAACTGAAGGAAAATAATCAAATGTATGTTGTTTTGACACCATAACATACGCTAATGGAAAATTGATCAACATGAGGAAACAAACATCCCCCACATCTAGAGAATACCACAAGTAAGGACCAAGAACAACTCGATGAAGAGAGTCCCTCTCCACCACCCCAAAGAATGTTGCACTATCACCACCCTGGTAAAAAACCCATGCATTTATAATGGGAGGCCAACGTTTTATGACCCAACGCTTGAAAACACTGAAATACGCTAGGTCCATGAATGGACATGAGTAAGGCCCACCACACATTTTAAAACACACATTCCTCCCATAAATCATGCACTCATCAATGATCTCATATAAATGTTTGTCAGGTTCCCTTGAGACAAGAGCCAATCTGCCCTATGAAACCTCATTCATCTTATATGAAACCTCATTCATCTTAATTGCAGAATAATAAGCCACAATTCAAAAATTACGTCATACCTCCTTCTAATTGCAGGCACATCTTAGAATATAACATGAGGGGACTTGAGTTGGTGACCCTAACCCTAGGAACGGTGTTCATGACACCATTGACAAGGAATACACAAGTGTAAGGTTTGGCAAACGTTTCGAAGACAACCGACCCACTTTCCACTCACATCCTCAACGTGTTAATCGATTAAAATCTGTGATTAAAATCGAAATATATATATATATATATATATAAATAAATAATTTTGCTGCACATAACTCTTTATAATAAAAAAATAGTTACACACTGAGTGGAGCTTTTTCTACAAATATCTATGTTAGTACATATTTAGAACACTTGAGAGGCTTGGATGGTCCGTGGAAGCATAATGCCATTCTCCAAGCATTTGATTCCAAACTTTAATTACGGAAAAGGGTTATAAATATTAAAAGGGTTGAAAGTGATGTCAACTCCACGATCCCTAAGGAAATATATTTAACTCCTCGTTTGTCATTTGAGAAATAATTTGAGGATGTGGGTAATTTTTTAAAGTAATATTAGGTGGACATTTCCCTTTCATGGTTTTTAATAGAAAGTAGTATTATTTTCAATAGAAGTATTAATTATGGTAGCTGGTAATTTAACTAGACTCAATAAAAATAGATTTTATAGGGTCCCGTATAACACACCTTAGTCCCGAAAAAAAATCCCCAACAAAGTTATTATTTAAAGCTTTTAAGGAAAATATCATTGTTAAAATATTGGAACATTGCATATAAGTTTTCGCTTTAAATTAAAAATAAAATAAAGCACTAATATTTGTATGATTAATAATGTATATTACCTATATTGAAATGAGTTCATACATCTCCTTTATCTTTAAATAAACAAAGATAAACATTAACCTTAGCTATGATGTTTCGGGAAAAAAAACAAACAAGCTTTAATAGCTTTAATATAAATAAAATATTAATATTATATAATAATTTTTTCAAATATTTGTAGGGTTAATATTATATAACTAGAATGAAACTTAATTTATAAGAATAGATCCTATGTGTTTTCCAACTTATGAATTTGAGTATAAAAAGATAAAGCATATAAAGTTTAATAAACTATAACATTTTATATATCAATT
Organism: Pinus tabuliformis; assembly: GCA_031772625.1. Classification (NCBI taxonomy): domain Eukaryota; kingdom Viridiplantae; phylum Streptophyta; class Pinopsida; order Pinales; family Pinaceae; genus Pinus; species Pinus tabuliformis. Next base: position 484,390,652 of record CM062818.1, on the reverse strand, counting down.
TATTATTTAATTAAAATATAACTTTACAACTAAAATAATATTATTTTGTATTAGAAATAATGGAATGAAATAGTGCATGTACTTTTTATAATGTAAACATTCACTTTGATTAACATATTGTGTATAATATATTGTATAAATTTAAAAAAGTTTTTTTATCAAGTCTCGAAATAATTTTTTAGGTGTAATTTTTCCTACAATTTTTTCATTATAAAAGTGGTTTACACTTTGAGAAATGTTATTTTTCTTTGCCCTTAATAATAAATCTTAAATAAAGATGAATCTAAGTTTTTATATAGGTTAACATTTTTAAATATGTTATATTGCATAAAATTATTATTGAAAAAATTATGGGTTGTCAAAATATTTATAGCAAAAATCACTATTGTTTTAAATAAATTTATTTTAAATTTAAATAATTTAATTTAATTTTAAATAATTTGGTCTCTCTAATTTTATTTTTTATTTTGACTAAGCGAAAACGTTTAGATAATATGATAAGACATTTCTTCCCGAGAAAGCTTCTCAGAATAAAGAATATTTTTATAATGAAATATTGTTAATGTTTTTCTAGATTATTATATAGAGATTTTGAATAAGCATGTGTTGAGTGAACTTTTAATTCCTTAGCAAGGTAACATGAATGCTATAATAATATTGTAAATGAAAATAAAAAATAATTTAAATAAAAAAATGTTGGATTTAATTAATTAAAAGAAAAAATAAAATAAATAAATAATAAAGATAATTAAAAAAAAAATGATTTAATTTAATTTAATTAAATAAATGTTAAAAACAAAAAGTGAATATAATAATGACCAAATGAATATGTATATGTATATGTTAGGAAACATAAATAATGTAGCATTTATTTTTATTTTTTAAATTAGTGTAATTATATAAATTAAACAGTTGGTAATTGCAAAATAGGAATTTTATTTTATTTTATTTTATTTATTTATTTTTAGAGAAAAATGCAGAATATTTTCATTGATATGAAATTTTTTACATATGTATGATTCCTGATCACTTATAACTATAGGTATCGAAACAAGAAATCAATTCTTATGACTGACCAAAATATGCCCTTCTTAACATGTGAAAACGAAGCAATTATGTGTTGGGTGCAGGAATTGCACTTAAGCAAACTCCTCAACACTTAATTGTCAACCCCAGGGGTTTCATAAACTTAGAGACGAAGCACAGGCAATGCAAAAAGTGGTATGGATTTTTCCTATTCCTAATCCTACTTCTTAAATGAAATGTCGCAGAATCAGACAGAAAACAATCTTAAAGAACATCGACACCAAAGAAATTCTAGTGCTAGAATGTAAAAGAATAATTTTCGAGGAAATCAAGTAAAGGAAATTTCACACAATTGGAAGCAATCTTAAATGCTGAAATGAAATACTATGTTTATCTTCAGTATAGATGGCTAATAGTTTGACAAGTGGGCCCTTGCAAAGATCTGTTTCCCAATTGATCTTCTGTCTACACCAAGCAACTTGTTCTTGTATTGTTGCAATTTGCTTGCACTAATGCAAGTACAACACTTATGTAAAAAAGTATATTTTACCTTCTTTACTAAAGAATTATGTCTTTATGGAGATGCTCTAAGCCTCAAGGCTTAGAGCACTCTGTTCCTGTGACAAGAGACCAGCCCTTGCACCGAGACAAAGCTTCCTTCACCAAAGTTTCCAATTTACTTGCGAAAGAATTAAAAGACGTGTTGAAAAGAATTGCAATTGCAAGCTAGATTCTGAGATAAATTACTTGTGAAAAAGAATGCTTTAACTAACTGAAATTTGCAATGAAAGTAAACTTCATAAATAAAAAACAATTCGAAATAATCAAGCAGCAGTCAAAGTAATTTGCATGCATCAACTAGCTTTTGAGAATTCACTTATGACATTTCTATTCCTTGTTCTTAAATCATAAACTGCAACTATAAAGTATGGTGTTTGTAATAACGTTCTTTCTTAATTCATGTAAAGATCCTTCATAAGTATAATTCTTAACACTGAGAATGATTACTTGAATTGACAATGCATTTGCTTGCAAGAATAAATGAAATTATAAGCAGGAAAAGGAACGTAACACTTGTTGTAAAGTAAAACCGAAGTGCAGGAAACTACATGCACTTGTACAAGAAGAATCTTCCTACACGACCTGAGCAGAAGCAAATTAAGACAAAAATCGCAGGAAAAGAATTGCAGGAAGGAAATGGAAAGAAATTATTTTGTAGGAAAGAAATTGCAAGAAAGAAATAAAATTAATTAAACTTCCAAAATACGGATCCGTTCACGCTTAATTATGAAATTAATTTAACTCATAACTCTGAAATAAACATAAGAGCAATCAAAGCCATGCAACTGCAAATGAATAAATGTGCACATAGACTTTTTAAATGGCAAAAGCACAAGGGTAAATGAGCTGGTTTGGCTGGGCCCTGGCCAACCAGCTCGTTTCCCATTTAGGAAATGAAACGGTTCAGCACTTAATCACGCATGAAATAGAAATTAAACACAGCGTGAAGAAAACATGGTGCATTCCTTATATTAACTTGATCAGCAAATATACATGATGATGCAAGTCCAGCCCAGAATCGAGGGCGATACAAAATTACTAAGTAAACAAAATTGCAACTTAGAGATTGCCAGCTTGGCTCTAGCTACAGTCTACACTATATACAATTTCTCGGCCTTAGCCATATTCTGCTAATTACAGTCATTTCCTATTCAAGCCTTTCGACTGAACGAACTAACAAACAACATTGCAAAACCGACTGATGGTTATAAAAAGGCACGAACTTTGTTGGCCGTACACCATATTCTTGGCAAGCATCCCTGACTATACGTCGCCAATGTCCATCCTCAGATAGTCAGCAACCGAACTAGGATTCGTGGATCAAAAACGCCCCTGTGGAATATCACGGAGATCACAGAGCAACTCGTTCGTGGTGTAGGAATTTGCCTGCACTAATCACACTAAATAATGATTAAAACTATGTTCTTCAATTACCTTTAGGAAAGTTAAACATAAGTTACAAGAGATACTAAAAGGTATGAAATCTATGTAAAGTAATTAATAAAGCACTTAGTAAATCTTAATTATGAAATACGAAGTATATGTAGGAATAGATGATTATCTTGGACTAATGCGGGAATGAGAGGGTTAAATAGAGATCAAACAGAGGTTAAGGCTTATGGGAATAGGGTAAAAATAGAGCAATTTGGGACACCAACATCCTCCCATCCCTAAGTTGTTGCATGTCCTCACACAACATTTTACCTTCGGCAAAAAAATTTAAAAAATGGGTGGCCAGCTCTCAATCCTATACAATACTTACCCTTGCTTTCACTACCTTTGGCTTTTTACTTCGGGCTCCTTTCAGCTGACTAGTCACCTTCTTGAGGTGTTTGTAGCACTTGGAAGCCTGATACTTCCATACTTTCACTTGTTGTTTCTGCTTCTTGACTTCTGCAAGCAGCTCTACCTCGCCTTGCTTTTGCCAATTTGCTCCTTCATGACTTGGTTCAAAGCTTCCAGGTCATGAACTTGCTGCTCTAATTCCACTATTTGGTTGTTGAGGTAGAGGGTAGAGGGCTCTGTGCTCATATCCTCTGGTGTAAATACCTTCTCTGCAATGGACTCCAAGCAAGTCTCGTCATCATTGAGATTAAGGTCGTCCAGCATTTGCATTATGACATCACCAAAAGTTTATGCACCCGGGGTTTCCTTATCACTGAGGGTTTTGATGCCCTCCACAACCTTTGTGCCAAGGGTTTCAGTACCTTGCACACTTAACTCCACGGGGTTTTAATGCCTTGTTCTTCCAATTCTTCAGGGGATTAAGTACCCTATTCATTTAAACCAACATGGGCTTTAGTACCCTGTTCACCAAAAACATTGATGCTTTTGATGTCCTGTTCATCACAATGGTCGATGGTCTCCATGTGCTGTGCCTCATCATCCTCGTGACCCTCTGCCTGAACTTCTTCTGCACTCAGTGTCATCTTCTTCTTTCTTAATCTGTGAACAAGTTCCTTTTCCACATTCTCTTCATTTACCATGGTGTGGGCCAATGCATTTACAAGCACTGAAAGGTTATGGTCTTTAGGCGAAACCTGAGGTGATTCATCAATCACAATCAGAGAGCTTAACTGATACTAATTCATCCCTTGAGAGACAATATTCTTCCTTTTCGAGGTTCTGGTTTTTCTTTTCTTTGTTGAGGGCGAAGTGTCTTCAACAAACTTATTTTTCGCTTGCACCGGCATGCTTTAACCCTTTTGCTTGGTATGGGACGATGTCTTTGCCTTCCTCTTCTTACTTGTACTCGTGCCAGCAGTCTTCCTTGTACTCCTCACCTGAAACTCCTTTAGGAATACCTTCCAGGTCACTCCCTTCTCTTCTAGTAGTGTCTTGACGAGGATTTTGATAAGACCATGATGATATAGCTTATATGCGACTTGGCTTGCATTCCCACTCTACACATCTTTCGCCATTTTCTCGAGACTTCGAACTAGGTAGTAAGGAAAATTAATAAGTTTCCCCGACTCAAAGTGCAACAACAATCTCATGTGATACATGAACGCTAACGTGTAACATCCCTCATAGGTCACAATTTTTTTTGTATGTACAGGTGGTCTCGCCATTTTCCAAGCATGGAGCTCTGTGGAAGCCCATTATTCCAGTTAAATTCAAGATTTTTGTCACTAACCAACTGACGCCATCATTTCTTTTCAAGCCGTTCCTTTTTGAACCACTTCTCCCTGTAGTTGGTAAGCCTATAGCTCGCACAATGGACTCCTCCGTGACTTCGAATTCTAATGAGCCGACCCTAGCTCAGCCTCCTTCAAACGTCTTCACAAACTTCAGCACCACGGCCATGTCGAAGCCATCAAACTTCTGCAAAAATGGAAGGAATACAGATTCTTGCAATAGTGCAAGATTGTTCCAGTATTCCGCAGTCTGTTCTATCTCCTTCAAGGATGATGGCTCATTCCTTATGGGTGCCATGTTCGAATTTGCCACAATTCCCTGTCACAACCTCAAAAGGATTTTAGTGAGCAATACCAATGGTTGCTGAGAATTTTATGTCAGAGGTCCATCCATCCTTCGTCTTTTCAGTCCCATCCAACCGATTGTTTTTAATTGTAAAAGAACAACTCCTCGGTTCAGATGCAGATACGTATCATCCTGCTACGAGTGAGAAATAGTGATTGGATGTGGCGGAGGCTTATGCGGCGATGGTGTAATGGTCGTAATGATCGGGTTAAGAGGTAAGACAATCGTGAACAAGTGATGGGAGATTGGTTCAAAGGGAGGTGAGTTATGAGTTTTCAAACAACTTGTACTATCCCATGGTCTACCTCATAATTCAATTAAGACATATTTCAGTACCCATTAAAAAAATTAGATTTCAGAACCCAATATATCTTGTACTTTAAAAAATTTCCTAAGTCAGTAAATGATAAAACAAAGTATCAATTAAAATATATAATGCTATGATCTATCAATGTAGGAATCACTCATGTACAATGTAATAAAATTCCATAAACATTCTTCATAAGATGCTCCTATACTGTGTGAAATTTTTTTTACACTTTCTTCCATAGTCGTTCGCTCTCCTGCACTGATACTGCTTGCACTGCGCTTCTTGCACCAAGGATTTGACCAAAATAACAATTCTGATATAACACAATTCTATAGTTGGAAAATTTTATTTTTCCTCAATATACAAGGAAAGTTTTATTCGCCATCCTTTGGTGTTTCATGAGCATGCCTTCTGGATTGATTGCATCAAATTCTACAATCAATTTATGAGAGAATAAATAAGTGGGAAAGGGGTGATTTTCATAATGGGAAGGAACATTATTGTAAAGATTCTAAGAACAATATCACCAAGGGGGATAAATGAGAATGGGATGTGGAAACAATTCAAGGGAAATAGAGGGATTTTACGAGATTGGGTAAGGGTAATTTTCTTTAGAAGAAAGAGGAGGGTAATTCATTCGGGATTTAGAAAAAGAAGAATAGTGGGAATTACGAAACGAGAAAATAGAAGAATAGCAAAATTTTATCTTCAAGGGTTGCTTGCATTGGTACCGGAAAAGGTAATTGCAATAGGAATTAAGCGTTTACTTGGATAAAAAATTTTATGCTAGTTACCCCAAACTTGGGTAAGGGCCGGGTTCCTTGAACCTGCTTCTTCTTGGTGGTAGCCATCATATCTAAAAATCAAGTAACATTCCTTTTTTATTGAAATTTCGATCTTCCTACTAGCATGTTGGTTTTCAGGTTGATCCTTCTGCAATCATGTCAGTCAACTAATTTTCATAATTAGAGGAATAATTTTTTTGTCATTTTTTTCTTTTTATTTTTTCTTTTACTATTAATTTTTTTCTAATGAGGAAAAGAAAGAATAAAATCTTCAACAGGCTGGTGTTACCACCTACCAACTCCTTTTTAGATTGTTGTTGGACTTGTTGCATAAAATCTCCTTTAGTAATGGGCTGAAAATATACCTTCAATCTATGTCCATTTACCAAGAACACAAAATTCCGTCCATCAATAGTTTTTATCTCTACTGCTCCATTTTCAAACACTTTGACGACCTCATAGGGTCCCATCCAGCATGTATGGGATTTCCCTTCAAAATATTTGAATCTAGAATCGTAAAGGAGAACCCAATTACTTGGTTGGAATTTCTTCTTCTATATGGACTTGTCATGCCACTTCTTGCGCTGTTGTTGAACCAAGATGTTCTGTTGAACATCATCCCTTCGGAATTCATCTAACGCATTCAGCCGTAGAAGACGTTGTTGTTGTGCTTCAGAGAGATCTAGCCCCAATTGGACTGTAGTTCTGAAAGTCTTGATCTGGAATTATATTGGCAAGAGGACTTGTTTCTCATACACCAACTCATATGGTGTGTGTCATGTGATGTTCCTCCAAGTGGTTCGGTATGCCCACAATGCTTTTGGTAATTTGTCAGCCCAATCCTTTCTGTGAATATTTACTGTGTTTGTGAGGATGGACTCAATCACCTTGTTTTTGTTCTCCACGCGACCATTTTCTTGCGGGTGATACGGTGTAGATTTCTTGTGTCGTATTTTGTACTGCTCCATCACACCCTGTACCATATTAGAAATAAACCGCAGTCCATTGTCAGAAAAAATTTCTCAAGCACACCAAATCTAGTAAATATTTCAGTAAAAAGAAAATCAACAACAACTCTTTCAGTAGCAAAAGAAACAACTTTAGCTTCTACCCATTTTGTAACAAAATCTGTACAAACCAAAATATGCTTTTTATTTATGATGTTGGATTTATTGGTCCTATAAAATCAATGACCCATTTTTCAAAAGGCTCAATCATAACCTGAGGACATAAAGGAATTTCATTGGTTTGATTAGGTTGGCCAATTCGCTGACATCTGTCACATTGCTTGACGTACTATTTGGCATCCTTAAACAAGGAGGGCCAAAAATAGCCAGTTCTTGACACTTTGTATGCAGTCCACTTATTGGCGAAGTGACCCCAACAAGGTTCACCATGGGCAGATTTTAAAATATCAAACACTTCTTCCTCTCTTACACATCTACGGATAATGAGATCTACTCCAATGTAAAAGAGGTCTTCTTGAATCTAGGAATATGAAGCGCTTTTATGTATGATATTCTGCTTTTCGCGAGTGGATAAGTGAGGTGGTAATTTTCTAGTGACTAAATAGTTAGCTATGTCAGCAAACCATGGGGATTTTGTTGACACAGCAAAAAGGTGTTCATCAAGAGAATTATCATCAACAGGAATTGCTTCACCAGGATTATTTAAGCTTGAAAGATAATCTGCTACTACATTAGATTTTCCTAGTCTATCAATAATGGTAATAATTAAATTGCTGTAACAATAATAACCACCTAGGGACTCTACCGCTAGTTAATGATTTATTCATCAAATATTTTATTGTGGAATGGTCAGTATGCACAAAGACTTCATATCATGTAATATAATGTCTGAATTTATTAATGGAAAAAATTACAGCTAAAAACTCTTTCTCAATAACCGTATAATTTAGTTCAGTGGGTGACAAGTTTTTACTAATGAAATAAATAGCATAAGATTGTTTTTCTTACTCTTTTCCTAAATATGTGCTAATTGTAGTGTCTGAGGCATAAGAGGAAATATGAAATGGCAATGACTAGTTTGGTCCTCTCAAAATTGGTGCCTGGACTAGTTTTTCCTTCAATGTCTCAAAGGACTGTTGGCAAGTTGTGGATCAAGAAAACTCACTATCTTTAGCCAAAAGTTGGAACAGGGGGGTAGCTATCCATGACAAATTCTCAATGAATCTCCTATAGTAGCCTGCATGTCCTAGAAAACCTCTCACTTCCCTTTTAGTTTTGGGTATAGGAAGACTCAAAATAATTTCTATTTTTGTAGGGTCAACCTAGATACCTTTGTCAGAAATAAGATGGCCAAGAACCTTCCTTGCCTTACAAATTAATCTGCATTTTTATCACTCAAGGTGATATGAGCTTCTTGGTAGTGAAGAAGCATTTTTTCTAGATTCTTAAGGGCTTCTTGAAATGAATCACCAAACACAGAAAAGTCATCCATATATATTTCCACACACTCAAGGTCAACAAAAATGGCCAAGACCGCCCTTTGAAAGGTAGCTGGGCATTACATAGCCCAAAGGGAAGCACTCGGTAAGAAAATTTACCCCATGGACATGTAAAAGTGGTTTTGTCTTGATCCTCGGGTGCAATCTGTATCTGGTTATACCCACTAGTACTTCTTACGAGCAAGGGTATCAAGTACCTGATCGATGAAAGGAAGGCGAAAGTAATATTTGAGAGTGGCTTTGTTCGATTCTCTATAGTCAATACAAATGCACCATCTCCCATCTTTTTTCAGGACTAAGACCAATGGAGAGACCAACTGGCTATCAGAAATAGGATAAATAAAATTAGCATCGAAAAGTTTTTGCAATTCTTCCTTTACAACATCTCTTAGAGCTGGGTTCATTTGCATTTTGGGTTGTCAAAGAGGTCGGGCTCCATCCTGAATATAGATGTGGTGGGTACAAGTTCCAGGAGGGATGCCTGTCATATCTTCCTAGCCCCATGTAAAGGGATCAAGATAGTTTCGCAACAAATTCACAAGATGCTCTTGCTAGGAAGAATCCAAGTCTGAATTGATATGCAAGGATTTACCTGGACTAATCTCAACAAGAGTGGTATTAAGCTCAAGAGTACACAAAGGTGTCGCTAGAGATGGTGGCAAGGGAGGTATAGAGATATCTTTCTTGAAAATCCAGACTAAAAATTTGACTCAATGACTCAAAATTAGGCATGGTGTCTAGATTGTTCAGCGAGTCTTGAATCTAACCCTCCTACGAGAACTCAGCATTTTGATGTATCAAGGAAACATGCTGAGTCTCCTCATTACTACTGTAGTCTAACCATAAATTGTCTCAGGGCTCCTGAATGGATTTAGCAGTTGGATACAAGGTGACATTCTTCCTGGAATCTCCAAGGGAAATATACATGTCACCATAATGACATCTGATATAAGCATCGGTTGTAGCAAGTAATGGTTGTCCTAAGATCAACGGATGTCCTGTCACAAGGTTCTTTGGCTAAAGCACAAATGAAGTCTGTGGGATATTCCTAAGAGTCTAGAGAAACGACCACGTCATCCAACACCCCTTCCGGCTTGATTTTAGATCTGTCTACTAGTTCAAGCATAGTGGGAGTAGGACAAATATGGACCAATCCAAGTTAATCCATGGTTTGCTTGGTCATAACATTAATGGCTAACCCTAGGTCTATAAGTACATTGGATACAAGGACATCACCTATCTGAACATAGACAACAGGGTTCCGGGTCGGTATATTTCTCCATGTGTATACAACCCGTCATTAACGCTACTGCTCTACCAACAAATTTAATGGTTTGAGGTTCTAATCTTCTCCTTCCTGGATTCTTGAGACAGAGTTCCCTAATGATTTTTGTGCAAATGGGGATCTCTTTAATATCTTGGAGAAAAGGTACCTTTAGGAAAAGGTTCCTAAGCTCAGAAGCTAGGCTAAACTCAGGAATGGGGTCTTTCTACTCCACAATTAACCTCTCTGGATAGGGAGGTTAGTTGGAAGAAGATGGAAAAGGCTCAGAAGGTATGGGGATAGGCTGGATGGTGTAATCCTTTTCAGAATGGTCAAGAGTTTCATCCTCACCTTTCTAATTGATAATCACCATAGGCTGCTTTTGAATTTATGAGGTTACTATCTTCTCCGATCTAAATTGGAGGTCATTGACTCCAACTGGCATGGACCAATATCTGGATGAGGAAATCGGGTTCATAGAATGGATCATCTGTATCGCTTTTTTATCAGGGTTGGGTAAAGGTTGGGAAGGCATCTGAGAAGGTTGAAACAGTGGAGGTAAAGGCAATGGTGGCATTGGCTGTTGGGTTGTGTTATATTCTTTCCACGACTAGCCCACATAGTTAATCGGGGGGTTAGAGGGTTGGTGGAGCCCCCCCTTCGTTGCGTCGATTGTGTAGCAGGGGGATCACAGGTAACCCCCCTCTATGGGGTCTAGGGCAGTGCCCTAGAAAAATTTGTTTTTGGACCCTATATTAGGTTGGGTGGACCTACCTATGGTTTTGTGCATGATTTTCGCACATGGTTTTGGACACGATGGTTTTCGGTTCATTGTTTTGGACTTGATGGTTTTCGGTCCATGGTATTGGATGCTTCGCATGTATAAATATGTATTGTAACATTGAAAAGAACATAATGAAAAATCAAGCTGGTAGTCCCGGTTTTGGAATCCAGGGGAAAATCTTTGTGTATATGTGTTTTATGTGTTATGCTCTCGCATTGTTTATTTTCTGTGTTTTAGAATTCGTATGCAGGTAATTTCTGTATAGGGTTAAAACCTACATTTGGTATCAGAGTTGTTTTAGCTTCAAGGGGACACCTTTATTGCTGAGGGTTTTCGCTCAGGCCTGTGGTAGACCCTATTCAGTGGGAGATCTGTGAGATCGATTCTGGTGGTGAAAGAAGATGGTGAGTAGTGGAAAGATAGAGATCGAGAAATTTAATGGTCAGAGTTTTGAGTTGTGGAAACTCAAGATGGAGGATCTGTTGGTGGATAAAGATCAGTGGATCGCAATAGATCTAGGTACTAAACCAACAAGAGTGTCCGATGAAGAATGGAAGAAGCTGGATAGGAAGGCAAAGAGAACAATACGATTGTGTGTCTCAGATTCAGTATTGCTGAATGTATCAGGGGGAGCTATGGTGAAGGCTTTGTGGGACAAGTTATTGAATTTGTACCAATCTAAGTCTCTGGTGAATAAACTGTTCCTGTGGAAAAAGTTGTATAACCTAAGGATGAAAGATGGAGACTCGGTGACAGAGCATCTAAACACATTTAATACTGTGGTAAGTTAGTTATTATCTGTTGATATTAAAATTTCAGATGAAGATAAGTGCATCAGTTTGTTATGTTCTCTACTAGATTCATGCGATAGTATGGTTATTGCAATAGGTAGCAATACAACTACCTTGTAGTTTGATGAAATAGTCTCATCCTTGCTAACGGAGAAGATGAGATGGAAAAATATGGAGAGCTAGAATGGTGATGCCTTGTCTATATGAGAACGGTCCCAGAACAGAAACAAAAATAAGTCATCGAGTGGGAGATCTAAATCTCCAGGAAAACCTTTAAAGGTGGTGTTCTGGAAATGCGGAAAGGAAGGGCACTACAAAAGGGACTGTAAATCTAAAGCTCCTGATAAAGGAAAGGGACCTGATGATGCTCCTTGTGCAGAGGTGAAAACCACCTCAGATGAAGGTGGGGATGTGTACTTGGCTTCTTCAAGTACACATGTAGATCATGAGGCATGGTTGATTGACTCAGGTGTATCCTTTCACTTCACTCCCCATAGAGAGTGGTTCTGCAAGTATGATAAATACAATGGTGGTGATGTCTTCTTAGGGGATGATAGGAAGGCTAGAATCATTGGTCGTGGAAAAGTAAAGTTGAAGTTGCAAGGTGGAAGGGTTAGAACACTTCCGGGTGTTCTGCATATTCCTGCATTGGTCAGAAATCTAATTTATGTATGCAAGATGGATGATGCAGGTGCAAAAATAGTGTTCGAGAAGGATACATGCAAGATGGTTCGGGGAGCACTGGTATTGATGCAGGGATTTAGGATTGGAACTTTGTATAAGCTACAAGGTAGCACTGTTGTTGATGGTTACAACAGCTCTGTGGCTTCTGAAAGTGGAGGAAAAAACCTAGTGGTGTCTGGAGAGAAGACCATGTTGTGGCATCAAAGGTTTGGACATATGGGAGAGAAGAGCCATCAAATACTCCATGGTAAAGGTATGGTAGAAGGTATGAGTAATAGCTCTCTGGATTTTTGATTTTTGTGAAAATTGTGTATATGGGAAGCAGAATCGGGTGAGTTTCCCCTCTGGTGGTAAGAGGGTGAAACAAATATTAGAACTTGTGCACAGTGATGTGTTTGGACCTGTGAAGGTTCCATCACCGAGTAAGTCTGTGTACTATGTATCATTTATAGATGACTTCTCAAGGAATACATGGATATATTTCCTTAAGAAGAAATCTAAAGTCTTTGACAGGTTTAAAGAATTTAAGGCTCTGGTGGAAAACCAGATAGAGAAGAAGATGAAGATGTTGAGGACAGATAATGGTGGAGAGTTTTGCCGTAAGGAATTTGAAGAATTCTGTAAGAAGTGTGGTATAGCATGGTAGAAGACTACTCCATACACACCTGAGCAAAATGGAGTTGCAAAAAGAATGGACAAGACGTTGATGGAAAGGGCAAGAAGCATGCTCAGTGGTGTCGGGCTAGGACAGGAATTTTAGGCAGAGGCAGTGGAGACAGCATGTTACCTGGTCGACAGATCACCTTCATCAGCGTTGGAGGATAAGACTCCACAAAAGGTATGGACTGGTAAGAAACCCTCTCTTCACTACAAGAAAAAAGGACATTGGTGAGGGGCAAAAATGTCACCATAAGCTCATTGGTGACGGTCAAAAGAGCATTCGTCACCAAAGGTGGTGTCGCCAAAAGTATAGGTGTTGTAGTGACATACAAAGTTCATCACCAATAATGATTTATAATGATGGATAATGACCGTCACCATTTCATATGAGAAATGGTGACGGACCATAGCCTCCGTCACCAAAAACTGAACATCACCAAAAGTGGCATTGCCAAAAGTATAGGTGTTGTAGTGACATTCAAAGTTCGTCACCAATAATGATTTATAATGACGGATAGTGATCGTCACCATTGCATATGAGCAATGGTGACAGACCATAGCCTCGGTCACGAAAAACTGAATGTCACAAAAGGTGGCGTCACCAAAAGTATAGGTGTTATGGTTACATTCAAGGTCCATCATGAATATTGATTATACTGAAGGATAGTGTTTGTCACCATTTCATATGAACAATAATGATTTATTGTGATGGATCTTTAATGGCCATCACTATTGGTGCATATAGATGGTGACATTCAATGACCATCACCAAAAGCCGCATTGCTAGAAGTATAGGTGTTGTGATGACATTCAATGTCCATCACAAATAATGACTATAATGACAGACAAAGACCGTCACTATTTCATATCAACAATAAGGATTTATGGTTATGGACCTTTGAGGGTCGTCACTATTGATGTGTATATATGGTGGCGTTTGTTGACTGTCACCATTTCATATTTTTAGTGAGGGTCGAAAAATGTCACCAAAGCTCATTGATGATGGTCAAAAGAGCCTCTGTCACCAAAAATTGATCGTCGCCATTCCATATAAATGTTAGGGCATGATGGAATCGAACCACCAACCTCCTGCTTGTAAAGCAGGTGCTCTTCCATTGAGTTAGCACCCTTTAAGTAATTATATTTTTTAAAATTAGACCTTGAAACCTCATAAATTGTAAATTCTACAACTTTCAATAAATTAAAGTCTCAGCAATATTTTACTAAACAAGCAAAGCAACATCGAAGATGCAGGTCCCTACCTAATGGTTATTGAAGTTATGAAAATTGGGTGGAGGGAAAAATAGTTATGTATAAGAGAATCAACATGTTTAGTTGAATACTCAATTAGAAGTGAAACTCTGAAGACATTTATAACCTATAAATGACCTATAACTATCAAATGCACCAAATATTGCAAAGGAAATGTCATAAGTGGATTTCATATGGAAGAAGAGGAGGCAGGGACTTGGAACTCGTGTACATCTTGGCATCCCTTAGCACTTGGCACATCTTAGCTTGTTTGACATGTCTTCGTACTGTCTAGCACATCTTAGCATGCCCTAGCATTCCCTAACACACCTTGGCAATCATGACCTCATAACTAGCATTTCATTTTTCCATGACTTTGGAACCTTACATTCACTAGAACACCTTGGCACTCCCTAATTATCATGCCCTCTGTTATCCTCCATAATGTCCCAAGCTGATGAAGAGATCGATAGAGGTAACCACATACCAAGATTTTAGTTTAGTAGCTAGCCCTACCAAACCAGAGAGGGCTCTCTCTATGAAATCATAGCCAAGAGATGACTGGAATGTAATGATTTTAGGCTAGATAGCTAGGGTCAGGTGGGATTTTGGAAAATTTAGGGACTTGGAACTCTATCCACCGGTGTCTTGCCTGGCAGGGACTTTGTCAAGGAGGAAAGGACTAGGAACTCTATCTAGGATAAAGCACCTACCATGCATGACAGAAGCTCCCTAGAATAGAGTACCTCCTACATAGAAGAGTGTCCCCTGCTCAAAATATAGAACCCTTCTTTACTGTGCACTTTTCTTAAAGATAATTTTGTGCATAAAATAGTACTAAGAAAAACACCTAAATTAAGAAAAGTGAGCATCTAAGTCAAACTATAAAAGTATAATAAATATGGCTCTATATAAGTTTGGGAAACACTAGACAAGCATGCTTTCATAAAACAACAATAAGATGCCTAAAATTGATGTGATTCTTTGATCGTTGCTATACCCTCACAGCAAAACTGGAATCTATAGCATGTAACCCAAGGTTGTATACATTTGTTGAAGGTGTATATTGAAAGGATCTGCTAAGATGAAGTACTATTGAAGGAGAAACACCTTCAAAACAATAGATAAAGTCTATTTTGAATTCAACCCATTTGCACATAGACCAAGGCTGCTACTGGGTACACTTCTCTGCTGAATGGAAACTACAATGTATTGTAGTGTTGCTGAAGGAAAAACACCTTTAGTGCAACACAGATAAAACTCTAATAGATATTATCATTGTGGCCTCGGTTGTCGATGATCTCATCAATATAGGTAACAACTTCGATAATTGAAAAAACAAAAGGTGAGATGCTTAGATCATTTGAAATGATAGATTTGGGCATACTTTATTATTGTTTAGGAATGTTAGTATAGAAAATGCAAGATAACTTGCTGCGTCTTTATGTCACAGGCCAAATATGCGAAGAAATACACAAAATATTAAATAGCATGGTATAAGTCGATTGCAGGTTATTTTGAAACGGGAATGGAATTCTCCTTGTGTGGGTTCTAATCTAGTGGGTATAACTTTAAATAAGAAACTAATAGTTATGGGGTTGAAATTGTCTCACAATTCATGAAAAGTCCCAAATTTGTTCACTAGAAAGAAGTAGAGCGAGTTGTTAGGTTTATGGAAGGGAACACCCTATTCACAGGAAGATAGCTTGAAATTAGTTGGGCATATTATTTCTCGCCTTCTTGTACGTGTTTGCTTTTAAAAGATAACCACATCCAAAGACTCAACAACAACTCTGGTAAATTTTATAGGTGTGAAGCACTTCTAAGAAAACCCATCGCTCAATGACAATTGAGCGAGGAATATGTCGAAGGATTCAATCTTGCACTCAATCATAAAAAGGAAGTTGGTGTATCTAGCATCTTTCCAACAAACTGACTCCAACCATAATGTGAAAGGCAGGTTAACTACGAAACCTCTTTCCCACTTTGTAGTATTGTTCCCTCTTGAATTCCAACAGGTACCTGGCTACTTAGATCCACAAAACACGTGCCAGGTAAACTCTGCATGATACAATTATGACATGAAACTTGACACACACTATAGTTTCCCTCTAAAATAGGGTAAGTCAAAATATTATGACAATATTAACTGTAATTTGATCATACAATATTGAGGTATTGCATGGAGTAAACAATATACTATCAATGCACTAATGAAGAACTCAAAATAAACAAATTTTTTATTGCTACAATAGCGCCTATTGGGATTCTCGGATAAAGCACCTAACCTACATTGCAAAAGCTTCCTAGAATAGAGTACCTCATACCTAGAAGTGTGTCCCCTGCTGAAAATATAGAACCCTTCTCTACTATGCACTTTTGTTAAAGGTAAATCTGTTCATAAAACAGAACTAAGAAAAACATCTAAATTAAGAAAAGTGATCATCTAAGCCAAACTATAAAAGCATACTAAATATGGATGTATACAATATTGAGGTATTGCATGGAACAAACAACATACTATCAATGCACTAATGATGAACTCAAAATAAACAAATTTCTTATTTCTACAATAGCGCCTCTTGGGATTCTCGGATAAAGAACCTAACCTGCATGGCAAAAGCTTCCTAGAATAGAGTGCCTTCTACCTAGAAGTGTGTCCCCTAATCAAAATATAGAACCCTTCTCTACTGTGTACTTTTCTTAAAGATAAATCTGTGCATAAAATAGAACTAAGAAAAACACCTAAATTAAGAAAATTGAGCATCTAAGTCAAACTATAAAAGCATACTAAATATGCCTAAAATTGATGCACTTCTTTCATCACTCCTACAATCTCATAGGAAACTATAATCTACAACTTGAATCCCAAGGTTGCATGCATCTACTAAAGGTGCAGACCAAAAGTATCTACTAAGATGAAGTATTGTTGAAGGAGAAACACCTTCAAAACAACAAATAGGTTCTAATGTGCATTCAACCCATCTGCACACAGGCCAATGTTGCCACTGGGTACACTTCTCCCCTAAATGGAAACTACAGTGTATTGCTGCTCTACTGAAGGAGAAACATCTTCAGAGAAACACGGATAAAACTATAACATATATTGTCACTGTGGTATCGGTTGTAGAAGTTCTCATCAATATAGGTAACAACTTCGATAATTGAAAAACCAAAAGGTGAGCTATCTAGATCACTTGAAATGATAGATTTGGGCATACTTTATTATTTTTTAGGAGTGTTAGTATAGAAAATGCAAGAAAGCATGTTGCATCTTTATGTTACAGACCAAGGATGCGAATAAATACAAAAAAGATTAAATAGCATGGTACAAGTCAATTGCAGGTTCTTTCAAAACAAGAATGGAGTTCTCCTTGTGCAGATTCTAATCTATTGGGTATAAATTTAAATAAGAAATTTATAGTTATGGGGTTGGAATTGTCTCATGATTCATGGCAAGTCCCAAAGTTGTTCACTAGAAAGAAGTAGAGGGAGTCGTCAGGTTTTTGAATGGGAACACCCTATTCACAGGTAGATAACTTCAAATTAGCTGGGCATATTATTTTTCCTGTTCTTGTACGTGTGTGCTGTGAAAAGCTAACCACCTTCAAAGACTCAAGAAAAACGCTAGTAAAGTTTATAGGTGTGCAACACTTCTAAGAAAACCCATCACTTAATGACAATTGAGCAAGGACTATGTCGAAGGATTCAATCTTGCACTCAGTCATAAAAAGGAAGTTGGGGTATCCAGCGTCTTGCCAACAAACTGACTCCGATCATAATGTGAAATCCAGGTTAACTGTGAAACCTCTTTCCCACTTTGTAGTATTTTTGCCTCTTGAATTCCAATAGGTATCTTGCTGCTTAGATCTAGAAAACGTGTCCCAGGTAAACTTTTCATGATACAAGTGTGATGTGGAAGCTTGACACGCACTCTAGTTTCCCTCTAAAAGAGGGTAAGTCGAAATATTATGACAGGCTTAACTGTAATTTGATCATACACTACTAAGGTATTGTATGGAATAAACAATATACTATCAATGCACTAATGAAGAACTCAAAATAAACGAATTTCTTGTTGCTACAATAGCGCCACTCTTGGGATTCTCCAAGGAGCAACTAATTTATACACATTTGGAATCTTTACTTGGTAGTGATCACTCTTTTCCCTCCCATGGAAGGTCTATACTAAGTCAGCAATAAATCAATTTAAAAGTGAGGTATATTCCTGGAAAATAGGAGTCTGACTCTTCAACTATGATTTAGCGGCAAGGAAATATTCAACTGTAAATGCTTGATCTTCTATAGTGTAAATTTCTAGATAAATGGTTAGTGTAAATTTGTCCATTGTCCACATATCCCAAAAAACCATGTATTTCTAGACTCTGGTTGTGTGTAAGAGAGGGGAGATCACATAAATAATCCATTATCAAAAGAAAAAGTTAAAGCACAACATTCTATGGAGAATTTTTTTAAAATTTTATTACATGTACCTTAGAAATCTTGAAAGGACATAACTGAAGCTTCCCTCTCCTTCCACACTTCATTAAATATGCCCCTTTCCAATGCAGATGTGGCCTGCAGAATCACAATCAACAAATAGAATATGAAAAGTAAGTTTAATGAATTAAAGTAGCTTTGTTATACCTCAAGCAAATGGACTATAAGAAATTGGATTCATTCTCTACAAAAGATGATATAGCAAGATCTAATTACATTTTTAACTGAAACAAAGGTAAATTGGATTCATGCTCTGCAATAGATGATATAATGAGATCTAATGACATTTTCAACTCAAAGAAAGGTAAGTTGAGTAAGCTCAAGCTCCAAAATGATGCATCCAACTTCTGAGTGGTAGTTACTGTATATATCTAGCTAGAGGCTATAACATAAAGATATTTGTTATATGTGAAGATAAAAAAATGAAAGGAATGTGAAATTTTGACCATCAACTATAAGTTCCTTTCAAGGACTAGATGAAACCATAACATTGTTATCAAGGTAATCAACTCATCCATTCTAGTATGCTTCTAGTAGTTTCATGATAAAACTCAAACTCAATAAAGTTCAAACAATATAAATTAACCAACGATATGTCTTAGGTTGGTTACCTAAGGATTATATCATACTAAATTACCTTTTGCATTTAACATTGAAAATGATTGTGAAAGAAATGAAGACAAATCAGTGATTATGATGGATGCATGTGATGAAATAAAATAAAAAGAGACCTTTCTTCTTTTTACTGATGAGCCTTCTAGGGGATTCTTCGATGAAGTTGTTCCTGATCTACTTTCCAAAATCAAAGAGACACTTTCTAGCTACTCTGATTTGACAGACAGCAACCCTAATGCTTATGAAAATGAATATGGAAAGAAATAAGCATCGATGAACCTGGTCTTGAAGAAGGTGTCTCAAAGTCTAATATGGATAGTATTTTAAATGTCTATAGCTAGCAAAGGGTTTTCCCAGTTGGGTTCCCTAGAAAATTTTGTTTTTTTGCTATAGTGTGACTGTGTTTTATTTCTGTTCTATTCCACTACAAATTGGTAGATATATTTTTTTTCTTCATGCAACAATTAGTTTCAGATTTATTCATTCAAGCAGTAGCAGAATTTCAAGGAAATTCTACACAAGGGACAATTAATCTATATTTTCACTTATATCTTTTGCAAGTAAAATTCACAACTAAATTTTCATCCAAAGTGTTTAGGTTACTAGCAAGTGGTATCACAACATATCTCAACATTGCAAGGCATAAATCATACTATTCAATAAGGTTGAGACTTGAGATACAAAAATCTTCCCAAGTTATGCAAGCAATAAAACTGTTGATTTTTAGTTCTAAATCTATCCAACCAGAACAAAATTATGCCATTTTCAACACCCTCTAGTCAAAGTTATTCCTGGCCTCATTCAACTCAATTAAGAATATGTCAATCTCGTTGAGGTTTCTTCTTCATTTCATGCTTCTAAGTTATATATTTATGTAACCTAATATATCATTTATGTTAAGTGATTATTCATTAAAAATTATTTAGTCTGTCCAGTGCATCTACCTAATTTTCTGATCAGTTTCTGGGAAGACTCTCTCATACATTTGTAGCAGAAAATGGAAGACTGTTTTAGTACCTAGTGTTATAAAACTCTAATCTAGAAAAAGTATTTTGGGTTGTTTCCCTAAAAATATTTACAAAATTTTCAATCCTAAAGCCATTTCAGGGAGAATTTTAGTCATGGAGAAATTTAGTAATATTTTTGGAAAATTTGAATGCAACTAAAAGAAATTCTTCCCGTTTTCTCAAAAGATTCCAGCACCAAATATGTGTGAATTCACAAAACTTAAGATTTGGAAATAGTTAAATTTCACTTCACTTTTCCACAACCATATATGAGTGAATTCACAAAACCTGAGATTTGGATTCTGGAAACACTTAAATTTCACCTCATTTATTAGGATTGGAAGTTCCCTTAGATATAAACATGTAGCATTAAGGATCTACTTTGCTTGTTTAAGGACAATGTTCAGTTTATAAATAGTGATACAAGATTCCTTGTATACATGCCTGACACAGTTCTTTGGTCACAATTAATGAAATTGAACTCCATCAATACATAACAAACAAGGTAGAATGTAAGAGAGCATATAATTTTCAACATATACTCTGACAAAAATAAACATATATACAGTCATATAAAGTTGTCACCACACCAAAGAAGGAATTAAAAACCAAAATAAAAATAGGAACAAGCTTGGATTGTTATGGTTACTCTAACAAAATTTTAAATAGGATCAATATGTTAATATGGAAAATAGTGTAGCTGATTATGATTTATTGAGCCCAAGGGGTTAGCCCAACCGAATGTCATTAATGTTACTGGGTATTTTGCTAGTTATGTGTTGGTAGTTGCCCTATTTGAAATCCCTTGGGTTAGGTGCACTAGTCAATGCCAATGGTTTTACCAGGGATGCCATCCATGAATGTGGGGAAACATCCATTGGGATTCCCCAGAGAGTTTTTCTTGGAAAGAATAAAAATAGGATTTCCTAAAGAGAAATTTTGAGATGCATATAGTGTACACCCAATAAAATCAACTCTATAGAGACAAACCATAAAAGAAGGAAAAATACATATGATTTTACCTATGTTCGCTCGTTTTCCCTCCTTCCTTGTGAAAAGTGAAAATATGTTACTCTTAAACTTAAAATAAAGGATGAAAAAAATAGTGAATTTTGAACGAGTCCTCCTTGTGTGGAAGAAGACTAAAAGTGGGGTGGAAATGCAGCAAGGTTAGAAATGAAATATACCTGGGCACCATTAATGGATTGAAGAGGTAAAACCTTAACTCACAACTCTCTTCAATATCGTTTTCCCTCCCGCCGTGTGAAAAGTGAAAATATGCTACTAGTAAGCTTAAAAGCAAGGATGAAAAAAATAGATAATTTTGAACCAGAGATCTGAGGTGTGTGTACTCCTCCCCATATGGAAGAAGACTAACAGTGGGATGTAAATGCAGCGAGGTTAGAAATGAAACATACCTAGGCATCATTAATGGATTGAAGATCCAATGGTGGGGGATCTGAGGTGTGTGTACTCCTCCTTGTGTGGAAGAAGACTAAAAGTGGGGTTGAAATGCAGCGAGGTTAGAAATGAAACATACCTGGGCGCCATTAATGTATTGAAGATCCAATGTGTGGAAGAAGACTAAAAGTGGGGTTGAAATGCAACGAGGTTAGAAATGAAACATACCCGGGTGCCATTAATGGATTGAAGATCCAATGGTGGGGTTTGATATGAGTCTGCTACTGGCAAAACCTTAATTCACAACACTCTTCTTACCTCCCGCCCTGTGAAAAGTGAAAATATGCTACTCTTAAACTTAAAAGAAAGGATGAAAAAAATAGTGAATTTTGAACCAGTCCTCCTTGTGTGGAAGAAGACTAAAAGTGGGGTGGAAATGCAACAAAGTTAGAAATGAAACATACCTCTAGGGCCATTAATGGATTGAAGATCCAATGGTGGGGTTCGATATTAGTCTACTACTCGTAAAAACTTAATTCACAACTATCTTCAATCTTGTTTTCCCTCTCACCCTATGAAAAGTGAAAATATGCTACTTGTAAACTTAAAAGCAAGGATTAAAAAAATAGTGAATTTTGAACCAGAGATCTGAGGTGTGTGTACTCCTCCCTATGTGGAAGAAGACTAAAAGTGGGGTTCAATATCAATCTACTACTGGTAAAACCTTAATTCACAACTATCTTCAATCTTGTTTTCCCTCCAGCCCTATGAAAAGTGAAAGTGAAAATATGCTACTAGTTTTCCCTCCCTCTGCCTTATGAGAAGTGAAAATTTAATTCAAAACTCTCTTCAAACTTGTTTTCCCTCTTGCCCTCTGAAAAGTGAAAATATCTACTAGTTTTCCCTTCGCCCTATGAAAATTGAAAATATACTTCTTGTTTTAGAAAGTAAATGAAGATTGGAATTAGGAGGGCTTTGTTACATCAAAATTAAGGTTGAATTTTTTCAAAAATGTTAAAATTTCCCTCCCTAAAAAACAATAAATAAAATATTTATAGAGTATAGAGTAGATGTGTAGGTGTAACGTAAGTATGTAAACAATTCTAAATATGGGCTTAGTTAAAGAATAATAGTAATAATAATAATAAAAGTGAAAAGTATGGGGATGAGTGCAAAAATCTAAATGTTGGCTCAATTAATAATAAAAATAATAAAATTCAATTTGTTATAGTTTGATTTTGTTATTAACTTGTGAATAGGTTTTGTTACAATACCATGAGCCAATACCATGGCTTATCAATACCTCAAGCCCAAAAACCATAACTTATTTCACAACCAAAATATTTTATAACAATATGACAAGATTCTTAACCATTGATATTCACCCCCCACTTTATACTGGATGTTATTAACTTGTAAAAAAATGGTTTTGTTGTAATACCATGGGCCAATACTATGGCTTATCAATACCACATGCTCTAAAAACATAACTTATTTCACAATCAAAATATTTTATAACAATATGAAAATATTCTTAACCATGGATATTCATTCTTACTTTACCATCGATATTATTAACTTGGAAATAGACTTTGTTACGATACCATGGGCCAATACCATGGCTTATCAATATCACATGCCAAAAAAACATAACTTATTTCAAAATCAAAATATTTTATAAGAATATGACAGGATTCTTAATCATGGATATTCACCCCCGCTTTGTCATTGATATTATGAACTTGTGAATAGGATTTGTTACAATATCATGGGCTAATACCATCGATATTCACCCCCACTTTACCATGGATATTATTATCTTGTAAATAGGCTTTGTTACAATACCATGGGCCAATATCATGCCTTATCAATACCACATGCCCAAAAACCATAACTTATTTCACAATAAAAATATTTTAATTTAATTTAATTTTATAACATTTTTTATTTGAAGCTAATAGGAAAAGGGTTGTAATTAGTTTTGAGATATATATAAACCCTCTATCCTCACGACTACTAAATTATTCCCACATAAATTAAATTAAGGTTTTAATAAAATTAAAAATGAGAATACTTTTGTATTTAAGGATGTGAAATTTATATAATACAAATATTAGTAAGAACAAACATAGATCTATCTTAACTAAGGATCCAAGTGATGATAGCAAGCAAAGTGAAGGGAAGAGAGGGGGAGGGAGATAGTGACAAAGATGGAGGGTGGAGAGAGAGAGAGAGAGAGAGAGTGAGAGAGTGATGGGGGGAGACAGAGAGAAGGAGGTAGGAAGAGAGAGAGGGGAGAGAGAGAAGAAGAGAGTGGGGGAGAGAGAGGGAGGAAAGAACTAAGGCATAGGGAGATAGAGGTGGAGAGAGAGGGAGGAAAGAACTAAGGCATAGGGAGATAGAGGTGGAGAGAGAGAGGGAGTGACAAGGGATAGATGGATAGAGAGAGAGGGAGAGAAGAGAGGAGGGGAGAGAGAGAATAGGTGGGGATAAAGATAGGGAGAGAAGGGAAAGAGAGAGAGAGGGAGGCACAAATATGGAGCTGGGAGAGAGAGAGAGAGTGATGGGGGGGCAGAGGGAGGTGGGAGAGAAAGGGAGAGAGAGGACTAAGAGAGAGGAGAGAGAGATGAAGTTAGAGGGGGAGAGAGAGGGAAGGAAGGAGAAAGACATAGAGGGAGAAAGGTAGAGAGAGAGAGGGAGTGACAAGGGAGCGATGGAGAGAGGAGAGATAGAGGGAAGAGAGAGAGGCAGATAGGAAGAGGGAGGAAGAGAGAGATAGATATGGAGAGAGAGTGTGTATGTTTGGGTGAGATAGAGAGAGGGAATAAGAAAGAGACACATAGATACAAATACAAAAATTATATAGTATTATATAACCAGCCTAGATCCATCTTAACCTGGATCTATCAAGTGCCAAAAAAGAGGTTTGCACATCAAGAGATTGGATCCCTCTCAGCACTTGATAGATCTGGGTTAAGATGGATCTAGGCTGGCTTAATAAGTTTGTAGTTGTATTTGATAAACTAACACTTTTTATGGTTGTGTTTGAAAACAATTTTTCCATATTTGGTGTATTTATCATAATAATAATAATCTAATTTTAATTTAATTTCAAGATTACCTTTTTTATGCAATGATTTTGTTGTTAGTTTATAGAGATAGACATGATATAATTTTGGAATTTGAAAAGGAAACATGTGCTCTTAACTTGGTTGTATTGAAAACATTTAAGTGTAAGAAAGAAACATGCCCTCTTAACTTGGTTGTATTAAAAACATAAGTGTTCTTGTGTACTAGGTGGATGCAAACAAGAGAGAGCATATGGTAAGTGGATTAAATAGTTAAAAACAAATGTTAGTTAAGTAGAAAGTTACAAAAATATAACAAATAGGCTAGGGTTAGGATATTACTATTTTGGGATATCTAAACTTGAAGGTACATTTTATGGAGGTGTAGTCTAAGCCCTTGGGTGTAGGGCACATATTATGGGTATCTTTGACTTTTGGTGTGTGTTAGTGGTGTCAACTAGTGGTGGAGTGTGCAAACAATGAGTAGGAAAAGTTTTTCATTTACAAGGTTGGCATCAATCAAGTATTCTCCCTCTCTACCCAACTCTAAGATGAGGAGTGTGCATAATGGACTTATTATTGTAACAAATTGCAAATATTTGATTATCTTTATGTTCAAGGGCTTGAAGTGGCTGCCTAAACCTACAAATCTTTAAAGGAACTATGTGTTTTTCAATTAAACCCTTGTGGTCAAGGAACTGCAAAAGAGGAAGGCCTTATGGCTATTTTTAAGGTGTTGTAATGACCCTCGTCTTGTGGTAAATATGTAGATATGATGCTAATGGTCCTGATCTTAGTACATTCATGTATATAATGTAAATATTTTCATATCACCTTGCATTATGTAAATATGATAAATATTTTGTTGTTACCCTGATGTACATGTTGAAGTTCCACTTGCATGATTATGGGAAACACTTCTTAGTTATCCTTGTGTACATGGGGAAGATCATAATTACTCTATGCGATAAAAACACCTAGTAATATTTTCACACTGAACACTATACAATAAACTTAACCCTAATATATTAGTGAAGAACAAGTAACTGGCTAGACTCTGGAAGGGTTTTTGGATTGATTGTTAGTGAAACTCATTGCAGTTATGTGTGCCACTGTGTGCTGAGTGTTAGTGAGTGCTAGGGAAACACAAGGGAGCACTAGGTAAAAATGCATGGAAATGAATGAATAAGAGTGTGTGACAGGGAGTGTCAATGAGTTCCAAGTGTGGTAAGAGGGGAGTGACATGGTGTGATAAGCAATGCTAAGTCATTCTAGCATGCCAGAGCGACATGCAGCCAATATGTGCTAGGTGCCAAGGTGTGCCAAATAGTGCTGGGAAGTGTTAGGGAGCATTAGGGAAACATAAGGGAGAACTAAGTGAAAATAATGCATGAAAATGAATGATTAAGAGTTTGTGAGAGGAAGTATCAGTGATTTCAGGGTGTGCTAAGGAGGGAGTGACAAGGTATGCTAGGCAGTGCTAAGGCATTCTAGAGGTCAGGGAAACATGACAAGATGTGCTAGGTGCTAAGGTGTGCCAATGCATGCCAGGAAGAGTTATGGAGTGTCAGGGAAAACCAAGGGAGCACTAGTTTCAAATGCATGGACATGAATGAATAAGAGTGCATGATAGGGATTGTCAGCAAATTCTAGGTGTGCTAATTGTTAGCGCTTGAAATTTCACCTCAGGCTGAGAAAGGTAAACCTCAAGGCAACATCAAACCACTTAGCCTCGTAGCTAGCCCTACGGGGCTGGAGAGGGCTCTCTCCGGTCTATCTCGGTGAAATCTTCAATGGATGAGATGACCAATAGTGTAACACTAATTTTAGGCTAGTAAAATGATCAAAAATGTTGATTTGGGGTCTTTAGGGTTTTTGGTGGCAAATTGAGGGGATGGCAATTTTGGGTGCGGGGATTGGACACAGTTTCTACAGGGGGTTCTTTGGGGCGAGATAGGAGACAGTATTGATGCCTTAGATTGAGGTGAATGGATGAGAAAGATAGGTGAGGAGCTAAGGAGAGCAAACAATAAATTTGAATTCTCCTTAAACAGTAGAAAACATTGAAATTAAACAAACTTAAAAGCAGAGCATGACAGTCATGAATTCTACTTTAACACTTCATTTGTTTAATGTGCAGAAGGAAAAGAAAGGAAATGATTCACATAACACACTTACAAGTACATAGAGAAACACACCATCAATACATGTAACCACAAGAATCCCAAAAAGGACTGCAAAACCCTGGTCTTCCTTAGCCAAAAATTGTAGAGATACAGTGAATAATACAATGATAGCTTCTCCCTCAAGAGTCCAACCTTCCAACCCCTGAAAATGATTAAGAAAATACATAATATAGGCAAGCCAACCTCTTCCCTTGCCTCTAGGGGTCGAGCTCATCCTTCTAGGAGCTGTTTCAACTAATTCTGAACTGAGCACTAAAATCTAGGCAGTCAAAACAACTTGCCTCTATAAGCTAGGAAACCAATTCATTCATTTAATTTTCACCTATCTCATGAATGAATCTTCTAGAAGAGATACATAAGTGTAAAAGTGTCATAAAAGTACATTAATTACATCAAAGAGCATAATAATCTACCCAAAAAAGTCAAACATGGTCAAATCTGCGTTTTTCTGAGCTGTACAGTGAAATTTTTAGAAAATTGCCTGATAGGTCGCGCGCCTCTGCCTGATGGGTCGCGTGCCTTTGAGGGCACTTTCGGGGCACTTCCAGGTGTAAAAATTGAGCAAGAGTAGGCTTGTTGGAAAGGTCTATGAGTCTACTTTCCAACCCAACTAGAATTTCTGAATTTGGTGGTCATTTTCCCCTCCCAAATTGCAATCTCCCAAGACTGCTTTCTGTGTCTCAAAAATGTGGCGGAAAGTCATTTTTTGCTTGTTTTTTGACCTTCTGGAGGCCCAAAACTTCATAAAATCTCTTGGCCATGGATGAGCACATGTAACTTCTCATGAAAAATCTAGAAATGCTGAGTTTTTGCAAAATGGAGTTGCCAGGATGAAGGATCGCGCGGGGGGTGAGACCCGTTAATGGAGAAAACTTGTAAATTGCCTGAAAAAACCAAAATTTACCAAAAATGCTCAAAATTTCTTGGGATTTGTGCTGTGGCTAGTCTATTTAGTGCCATGCTCAGTCAAAGAGGCTTTTGCCAAGTTGTGGAGGGGATCAGGCCTTTTTCTCCTTTTTTGTGCCTTGGCCAACCGCCTTTGGAACACTTTCATCTTCGCCTTGCACACGTGCATTCTCGCCCAATAATGGTTCTTCATGTTTCTCAACAATTCCTTATCTTGGTTGGCCTTGGCCAGAAACCTCTCCGAACGAGAATTGACCTGGAGAAGCTCACGGTCATCACTTTGCGCATGGTCGGTTTCGGTTTCTGACATGGTTTCAAGAGCAAAGTGGTTGAAATGTACTGCTGTTCTATTTTGAAAACTGCTGATTAAAATGTTGTTTTAAGGGGACAAGAAGCACAAGGGAAATGTTAGGGAAGGGATAATTTAAATGGAAATTGGGAATAATAATGAAACATGGAGTTTTAGGGGAAAAATCATTGCATATACATCATTATACAATTTTACTTACAAGGATGTTATGGGAGGTAGGGTTAGGATTTTAATTTTTTGATTTCTTGGGGAGAGGGATATGGTTTTAGGCTCTTAGAAAATTTGGAAGGGAAGTTTAAATAAAATGATAAGGAATATGTAATGGGAGGTGGACAATAGGAAAGAAAAGGGATACCTCAAAACATCATAATAAACCCTAGCAATTTTGACAACTTTAAGCCCAAAAGCACAATGGAGACTTTTACTTGCAAATGAAGACCTTTAAAAATACAATCATGATCTTCTTGAACTGTAGCAAGCAATAATTTTTCATGATGGAGGGCCTACCTTGCAAAATTTGGCAATTTGTGGCTCCTTGGTGAATTTTCAGGCGGTTTTACAAAGAGGGCGCTGACGGGTCACGCGCCTCACCCAACGGGTCGCGCGCCTGTCCAGCTCACAAATTTCGCCCAATCTCTCTTGCAATCACTTGCTCTATGACTTAGATGCAGAATGAGGCTCGATGGAGGGAGATTGGGGCTTTTATAACCTTATTTGAATTAATTTCATGCCCAAACCCACTTTATAATGTTTTTCCTTGACACTTTATAAACTTGACTTTTTGGTTTCCTTTTGTCCTGAAATTGACTGATTTGATGCTTTTATTTGATAATTTTTTGCAGGGGTAGCATCTGAGGGATCTTGGCAAGGGAGCCAGGGTTACATGCTATCCTTTGAAGCCTTTTGAAATTTCATCACTTTTTACAATAATTTGAAAAATGACCTTGACTTTAAAAACAGGGTTTTTAAATCCAAGTTGAAAATTAACTGTACAAGATAGAAATTTGCGAAGAAACATTTTGAAAATTATCCCTCTGGCTTGCTGAGCACTTATTGACCTTTAGAGACATGACCTTGTAAACAAACTTGACCAAAACCCTAGACCTAGGAATTTGACCTCAAGACAAGACAAGACAAGCCTGAAAGAGATTAAGGACTGAAATGACTTTGATCCAGCAATGCCAAGAGGGGGACAAAGACACCAGCTCCTTCATCAGGGTTATGGCATGCCTAATGGGATGCAAAAATTGACACTGATGAGACACCTACTTATGCAAATGCAAAGAGCTTTGATCGCTGATGGAGGGGTACTAGACCGACTCTAACATTGGCTCCAATGGGGATGGTAGCTCCTTGGAGGTACCAAGAATCTTAGACCTTTGGGAGAGCAGACCAGTGCTTTATCATCATTCAAGGGCAATGGAGTCAATATTTAGGCAAACGACACAAGACTTTGACTCATTTATTGAATGAAAACTTGACTGAAAACTGAATGAAACTTAACTGAAACTTGACTCAAACTGACTCGATGGCAAACTGAAATAACTTGAAAAACTCACTCAACAGACCAAACACAAATGACTCATGACTGACTTAAAACAAGACCTTTCAAAGCTTATTGAAGGGCAGCAGTCCATCAAGATTTGAAATCATGATGACAACCACCTGTGTTTCTTACAAGACAATATACATCAAACTATATCATAATGCCAATGTAACCAATCAAGCAGATGCCTTCTTGACTGATTCTTCTGATTAGATCTTCTGGTCAACAGTACAAACCTATCACTGGGCATCCAAAAACATAGTTGACCATATTCTCCTTCATCACTGAATACTGCAATAATCACCTTCATTGTTGACTGCAAGAGATCTGCCATTGGATCTTGAAAAACATGAAGATTTGCTACTTCCTACTGAAAGAACAAGGTATCCTTTGCTTCAATTTCTGATCTGCCTTCCTCATGTGCTTCGGTGAAAGTATGCTCATGGGCTTCAAAAAACTCTGAACAAATGGATGAGCAGATCTCTTCCTGGAAAAACATTTCAGCACATTAAACATATGAAGAATCTGAAAGGTAATCCTGTATGCTATGATCTTCTATAGTCTGACAATATGGTAGGTCATATTCATATGATATCACAGCCAGATTATCATCTTTGTGAAGGAAAACATTATCTGTTTGCTGATCTACAAGACAATCATCTTCTTCAACAGAGGAAGAAGTTTCCCCAACACTTTCCTGACTATGTGTGCATTGCAAATCTGCTGTAGCTTGGGCTGTAACAAGACCTTTCAAAAGCTGATCTATCTCCTCTTCAGACAAAGGAGACAATGCCTTTTCTTCTCTTCTGCTTAAACAGTAATTATCTTCATACGATAGGGCACTCAAACTATCATTTATTACTGAGCTATTGAAAGGAGATTCATCACTTACTTGCACAAAGATCTCACCTTGTTGTTCATGAACATCTGAATCCAAAACTCTGTCTATGATCTCAACAGCAGAGCTCTCTTTGATGGGTTGAATACTACTGTCTTCTGTGGGTAGATCTTCTCTTTCATCAAGTACAACCATATTATTTTCAACCTGCTGATCTTGATTCTGCTGCAAAATTTCCTGATCATCCTGATGGGTATCCATTAGGTTCTCATCATGTTGCTGAAATGGATTCTCATACAAAGCCTCCATGATCTCAACATCCATAAAATTGTCATCTTCATAATATTTCTCAAGGCTTTCAATAAAACTATAAGCATGCTTGGAACAGTCTTGAACTAAATTTAATGATGGATAAGATGCTTGATATCTTTCAATAAACAAGGCATGAAAATCCTTTAAACAGTAAATACAAGCAGGCGGCAAACTTTCATACCATGATTGGGCTTTACCTTCCAGAGTGGCCAGGAATATCTTCATCAAGCAATCTTCAGGAAAATCCACCTTCAACTTGCGAATATGCATATGAAATCTAACTAGATGCAAAGCAGCATCCTTCTTACCATCATCATTAAATGTAGGCAAATTCCTTGACCAAGCTACCTTTGGAATTTTATTTGGAAAACCAGGGATGTGATCTCGGCTCAAGGGAGCATATCTTCTTGCAATCCGATCCATCTTGAAAATCTCAAAGCTACTGATCTCTCTGCAGTGAAGTCACCATGAAGCATTGATCTCTGGAGTTTTCAGTGAAGGAGTCACCAGGTGAATGATTTCAGCCTTGGTAGTGTCTGATCGTTGTCCACTATCAACAATCAGATCTGAACTTGATACATGTACTGGGGTAATTAACAAGTTAAATGTCACGTTTACAAGCTAGACCGGAGATTGACTGAAGCAACATTTATCTACTTTCGCTAATGCAAAGCAAAACCGTTTCGAAGGCTACCTGGCATAACTTCAGGCTCCGTCTGTAGCTTATAAAACAAATGACATCAACAAGTAAACCATTTGTTCTCCCCAGTATGGTCACTGTAGAGCCTCTACTTTACACTTGATTATCCATCATTACCTACAGTTTTCCCTCATTCATCTCTCTCTTTTGCCTCATTTTCCTTGCAAACCAACCCAGATCATTACATTATATGACTTTAAGCATGATTAATGATCTTTGCTAATGTGTGACTGTTTTGTTTAGATTTTGACATATTTACAGGAATTCTGCAGCCATCTGATGATTCCGCAGCCATCTGATGATTCCGCAGCCTTTTTGTTAATCTCAAGGTTCCACGTGTCATTTTGCCAAACGAGCCACATGGGCACTTAGGAATCAAGGTGCTCAAGGTTCCTGTGCTATTGGTTCAGCCAGCCACGTCATCTGTACCTCCGGTCAACGAGGGTCAAGTTACGGTCAACAAAGGCAGCTTAACGGTGATACGTAAGTTGTTGGGTTACGTCAGTTCAAACGGTGATTTGTCCGTCTTACGCAGGTTGTGGGGGACATAATCCAACTCTGGATTCAATGCCCATAACGACCAGAACCTCCAGCTCATCCATGAGGCTTATGACGTGTTATTGAACCTTAATTACGCATGACAGTTAGTTTATTTTTCAAGTTTTAGCTGTACGCATTAGGCCATCTTTCAGATGCCTATAAAAACTAGTGTTTGCATACGCTTAATGTTACTTTTTAGTTGTTGTGTTTTATGAACTTGTTATCATTTTAGTGCATTCCGAGACTCTATTTTAATAGTGTTGTTCTAGCACTCTTGACTGTAATTTTCTGCACATGGAGTAATAGAAGCAGCGCTGTTCTGAAGTTTTCAATTCCTTGAGTCTTCTTTGGGTATTATGAATGGAGTGCCCCTGTTCATGACTGCCCTTGTATAGTATTTCATGTTTATATTCTTGCAATTTCTTTATTTTCCATTCAGCATTTCCTTTTCTTGAAACATGTACAACTTAATTCACTTTCATTGTTATTTCAGTTGCAACATTCATTTTGACTGATCAGATTTGTTTTTCTGCAGGTTTTTAAACCCGGGATTGTGTGTTTGTGTATTTGCTTTATATCTAGTGGTAGTTTCAGTTGACAGATTCAAAGTTGCTGCCTTTTACTTTACTTTCATAGCTGATTTTTAGTTTAATTTCTCAAAGTTGTCTGCTAACATATGAATGGTCTCTTTATCACAAATTGTCTATCTTTTAGAGATCAGAATACTAGTAAATTACAGCTGACTTTGAGTGCTTTTTAGACTAATCCTTAACTACTTTCTAATCGTGCTTTACACAGTACTATGTGTTAGAAGCATAGAGTTAGAAAGAGAATAACATTATAACTAGTCTTTAAAGTAGATTTTTCTCATTTTTGATCACTTTTCTAACTCATCTTTAGCTACTTCCTAATCGTGTTTTACACAGTACTATGTGTTAGAAGCAGGGAGTTAGGAAGAGATAAACATTATCATTGGTTTTTAAAGTGATTTTCTTACTTTTTATTTGCAGCAGCATGAATGGTGTCTAATGCCATTAGAAAGTGGTTCTTTGCTTTCAAGTCATTTCAAGTTATTTATTTCTTTCAAGCTTTTCCTTTTCAGCAAATAGTTAGAAACCACTAATCACACACTCTCACTCATCTAGAACTCACCTTACACACACTATCACTCATCTGTTTATAAATCACCACTCCATCTTAGGAAGATAAATTAACCACAAACAACACCCCAAACGACAAAAAGCTGTAAGAGGTTGCTTAAGTACATATAATACACCTTCACTTCATCAGCTTACGAGCCCCGGGTTGACAATTAATGACATCAATTTAGGAACACTAAATTGACTAAACATTTTGGCGCCGTTGCCGGGGAAGTGAAATTAAGTAGCCATATTCTTAGAAAAAAATATAAAAATTTCAAGGAAAGAAGTTGATAGCCTATCAAAGTATGCTCTCCTCTTGCACTGCAAGGTGATCTGGAGGATCAGAAAAGAGGAAGTTATTGATTTGATAGTTTCTTGAGTATGCTCTCTTCTTGCACCTAGAGTGAACTGGAAGATCAGAAAAAGAACTATTAACTTGACTTGAAGAAAAATAATAAAAAATGACATGCATAGAGCTAGAGATTCTAGAGGAAGGTTCTTAGCTAGAGCTTGAAGTTCAATTTTTACAAGTCCATCTGCTTCAAGGGATAGACAAGAGACACTCCCCTTATCTCCAACCGAAACTCCTAGTCCTAGAATTCCTGTAATTCAAGAGCCAAGAGTTGACTCTCCTACACCTTCTATTGAGTTTGAACCAGGGAGAGACTCTTCTCTTTCTCCTACAGAAAGACCAATTGTAATTGAGGAATTGGAATCATCTGAAGAAGAAGGAGAAATCTCTTCTCATTCACCTTTTGTAGAGGAACCAGAAGATTTTGAAATCCCTAGGAGAATCATCATGGCAGAGGAAGAAGGAGGTGGTAGGGGTAGAGGTAGAGGTAGAGGAGGAGGAGGAAACAACAATAACAATAATGGAGGTAGAGGTCCCCTTGGAGGAGGAAATAGAGATGGGGATAATTCATTTGGGTTTCCCATTGTTAATGAGGATTTCCGAGCCACCATGAAAAACATATCACCATCTGTCCTCCCTAACTTCCATGGGTTAAGAACTGAGGACCCTGAAACATTCTTATTTGAGTTTGAAGTGGTGTGTCGAACTTATGACTACCTGGATGACTCCCAGAAACTCAAATTGTTCCCTTCAACACTGAAGGATCAAGCCTTGAAATGGTTCATGGGGTTACTCACTCAATCCATTAGGACTTGGGATGAAATGAAACAGACATTTTTGGATAGGTATTTGGACTATTGTATGCCTACTAATCACAAGGACGAGGTTTTTAAAATGATACAAAAAGAAGATGAGAGCTTAGAAGATTTACTTGAAAGATTTCAATATAACTTGAAAAGAGCAAAAATGAGTACCTTGGATGAAGATACCTTAAAAGCCCTCTTATTAAAAGCCATTAGGGATGAATGGATAAACATCTTAAACATGATGGGAAAGGGGATATTTCTCAACTTTCACTCAATGATATAGCATAACTTTGTATCCATCTCTCAAGGGGAAAATCAAAAACTCAAAAAGGGCCTAGAGATCCTTCTCTCCTTAGGGCAAATAAATCTGCAACAGGATCAGTGAGTAGGGCTGAAATCGGCAGTATGCTTGATGAATTTAAAACTGACATCTTAGGGAGTCTTAGTGAACAACTTGATACCCTTAAGATTCACAATAAACAAAAAGCAGAAGCTGAGGCTTTGGCTATCTTTTGCCCGAAGTGTAGAAAGAAACATGCTTTAAGGGAATGTCCCTTAGATGCACACGTTGTAGAAACATGTGTAATTTGCTCAGAAACTCATGAGACCAAGGATTGTCCTTCAATTCCTGGCCTCAAAGCAGTCTTTCAAGAGGATCCAGATACACTTGAATCTCTCTGTTTTATTGCAAGGAGACCTTGGCAAGGACAACAGAATCAAGGGTTTAACAACTCTATGAATTCTCAATCCCAACCAAATTGGAATCCTTGGCAACAACCTTGGCCTCAACCTCAAAATGCTTTTCAAGCATGGATGCAAAGCATGCAAAATCCTTATGGGAGATTTGCTCAATTCTATCAATATCCTCCATCATTTTAGAATCAGCAAGCTCCACAACTTCCAAACCAAGGTCAACAACTATCATTGCCATACCCTCAACAACAACAACCTCCTCCACAAAATCAAAATTCTCAACTATCACTTCAATCTCAGCAGAAATCAAATCAACTTCCCTCTCAGCCATTACCAAATCCAAATAATAGGAACCCTCAAAATGCTTACATGATGGAAGGTCAACCATTCCCTACCTATATGGTTGTTCCTCTCAATGAAGTACAACTCAGATCAGGTAGAATCTTAGATCAACCTTCTACAAGTGTTCAACAACCAAGCATTTCTGAGGAAGAATCTCTCAAAGTCAATAAAGGTTCTGAAGTATCACTTCAAAACCAAAATATCCAAAAAGAAAAAGAAAAAGAATCAACCTCTACAACTCCCATAGTTGAGCAACCTACACCTTTAGCTACACCTCCTTTTCCTGAAAGATTACAAATTGACAAAGGAGTGGAAAAGCATATATGGGTGCCTGACTATAGCTTCCTAGATGAATTGAAGAATGCCTGTATCAAGATTCCCTTGTTACAAGCCATTAAGGAAATTCCCATTCTAGCGAAGACAATAAAGGAGTTGAGTTTGAAGAAAACAGGAAAAAGAACGAGAGATACTAAAAGGATACATATAGTTGGAAAAATTGCAGACATAATGATGGGTAAGATTACCATGCAAAAGTATGTGGATCCTGGTAGCCCTATTGTCAAAACTCATATTAATGGGGTTGAAATCCCAAATACTTTGATTGACTTAGGAGCCGTGATCAACATCATGAGTAAACAGACCATGGATCAGTTAAAGCTTCCTAACCTTCTCTTTACACCTACTTTACTGCAGCTTGCAGATAGATCAATCATTAAACCTGATGGTGTATTGGAAGATATTCCAGTCTCTCTAGATTCTTGGGAATATCCAGTTGATTTTATGATTTTAACTCCCAAGAACAATCTAGGAGGACATCCTCTTATTTTAGGAAGACCTTGGCTGGCCACAGCTGATGCTTTCATAAGATGTAGGTCTGGGGACATGTATATATCAGATGGTAATTCCACCAAGAAATTCAACTTGTATCCTCTAGTAAAGGCAATAACAGAAATAGGAGAAGATGAGTGGGTTGATGATGAGGATACTATTCAACCTGTTCTAACCATCTCTGAAATCAGTGAGGATAGTCAAATTCTAAATACAATAGAAAATTTTGAAATACCTTTAGAATATGACTCTACATAGTTTCAGTTAGGTGCAGACATTGAATATCTCTCCTCTAGACAGATGTCTCTCTTCTCAATGGAAGAGTTTGGTAGTTCTACAGTTGAAATCCTTCCAGGAAAAACATTGAACATTAACAAAAACTTGGGAAGACCACAACAAGAAGAATTAACCAAACTGTTGCAAAAACATTCCACTGCCTTTGCATGGGAATACACTGACATGAAAGGAATCGATCCTAAGACTTGTATTCATCACATCTATATTGAAGAAAATAGCAGACCTATTAGGCAACCACAAAGAAGGATGAATCCAAACCTTAGGGAAATCGTGAAAGAAGAACTCCAGAAATTGCTCAAGGTAAACTTCATTTACCCCATTTCAGATAGTCAATGGGTTTCTCCCTTGGTTATAGTGCCCAAAAAGAATGGTAAGTGGAGAGTTTGCATTGATTATCGAGAATTGAACAAGGCAACCTTAAAGGATCATTCCCTCTACCTTTTATTGATCAGGTACTAGACACTTTAGCAGGTAAAAAGTATTTCTCATTCTTGGATGGTTTTAGTGGGTATAATCAAATTCAGGTAGCACCTGAAGATCAAGACAAAACCACATTTACTTGTCTTTGGGGAAATTTTGCCTACCGAGTACTTCCTTTTGGATTGTGCAATGCACCCGCTACATTTCAAAGGGCTGTACTAGGTATCTTTTCAGATCTGATTCATGATTGTGTAGAGGTATACATGGACGATTTCACAGTTTATGGTAATACATTTGAAGAAGCTTTGGAAAATTTGGAAAAGTACTGGTAAGATGTAAGGAAACAAATCTTTCTTTAAGTCATGAAAAGTGTTTTATGATGTTTACTGAAGGGATTGTTTTAGGACATCATATTTCAGGAGATGGGATTAAGGTTGATAGATCCAAAGTTGAAGTCATCTCTAAGTTACCTGTTCCAAATTGCCAGAAGGATGTTAGAAGTTTTCTTGGGTTTACTGGGTATTATAGAAGATTTATTGAAAACTTCACTAAGATAGCATCCCCTCTTTTCAAATTGCTTACCAAGGACTGTGAGTTCAAATGGGATCCTGAGTGTCAATCTGCCTTTGAAGCTTTAAAGACTAGAATATCTGAAGCACCCATCTTAAGGGGGCCAAATTGGAAACTCCCTTTCCACATTTCTACTGATGCTTCAGATACAGCTCTAGGAGCTGTTTTGGGACAAAAGGATTTGATCCCTTATGCCATTTATTACACAAGTAAGAATTTGACTCCCACTGAGTTAAATTATACTGTTACAAAAAAAGAGTTCTTAGATGTGGTACATGCGATCAATAAGTTTAGACACTACATAACCGGCTATGAAACCTTTGTCCATACTGATCACTCTGCCATAAGATATTTAATGAAAAAACCTGTCACTAATGGTAGAGTTACAAGATGGCTTTTACTCTTACAAGAATTCAACATTATTGTGTTAGATAGACCTGGAAAACAAAACACAGTAGCTGATTTCTTGTCTAGAATCCAAAACACTAATGAAGATTCTCCAGTAGAAGATAAGTTTCCAGATGAATACTTGTTTGTAGTGACTACCAAGACTCCTTGGTATGCAGATATGGCTAATTATCTTGTTACAGGGAAGCTTCCTCTACACTTATTTCCTAATGAGAAAAGGAAAATCATTCAGGAGAGTGCACATTATTCTTGGATTTTTAATGAATTGTTCAAAACAGGGCCAGATTGTATAATCAGAAGGTGTGTTCGGGAAGATGAAATGCCTGACATCCTTAAGGCATGTCATGATGAACCATGTGGCAGGCACTTTGCTGACAAGAGGACAACCTATAAAATCCTTTCTCTAGGATATTATTGGCCTTCTCTCTTTAAAGATGCAAAGCAGTATGTTAGAAGGTGTGACAGCTGCCAAAGAGTTGGGAAACCAACTCCTTCAAATGAAATGCCTCTACAGCCTCAGGTATGCATCGAACCCTTTGAGAAATGGGCTCTAGATTTCGTTGGACCAATTAATCCACCATCAAAGCAAAAGAAGTATATACTGGTTTGTACTGATTATGTTACTAAGTGGGTAGAAGCAAAAGCATTGCCTTCTGCCACTGAAAATTCAGTTGTTCAATTTCTTTTTGAGGATATTTTCACTCGTTTTGGTGTCCCAAGGGAAATTGTAACAGATCAGGGCAGCCAATTTACATCTAAATTGATGGAGAAGCTGATGGAGGAATATAAGATCAAGCACAGAACATCTACTCCCTACCATCTGCAATCCAATGGCCAAGTGGAATCTACCAATAAAGTTCTTGAAGGCATTATCACCAAGACTGTTCATCTTCATAGAAGAGATTGGGCGGAAAGGCTCCCTGAAGCCTTATGGGCCTATAGGACTACATGGAAGAACACAACAGGACATTGTCCCTATGAACTTGTTTATGGTAAGGAAGTCCTGCTCCCCATTGAGTTCCAAATCAAGACCTTCAAGATGGCAGTCCAATTGGGAATGAGCCTCTCAGAAGCCCAAAGACACAGAATGGACCAGCTAAATGAACTAGATGAAATAAGGCAAGATGCAATTCTAAGGACTGATCTAGTTCAGCACCAAAGATCTAAATGGCATGATCGTCATATCAAAGAAAGAAAGTTTCAGAAAGGAGATTGGGCTCTATTGTTTGATTCAAAGTTCAAAGACTTCAAAGGAAAGTTTCAAACTCATTGGCTTGGGCCATATGAGATTGATGAAGTCTTTAGCAATGGAGCAGTTCGAGTGAAAACTATTGATGAATTTCATACTCCTCTTATTGTGAATGGCCATCGCTTGAAAATCTAACAAAAGCCATTCTCAAAAGAAGAGTTTGTCAAGTTGTTTAAAGAAGATTCTACAATCAGGTTGGTGGAGAATAATTCTTCTCCTCCATCAGCCTAATCTTTGGTTTTTGAAAAAAAAAAAAAAAAAAAAAAAAAAAAAGAATAAATGTATGAGCCTGAAAACCAATCTCTGATTGGAAGTCTCATGCAGAAAACCTGAGGTGAAAATCAGGGTCACCTGACACCTCATGTTTTCCAAAAAAAAAAATCTCTCTCTCTCTTCCATCTCATTTCGCC
This sequence comes from Pinus tabuliformis, assembly GCA_031772625.1. Taxonomy (NCBI): domain Eukaryota; kingdom Viridiplantae; phylum Streptophyta; class Pinopsida; order Pinales; family Pinaceae; genus Pinus; species Pinus tabuliformis. Next base: position 484,351,140 of record CM062818.1, on the reverse strand, counting down.
ATTTCATCCATTTCATTCATCATCTCATTCATTTAATCACTCTCACTCCACCTCATTTCTTTCCATCCATCCATCCACTCATTTCATTCCATCAATAAAGTAATTTTTTAAATAACTGAAGTTGTTTTGTGCAGCCGGAGGGTATCACTGCAGTTTCCGCAGCTGTTTGGCAATTCTGCAGCCATCTAACGAATCCGCAGCTCTCTGCACCTGCATAAAAAAACACAGTCTGTTTGAAAAGAAATTTACAGTTCAGAAGTCATCAACAATAAGTGGAGAAGAGTCATGCAACAGCAATAAAACAATGAAGGGTTAGTGGAAATTGATCAAAGGCAATCCAAGCGCGGATCTGACGTATGATCTAAATCTTAAACTTACGATTATCTCATTTTGCAAAGTTTCCGGGGTTATGTTTCTTGCCATTTAATGTAATGATTACCAGTCTTTCCCATCATGCGACCAAAAATCCACGTATCCCCCACACTTATCGGTCATAATCCTCACGATTTTGAAACTCAATCGCGGCTGCTCTTCCATTAAGGTTTTCGTACCTGAGTGACGTAGACTACTGTACTACGTCTCTCTAAGTCACAATCCCGCAGCCAAGTGTGAACCTATGACAGAAACCTAAGGACCTAACCGTTTCTACCCATAATTTCATAACCCTCATACTCTCGTATCATTCCATTCACGCTATTTCATTTCCACAGTTCCCTTATTCCGTTGTGCTCACTACGCTGCTACCTCAGCCATACTCTGTTTTACTTCTTCCTCTCTGCTAATTCTGGGTATCAGTGAACGTATGTTACGGCTGTTACAGTAGAGCCGTAAATTTACTGTGTTAGGGCCACTGTTGAAGCCGTGTAACCTTTTTTTCCAAAAGTCTTAGAACAGAGCCGTAGAGCCAATGGGTAAACTCTTAAGAGTAGAACCTGTTATCACCTAGAACTGCAGTCACATGTATATAAGTCGAGTCCAAAGTTTCATTGTTAAAGATGGTTGTCAAATGGTTGTTATCCTATGTTTACCACTTAGGGGTCATGTTTTTCAATGATATTGATGAGAATCATTTTCAAAACCGTTAGTCATCCTCCATCATGATTGATTAAGACATGTCTTATCTCGTATATGTCATTTGTCCTTTTCGCATTTTCGCAGCGCAGTTTGATTGGTTGATTTTGAAGCGCAATGATGTTTTAGCCTTTTCGTAGCGCCAGCCATTTCGCACCACATGTCGCTAAGTTATAACTGTCTGTGCTATGAAATCGCAGATTCGGGGATTTTGCAGCGCAGATCCTTAAAATGTTATGTCCGGGAATGAGTCATTGTGTCCGGTCGGTTGTTGTCAGTTGGTGTACCTTCCAAGCACTTACGAGCCATCATTCCACCAATAGGTTCATAGTCATGCACATTAAGTTCATTCAAATGTTTTTGTCATGCATAGTTGTGTCATGATGTTCTATTAATATTGCATGAAGTGGCCAGCTTATATGTTAAGACATTTGAATTGGAATGAAACCGAGTTTCTTCTTCAAGAGAGCCGCATTGCAAGCGAGCCTGCGTTCCAAAATTTGAATTTGCTTTTCGAGTTAAGGCTGTCGGTGTGTCTCTGTGCAAAAGATTTCAAAGCGAAATGGAGAAGAAGGAGCATCGGTCTGGAAGGTGTCAAAGGGAAGAGCCTGAAGGATTAGACCTGGCATTGAGGGATGAAGGTGTTAAAAGGGCCTTCAAAGACGCTGGTTGCTGGAGTTTATGTGAAAAGCTGAAGGGAGGCCACACTCAGGTAACAAAAGAGTTTGCCTTGAATTTTACAGGCTTAAATTCCAAGGTATCTATGTTAGAATTCCCAGTATCTCCAGAAGCTATTGCTAGTGTAACTGAGATTCCCAGAGGGGGGCAGGAGTGGTTTAAAAATTTCAAATTTGATATGAGCCCCTGTAAAGAATTCTTGAAGGAAGCCTATGTGAATGAAGATTTAACCAAGGCTGCGCCTAGAAGTTATGTTAAGGAGAGTTATGCTATGCTTCTTACTTGTATTCAAAAGTATTTAACTTGTGAGGGCAGATATAACAAAGTTTATTCCTATCATTTCAAGTTGTTGCTGCATTTTACGGGTAAAGCATCTATAGACCTCCCATTTTACTTGTTCCGTAGCCTCAGTAAGATGTGTGAAAAAGTTCAATTGAAGAAGGATGATTGTGAGACATCATTGTTTCACCATGGTCTAGTCAAATTGTTAGTGATGGATGCTCTTCAAAAAATTGGCAGGGATTGGAATTCTTTCATATATATGGCCAGTTTCCAGAGTAAGACAGGCCTCACCCCACAGCCGATTAGATAAAGAGAAGAATCAATGGCAGAACTTACCATAGCTGAGCTTAGGAAGGAGGCTAGGGATGAAAAGAAGGTTAAATCTCAGTTGAACAAACCAGTCAAGCCCTTGGTTATTAAAGAACCACCTCAGCCACCTCAATCATCATCAAAGGAAAAGGTCAAGCACAAGAGAGGTGTACCTGGATCAGCTGGGTCTGAAAGTGTATCAAGAGTTAAAACAAGAGGTCAATTAAGCAAAGAGAAGGGCAAATCAGTAGCTGTGGAGGAAAGTCCATCAAAGGCCAGCTTAAGTGATTTACTTGAGGCTATTGAATTTGAGCAGGAAGAACCGGTGCATCTTGAACCCATGCATATTGATCTAACTCAATCATCCCCTGAGAGCACTAAGAAATCAAAAGCTTCAAAGAGACTAAGGTTTGATGAACCTAGTGAGGAGTTTATTTTCAAGCCAAGAAGGCCAGTTACAAGGAAACAAATTAGAGAAGCTGAGAAAGTGCATAAAGGAGAAGAAGCTGTAAAGGAGAAAGTGCATAAAGGAGAGGAAGCTGTAAAGTCACCCAGAACAGAGGTAATTGAAGTATTAACCAAAACAGTGGAGGCAGTCAAACATAAAGACAAGAACAGAAAAGTTATCATTACCCAAGGAGGAAACGTGATAGCCATAAAGAATCAAGTGGAAACAGCAATAAAGAATCAAGTGGGAGCAACCAAGGAGGAAATTGTCAAAGCAAAAAATGTGATTAAGGAGCGTGCAATTAGGTATGCCAACTATAGAAGAGCTGTGTTAAAGGGTAGCAGAAGCCTAGTGAGTCATGTAGATTCAGTGGCTGATGTATATACATGGACGGTTCTAGCCCTCAAACAAGCTAAACATATCAGGAAAATGAACATGACCCTGAGAGCTAAAAACAAAGCTTTGAAGAAGGAGATTGCAAATTTGAAGACACAGCTAGGTCAACTAGCTCACTGATTTGAGGAGAAGGTGATATTTTTAGTTTTGGTCAATTTTGTTTAAGTTCCACTATTTTGAGGTCACCTAAGTCTTTGACACCTGTAGAAGAAGTTTGAAGAGTCATAAGTTCAAACAAAAGACGCTTTAGTGCAAATGTACTCTGTTTTAGCAAAAACAACAGTTTCGTAGCGCGCTACGAAACTGCTGTAGGTGTTGTTTTATAAGAAAAACAAAGAGTTTAATGATGAGGTCAGCAAATTTTTGAGGGAAATGCCTCAAGAACATAAGGGAGACCATAAAAGACTCTCTTAGCTATTCAGAGAATGACAGGTGTGCATTTTGGAAAAGGTGAAATATTTTGTTTTTTGCTAAAGCTTCGTTAAAGGTACTTTATGACCGAATTGTTAGGGTTCTGGTTAAGGTTACCGGAGATTTTGGTTTGTACACCTGTTCAGTCCACAAGGTTTCCAGCTCATTGGGGAATATGGTGATATTCGTTGTTTTTGAAGAATTAAAGAGCTGGGAACATGTTCTTTAAGTAGTGAAGAATGATGGGAGACAAGGACCGTGAAAACAGGGCACTTATCTTGATTGATTAATGAGCCATCTACGCAGCCAGTATCCAAAGCCAGCTTGTTCAGTGTATTCTCCTCCAAGATATCTCGACCAAAACAGAAAGAAGACATGTGTCAAGAGTCAGGAAGGAATCATGCTACGAGGAGGACAGATTTTGAGTTTTGAATAAATTAGGACCCTTTGTAATTACAGTTCAGCAATTATGTAATTAATGAATTAGTTACACAGTAGATAGGGATAGTTAATAGCAGCCTTCGATGCTCCCCTCATGCTGGAGGAGGAAGCTCGAGGTGGTTAAGCATGTATTCCTATATATGGATCAGACTTGGATGTAATTGGGGTTGGATGTTTTGATAGAGAACTAGTCTATTTTGGTTTATGTAAAGCAGATTTCAGTAATGCAAATGACTGTTGTTTTATTCTCAGGATTCTCAATAGATCTTATTGTTCAAATGTATGGTGGTTTATTCTCTTAGTGTTCTTTTACAGTCTTGTCATTGCATAATCACTCAGAACTCATGTATCATGCTCTGACTTCCTGTATGTTTTGGCAAACTGTGTTTTATGTAAGTTGTGTTTGAACATTAGATGTAAAGAGCCCTGATTTCTATGAAAAGATGGTGTTTTTGTTTGCTGAGATGTGTGAGACTCCATAAGCCCAATGGGAATTAATTTGATATTTTTCCAGCCAGCATATTTTCTTCATGTGTCTTATAAGAGTTAGCCATCTTTCCTTGTCATTAATCAATATTCATAATCTGTGAGAGAGCCCTCTCAGACTAAGGAGGCTAAGCCTTAGTCCAAAGCTTGGTTTGAAACAGTTACACATAATCTAGCTGATTGGCAGCCTTCAGTGTGTGATTTTGTGATAACAGAACCAGAGGGTTCAAAATTTCTGGAGGGATATCCTCAAGTTAAAGAAGCTTTGCAGAAAGAAAACTGGCTCCAATGCATCCAGAAATTCAGAGGTTACCACAAACAAGTTACGAAGGCCTTTGCACGTTCCTTCAGAGACAAAGACAATCAAGTGGAGATAGGGGACCTGAAGTTTACAGTCACTGAGAGCAGTATAGCACAGGCCACTTCACTTCCACAAACTGGAGAAAGATGGTTTAAAAATAGATCAGTACAAGACCAACAGTGGAAGCAAATCTTAAAGAATCTAGGTATGGATACCAGAATTTTTACAAAAGGGATTCCTATTACTTATGTCAAGGAAGAATGGACAACTTTACTTTTATTAGTGCAAAAATTCTTTACTTGTGAGGGAAGGTTTGGAGTTTTATATGTTTACCATGCCAAAGTCATGATGCATTTCTTAGGAGATGATATTAACCTTCCATATTTTCTACTCTCAAGTCTTAGAAAAATGTGTTCAATTGTCCAAAGGAACCCAAGAAACATTGAATCACATCTGTATCATCATGGTCTTGTTAAGATGCTAGTTGAGGAACAGTTGAAAGCAAAAAGAGATACCTGGGAGAGATTTCTTGTGAGAAACCATTATGAAGAAGCAGGAGAAACCTCTGTGCCTAGAAAGAGTAGAAGAAAAAGAAAAGAGGCTACCCCTGAAACTGTTGTCCAAGAGGAAACTGTCCAAGAACAGATTGAAGAAGAAACTGATGTACATCATTCTGAACATGAAATTTATCCTGAGCCTGCTGTGGACATTGATCAAACAGCTCAAAGAATCAACACAGAAACCCTCTCAGAACTTGCCCAAGAAGTTGCTCAAAAGAGAAAAGAGAGTAGGAAGAAACAAAAGAAAGATAAAGGCAAAGCTGTAGCCCAAGAAACTTACGCTACTCCTGAGAACTCTAGTGAAGAAGATACTCAGCCCTTAGCACAAAGAATGGCCAAACTCCATGAAACTGCCCTTTCCAAGAAGGTGGAAAAACAAAAGCAAAAGGCACAAAAAGAAAACAGAACATCACCACTGTGAGAAGAAGCAGCATGTTACAAAGAAAAGTGGGGGCCACAAAGGGTAAAAAGTCACTCATCATTGACTTGAGCACACCTGAAAAGGTTGCTACAAGTCCTGACTTTGAGAAAAGCCCTCCACACGCAGAGTATGTTGAGACCAGTCCTCCACGTGAGGAAAGTCCTTTTGAGCATGAACCTGAATATGAACATGGATATGAATTTCAGTATGAGCCTAGTCCTAAGAAGTCACCTGAGGTTGACCCAGATCAGCAGAAAGTTTATAATTACCTGGAGACGTTAGAACAAGCAGCTGCTGGTCCGAGCACTGTTCAACCTTTGGAGCAGCAAGTTCAATCACTGAAGCAGGAAATATTTGAGCTGGAGGTACTAAATCGCCACATCAAACAAGAAAATGAAAAACTGAAGGTACAAAGTGATGTGGACAAGATGGTCCAAGATAACACCATGCTTCATATGGGCCTGTGGCAAAAGGAAAACAAAAAGCTCAAGAAGAGATGCAGGAAATTAAACAGAGCTTTGATCAATCTAAAATTCAGGTGTTTGATGAAAAGACCAAGAATCAATGTGGCCACACAGAGAAAGAAGAGAAGGCTGGATGTCTTAGAAGAGGCATCCCAACAGGTGGACTGAACAATGTTTTTGATTGCATGAGGACATGCAATGCCCTCCTAGTGGGGGTATGTAGAGCCTCTACTTTACACTTGATTATCCATCATTACCTACAGTTTTCCCTCATTCATCTCTCTCTTTTGCCTCATTTTCCTTGCAAACCAACCCAGATCATTACATTATATGACTTTAAGCATGATTAAGGATCTTTGCTAATGTGTGACTGTTTTTTTTAGATTTTGACATATTTACAGGAATTCCGCAGCCATCTGATGATTCCGCAGCCATCTGACGATTCGGCAGCCTTTTTGTTAATCTCAAGGTTCCACGTGTCATTTTTCCAAACGAGCCACATGGGCACTTAGGAATCAAGGTTCTCGAGGTTCCTGTGCTATTGGTTCAGCCAACCACGTCATCTGTACCTCCGGTCAACGAGGGTCAAGTTACGGTCAACAAAGGCAGCTTAACGGTGATACGTAAGCTGTTGGGTCACGTCAGTTCAAACGGTGATTTGTCCGTCTTACGCAGGCTGTGGGAGACATAATCCAACTCTGGATTCAATGCCCATAACGACCAGAACCTCCAGCTCATCCACGAGGCTTATGACGTGTTATTGAACCTTAATTACGCATGACAGTTAGTTTATTTTTCAAGTTTTAGCTGTACGCATTAGGCCATCTTTCAGATGCCTATAAAAACTAGCGTTTGCATACGCTTAATGTTACTTTTTAGTTGATGTGTTTTATGAACTTGTTATCATTTTAGTGCATTCTGAGACTCTGTTTTAATAGTGTTGTTCTAGCACTCTTGACTGTAATTTTCTGCACATGGAGTAATAGAAGCAGTGATGTTCTGAAGTTTTCAATTCTTTGAGTCTTCTTTGGGTATTATGAATGGAGGGCCCCTGTTCATGACTGCCCTTGTATAGTATTTCATGTTTATATTCTTGCAATTTCTTTATTTTCCATTCAGCATTTCCTTTTCTTGAAACATGTACAGCTTAATTCACTTTCATTGTTATTTCATTTGCAGCATTCATTTTGATTGATCAGATTTGTTTTTCTGCAGGTTTTTAAACCCGGGATTGTGTGTTTGTGTATTTGCTTTATATCTAGTGGTAGTTTCAGTTGACAGATTCAAAGTTGCTGCCTTTTACTTTGCTTTCATAGCTGATTTTTAGTTTAATTTCTCAAAGTTGTCTGCTAACATATGAATGGTCTCTTTATCACAAATTGTCTATCTTTTAGAGATCAGAATACTAGTAAATTACAGCTGACTTTGAGTGCTTTTTAGACTAATCCTTAACTACTTTCTAATCGTGCTTTACACGGTACTATGTGTTAGAAGCAGAGAATTAGAAAGAGCAAAACATTATAACTAGTCTTTAAAGTAGATTTTTCTCATTTTTGATCACTTTTCTAACTCATCTTTAGCTACTTCCTAATCGTGTTTTACACAGTACTATGTGTTAGAAGCAGGGAGTTAGGAAGAGATAAACATTATCATTGGTTTTTAAAGTGATTTTCTTACTTTTTATTTGCAGCAGCATGAATGGTGTCTAATGCCATTAGAAAGTGGTTCTTTGCTTTCAAGTCATTTCAAGTTATTTATTTCTTACAAGCTTTTCCTTTTCAACAAATAGTTAGAAGCCACTAATCACACACTCTCACTCATCTAGAACTCACCTTACACACACTATCACTCATCTGTTTATAAATCACCACTCCATCTTAGGAAGATAAATTAACCACAAACAACACCCCAAACGACAAAAAGCTCTAAGAGGTTGCTTAAGTACATATAGTACACCTTCACTTCATCAGCTTACGAGCCCCGGGTTGACAATTAATGACATCAATTTAGGAACACTAAATTGACTAAACAGTCGCCAATATGTTAACGCTTGAAATTTCACCTCAGGCTGAGAAAGGTAAACCTCAAGGCAACATCAAACCACTTAGCCTCGTAGCTAGCCCTACGGGGCTGGAGAGGGCTCTCTCCGGTCTATCTCGGTGAAATCTTCAATGAATGAGATGAACAATAGGGTAACACTGATTTTAGGCTAGTAAACTGATCAAAAAGGTTGATTTGGGGTCTTTAGGGTTTTTGGTGGCAAATTGAGGGGATGGCAATTTTGGGTGCGGGGATTGGACACAGTTTCTGCAGGGGGTTCTTTGGGGTGAGATAGGAGACAGTATTGATGCCTTAGATTGAGGTGAATGGATGAGAAAGACAGGTGAGGAGCTAAGGAGAGCGAACAATAACTTTTAATTCTCCTTAAACAGTAGAAAACATTGAAATTAAACAAACTTAAAAGCAGAGCATGACAATCATGAATTCTACTTTAACACTTCATTTGTTTAATGTGCAGAAGGAAAAGAAAGGAAATGATTCACATAACACACTTACAAGTACATAGAGAAACACACCATCAATACATGTAACCACAAGAATCCCAAAAAGGACTGCAAAACCCTGGTCTTCCTTAGCCAAAAATTGCAGAGATACAGTGAATAATACAATGATAGCTTCTCCCTCAAGAGTGCAACCTTCCAACCCCTGAAAATGATTAAGAAAATACATAATATAGGCAAGCCAACCTCTTCCCTTGCCTCTAGGGGTCGAGATCATCCTTCTAGGAGCTGTTTCAACTAATTCTAAACTGAGCACTAAAATCTAGGCAGTCAAAACAACTTGCCTCTATAAGCTAGGAAACCAATTCATTCATTTAATTTTCACCTATCTCATGAATGAATCTTCTAGAAGAGATACATAAGTGTAAAAGTGTCATAAAAGTACATTAATTACATCAAAGAGCATAATAATCAACCCCAAAAAGTCAAACATGGTCAAATCTGCGTTTTTCTGAGCTGTACAGTGAAATTTTTAGAAAATTGCCTGATAGGTCGCGCGCCTCTGCCTGACGGGTCGCACGCCTTTGAGGGCACTTATGGGGCACTTCCAGGTGTCCAAATTGAGCAAGAGTAGGCTTGTTGGAAAGGTATATGAGTCTACTTTCCAACCCAATGGAATTTCTGCATTTGGTGGTCATTTGCCCCTCCCAAATTGCAATCTCCCAAGGCTGCTTTCTGTGTCTCAAAAATGTGGCAGAAAGTCATTTTTTGCTTGTTTTTTGACCTTCTGGAGGCCCAAAACTTCATAAAATCTCTTGGCCATGGATGAGCATATGTGACTTCTCATAAAAAATCTGGAAATGCTAAGTTTTTTCAAAATGGAGTTGTCAGGATAAAGGGTCGCGCGGGGGGTGAGACCCATTAATGGAGAAAACCTGTAAATTGCCTGGAAAAACCAAAATTTACCAAAAATTCTCAAAATTTCTTGGGATTTGTGTTGTGGCTAGGCTATTTAGTGCCATGCTCAGTCAAAGAGGCTTTGGCCAAGATGTGGAGGGGATCAGGCCTTTTTCTCCTTTTTTGTGCCTTGGCCAACCGCCTTTGGAACACTTTCATCTTCGCCTTGCACACGTGCATTCTCGCCCAATAATGGTTCTTCATGTTTCTCAACAATTCCTTATCTTGGTTGGCCTTGGCCAGCAACCTCTCCGAATGAGCATTGACCTGGAGAAGCTCACGGTCATCACTTTGCGCATGGTCGGTTTCGGTTTCTGACATGGTTTCAAGAGCAAAGTGGCTGAAATGTACTGCTGTTCTGTTTTGAAAACTGATGATTAAAATGTTGTTTTAAGGGGACAAGAAGCACAAGGGAAATGTTAGGGAAGGGATACTTTAAAGGGAAATTGGGAATAATAATGAAACAGGGAGTTTTAGGGGAAAAATCATTGCATATACATCATTATACAATTTTACTTACAAGGATGTTATGGGAGGTAGGGTTAGGATTTTAATTTTTTGATTTCTTGGGGAGAGGGATAGGGTTTTAGGCTCTTAGAAAATTTGGAAGGGAAGTTTAAATAAAATGATAAGGAATATGTAATGGGAGGTGGACAATAGGAAAGAAAAGGGATACCTCAAAACAGCATAATAAACCCTAGCAATTTTGACAACTTTAAGCCCAAAAGCACAATGGAGACTTTTACTTGCAAATGAAGACCTTTAAAAATACAATCATGATCTTCTTGAACTGTAGCAAGCAATAATTTTTCATGATGGAGGGCCTACCTTGCAAAATTTGGCAATTTTTGGCTCCTTGGTGAATTTGCAGGCGGTTTTACAAAGAGGGCGCTGACGGGTCGCGCGCCTCACCCAACGGGTTGTGCCCGTTATAATTTTGCACTGGCAGAGGGCGCTCAACGGGTCGCGTGCCACTGACGGGTCGCACGCCTGATTCAACGGGTCACGCGCCTGTCCAGCTCACAAATTTCGCCCAATCTCTCTTGCAATCACTTGCTCTATGACTTAGATGCAGAATGAGGCTCGATGGAGGGAGATTGGGGCTTTTATAACCTTATTTGAATTAATTTCATGCCCAAACCCACTTTATAATGTTTTTCCTTGACACTTTATAAACTTGACTCTCTGGTTTCCTTTTGTCCTGAAATTGACTGATTTGATGCTTTTCTTTGATAATTTTTTGCAGGGGTAGCATCTGAGGGATCTTGGCAAGGGAGCCAGGGTTACATGCTGTCCTTTGAACCCTTTTGAAATTTCATCACTTTTTACAAAAATTTGAAAAATGACCTTGACTTTAAAAACAGGGTTTTTAAATCCAAGGTGAAAATTAACTGTACAAGATAGAAATTTGCGAAGAAACATTTTGAAAATTATCCCTCTGGGTTGCTGAGCACTTATTGACCTTCAGAGACATGACCTTGTAAACAAACTTGACCAAAACCCTAGACCTAGGAATTTGACCTCAAGACAAGACAAGACAAGCCTGAAAGAGATTAAGGACTGAAATGACTTTGATCTAGCAATGCCAAGAGGGGGACAAAGACACCAGCTCCTCCATCAGGGTTATGGCATGCCTAATGGGATGCAAAAATTGACACTGATGAGACACCTACTTATGCAAATGCAAAGAGTTTTGATCACTGATGGAGGGGTACTAGACCGACTCTAACACTAATGAGGGAGTGACAAGGTAGGCTAGGTAGTTCCAAGTAATGCTAGAGTGCTAGGGTGACATGCCAAGATGTGCCAAGTCCTAGGGTGTGCCAGTGTGTGTCAAGGAGTGCCATGATAACACAAGGGAGAACTAGTTCAAATTGCATGGAAATGAATAGGTAAGAGTGTGTGATAGGGAGTGTTAGCAAGTTCCAATTGTGTTAAGGAGGGAGTGACAAGGGTATATGTTAGGTAGTGCCAGGGCATGTTAGGGAGTGGTAGGGTCTGTTAGGGAGTGAAAAATCATGCCAAGGAATGCAGGGGATGATAATGTGTGCCATGTAGTGCCAATGGATTGTTATATGTGCCAGATGTTATGGCATGTGAAGATGTAAGCTATGTTGCTTAGTTGTTTTATGGGCACTGTTGGATGTGAGCCTTAACTTGGTAACTTGTTAAGTGGGATGAGTTAATATTAGACATGAGAAGCCTAAGATGATTTATAGTCCATTAGGGGAACAAGCCATAGTCTAGTTGTAGTAAATGTAACTTGGTAAAGTTGTTGTAGTCGAGGCAGGGCTTGGTTGGGTTCCTAAGTCTAAAAGAAAATAAGGGTAGTTATGAGTGAATGATAATTAAGGAGTTCCGTGGCATGCCAAGGAATGAAAAGGTGTGCTAACATATGCCAGATAGTGTCAATGCATGTCAAGGAGTGTTTGGGAGTGTCAGGGAATCATAAAGGAGAACTAGGTCAAAGTGCAGGGAAATGAATGAATAAGAGATTATGCTAGGGAGTGTCAGTGAATTCTAGGTGTCCCATGGACGAAGCGTGTTAGGTGAATTTCATAGTAGGACTTGTATGAGGAAAGCCTACGATTATGATAAGAAGATGGAAAAAGCAGCTTGAGACAAAGGGAGACTTTGATCTAGGCACAACACTATTTTTTCAATGACTTGGTTGGGTTCCCAAGTCACAAAAAAAGTAAGGTTATCTATGAGGGCATGAAAACTAGGGAGTGCCAAGGTGTGCAGGGAATTTCACGAAGTGATAACACATGTTATAAAGTTCCGAGGAATGTTAGGCATGTCAAGACATGCCAAGTGCTAAGGTATTCCAATGTGTGCTAGGTTCTAGGATGTGGCACCAACACATGCTAGGGATTGCCAAGGAAACACAAGCGAGGACTCATTTCAATTACATGTAAATGAATGAATGTGTGTGTGTGATAGGGAGTGTTAACAAGCTATAGGTGTGCTAAGGAGGGAGTGACAATGTATGATAAGCAATGCCAATAGACGATAGAGTGATAGGAAATCCTATTAAGATGTGACAAGTGCCATGGTGTGCCAATGTGTGCCAAGGAGTGTTACGTAGTGTTAGGGAAACACAAGGGAGCACAAGGTCATAATGCATGGAAATGAAGGAATAAGAGTGTGTGGCATGGAGTGTTAGTGAGTTCCAAGTGTGTTAAGGAGGAGTTACAAGGCATGCTTGGCAATGCTAAGGAATGCTAGAGTTCTAGGGCGACATGCGGGAAAGATGTGCCAACACGTGTAAGGAAGTGTTAGCTGGGAGTGCTAGGGAAACACAAGGGATAACTATGTCAAAATGAATGGAAATGAACAAATAATAGTTTTTGCTTAGAAGTTTCAATGAATTCTAGGTGTGTTAAGGAAAAATTATCAAGGTATGCTAGGCAGTGTTAAGGCATGCTAGAGGCTAGGGTGACATGATAAGATGTCATAGGTGCTAGGGTGTAACAACACATGTCAAGGAGTGATAAGGAGTGCTAGGGAAAAACAAGGGAGAACTAGGTAAAAATGCATGGAAATGAATGAATAAGAGTTTGTGACCAAGAGTGTTAGCAATGTCTAGGTGTGCTAAGGAGAGAGTGACAAGGTATACTATGTAGTGCCAAGGAATGCTATAGTGTTAAGGCGGTAGGCTAAGATGTGTTAGGCACTAGGGTGAGCTAGGGAGTGTTAGGGGGTGTCAAGGAAACATAAGGAATCACTAGTTCAAAATGCATGGAAATTAACGAATAATAGTGTGTGAGAGGGAGTTTCAATGAGTTCTAGGTGTGTTAAGGAGGGAGTGACAAGGTTATATGCTAGACAATGTCAAGGTATGCTAAAATACCAAGGCATGTTAGGAAGTGCCACGGTGTGGTAGGGAGTGTCAAATAATGCCAAGGAATGTAGGGGATGTTAACGCATGCCACATAGTGCCAAGGCATTCTAAGACATGTTAGGTTCTATGGCATGTCAAGATGCAAATTATGTTGCTTAACTGTTTTAGACCAAGGTTGGATGTGATGAGCCTTGTCTTGGTAACTTGTTAAGTGGGATGAGTGAGATTATACATGAGTACCCTAAGATGAGTTACAAGTAGTTCTTATGTGAACAAGGCATATGTTGAATTTCCATGACACATGAGAATCTGGGTTTGGCCTTCTAATTTTTTATGCAAACACACTCAAGTGCCACAACACATCTATTATGCAGAACGAAATCTGCCATGAAAGAAAAAGTAATGGATTGAATGCACATAGTTTAGGGTCTGCACATCTTCATATGTTAATGCATATTATTGTGATATACAATAGCCATGTATATGTCTGCTGTAAGACTCCTCTGGAGATTTCTATCCAACAACAACATCTATGTGGTAAAAGGTGTACTTTCAAAGGCTCCTCCATCAAAAATAGCAACCAAAAGGGACCTTACTGTGCACACAGATGAAGAATTAAGAATATTGTTATCTATGAGTGTGGATGTGGAGGTATGGGACACAATTACACAGGCAGTGAAAATTTTTGTTCAACAAATCAAGATCTAAAAAGGAAAATGTGTGATTATATATACATGTGTGATAGTGTTTGGAGAAATGCCAACCTAACCCACAAATTTGTTGAAATTTTGTTGGGGCTGACCTATAATTGTTCCTAAATTTAATAAACATGTAAAATAGGACTGACTTTGCAATACAAAATATAAATTGATAGGAACATGGCCAAATTGTGAAAGTGTAAAAATTGGTATGGCTTAAAGGGACCGATCCCTTTGAAAAGTCTTAAATGTGGTAATGAAGGTTGAGCCTCATTCTAGAACCCCTTTGGACATCCATCTTAGGAATTGGTGTAGGATGCAACACTTTAGAATAATTTTTGTAGTAGTGATGTCAACACTTGTATAGTGACATGGGGTTGGAGTTGGTCTGTCAAAGCTCATTGGTCTACTTTGGAACTTCTCTAGAGTGATGCCTTAGATGATTTGGAGTACGAGGGCATGATTTGATATTTATTTTGCATTGAAGAAGCTTTGGAGGCTAGATATTGTAGAAAAACCCCTTGTTCTAAATAGGGAAGCACATTCCACTAAAGAAAGTAACAACAAATACATAGATTTGAAATTAAAATCACATCACTATTTATTACTCTTTGAAACAAGAAATAAATAAAAATTTCAAACACTACTATTCACTTTTCCTTTAGTCTGGAAGGTACAATGAATCTGAAAACATGTACAACAATGTCTCAACTTTCTTAACTCCTAATCCTAATGCACCTTCCTTGCATGGATAAACAAGACAATTAAAGTCTGCCACTATTGAATATGATATGAGATATGCAAACATGCTTCCTTAGCTAAGGCTGAGAATTAATAACTAGGGAAGTGCTCCTTTTAACTATGCATGCAAAAATTAAATAAAGCAAAGAGTTTCGCTACTCTAGGTGCCAGAAACAAATCCACTACCTAAGGTAAGTGCTTTGCCCAGAACAAGATATTAAGGACTCAGAAACTTTGTTTCTTCCTTCAAGAGAGGTTTATGCCAAATAGAACTAAGCTATCATGCACTATCCTCCAAATTCATTCACCTTTAACAGAAATGTTCTACCCCGAAAAAGACAAGAGACCAATATCCAACAGAATTTGCTAACCAGCCAGAGACCCTTGTGCTCAAACAACGAAATAATAAGGGAATGTCAACTAGGGTGGAATATTTCACCACCAAAATTGAAAAGAGATAGAAGGGGTAAAAAACAATCAGACCTAATGCTCAAGAACAAATGAATTCAATCCTTCTTTATTTATAGATTTTGAAGACATAAAAAAGTATATGGAGCTTGTTGTCCTAGACTCCAAACAAAGAATGGACAAAAGGTGAAAAAACCAAGTCAAAAGGTATGTGTAGCTTTTGTCATGCAGAGGTAGGTGTTAACTCCACACTCTATAGTGAAGGCTTTGTGACGCAAGTGACACAAAGGTTTGCATGCAGAACTTTGGATTAAAAGGAGTGGAGCTTGATGCTACATGTCCACTATTACCCCACTTTCTGTATGAGTTACAGGAGATAAAAATAATGAGATACGGGAGATACATAGTAGATACTATTGTCATTCAAATTTAATAAAAAATATTACTATGTCTTCCTTGACATAAAAGAAACATCTTCCATAAAATATTTTCTCCATGAACCTGATTTACTCTTCCATTGACGCGCCCAGCCGTAAATAGAAACGATGCCAATGGGCCAATTTCAGTTTAGAAAATTCACAATTAGTTTCAATTGTAAGATCTCCTATTTTCAGTTCATATTTCAGTTACAAGCAGTGAAAAAGGACTCGCTGATCAATCTCGATTAATCACGAGTTGCAATTTTCTCACTCTCCAAATGATCTGATCACGAGTCAAACTCACGTTGACAAAGTTTAACTCATGGTCAATGCAAGTTTGACTTGTGACTTGCTGATTAAAGTAGATTCCTACGATTGATTCCAATTTATTCGATTTCCAGCCTTGACTCGACGAGCATGAGTTTTTCAAGTTTAGGTATGCCGCATTGCTAAAAACTAAACATAAGTCATTCCAAAATTTATTTCTCATTTCTCAAGCCCAAAAATCATACGTTGAGACCTTCAGTAATCAATCGCTACTCACTATTACATAGTCCAGGCTCAATATTAGGGAACCACCAAGGTGAGCCTAAGTCCAGACTCCATATCGGGCAGTCGCCAATGTGTGTTCTATCCATACTCCATATCGACCCTTGGGCAGTCACGCATCATCTTTAGCGTGTGTTACCTTTAGGCTTAGCCACTTCACTATTCAACAATCGAGGTACATTGGCACTTGGCTTAAATAATAGTTATATTACTATATTGAAGTTTCAATGTTGTTTTCAATCGCAAGTTTCAAGTTTCACTGTTCAGCAATCGAATGTTCGGAGTATTCCTTTGGTTATGAATTTTCAACCCTATAAATGGGGCTTAAATAGATTTTAAAAATGCACTATGAAATGGTTTCATACCAACCATTGACCAAGTCATCAAGCATTCCTTCCTTGATCGATGTCTTACCGACTTCAAAGGCTTTAACCATGCATTCACAACTTTAGATATTTTTGTTCTTGCAGAATCTGTTATCGATGTATTGGTTCAGTTGTCTTATGCTAAACGAACTTGCAAATTCAAGATTACAATGCAATATATGTTGATAATATTTCCTTTAGGTAACATTTCCTCATATATACCTAATTGTGTTTCAAGGTCGTAATGATATATTAGGTTGAAATGTGCTTGTGTTGCTTGATAGACTCCTCTTTGATCCTTAACAAAACCTCATATCCTTTAAAACCAACCCTATTTTTTGCGAAGTTATATATGGCATTTTTAATTTTAATTTTTTTATTGTATTTTACAGGAGCCAAATTAAATAGAAGGCACAACTCCAAATCTAAACAGAAGTCACAATTTGAACACAAGTCCAAAACAACAACAACGCCGAGGGAGAAGGACTTTGCTTGGGCTTATTGTGACAAGATTCTTGGAGACCCTAAGCTCCTTTGTAAATTTTTCAAAGCGAAATCTAGTGGAGGCATTTATAGATTCAAGTGCCACCTTGCACAAATACCCAACCATGATATAGGTCTCTACAAAAACATTGACAAAAATGTCAAACACCAAGAAACCTTGGCCATGGATTTGTTGAGTTAGCATAATGCAAAGAAAGAAAAGAAAAAAAAACGAAATAGGAACTCCTGGAGTTGACAATTTTTCTTCCACTACGCCATTGTCATCTCCCTCTGTTGAATCCTCAATGCAGTTCCCAAGCTTCCCACACATGCCTCCAAGTACAAGTCAAACTCAAGGCCAAATGAACCCTCCTACATTCAACATTGGAGGTGGAAACATAAACACATTTTTTTCTCCCCACACAAAACCCAGTTCCCAACCTACCTTGGATACCACTGGTTGGAAAAAAAATATCCATAGTCAGGCAAGGAAGGCCATTGCTAACTTTTGGTACTATTTTGACATACCTCTCTACTGTGCCATAAGTCCTTATTGGCAAGCTATTATTGATGCAGTTGTTGTTGTAGGACCAGGGTTCAAAGCTCCTTCATTAGATATAATTAGGACAAACTTGCTATTAGAAGTGTTGAAGATTCCATGCTTGTGCTATCTGAGTTTCGTTCATCATGGGTAGAATCAGGGTGCACGATCATGAGTGATGGATGGATAGATCAGAGAAATAGAACTTTAACAAATCTCCTTGCATCTTGTCTAGTAGGTACAATGTTTCTCAAATCAGTGGATGCCTCAGACAAGGTTAAGATTGCACAACTTATTTGTGAAATGATGGAGGAAGTCATTCAAGAAGTGGGAGAATAACATGTTGTACAAATTTTCAACGACAATGCAGCTAATTAAATTGCTGCTAGTAGACTTTTTGAGATTAGGCACCCCACTATTTTTTGGACCTATTGTGTTGCCCATTGTATAGATTTAATGCTTGAGGACATTGGTAAGCTTCATTGGATACATGAGGTTGTGGAGAAGGAAAAATCCATAACCAAATACCTATACAACCACATTATTGTCCTAAACAGCATGAGAAAATACACTGAAGGTAAAGAAATTGTTTGACCTGCAGTGACTAGAATTGCAACAAATTTCATATCTTTGCAATTTGTGGCTGAGCAAAAGATAAATCTGAAGAGGATGTCCTTGGGACCTGAGTGGATAGCATCTAAACATTCCAAGACCCTTGAAGGTATTGAAGTTGTTGCACTTGTGTTTAATGATGGTTTCTGGAAAGATGTCAAAGAGATTATTGCTGTGATGGAGTCCCTTGTTAGAGTTCTAAGGTACTTCAAGTCTTTTAACTTTTTCATGTTTTAAATTTTATTTCAAGCTTATTTTCATTTTCAATGTTTCATATTAATTTAAATTTGAAAGCTTGAACTTTCAGGATGGTTGATGGTGACAAACTCGCTATGGGTTACATTTATGAGGCGATGGATCTCGCAAAGGAGGCCATCAAAAGAAGATATGGGGATGAGGAGGCAAAGTATATGCCTCTTTGGGACATTATTGATGCACATTGGGATAGGAAATTGCATTCCCCCTTACATGCTGCTAGGTACTTCTTAAACCCATAGTATTTTTATGATAAGAGAAAATTTAATGAGGATGGGGAGGTTCACAGAGGACTTATGACATGCATGGAAAGGTGCTTCCCTAATCTAGAATTTCAAAGTCGTGTCTTTTCCCAAGTATAGGATTATAGAGCACCACCTAAATTATTTTCCTATACCAGTGCTATACGAGAAAGGTCTAAGGTGTTGCCAGGTACTCTTTGAGGCTTGAAGGCTTTGTCAGTTCATTAAATTTGTTTAAACTTTATTTTGTATCTTAAATGTTTTATTAAATTTTGTTGTCTTTTTAAGTTTTTACTATTTAGTATTTAGTACGTCTACTCACGAACCCTTGCCACTTGCTAGGTCTTTGGTGGCAAAACTTTTGTAGTGATATGCCATATTTGAAGAGATTTTCCATTCGAAGCTTAAACCAAGAATGCAGTGCTTCAGGTTGTGAGTGCAACTGGAGCACGTTTGAGAAAGTACATTCTAAGAAGCGTAACCAATTGACGCAAAAGCACTTAAATGACCTTGTATTTTTCCATTACAATCTACAACTTCGCAACATGAAAATACTAGGTGAGAGCTTGAATTTGAAGGTTTCATAATTTGATTTGGAATTTAAAGTTTAAACTTTAATGTTCAAAGTCAAACTTAAATTCACATTTCAATGTCTCATTATAATGATAGGTTTGGATCATTCACCAACAGACCTTGAATATATAGATTTGAAAACTACAAATGTAGCAGATTGGGTCCAATTAGAGGAGGCTCCTCTTTTAAGCCTACATCACTTGAAGAACTTTGAGAGTCGAGCAAGCGGAGGAGTGGGAGGAATCACTTCTAGTTCTCACTCTTAAGAATATTATACTCTTAGTTACTGATTTTTTTTTATTAGTATGTAGTTGTTTGTAAACTTTTAGAAGCAGTTGCTTCTAGTTCTATGTAGTCACTAGTTAGGTGTCATGACTTAGTACTTTGGATCATGTTTGGACTCATAACATATATGAGATGCTTATTCATTCATGATATTTTGGTCATCTATTGATATTATGAATTGTTTGGACATGGATTTACTGAATATCAATGAAAAAGTTTTTTTTTTTTTTAAATTCAATATATGTGTATATTTTTATTTATTGAATTCACTAAATTTTTCAGAATTTTTTCCGGATTTTATTTTTTATTTTTTATTTTTTATTTTCTTTTCTTTTATTGTATTTTTATTTTTATTTTTATTTATTATTATTATTATTATTTTTCTGATTTTTCCCCAATCTGATTAAAACTCTTAGCTCTTTTGCCTCACCAATTTATTCTCTATTCCGAGTCTGGTAACAATGGTTACAAGTTTCATTCTTCACTTATGAGTGCTAAGGTGTGCTAGAGAGTGCCAATGCATGCTGAGTTGTGTTAGGGAGTACTAGGACAACACAAGGGAGCACTAGGTCAAAATGCATGGAAGTGAATGAATATGAGGGTGTGTTGGGGAGTGTCAATCAGTGCTAGTTTTCATGCCAAGGAGGGAGTGACAAGGTATGCTAAGAATGAGTAAGGCATGCCAGGGAATACCAAGGAATGTCAAGAAGTGCTAGAGTGTGCTAGGTAGTTCCAGGGTGTGCTAACATATTCCAAATAGTGCCAAGGCATTCCAGGTGCTAAGACATGCTAGGATGTGCGGGGTGCTAGTGTATGCTAATATGCGTCAAGGAGTTTCAAGGAAAAAAAAGGAATAACCAAGCTAAAATGAAAGGAAATGAACACATAAGAGGGTTAATAAGTCGGGACTTTATCTTTTTCAAAATGGGCATGCTAGGCACACAAATAATATGTTCCAATACATGCCAAGTGCCAATGTGTGCCAAGTTCTAATTTTTGTCAATGCAATATTATGCCAAGGAGTTCCAGGGCATGCTAGGGACTACAGGGAATGCCAACACATGATAGGGAAGTGCTATGCTATGCTATGCCATGCCAACATGTGCTTTGGCATCCTACTCATGGCAAGATTTTCTAGGTACAAAGATGTTCCAAGACATGTGAAGCGCCAAGGGATGTTAGTGTATTGTTCCAAAGCATGTTAAGGTGTTCCATGAGTGTTGAGGAGTGCTAGGTCTCTCTCATTAATAGAATTGACAGAGATTGATTATGTATTAAATAATATAGTTCCTACACACAGTAGTGGAACTTTATTTAAAGAAAATTTTATAGATAATAAACCTAATAGAGATGAATCATGAGTTGAATCATAGGAAGACTATATTCTTATGACTTGAGGGAAATGATACACACTAATTACTTCTTAACAAATTGACTGGCTATTATAACCACTATGAACTTGGACACATAATGAAAAAGACTCCACAACAGGGGTCTTAAATGATTATATTTTGACAAAAAATATAGTAACAGATACATAGCGTCATCAAAAACTCATTGGAATGATCAAAGATGACATACATTTTTTGACCGTCACCAAAAGTAACCAAAAAGAGCATTGGTGAGGGTCAATAAAAGATCGTCTCTCGAAGTGTCACCAAAGAGAGAATTAGTGAGGGGCCTTTAACGACCCTCAACAAAAGTGTCACCAAAGAGAGAATTAGTTATGGGCAATTAACAACCCTCACCAAAAGTGTCATTGAAAATGGTTTTGGTGACAAACCTTAATGGACCATCACTATATATACTTACAACAATTATTTTTTAAAGACCATCACCATATGCGACATTGGTGATGGACCTTAAAGGGCCATCGCAGGCATGAAGCGTCATCAAAAACTCATTGGAATGAAAAATGATGACGAAAATTTATTGACTGTCACCAAAAGTAACAAAAAAGATCATTGGTGACGGTCAATAAAAGATCATCACTAGAAGTGTTACCAAAGAGAGAATTAGTGATGGGCCTTTAACGACCCTCACCAAAAGTTTCACCAAAGAGAGAATTAGTGACGAGCCTTTAATGACCCTCACCAAAAGTGTCATTGAAAATGGCTTTGGTGACAAACTGTAAAGGACCATCACTATATACACTTACAAAAACACTTTTTTAAAGACTGACACCATATGTGACATTGGTGACGGACCTTGAAGGTCCGTCACAAGCATGACCCTCACCAATGACCTTTTTTCTTGTAGTGCTTTCACATCTGAGGGTATTTGGATGTGATGCATATGTACATGTTCCAAAGGAGAAAGGATAGTAAATCTGAAAAGTGCATCTTTATTGGGTATAAGGATGGTTTAAAGGGTTATAAGCTTTGGAACCCAGTAACAAGGAAGGTTGTGTATAGCCGAGATGTGGTGTTCAGAGAGGTAAAAGATGTTATTAAACATGAAGTCCAACCAAAGGAACCTGAGAAGATAGAGTTTGAGCTTAAGGAGGAAGAATCAGACTCTACAACAGAAGAGGAATTAGAAGATGAAGAGCCACAAACTCCGGGTGTGAGAGGATCAGTTCGAGAAAGAAGGCAGCCAGAAAGGTATAGTCCATCCACTTTCTATTCAAATTTTTCTTTATCTATTATTGACGATAATCCCATAACAGTGAAGGAAGTAGTAGATTTAGAGGATGGTAAACTATGGAAAGAGGCCATGGTTGATGAAATGGCATCTTTGCACAAAAATGAGGTTTGGGATCTGGTGGAGTTGCCAGCTAGAAGGAAACCCATTGGCAGCAAATTGGTGTTCAAGAAGAAGAAAAATGTATAAGGAAAGGTGGAGAAATACAAAGCTCGGTTGGTAGCAAAATGTTATTCCCAAGTGCCAAGAATTGATTTTGGTGATATTTTTTCTCCTGTTGCCAAGGTAACTTCTATTAGATTACTTTTATCTATTGTTGCTGCTTTTGATTTTGAGGTAGAACAGATGGATGTGAAGACAACATTTCTTCACGGGGATCTGGAATAGGAAATCTACATGAAGCAACCTGAAGGCTTTGAGGTGAAAGGTAAGAAAGAACTGGTATGCAAGTTAAAGAAGTCTCTGTATAGGTTAAAACAGCCACCAAGGATGTGGTATCAGAAATTTGATACATTTATACGGGGACTTGGCTTCACCAAAAGCAAAGCAGATCACTGTGTGTATTTTAAATTAATTGGTGACTGTGTTATTTATCTGGTCTTGTATGTGGATGATATGTTGCTGGTTGGCAATGACAAAGAAATTATCCAGGATTTGAAGACACAATTGTCGTCCAAATTTTACATGAAAGATCTTGGTGCTGCAAACTATATTTTGGGCATGGAAATAAAAAGAGATCGGGAAAAGAGGAAGCTCTGGTTAAACCAAGGGAAGTATGTCGAGACAATACTGTAGAGGTTTAATATGCATGATAGTAAACGGGTGAAGGTTCCTATTCCTCTAGGTGTGAATTTATCTGCTGAATAGTGTCCCAAGACACAAGAAGAGGAAAATGGCATGTCCCGTGTTCCATATGCAAGTGAAGTCGGTAGCCTGATGTATGTAATGGTCTGTACTAGACCATACATTGCACATGCAGTGGGAGTATTGAGCAAGTTTATGTCAAAACCAGGGAAGGAGCACTGGACAATAGTGAAGCGAGTTTTCAGGTATTTGTGTGGCACTAGTGATTATGGTTTGTGCTACCAAGGAAGTCTAGGATTGGATAGAGTGTTGGATATTCATGGCTTTGTTGATGCAAACTGGGCTGGAGATCTAGATCAAAGAAGATCTACAAGTGGGTATGCGTTTAACCTATTTGGAGGTGCAATTAGTTGGATGAGTAAGAAACAATCTATAGTGGCACTATCAACTACAGAGGCAGAATACATGGCAGCCACTCATGCAAGGAAGGAAGCAGTTTGGTTGCAGAGATTGTGTTCAAGTATGGGGTTAGTACAGGGAGCTATAAGGATAGAATGTGACAACCAAAGTGCAATTTTCTTGGCAAAGAACCCTGCATATCATTCAAAGACAAAGCACATTGATGTTCAATATCACTTTGTGAGGGATATGATAGAAGACAAAAAGGTGTAGCTGTTAAAGGTGGACACTTTGAAGAATACTGCAGATGCATTGACAAAATATGTGAGCTCTGAGAAGTTCTCTTGGTGTAGAGAAATAATGGCCATTACAGGGATGGATAAATGAATTGTGGCTCCCTATGGAAAGAAAAAAACAAGTGGTAGAATGTTGGGTTGTGTTATATTCTTTCCACGAGTAGCCCACGTAGTTAATCGGGGGTTAGAGGGGGGGGCAGAGCCCCCCCTTCGTTGCACCGATTGTATAGTGAGGGGGTCACAAGGGGTTTGAGGGGTGTAGGTAACCCCCCTCTATGGGGTCCAGGGTAGCACTCCAGAAAATTTTGTTTTTGGACCCTATATTAGGTTGGGCGGACCTACCTATGGTTTTGTGCATGATTTTCGCATATGGTTTTGGACACGATGGTTTTCAGTCCATGGTTTTGGATGCGATGGTTTTTGGTCCATGGTATTGGATGCTTCAACATGTATAAATATGTATTGTAACATTGAAAGGAACATAATGAAAAATCAAGCTGTTAGTCCCGGTTTTGTGATCCAGGGGAAAATCTATATGTATATGTGTTTTATGTGTTATGCTCTTGCATTGTTTATTTTCTGTGTTTTAGAATTCGTATGCAGGTAATTTTTGTATAGGATTAAAACCTATATTGGCTTACTCAACTGACATACTGATGGTTGTGGCATAAGGTAAGCTGCATATGTAGGAGGGTATGACTGCATAGGTGTGGGATAGGAATGGTGTGAATGTTATGAATGGTTTGGCCCTCTTCATCCTTGTTGCCAAGATTGGGAGGGTTGTCCATAATGATATTGGTTCCCATGCTGCCAATGTTGAGAGTGAATATTATTAGGATAGGAATATGAATGTGCATTATAGCAAAAAAAATGCAGTGGAGGTTCAGAAGCCATACCTGCACTTACCTGAGGCCAGTTTCTTTGTGCTCCCATAGCATGCAGTGATTCGGCTTCAGGTTGTCCTCCTTCAAGTACACCTTTCAGCCAAGGTATGGAGGGAAATTTTTCCGTGGCATGGTTCTATATACAAATTGCACATTTATTAGCTCCTTTAATATCAAGAGGACATTCTGTCAAAAGATGCTTTCTTCTACATTTTGGACAAAAAATAGACAATGACTCTTGTTCCTCTACAAGTTTTTGTTGAAACTTCAAAGATTCTATTTGTTTACTAACAGTATTCATTATTTCAATTTTCATATTGTCCATTTTGTTTTCTAATCCAATAATCATAACATCAGCAGATTCAATTTTCTTATTTCTATTCTGAATTCCTTTAACAGATCTATATTGGTTCCTCGAGAATTTCCTGCACAAGTCACATATTTGATCAAAATATTCTTGAGCAATATCCCCTTGTCCTAACAGATTTAGATTATTCCTAGCATTTTCAGTAAGCCCCCGTAAGGACAAGGTTATAATGGTACTTAGATCAAATTTGTGCTTTGAACTTTGGAGGATGTACAGGAATGTCTCCAAGTAGTCCTCTAGAGTTTCATCATCATTTTGCACAATAGTAAAGATTTCATCTTGAATATCTCTAGTCTTACAATATTCCTGATATTTTGACAAGAACACTCTCTTCATTTGTTCCCAAGAAGATATAGTGTTTCCTCCTAGTCCCATGAACCAGCAGAGTACTGCGTCCTTGAGAGTTATAAGAAATAGCTTTAACTTTTGGGCATCAAATGAATAATCATAACTTCTACACAAAATATCAAACTCAAATAGGAAAGACTATGGATCTTCATGTACCTTACCATAGAAATGAGAAAGAGCTGATGGTGAAATATTTTTCATTTGTACTTGTGTATCAAGATCCACAATTAGGAACCCAAAAGTCGATTGTTCCTCATTTACCTGATTTTCACCAGTTCCTTCTGCATGGCCTTCCTGATCTTCCATTTTTGTTCTTCCACACGAACCACTCTTAATAGGCTAAGAAGGCTGACTATGGGTTCTAATAGTCCCCTTCTTCCCCTTTGTGGGTTGTGTCGCACCTAGACCACTGCTTCCAGAGCCCAAGTGAATTGTTCCTGCGTGATGAGTCTGGGCTTATTTGTACTTTCTACCTACAAAATAGGGCCCAACATGAGATTTGGTTTTAGATTTATCAATGTTTCTTTGGCCCCTAGTGGGCTTCGGACCCCTATCTCTTTTAGGCATTGATTTCAAAAAATGACAAAACAAAATTCCAATAAGAATGTTGCAACTTAAAAATATGAACTCAACACCTATAAATTCCTTCAAGCCAATAGAAGCACACTGCAAAGAAATAATATCAGACTTACCCCTATTGCAAAAATGAAAAATTCTTACCAATTCAAATCGCCTCCCCGAAAACGGCGCCAAAATGTTGGGTGCAGGAATTGCACTTAAACAAACTCCTCAACACTTAATTGTCCACCCCAAGGGTTTCATAAACTTAGAGATGAAGCATAGGTAATTCTAGAAGTGGTATGAAATTTTCCTATTCCTAATTCTACTTCTTAAATGAAATGTTGCAGAATTAGACATAAAACAATCTTAAAGACAATCGACACCAAAGCAATTCTAGTGCCGGAATGTAAAAGAATAATTTGCGAGGAAATCAAGTAAAGGAACTTAACTCAGAACTTTGAAATAAACATAAGAGAAATCAAAGCCATGCAACTACAAATGAATAAATGTTCACACAGACTTTTTAAATGGTGAAAGCACAAGGGTAAACGAGCTAGGTTGGATGGGCCCTAGCGAACCAGTTCATTTCTCGTTTAGGAAATGAAATGGTTCAACACTTAATCATGCATGAAATAGAAATTAAACATAGCATGAAGAAAAGATGGCGCATTCCTTGTATTAACTTGATCAGAAAATATACATGATGATGCGAGTCCAGCCCAGAACCGAGTGCAATATAAAATTACAAAGTAAGCAAAATTACAACTCAGAGATCGCTAGCTTGGCTCTACCTACAGTCTACATTATATACAGTCTCTCGGCCTTAGCCATATTCTGCTAATTACAACCAATTCCTATTCAAGCCTTTCGGTCTAACGAACTAACAAACAACATTGCAAAATCGGCTGATGGTTATAATAAGGCATGAACTTTGCTAGCCATAGATCATATTCTTGGCAAGCATCTCTGACTATATGCCGCCAATGTCCATCCTCAGATAGTCCACAACCAAACTAGGAGTTGTGGATTAAAAAACGCTCGCATGTAATATCACGGAGATCATGGAGCAACTCGTTGGCGGTGTAGGAATCTTCCTACACTGATCACACTAAATAATGTTTAACACTTAGTTCTTCAATTACGTTTAGGAAAGTTAAGCATAAGTTACAAGAGATACTAAAAGGTATGAAATATATGTAAAGTAATTAATAAAGCACTTAATAAATATTAATTATGAAATACGAAGTATATGTAGGAATAGATTATTATCTTGGACTAGTGCAGGAATGAGAGGGTTAAATAGAGATAAAACAAAGGTTAAGGCTTATGAGAATAGGGTAAAAATAGAGAAATTTGGGACACTAATAGTATGATCTCCGACGCAATACAAATGAAAATAATCATAAAACTCACCAGACCATGATAGAAATCTAAAGGAGATAGGATAAAAAAAGTTACGATTCCAAAATTTAGGCATGCCCCAGAAAAGTTGAAAGGAGTCCCAAAGAGAGAAAAAGAGACTAGAAAAGCTCAAAAGAACCATGAATTTGAACAAATCCTTCCAAAATATGCTCAAAATGCGTGAGATCTGGCAGAAGAGACAGAGCATTCTTTGACAGGCGTCAACTATAGAGTTCAATTCTCTGAAGATGTGCTAAAAAGAAACCTCAGTGAAGAGGGACTTTAGGTCTAAAATGCACTGCATCTAGATGAAAAGAGTTGGGACCTGAAAGGAAAACCTGGCTAGAATTAATCGAATGGTAGAAAGGGAGTCCCCAACAATCAGTATGTTATCAATTCTAAGCCATTGTGCAACTTGTAAAGCTTACCATAAAGCCAACATCTTGGGCCTACAATTGTGCCCTAAGCCTCTAAACCATTTGAAATGGAAGGACATAATAGGATAAATGTGGAGAGAAACTCCCCAACCGAAATTCCCTCCAGCTAAAGCCCGATCAAAATAAAAAATCAAGAAAATGTTGGCCAGATAAACAAAAATGACAGATCGAGAATGTTCTTTGGGGGTCCATGGACTAGTCTCCTGAAAGTGTGAAACAATATG
Source organism: Pinus tabuliformis (assembly GCA_031772625.1). Taxonomy (NCBI): domain Eukaryota; kingdom Viridiplantae; phylum Streptophyta; class Pinopsida; order Pinales; family Pinaceae; genus Pinus; species Pinus tabuliformis. Next base: position 484,323,035 of record CM062818.1, on the reverse strand, counting down.
GGGGGAACACAACATGGAATAAAGGGAGGATACCTCAAAGATATATTCATTATGGGCTTGCTATATACCCCAAAATACACAGAGGGGAACAACCTTATAAGACTTAAATTTTTGTTCCCATGAGCATATCCAAGAAACAATCGAATATTGGTTAACTTCAATCTGTATCCCCAAGAGAGAATTCACCCTACTTCCATATGTCCATGTAAAAAGGGCAGAGAATGAAAATATGGAAATAATCCACTGACGCTGACTTACAGAGCGAACATCTACCAGGCCCAACAAATCCTTTCTTCATAAGGGTATCCTAGGTTAGAATGTGATTGTCTAGAATTAACTAACAAAAGCACAAGATCGTGAGGGGATCCTCCCGACTCCACAAGTGTGCAGTGATATCGGAAAAAGGAAGGGGTTGTAAACATGAAATGATATGTTCATATGCTTCTAAAGCAATGTTTCTTCTATTGAATAAAAGACCCACCCCACACAAGTCTATCTGGACAAGGAGTCAAAGAAATGTCGAGCTGATAGAGTTTCCCATGATATGATTCCCATTCGGCCTCTAGGAACGCCCAGATCCCAATATTCCAAGCATGAGGCTAAACTGGCCAAATTGTTAAATCCCTGCCGATTGAGAATATTTATTACAAGAGACGATAGAAAATGGAATCTTGACATGCCTTTGATGGCATCTAAACCCAATTGAATTCTCTATCCATCCTTGACAACCAAACATATATTGCTACATAGTGATGGGACCACCATCCTTAGACTCTACCATGTAGCTGAAATACAAGGCTTTGATGGGGTACCTACATGGATCCACTCCTGCAATAATCCTTGAGGAATATATTTTGACATCATGTTACTTTTCTAGAGGCCTTTCTCACCAAATATATGCTAGATATTTGTTGTCATAAGAGCTAGATTAAAGCTTCTGATGTTCAGTATGCCCCAACTACCATTTTTTTACTAGTCTAGAAATAAGATTTAATCTAGCAAGGGGATCTTTATTTTTGGGTTGGATCCAGACCAAAAAAAAAAATTCCATAATAGATTCTATTTTTTTATTATGGATTGGGAGATGTGAAATATGTGCATCCAGTGTACTGGAATGCCTTGAAAAATTGCTTGGACCATGATTACCATGCCCCCCATGGATATCTATTTATGGTGCCATCTGAATAACGTCTTCTCAAATTTAGGAGTGAGACAATCCCAGTAATATATATTGTAATTATTAGGTTTTAAGTGGCATCCCATGTATTTGAAACCCAGGGACAATGATTAAATATTCACACCAAACAATGTTGCAATTCCATTTCACATGGATGAGACTCCCCCTATCAGAGATAAGCTCAGATTTTTGTTTATTAATTTGGAGCCCACAAGCATTGTGGAATTTCTAAAATACCTTGTGGAAATGATCCTATTACGATATTTTTTCTTCCCCTGCACAAAGAATGTCCTCCAAAAATAATAGATGTGATAGCTGATAGTTTCTAGATATCCCACATCCTTTTATTGCACTAGACTACTTCATAGCACTGATGCCTCTACTGAAAGCATCCATAACTAGGATAAATAACAATGGAGACAATGCACATCCTTGTATGAACCCTCTATTCATTTTGAAGAAATTAGTGGGCTCCCCATTGACAAGAACCACCATTGAAGTTGATGTAACACATGCCATTATCCATTAAACATTCTTATGCTTAAATCCAATTTTGTAAAGAATTCCCAATCCACACAATCATATGCCTGATTAAGGTCTATTTTCATTAGATATGATTTCAATTTCCTTGATCTAATCAAGTGGATGCATTCTGGAGCAATTGCCATGAAATCTTGGATCCTCCTATTGGATAAAAAACCAAACTGGGATATGACTGGAGATTCTGACCACTTCCATCATCCTTACTAACTCTGGCCCCATCATGTCAAAGAAAAAAAGAAAGAAATTTCTAGGCCAGCCATCAAGCCCAGGGCTCTTGTCCTTGTCCATATCCTTGAGATTTTTATGCATATCCCCATTGGTGATATATGTGTCCATCACTACGATGTTCTCAATGCTGACCCAGGCTGGAGATTTATTGGAAAATTCCATCTTTTCTGCCATGAAGTCCTCCTCCTGTCCTGGAATTTATTTTTGAAAAATATAAATTGCGCCTCTTTAATCTCCTTGGCTGAGGAAATAATGTGCCATGTCTCATATTCAATGGTCCATATAGTATTAATTTCTTTCCTTTTGGATGCAACCCGACGGGAAAATTTAGTATTTCAATCTCCTCCTTTCATCCATGCTAATATACTTTTCTGATGCCATTATTCTTCATTTCCATCTTTAATATTTTATCTTTTATAGTCACCAAGACTAAGATAACCCAGCGTTTTTTTTTGGAGAAGTGGCTAGGGGAAATTGGGTCCAACAAAATGGAAATTTCATTATTTATGGATAAAAGTTTCTTTCTCAGCTCCATCCTTCGACTTTTTATTCATGATTTGACCAAAAAATTTAGATGCCTGAGTTTCTCCATTAACACATTAGTTGGATCAGCCATGTTAGTGGTAGGACCAAACCATGATTGATGAAAGAGGTCCTAGAAAGTAGGCTCACTGACCCATATTAGGTTAAATTTGAAGGGAAGCCTAACCTCCTCCAAGTCATCCCGCCTTTCCAAAATAATGGCTTCATGGTCAGAGATATCAGAGTAAAAAGACCAGGAGTTGACTTGCTTCATTCTTTGGAGAAAAATGAAGTCCACCAAGAATATTTCAATTCTTTTTGCTATGCTATCAGCACCTAGTCTTCCATTACACCATGTCGGGCCCATAGGATCATGGACAATATCTCGGAGAGCCTTGCGACAGAGGAGATATGAGAAATATGCATCTAAAGGGTATGATTTTTCTTTGTTTCCCCAACATTTTCCCGCGTCCAATGTAAAGTTCAGATCCCTGGCCAAAATCAGTGGATGTAAGTCCAAGATGCCAGAGAAGTCGACTAGAACCCAAAAGGGCTTACAATTTGTGTATGGGGCATATAAGTTAAATTTAGAGCCTTTAATTCCAACTGTGACCATGGCCAGTTAATATTTATCTGACATTAAGCTTATAATCCTGTAAAATAGAAAAGGAGGGATATGAGATAGTAGTAAGGCATCCCAAATTTCCACAAGAGATGGAAGCAAAACCATGACACAATGGGAAAATACAGAGTAATATCTCTAGGGATTTATCTTTGAATGTCATAGTTTCTTTAAGAAGGAAAATAAACGGTGATTTGATTCTTATATGATATTTAAGGAATCTTTTTGTTGGGGCGAATCCTAGCCCTCTCAGATTAAGAGACATTAGCCTCATTGATAACTGAATGATACGAGATATGCTGCTCTAAGGTCCTGGTTAAGAATATCTTCCCTTGTTTTAGTTAACTCATTTGAAGGCCCCAGATCAAAATATAGAAGAAGTGATTCCTCTTTAGCTTCAGAGAACCTTTAATTCAATTCATATTTGATGTCTCCTGTGAGAGAGAGTTTTCTGAATTTGGGCTCTTTTTTTCCTCCTGTGGTTATGTTGCAAATATGCTAAGATACCATCCTTCATGGGTTCCCTAGTTTGTATGTAGTTTTTCTTTATTGATATTGGCTCAAGACCTAATCCATTAAAATCCCCTAGGGTCTGAATGTCCACATCCACCGATAAGGGCGATAAATTTTGATTAATGATATTCTTGTTGCAAATTGTAGGCAAGAGAGATAATCGACTTGAATTATTATCAGATTGAATAATTTATTTTCATTTTCTTTTTGAACGGGTCTAAAATGGGGACTCCCCATATTTCTCCATGTTTTCTTTCCCATACTCACCAGTCACCTCATCCGAGAAAAGCTCCAAGGCCTTTCTTGATATCATATTTGACTGCTCATTTTGTGCTATTACATCTAAACCAACCAATCTTCCAGAGGAAGGCCTACCTAGACTTAGCCCTTTTTTCCTCTAATCTGGATTTCTATTATCCATGGTGATCTATATTGACTTCCAAATCCTTTCTAAGAGCACATTGGGCAATTGCCCAGAAGGTGCACTATTTTGTGACATTCCATGCACCTAAAGGGAATTCCCCAATAATCGATGTCTATTGCCCAGCAGATGTCTATTACTGTGGGTAACCCCCCTACTAGATCCACTTCCACCAAGAACCAAGAAACATTTTTATTGAGTAACCCCCTGCAATCATCAGCCACATAATATAATTTTCCTATTTTGTTGGCAATTTCCTTTATGACAACCTTGGTCCATAATTCAAATCAAAAGGTAGGCAATTTTAGCCAAATAATTTTTCTTTTGGGTGTTTCAACCACTGGATTAAAGCTAACTTTCTAATGTTGGAGAACCAATAAACCACGAACTTTAACCCAACGTAAGCCAATGATCCTCATTGCATCCTCCTCATTCAGAAACTAAAATCCAAACCACCCATTAACCATCGCACTAATCTTTGACCGATAATCAAGGAAGGATTCCCAACTATTTTGTGTCCATTCCTTCATCTTTATGAAATCCCACCTCCCAACTAGCATACATTTCTGAGCCTTACCACGTTTTCCCAATACAGATCAACTCCAAGAATTACTTTTTGAATTTCCTCCTTGGCCTTGATTGACTTATTGCCTTTATCCTTGGTCGTTTTCCAATTTGGTAATCTTTTTTGGATTGACCTAATCGGTCTAGCCTCCTATGTAGGTCCAAATGGGGCCATTTTTCCCCCAAGTGATCCAAATATAGAATTGTGCTAATTCACGCTGGAGGGCATACCATGCTCCTCCTCCTTCTCTATTGTAGGATGAACCCCAAATTTTCCTGAGTTTCGATTCATTTCCATGTTTTTGGCATCAATATCATTTTCAACCACCACAGTGACTTTTATTAGCCCAACCACATTGACATCCAGGTTCATAATTGGACACTGTCCCTCCATAAAAAGTATGATTTCTTTTCGAGCATATCCAACTGATAATTTAGATTTGCCACAGTCTGATTTATTGTTCGAATGTTTCTATCTAGTTTGATCTGTGGAGGAAGTAAAAAGGAAGGGAAAATGATAAAACCTCTCTAACTAATATCAACATTTCGTAAGCACCAATAATTTACGAGTAAGACTGCCCAAATATTACATGCTCATCCGGCCAAAAATGACATAGAGGAACTCCACAAATCATGTAACAAATCTTCCCAATTAGATTTTTTGAGGACCATTCTTAGTTCACACCTGGCACAAATAGACATGGCTAGTCAAACTATCAATATCCACCATCCTTTGTCAGTAGTATCTAGTCTAGAGGATGGAATGTTCCTTATAAATGTGATTGGATAGGATTTTAATGGCCCACTAAAACCCATTCAAAAGAGTGGGCCAACTGGACAAAAAGTGTTTGCCACCAGACCAATGTTGAAAATAGCAACAAGAAATGCTAAAATTAACATTGCTATAGATAGAATTTCAGGGGATATTCCAATTTTAATTTGTCCTTGAATTAAAATTCGAATTTAGTCTCACCGGCTATTTGAAAAATAATTAATTAATTCATCTTGAGTTAATTAGTTGGAGAAATTCAAACATGAAGTCTTTGTGGGGACATGCAACAATTATCCCTTTGATTGAGGAAGTTATCCCTTAATTAATGAGATAAGGATGAGTTGTATTTGAGTTGTAATTAGTTAGCTCAGTTAACTGAGTTAAGTCCAGTTAAATTAGTTCCAAACAGTCGGAGGAACTAATTGTGAGTTCAATCAGTTAATGCATGCATTCATGCAACTAGTATTCTCCAGATAACTGAATATTCTCTCATAAATAACTCATGCATGTCAGTTCAGACAAAGACCCAGTTGAGATTAAAGGCGGGGACAGTGTATTATCAATTGCAAGAATATTCCCATGAGGAAATCTCTTGCATGCAGAAGGAATTCATTCCTTCAGGATTGTGCAGTTACTACAGAGGTCAGAGCAGTGTGTGAGGTGAGAATCACACAGGTTACAGCTGGAGGACCCAGGAGAAACTGCACAAGGAAGTAGGAGGCTTCAAGGATAGAGGAGAAGGCATATGTGTTGTCTATTCTATCTATGAGTAGCAGTGAGGGATTGTACTGAGAGCTGGATAGGTTTAGAGTTAAATCTTTGTGTAATCCTGAGATATTTCCACTTGTATGATAATACAGATAGTGGGGTTTTTAGCTGAGGCTTTCCCCAGAGTATTCTTTTGTGTTTCATGTGTGATTGAATCTTCTTCTCTATTATATGTGTTATGTTTGAAATTTCTCAAAATTGATCAAGCTTCCGCAAGTTTGATTGTAGAAGTAGATTAAGTATTTTTCTTTAGTACATTGCATAATCAGTTTAATCTACAGTGAGAATTTCTACAACCAATATATCGCTACTAGGTCCTTAGGCCCCAATCCGTATGATTGGACAAAACGTTTCAAGGACATATTTATGAATCTTCCACCATATTCTTATTCTTAGATTATTATTCAAGCTATGCTCTAGTGTAGGTAAACCTAATAATACCAAAGAAAAAATAGATTTAGAGTGCCCTATTGGTTATGGTCCATCAATCATATCAAAACACTTATGGTATCCAAAACAATGACACCAATACTACAGTTCCATTATATATCTTGGTTGTCAAAATTCAAATATACCTACCACCACCCACCTTCTTAATTGCTAACACACAACCTGGGGACTGCATCTGAATTGGTTTGAGTTCGAAATTGTGGGAGCTAGGAAAACCAGAGAAATTCTGTTATGCTCTTAACCTGCAAAATGATACCCAAGTATAGAATATGCGAAGAAAAGATACCCAGAACACAAAATAGCAATGATTTTATTATTGAGAGAGTAATGTTCACTTGCCTCTTCGAGGGGGAAACCTCCAATAGAGCAGAGCTCGACTACAAAATAAGACACAATGCTCCTCCCAGGGAGTCTCTATCCTTTATATATGACTCATACATGTAATACCACGGGCCAATACCGTGGGTTTTATTAATACCATCTATCTAATACTACGACCCATTTGCAACTAACTTTGGTCCCGTCATTAATTGTGGGTTAACCACTTACAATTATTAATATGGGCTTTATTGACTCTTGACTATGACGTGATCCCATGACATAAATAAGGGGGTTAGGGTGGGACCCTAACATGCCCTCCCCCTTAAGACTAGCCTTTTCCTCAAGGCTGAAGCTGCGGAAACTGCTGAAGAATAGTGGCTGGTTCCCAAGTTGCATCTTCCGGAGAGGTGTCTTTCCATTTGACGAGGACTTCCTTAATCACGTGGCCGTGCAGGTGCTTGTCTCGTGTGTTTAGAACCTGTTCAGGTTGAAGCCAGATTGACCCTTCGTCGTCCAATTCAGGTAGACTGGTTTGACCACGGAAATTGTTCTCAATCACTTTCTTGAGGCACGATACATGGAAAACTAGATGGATTTTTGCCGTAGGTGGCAAATCCAACTTGTAAGCCACTTCTCCAATACGCTGAAGTACTTGGTATGGTCCGTAGAATTTTGGAGAGAGCTTTTGACAACCCTTGTCTTTGATTGATGTTTGCTTATATGGTTGCAGCCTCAAAAAGACCTGATCCCCTTCTTGAAATTGGCGCTCTGAGCGATGCTAGTCGGCGTGTTGCTTCATGCGGTTCTGAGCTTGATGAAGATTCTCTCTAAGATGGGTGAGCATGGTTGCGCGGTGTTGTAGGAGTTGATCCACTGCTTGTACTTTGGAGCACCCCTTGAGATAAGAAGTAGGGGAAGGCGGAAGTTGACCATATACTGCTTCATAGGGAGTCATTTTGGTGGTGGCATGATTGTTGGTGTTATACCACCATTCAGCCAGAGGTAACCACTGTACCCAAAGGTGTTGCTTTTCTGAAGTGAAACACCTAAGGTAGGTTTCTAGACATTTGTTGACGGCTTCGGTTTGACCATCTGTTTGCGGATGATATGAAGTACTGAGTTTGAGTTGAGTGCCTTGTATTCTGAATTGTTCCTGCCAAAAATTACTGGTGAAGATCGGGTCGCGGTCGGACACAATAGAAGTGGGCATGCAGTGCAATTTGAAGATCTGATCCATGAAAGATTGAGCAACCAAAGTTGGTGTAAACGGGTGGGGTAGGGCACAAAAATGAGCATACTTCGACAGTCGGTCTACAACCACCATGATGACTAACTTGTTCCCTGACTTTGGAAGACCTGTAATGAAATCCATAGAAACCTCCGTCCAAATTGATGTCGGAATGGGCAACGGTTGTAATGTGCCTGGTGTGTTGACGGTTTCCCCTTTGTGACGTTGACAGACATCACATTCTGCTATGAAAGTAAGGATGTCCTTTTTCATGCCTGTCCAAAAAAATGATCTTCTGGTGCGAGCATACGTCTTCTAAAAGCCCGAATGTCCTGCAATGGGAGATGAGTGCACTTCTGCCAAAATGCGACTTTTGAGGGTGGATGTTGGTGATATTACGACTCTGTCCTTGTAGTGAAGAATATCATTCTGCCACGAGTAGCCCTTGCTGGAATTAGGATCTACCTGCAATTGAGAAATGAGTTGGGAGAGCCCGGGGTGTGAAAACCATTCCCTGCGAGCCTCTTCAATCCAGTCTGGAATGGGGAGGGAAATTGCGAGCAGAGTACTTTCCTCCTCAAATTGGCGAGATAATGCATCTGCTACACTATTGTCTTTCCATTTTTTGTAAATGATCTCATAATCATATCCCAGCATTTTGGCTAACCATTTATTTTGTTGTGGGGAGGATAGGCATTGCTCCAAAAAATATTTAAGACTGTGATGATCTGTGCGGATTTGGAAACGTCACCCCAATAATTAAGGTCGCCAGGTCTCTACTGCATGTAAGATGGCCATCATTTCCTTCTCGTAGGTAGATTGGCCCAGATTCCTCCCACTGAGTTGTTGGCTTGTGAAGGCCAATGGTCGCCCTTCCTACATTAAGACTGCCACAATACCTGTACCCAAAGCATCACATTCGATGACAAAGGGTTTGGTGAAGTCAGGTAGTGCTAAGACTGGAGTGGAACACATGGCGTTTATGAGAGCGGTAAATGCCTGTTGTGCTTCCTCGTTCCAGAAGAAGGGATTTTTCTTTAGGAGTTAAGTGAGGGGCTTCGCTATGCGGCCATAGTTGCGGACAAATTTACGATAATAGCCTGTGAGACCCAAAAATCCTCTCAAGCTCTTCAAGGTCTTAGGTTGAGGCCATTCTTGCATTGCCTGGATCTTTTTGGGGTCCACCTTGACACCTTCACGCCCCACAATGTGGCCCAAATACTCAACTTCTTCCATGCCAAACGAACACTTGGACATCTTGACAAATAATTTATGCTTGCGGAGCAGTTTCAAGAGTAGATCTACATGCTGAAGATGTGCAGCCCAAGTGCCACTATAGATGAGGATGTCATCGAAGAAGACAAGGACAAATTTTCTAAGATATGGTTTGAGAATGTGATTCATAAGGCTCTGAAAAGTAGAGGGGGCATTACAGAGACCAAATGGCATGACCAAGAACTCATAATAGCCTTCATGAGTTCTGAAAGCCATCTTGGGAATGTCGACTTCCTTCATGCGAATTTGGTGGTAGCCTGAGCGAAGATGCAACTTAGTGAAGAATTGAGCCCCATTGAGTTCGTCCAGCAAATCATCAACCACTGAGATGGGAAATTTATCTTTGACTGTCAACTTATTGAGGGCCCTGAAGTCAGGACACATCCGCGACTCCCCATCTTTCTTGAGCACCATGACCACTGGGGATGAATAAGGACTAATGCTAGGACGAATGACACCTGCTTCCAACAGTTCCTTGATGATTTTTTCTATTTCATTCTTTTGGGTGAACGGATATCGGTATGGTCGCACATTTGGGGGTTGGGCCCCTGGAACCAAGGTGATGCTATGATCATGTTCCCCTCGCGAGGGTGGAAGCTCATGAGGCTTGTCAAAGACCGTCCGATGGTTATTTAAAATCTGTTGCATCTCAGGATGAATTGGCAGAGACATGGTTTTGACTACCTGGATGGCATTAAATTGAGCTACCACTCCATGATGGCCCTTTTTTAACAATTTTTCCATCCTATGCGAGTTGATGATAGAGGGAGCTCCCGCCTGGAGTCCACGGAGAGTATGTGTGGAGTTGTTCTGCTTAAAACTCATATATAACTCCTGGAAATCCATAGTGATTGGCCCAAGAGTGCGGAGCCATTCAGCGCCAAGGACAATGTCGTAACCCCCCATGTGTATGGCAAACATGTGGGTTTTCAACTGATAATCCCCCATTTGAAGTTTGACATTTTCATACCGGCCTTCATATTTCATTGTGCCCCCATCCGCAATTTGGACTTGGAAGTTAGAAACTGCTCGTACAAAACAATGCGCTGCTTCTGCGATTTTTTGATGGATGAAATTATGGGTACTTCCACTATCAATCAAGACTACTACTGGGCAATGTTTAAGAAAACCCCGGATTTTGAGAGTTTGAGGGTAAGAAATCCCTGCCAACGAATGCAGCGAAATAACTGGTTCGTCAGAGACATTCTCCTTTGCATTGTCTTCTTCTAGCGCCTCATGTTCCTCAAGTGGTGGATCTTCCTCTGTTGAGCTGTAGTCAGTGGCATGTATTTGAAAAAATTTGGGCTCCTTGCATTTATGACTTGGGGAGTATTTTTCATCACAGTAGTAACATAGTCCTTGCTTCCTTCTTTCGGCCATTTCCGCAGGTGACACCTTTTGGACCTTAAGTGCTTGAGTCGTGTTGTGAGCCTGTGGGGGACGACCTTTAGCGGGGAAATTTGGGTGACTGTATTGGGCTGCTAATGCACGTTCCACCTTACGGGCTACCTGGCAAGCCTCCGTCCACGTGGGAGGGTGGTGAAGTAGAACTTGAGCTTTGATGGCTTCTTTAAGACCACTGATAAAACATTCCGTGTAGAACTCATCTGTGAGACCCCTAGTGCGGAAGGCTAAGGCTTCAAAAGCGGTAATATATTCATCCACTGTGCCAGTCTGTCGGAGCTTAGTGAGACGACCCAAAAACGAGTCTTCCTGTTCAAAGCGATCTCGAAGAGCTTTGGTAAATTGGGTCCAAGTCTTAAAAGGTCCATTGCCACCGTTCATTGTCCAAGTACATGCTCCCCAACATAAGCTTATTTGCGTCATCTGGGATATGATTCAATTTGAAATACTGCTCCACTTGTGCTAGCCATGTGGACGGGTGAGAACTGTCAAATTTATGCATATCCAACTTGGGAGGTCGATGACTGGGTGGTGGATGGGTGTGCCAGACGTGAGGAGAGTGGCTAGACTCACCCTCATTGTATTCATTTCTATTATACTCCTCCTCGTGGGCTGGCTCCATGCCCTTCGGAAGAAATTGCTGTATCTGGAGACTTAGTCCTCAAAACTCATTTTGGAGGGATTGCATGGAGTCTTCCAGTTTTTCTATCCTTTCATTTGCCATCGCTTGAGCTCTAGTCTCTACCATACACCAACCTGATGAAAAATTGGGACCGCCGAAAAAATTTGACTAATAAATTGAATGATTCCACCTTGCTCAGCTCGTCGTCCTGATTCTGATGGGCTAGATCACCAATAAGCACCCCGGGAGATCTCAGACTTTTTTTTTTTTTTTTGAAAACTCCTAATGGAGTTTTACTCCTTAATCAATACTGCAGTCGCCAAATCCTCAAAATGTCAATGCTGCCAAAAGTCCTGCGAAAAGTATACCCCGGTATAGGAACCCTTCACAACAACTCCGATCTGGTGGATCTGAGAGATCTGAATGGCGGAACAACTGCTGCGGCGGATCTGATGGATTTGATGTCTACTGCTTCTGCACCTCTTTGCACCCGTGGATCGGGAATAGATGATGTGTGATCCCCGATAGAAAAGGAAACTATGGTCGTGAGGAGTGTCAGGTGCTACAGATCGCAATATACATAAGGGTCTGGCAGTAGTACTCGGCCCAATGTTTCAGGGCTCTAACTAAGGAGGATCGACCGTACCCTTAGCCGTACAACCCGACTTCCCTATCGTACGGGCGAGTAATCTCTCCGAGTGCTGTTCTCGGTGTACTGTAGCCACAAGACGGCCGACGGTTTATCTATGGCGAGGTTTCAAGGGAGCCTAGGGGGCTTCCAATATACCCAAAGGGTACTTGGAAGACAGTCCGTGCGCGGTTCTGTCTGATGCGCTACTACTCGAAGGGGTACCCACAGGGGTTACAAGGGAGTCCAACAGACGTGACCACCTCTTGTATTTCCTGCGTGCATGCCTCCCCAAATCCGTAGGTTTTTGCGCTTAACGATAGATCCTGTGGTTTAAAGACGCCGAAACACGTCTCTAGCCGAATTTTTTTTTGCTAAGAATTGGAGATCCCACCGGCCCTGGAAAGTGCTCTGATACCACTTGTTATGCTCTTAACCTGCAAAATGATACCCAAGTATAGAATATGCGAAGAAAAGATACCCAGAACACAGAATAGCAATGATTTTATTATTCAGAGAGTAATGTTCACTTGCCTCTTCGAGGGGGCAACCTCCAATAGAGCAGAGATCGACTACAAAATAAGACACAATGCTCCTCGCAGGGAGTCTCTATCCTTTATATATGACTCATACATGTAATACCACGGGCCAATACCGTGGGTTTTATTAATACCATCTATCTAATACTACGACCCATTTGCAACTAACTGTGGTCCCGTCATTAATTGCGGGTTAACCACTTACAATTATTAATATGGGCTTTATTGACTCTTGACTATGACGTGATCCCATGACCTAAATAACGGGGTTAGGGTGGGACCCTAACAAATTCACAAATAAGGGAAAACAATGGTGCTAGGTGCACTATTCCTGTAGCTAACAACACCAATTTGACACCACGAAAAACTACATTTTAGCCATTTCTCTGCTAATCTGCACTTGAATTGTCCAAATTTTTCACCCGTAGATTCTTCTCCCTCTGACTTTTCCTCTAGGATTTGTTTTATGGTTTTTTTTGCCTACATCCTTAAAAATTGGGCTACAATATAATTTTAAGGACAACTCTATACTTCCATATCACCATGATGTAGGACCCTGCCAAATTCATAGGTTGGGGACTTTACCTCTAAAAGGCAGCTCTCAGTGCCAAACTATCTCCCTACCCATTAATATAGTGACCAACCTCTGGTATAAAAGAACTGCTATGATACATCCCTCACATGAAAACCAATAAAACGATGGTAGAATCTCTTGTCCTAAATATTCACCTCTATGATTTGAACTTCCCATACTACCAAATATAATTGAGCATTTGGGAGAGTATTATCTTAGCTACAACCATCCATGTTATCAGGATAAAACAATCCAAAAACTTGTTAGTGTCCATAGAGTTTGGCCAGAAGAAAAACATAGATCCTATCAAAAACAAAGATTCATGGTATTCGAACTACCACCTATGAATATTTCTATATTGTAGCAGGGAAATCTCCACTTCCATTTTTACTTAGATCTTTCAAATTACTCTCCTATTGCTTGTCACACGCCATCCCACTCAATGCTGCTCTGCACTCCGCCATTTCTTCTGTGTTTTATCCATGTCCATTGTTGTTTTGTAATTATGGACTTGCAAAATTGGACTTCAATATTTTCCACTCTATACAATAGAGAGAGTTGCAATGGCTATGGATGTGATGAACTCGTCCTTTTATATATTTTTCATAGTCGAAATGGATTTGAGTGATGAATAAAGTAAAATTAACATGTCATTTGTATGTGTAGATGGTGGAAAGAATGGGGTTGCCCAGAACTAACCTTCATTCGACATCGTTACGTGGAATTCTACACTTTGGTCTCTGGCATTGACATGGTGCCTGAACATGCTACATTCAGACTGAGCTTTGTTAAAATGTGCCATATTATCATGATTTTGGATGATATAGAATAGGAATCTACTACATGATAAGCATCAAAACACTTATCTCATGATAAATATCATGTAAAAAAAAACCACATTTTGTTTGTAACCTAGAGGAATTTGGTAGCTCGTGTGACATGGGCCTACCAATAAACCTATAAGGGTATATGACCTAATCTCACCTTTGCAAACTGGAAACTTGTGTGACACAAAGCTACTAATAAACCTCTAAGGGTCTACAACCAATCCTCCTCTTTGTAAACCAAGTTACAACTGGGGGGTTTTGAACTTTAGGTCTCTTTGTTACCATGAACTCACATTACTTCAATCAATAATTGAGTCACCCCACCAAGACAAAGAAACAAAAAAATTAATTCAATTATAAATTTATTTCAAATGAATTCTAAATTATTTCGTAATCAAACAAGCATTGAATTTAGAAAAATAATATTAGAGAAATCACAACTAGAGGGAATAAAATTGATGAAAAATAATATTACAGAAATCAGAACTAGAGGGAATAAAATTGATGACTTTTCCCAAATCCAGCGCAAAGTGATCCAACGCTATAGCTAGATTTATAGCACTTTGGACCTTGAAAAAGAAGAAATACTGTGCTACATGCTAGAGCATATCCTAAAATTTATATCTCAAGAGGATACTATCTCTCTATTAAGAGATATTGCAGAAGAATATAACAAAAACACTCTTTTCATTCAACCTAACAAAGCTCCAGACCCTGATGAATTCTCAACACATTTTTATCAACATTATTGGGAAGTTATAAAAATTGACTTTTTGTTGAATGGTGGATTATTCATTTATGAAAAATTGCATTGGAGGGAGTATCGAATATTCCTTTTTAAATTTAGTCCCTAAGTAATGAAATCCCTCAACGTTTGCCAAATTTCAACCTATTTTTCTTTCAAATGTTTCTTACAGTTTTTTTTTCCAATATTTCTGCAATAAGGCTCAAGTTTCTTCTTCCAAAAATCATCTCTCAAAGCCAAAGAGGCTTTGTTTATCAAAGGAATATCTTTGACAACATCATGTCATTTAAAGAATCTATACATTCCATCCATGAAAGAAGCCATAAACGAATGGTGATAAAGTTGGACATGGAAAATTCCTTTGACCAAGTCTGACATGGATTTATTTTCAAGGTTATGTCAAATTTTGGATTTAATAGCAAGTTTATACTTCGAGTAGCTCTCTGTGTTTTAATCCCTTGGATATTTCCCTTGGTAAATAAGAGATCTACAAGCTTCTTCAAATCCTCGAGGGGTTTGTGTCAAGACTACCCCCCCTCTCCCTTACTTTATATTTTAATGGAAGACTCTCTCAGCAAGCATATGGATTTTGAGAGGCAGGGTGAAAGGACCCCTGACATTTGGTATACAAGAGGAATTGATAACACAAACCATTCTCAATTTGTAGATGATACTCTTATTTTGGGAGGTTATTCAACTATTACTGCCAAGAGATTCAAGATAATTCTTGATCACTTTCTTGAGGAATCCCATGGTTTGATAAAATCAAGGAAGTCATAGATTTAGTCTTGGAATATTAGTTTTAGAAATCAAAATAAAATAGTAATAATCTTACGATTTCACTTGGCCGAATCCTAGAAAGAATTAAAATATCTTGGCAATTCTATCTATTTAAAAAATCACTCCTCTCAATCCTTGGCTAGTATCATCAATAAATTCAAGCTAGAGTTTTGTCATTGGGGTGCCTCGTGGCTCAATCTAGTAGGTCAACTGGTTTTGATAAAGACTATTTTTTCAACTCTCCCTCTCTAATAGTTCTATACTTTGCTTTATCCACATGATATCCTATTGAGAATGGCGAAGAGAATTCATAATTTTTTATGAGAAGGAGGTAAATCCAGTGCAAAGAAATTCCATTTATTCAAATGGGCCATAGTTCACTAGCCCAAACTTCATAGTGGAATTGGTATTAGATACCCACTACTTATGAAAAAATCCATTGGAACAAAATTGGTCGGAGGTTTTTATCTCCAAATGAATAATGGTTGAAGGAGGTCCCATGTTCCAAATATCTCTTTGGGTGCGCTCTTTGCTTCGAATCACTTTAAGCGCATTCAGGAGTTCCATCTATTTATAAAATTTTCATGGCTTCAACCTCCCTCATTAATTCAAAACATTTTTGGAAGCATGGTAATGGAATGAGTATCAATTTATTGTATGATAGGATAATGAATAAATAGACCCCTGAGAGGGACAAAGAAATATGGCCATTGAGGGAGATGTTTACATGAAATGGAAAATTTACCTTGGATGATATCTCAAGCTAGCACTATGAAGGTAACCAGGAGTGATGGAATTTAGAATTCATTCCCCATAATCTAATGCATATAATCCCAAGACTTTGTGTTCATATTGCTGGCTACAACCTATGGAAACATAATGAATTTGATGAGAGAGGTTGGAAATCTTCAGTATATGTTGATGAGATCCAATATTGTAGCAAGGATGTTGCAACTCCTAGGGCTAACAACTTTACTTCATCAACCCAGGGTTCTTAAAAAAGTGGAGGTGACATTGTTGTATACATAGTAGATGCAATGGTCTACTCTTATCACTTTTCAACTAGGGTGATAGACCACTAGGTTTTTTCAAACCAGTGTTCTATTGACTAGAAGGAGACCGACTACTAATAATAAATGGAAAACTGTCTATAATGTAGAAAGGAAATGCTACCAATCTTAGGAAATGAAAATGTTTAACGGGAAAGTGCTATGAAGTGACATGAAATTATCTAGCTGAGAATTTACACATTACTTGCAAAAGAGACCTAATCTAACCATGCATTCTAACATCTAGTTAGTTATACTAAGTAAACATGGAAATTAACCTCAAACTAGTCTGACTATTGTATGCATGTACTAACTAGAAATTGCAAAAAAGAGTCTTTTTTTTATTTTCAATGTTATAAATGTAAATGATAAGTGAACCAATCTGATATTTTGCAAGGGAGAAAGGCATGGGAAATAGGTCCAGAATGGTGCTGAGGGTATGGAAGCTAAGTGGAGGCCTAACCTAAGCTTAGATGAGAATTTTTGCTTAATTCAGGCTTAAAACAAGCTGCTACAGGGTTTCTTGTAGTACTACAGGATGTCCTAGTTTTTACTACAGGATGTCCTAGTTTACTACAGGAAACAAGTTAAAATCTATAAGAGGGTAGGAGATGAGGAATAAAGTGTGGGAAAGGTGTCTGATGGTGGGATAAGACAAAGAGGATGTGTATACTGCCCAAGGCTCAACCCAACTCTTCAAGATGGTTGGGTTTGCTCAAGGGAGATGTCCACTTTGCTACAAAACAAAAATTCAGATTACTGGGGTTGGTAGATTTGGGTAGTATGGGTAAAGACTACTTGGATGAGGCTAGTGAAATGAGTTCTCCCTACAGATCAGAATCTCCTACAACACCATACATTCTTTCCTTCATTTACGCATAACTTCATTTACATATAGAAAAGATGATTTGAATTTAGGAAAAACAAAATTATTGATTCCTAATGGTGAAATCTATGAAATGTAATGCTCTCTAAACTACAACAACTTCAAAAACCAAAATGACAATTGCAGGTGCCTCTAAGGAATTATAAACAGTAATCTACTCAATCAAGAACCCTAGCCATGCAATGATTTAAAGAGACAAATCTACTTTAGGGGTTGTGAGAGTGGGGCCCTCATACCATGATCCCATGAGGGAGATGAGGAAGAGGCCATTATCACAAGATTTTCTAAAGTATTCACTTTTACTATTGTATCATTGATCTACCTTTTCAACTAATGGGAGAAAAACTAAACAATCATTCAAGTACTTTCAAATGGGATAAAACAAAAATAACTTCATCAGCTAACTATGAATGTAATCTAAGCATAAATTTACAAAAAGAAGAAGAACCTATATTGCTAGGGTTGGGCCCTAACCCAAGAGCTTCAAACCTCTCAGTTAACTCAGTGCTTGATCAAAGAAACCCTTTCCATTATCACCAAAATGTCAAAAATAACATGAGAATAATAGTCACAATGTCTTATGCTCAAAATTGCCTCTTGGATACAATAAAAAGCCAAATCCTAATGAGGCACTAGGCCTTCTTATTTACACAACTGAAACTACTCACAACTTCCTTAAAATTAGGGAGGCTTGGCTCCCAAATTCAAGATTAACTTGTCTTCAACTATCACTAGCTTGGATGCCAATGACCTCGGTGGGCTTGGCTGCATGTAACTCCGAGTTTATGAGATTTGGTGGAGGAATCTTCGAGTGATTGAGGAGTCAAGGAGGGAGATCCAATCTCCTAAAATACCTCTTTCTTGTCTACTTCGAGTTCCTGCACTTAAATTAGCCAAAAGATGCTCCAAATCCTACAATTAATGCACATTAGGCCACATGACATAACATCTCACCTTGACCCTTCTCACTAAGCAAAATATAATAAAACATGTAAATAAATGTGAGAAAAGTTAGTTTTAATAAGATGGTGAGTGGCATTAAGGTCCATATAATTTACCTATTGATGAGCCTCGTCATCACCCCCATACTAAAAGTGTTGCTCATCCTCTGAGCAACTTAATCTATGTCCATGCTTTTCATTCCTCTTGTGGCCTCTTTGACATCCCAGACTTCTATTGATGTAGTCTCCTCTTGTGGATAAAATCTTGCATACTTCTCTATTTGCTCCCATTGCTTTCTTTCCTCTTCCTCCTTTCTTCCTTCTAACACACCCAATAACAATGGTGGACTAAGTTTCAAACCAATCGAGTTGATTTTGAGTCTCTGTAGTGCCTTCCTATATAGTGGGGTCATTTCTAGTGCATCTCTCATTCTTTCAGGGGAATGGTACTCCCTGATCCTTAGGATGCATGGTAGGTACCCCATATCCTTTGGCATGCTTGTTGGCTTTCATCCCCTAGAAATCTCATGGTGTCTTCAAAATGGGTCACTGATTTCTCTTGTGTAGCTAAGTATCTTGGTGCAAGATGGGGATCATTGGCAATGATTTTGTGGGTGCTAATTACAACCATGGAATTGATTTGTTTTTCTATGATATAAAGGCGCTCTTTTTCTTCTCTTTCCAACACCCTCTTTACTTCCTTAGCCCTGACATCCTCATGACTTATCCATGATGCAACGACCATTAGTTTTAAGTGCCCCAACTTTGCATTGGTGTCCCACACATTCAAGTTTGTTAAGGCCAAGTTGTGTAAGTAGAATTCACATATCTTGGCCTTATCCTCTAGGGTGCTTTGGTCACATAGCTCAATGAACTGCCTATAGTATTGGAAAGGCATAGTCCCCCATTGTGCTAGTACCCTTATCTTAAATTGCGGCCATTGATCTTTTGAGTACATGGCATATGCATTTGGTGGCATCCTGCACTAGAGTGCCTCCATAGAGAGGCTTTCCATAGTGGTCAATTGGCTCTCTTTTTGCTATACCTACTTCCTCAGCCATGTGTTTTCAAATTCTAGTTGAGATTTCATAATTTGTTCCTTGTCTCTTATCCTACTCAACTCTCTACCCATATCTAGTAGCTTCTCTTCCATATGGCCCACATCCTCCACATTCTTTGATTTAGTAATTTTCATCCAGCGATGTGTCCTTCTTGTCTCCTTCTCAATCTCAAAGAAGAGAGGGATGACACATTTATGTGGTATTACTCTGCCTCCTTCAATGAACCTATAATAAGAGCTCAGATTGGGTTGTGGGCTAGGTTCATGCAGCTCTTGGGATTCTCCCTTTAATGTCTTTGGAGAATTTGCCTCCTCTAGTACTTGTGTTGCTCCTTCCTTGCCTTTCCTCTGTCCTTACTATCCTTCCTATTGCTTTTTTTTGTGTTTCCTGTAGTGCTGACAGAGTTTCCTGTAGGACTTTTTGTGTTTCCTGTAGGAGGATTTTTCCTTTTTAAAATGGGGTCAAAGGTTCTTTGATTTGCTTTGCTGATGCTGACCTGGTGACAAGCCTCCTAACATAGGTGATTGGCGACTTTGGGGAAGCCTGTTTTGATGTGCCCTCTTCACCTTTCATTTCCGGGGAGACTAGTTTTTCTTTTTCTTTTGGTGAGTCCTCAATAATGATAGGAGTCTTGGTGGGTGTTTGTGGTCTCCCCTGTTTGATCCTAGTGCTCCTCCTTGTTTTGAAATATAGGGGAGTCTGCCTCTGCCTTTTTCCTGTTGACTTTATGGGTGTGCTTAGTGAAATCAAGGCAACATCTACCTCCCTCTCTGTGGGTTCAGGAGAAAATCTTGGATATTCCTCCCCTTCTGTGGTATTCTTTTCAGGGCTTGCCTCATCCTTCTATTCTTCCTCCCCTCTTTTCACTTTTCCTTCTTCTTCTTCCTCTGTTTTATTTTTCTTTGCCTTCTCTTCTTCATCTGGTTCTTCCTCTTCTTCTTTAGGTTATTCCACTTCTTCTTCAGGTTCTTCCTCTTCTTTTTCAGGTTCCTCTTCTTCTTCCTCAAGTTCTGCTTCTTTCTCCTCAATTTCTTCTTCTTCCTCCCCACTAGTAGAGGTTGGGTCCCTCTCATATTCAATTGCTTCAATTACATCCTCCTTGTCCATGTCCCTAAATGTGGACCATAGAATATGGACTCTTAACTGGCTCAAGTCATCTTCTAGTATGAGCTTGATGAGCCCATGATGTGCCAATTGTTGATGTTCCTCCCTATACCTTTAGGCTCATGTATATTATTGATTGAAACAAGAAGTAGGGTACACTAAGTCTTCTATTAAGGGGTAACTCCTCTCCAAATCTCAACTCATGGAGGAGTCTAAATTAGTAACCATAGATTATACTGAGCCTTCCTTAACAAGAAATATATTTGAGAATGTGATAGCTTACTTCATCCCAAGGATAGAGAAGGATGTCCCTTCTAATCCCATTTTTGTCTTCAATTGGCTCTTCATCTCTCAAGAAAAAGTTCTTCTTATCAAAAGTGATGCTAGCTTTATCCTCCTTTCCCCATTGCATGCCTAGAGGAAGTGTAGTGATTCTGCTAATGATTTTAGGAGTAATTGTTATTGAAAATCCTCTTACCACAGAAGTAGCATTGATTATAGCCTAATGGGTGAGTGACATGGTAAATTCTCGAACTACATCATCATAATATCCTCTAAGCATCTCGAATAATCCCAACCATTGATGCCTTATAAATATATCTACCATAGGGGTATGGAGGTGTATTTTGGATGTCCTTGCGGGCTCCCTTCTATTGAAAACTCCTATCATTTTATCCTCTCTGGCAAGTTGAGTGTAGGGAGTTTAGTTGATCAGGTGCTTAGTATTTAGCTCAAAAATCAAAGTTCTCAGATTGTCTTGAAACATAAAAGATTGCGTCCGTCTCAGAAAAATGATCCTAGCACAACTCGTTTCGTCAAAAACATAGTTCTTATGAGAATGTTATTGTGCTCTGATTGCTTTGCTAAACAGGCGAAATTAAAAAAAAAAGGCCCAGTCACTACACTGTCAACAGTCCATACTACTGATGTGGTAGATGACTAGGCATGTTCAATGATTGGTCAACATTGAATCAGGGATGGACAATTGTCAACATTTGGTTTGGTTGTACAGTGGTGAGTTGTTGCATTTTTATTGGTTTGATTTTAGACTAATGGAAGAATGCCACATGGCAAGCCCGGAGGCCACCACGTGGTACCTCCCAAGGGTCAGTTTGGTGGTCTACATTGGAGCAAAATTTATTGGCGGAATGCGGGGTCGAACCCATGACCTACCGCATGGTCGAACCCATGACCTACCGCATACCAACCTCAAGCCTTAACCATCCACTCTACACAAAGTTTCTTAACCATAGAGTTCACGGTTTATATTTGAATGTGTAAAGTTTGGAGGGTGGCGGTTAGGGGAGGGCCAGCCCGCAGGCCAGCGCCCACCCCCCCATGTGAACACAATACAATAAATCACAAGTGGTCACAGTCACGTAGCTCTGACGGTTAGCCAAACCAGCATGCAACAGATCCCATGTGAACACTACATAACAAAACCACAACTGTTATGTTTAACCCAACAGATATACAAACCACAACTCCAACGGTTAGCATGTGAACGACAGAGCATAATGCCTAATGGTTAGTTGGGTCCGATGGTTCTGACAGACCCTAACCGTAACGTTTAATGCGACTAACCATTCCATGTGAACAGTGCACCATTGCCATCGAAAGTCACAGTGTCGTTAGCGCTAATCTGGTTTTGAATTAATTAAGCACAATTAAGCCTTAATTAACTACAAGTTTAAACTAGTGGTAAATTTGGCGGTTCCACTAAACTCGGGCCTACTACCAATTTTAGCGGCACTAACTGGAGATGTTCCATATTTAGAGGAGAAAATGTAGGAAAAGACTGATTGAGCTATAGAGAAGTCAATTTTTGACGAAATTGAGCTCAGAAAGAGGTGTTCTTAGCTAATTTGGACATTTTGAACACATTGGTGTAGGTATCAGGAGCCATAGAACTTTTTAAACAACATTTTTTTCCACATTTATTTAATAGAAAGGCCCAATCCATGGAAGTTGCACCAAGGAGATGTAGCCCAGGAGGGGTGAACTCCTTCATCAAAACACTGCGTTAATGTGTCTCTTTGATGGTTTGTTGTTCTCTGAATATTTTTTGTTCATTATTTGTTTCTAAAGCTATTTTTCTCATGAATTTATTTGTAAACTTAAGTAAATTTACCTAATTTTATGCACAAACAGCTAATGAAAACTCAGCACAAGAAGCAATAAACAAACATATATTTATAAATATGTTATTTCTATTAGCACAAAAAAACTAATCATACAAAAACATATCATTGGTGGCTTAGCTCTAGAGATTTCCAAGGGGACTGTGGGTTTATATTTTAGTAGGGTGATTGCAATTCTCTCTTTATCCCCACACAATTCCTCTGCACAATTTTTTCTACCACTAGGGCCACTATAATTACTAGAGAAAAATGAAGTTTTTTTTTTTCTCTTTCCTAGCTATTAAGTCAAAAAACAGAGGATATGAGCCACCTACCTTTCACTATGATGCCATCGGTGAGGAGAAGTTCTGAATAACTGGGCCCTAGGCACCCGCTTCTAGAGTTTTTTTACAATTCCCACTACTTCCTATAGTTCTATTCTTGTCCTATAGGTGTTCCCTGTAGGATGGACGAAATTGGTTTGCTTCTTTGATGGCTCTTCCAGGTGGTCTCAGTTCTCTTGATCTCGAAATGAACGATGTGTGCATTAATTTAGGATTTTTTTCTATTTATGGTTGATTCCTTGGGGCACTGTGTTGGTTGTCAGTGTACGTGATTTCCCCTTTTAGACCATTGGCCCATCGTTAGTTATCATGTAACCTTCCCTCGTAATCATCACCCACTCCTGTACAACTTAACTCGACCACCTTTTCAACTCATTTTCTTTGATGTGACCTTGCCACATGGCCTGCTGACTAGGAGTTTACTTTTTGTTTTCGAGCTGAGGGTGGCCAAGTTAATTGGCCACCTTCAGCTTATAAAATCAACTTTTTGATATTCCTACACTTTTATCATATTCGTACTTAGGAAATAGTGTGCATGAGGTGCCATACCTGTTCCTTCCTTCGCTTGGTTGATGCATTTTGGAGGGTGGCTCTATTCTGCTTCTTCTTGTTCAAGTACGTGTTTTTCCTTGGCTCTTGTTTTGTTGATTTCACCTAGCTAATATATTTGTCTTCTTTGTTGTGGTGTGTAGGTGCTTGGCCTCCTCTGCTACTGTTGAGCTCTGGATAGGTGCCATAGTGTCTACAGGGGTGCTGAAACTCTTTTTTTGCATGGATGATGAAGGAGGAGGCATGGAGAATTGTTGTTGTCATAACAAAAGTTGCTATAGGATTTCCTCTTTAATAATTCTTTTGTTTTTTTTTCCACTTGGAAGTGGAATAGGTGCCAAGGTAGGAGTGGAAGGGGTGGAAATGGGGGAGATGGAGTGGTAGGTGAGTGAGGCCAATGATGGTATGACCCTTGGACATATATATACATACATATATATACCTATATATATATATATATATATATATATATATATATATATATATATATATATATATAATTTTCCTTTTTCAGTGGTTTTTGATGGACACAAAGGGTGGCTGGTCATGAGTTGGTGTTTGGTGATATGTGGTGAGGTGAATGGTCCCCTCTTTCAACCCAAAATAGGCCTGCATCATCATTCCTCAATCGGAATTCCATTTTTGTAGAGTTTCAGGACATCCTGCAGTAACTATAGGAAATCCTGTAGAAGTCAGAAAATTGCTTGCAAACTGGTTTTTGATGTTTGGAAATGAGGATGGATGATGGAGACATGATAGGCATGGGAGATATGAATTGAAGGAAGGAAGAATGGGGTGTTTCTTGGCTTTCTAACCTCTGAACGTGGTGTCCTTTGTTTCCTTGAAAACCTGAAAAAATCACACAATTTTATTTGTGGGCAGGTTTGAGGCCCCTGCCATAACATTTTTTCTTTTTCTTTTTCTTTTTAAAGACACACAAGTCACATAAAAGGAGGTTTTCAACCCATTTTCCTACCCTAGGTACCTCAAGGGAGGTTTTTACCCAAGGATATTTTATTTTCACTTTTTCACTGTTGGGCTACCTCAAGGAGGTTATCAACCCAAAACTTGGCCTCAGGCACCTCATTGAGGTTTTCACCTAGGTCCCTTATTGCTTTTTTTCTCCTTTTTCATTTTTTTCTTCAAAAATAAAACAATCTTCAAGAATTCGGTGAGTTGGAAGATGAGACACTTCCAATCACATTCACTTCCTTACTAATAGTACTGATAAACTCTTCCTTTGACAGAGGTCTTTTGTAGGCTTTCAATATGTATCCATTGAAAAGCAAGGGGATACCTTCTTCATCAATGGTTATGATATGAACAACCCCATTTTCATGGCACTTTTCTATCACATATGGGCCCAACCATCTGGTCATCAATTTTCCTTTGAAGTCCTTGAACCTGGAGTCATATAGCAGAGCCCAATCACCCTCTTGAAAAACTTTTTCTTTGATATTTTTGTCATGCCAAAAATTTCTTTGTAATGGAGTCACCTCTGTGTGTAGGAAGGTCTGCATCTTGAATTCATCTAACCCATTGAGCTGGAGCAGCCTCTCTTGTTGTGCCCTTGTAACATCCAAATCCAATTATGCTTCCATTCTCAAAGTGTTGTACTCAAACTCAATGGAGAGCAGAGCCCTCTTCCCATTAACCAAATCATAATGGGTGAAGTCAGTGGTTGTCTTCGAAGTTGTATTACAGGCCCAAGTGGCCTCCACTAGTCTGTCAGCCCAATCTTTCTTGTTGCTTCTCACAAACTTTGTGAGAATACTTTCAAATGCTCTATTGGTAACCTCTACTTGTCCATTGGCTTGAGGATGGTAAGAAGTTGACTTCCTGTGCTTGATCTTATGCTGACTCAACAAATTCCCAATCAGGTGCGAGATGAATTGAGAACCCTAATCAGTGACTAGCTCTCTAGGGTACCTAAACTTGTAAAACAAATTCTCCCTTAAGAACTCAGGCACTTTCTCTTCTGATGCTACCTTGACAGCCTTGATTTCAGCCCACTTTGTCAAGTAATCAATGCACATAATTATGTACTTTTTCTGCCCTGATGGTGGATCAATAAGCCCAATGAAATCCATGCCCCACTTATCAAATGGCTCAAGATTCACTTGAGGTTGCAAAGGAATTTCATCCCTAGGAGTAGTTTTCCCCATTCTTTCACATTGGTCACATCAACTGGTATATCTTCTTGCATATTGGTGGAGAGTGGGCCAGTAGTAGCCAACTTCTAGTACCTTGAAGGTTATCCTCTTGGTTGCAAAGTGACCTCCAAAGGCCCATAATGACAAGCTAAAAGGATGTCAAATAATTCCTCCTCCCTGACACATTTCCTCAAAATTTGATCTAGGTCTAGCTTGAAGAGATTGCCCCCAATCCAAGTGAATGATGCACTTTTTCTTATAATTCTTCCTTTTTTCCTTGGAGGACAAATTTGAAGGGAATTGTGCAGCCACTAAGTACTTGGCTATGTCAGCAAACCTTGGAGAGAGAACTGAAATAGCGAATACATGCTCATATGGCAACCAATCATCAACTATTCCTTCCTCACCTGCACGAAAAGCCAGTTTAGACAAAAAAATCTACAACTACGTTTTCTTTACCAGGCTTATCAATGATAGTTAGATCAAATTGTTGTAACAAAAGCAATCATCTAATAATTCTGGCATTCACATCAAGCTTTTTCATCAAATATTTAATAGCAACATGGTTAGTATTTACAAAGGTCTGTTAACTAGTGATGTAATTTCTAAATTTATTCAAGGAATGGATAATAGCTAGGAGCTCTTTTTCAGTCACAGTGTAGTTAAATTTAGCCTTGGACAAATTTTTGCTGATGAAGTAAATGGAATAAGGTAACTTGTCATCTATCTAGCCTAGAGTTTCTCCTATAGCTTTATCAAAGGAACCAACGTGGATGTGGAAAGGAAGAGCCCAATTTGGGCCTCAGAGTATAGTTACAGTAATCAACTTTTCCTTTAGGGTTTCTAGGGCCTCTTGGTAGTGTTCTAGCCATACAAATTTGGAGTCCTTGGCCAATAGTCCAAAAAATGGTGAGGCTACTTTTTTGAAGTCCTTTATGAATCTCCTATAGTATCCAACTAAGCCCAAGAAACTTCTGACACCCATCTACTTATGAGGAGTAGGTACCCTCTTTATGATAGAAATTTTATTTGGGTCCACTTGCAGTCCTTCCTGGGATATTGAGTGACCTAGAACAGTCCCTGCATTCATCAAGAACTCACACTTCTCAAGACTAAGGGATAATTTCATTTCAATGCATTTGTTTAATACTTTCCCCAAGTTAGAGAGAGCCTCTAGGAAATCACATCGATAGGGGGTGAAATCATCCATATAAATTTACATAGAGTCATGAACTAGCTCTGCAAAGATTCTCAGGGTGACCTTATGAAAAGTGGCAGGGGAATTGCATAATCCAAAAGGAAGGAACCTATAAGAAAAGGTACCCCAAGGACAAGTGAAGGTGGTTTTATCTTGGTCCTCTAGGCCGATTTGTATCTGATTGTAACCACTGAATGCATCCAGGAAAGAGAAGAACTTCTTTCATGCAAGACCATCTAATACTTGGTCAATGAAAGGTAGATGGAAATGGTGTTATTTTGTGGCTTTGTTTAGCTCTTTGTATTCCACACAGATCCTCGACTTCCCATTCTTCTTTGGGATCAGAACCAGAGGAGACACCCACTCACGATTTGAGATGGGGTAAAAGAACCCTACATCCAACCACTTCTGCAGTTCTTCTTTAACTATATCTTTGAGGGCTGGGTTCATTCCTCTTTGAGGTTGGCGCACTAGCTTGTAGCCTTCCTTGATGTAAATGTGGTGAGTACACACCGAAGGGTGCAATCCCTTCATTTCCTTGTAACTCTAGGCAAAGGCATCCAAATTATCCCTTATCATGTCACATAACTCCTTTTCCTGATGTGTAGAGAGAGAGGGGTTGATTTTCAAAGTTCTTTCTGGACCAAATTCTGTATCTTGACATGAGT
Organism: Pinus tabuliformis; assembly: GCA_031772625.1. Classification (NCBI taxonomy): domain Eukaryota; kingdom Viridiplantae; phylum Streptophyta; class Pinopsida; order Pinales; family Pinaceae; genus Pinus; species Pinus tabuliformis. The sequence goes on along the minus strand of CM062818.1, from coordinate 484,295,439 downwards.
AGGACTCGATTCAACTAGGCACAAATTAGTCCAAGGGTTATCTTCATCTTTCTTTACAAACTCCTTAAGAGACATGGTGTTGGGGGGATGATTATGGAGGATTCTCTCAATCAAACCATCTTCATCAGGTTCCCCCCTCCTATAGTAGCATCTAAGGTACAAATTGGGGAAGAGTAGACTTCATCTTCATCCTCCTCTTCTAACCATAAAGGTAAGTCATGCTCTAGAGATGGTTGAGTTAGAGGGTACAAGACCAATCGTTTGGACAAATGCCCATTTTTAATGGTCATATTGCCAGCCCTGCAACTTATGTAAGCATCAATAGTGGCTAACCATGACCTTCCAAGGATTAGAGGATAACCATTGAACTTGGTCTTAGGTTGGAGAACTAAGAAGTCAGCAGGGTATTCCTAGGAATCAATGGAGACCATCACATCCTCAACAACTCCCTTAGGAGCTACTATGGATCTGTCTGCAAGCTGCAAGACTGTTGTGGTCTTCCTTAATGATCCTTAGAGATTCAGTTTAAGCATAATATCCTTAGTCATCACATTTATGGCAGCCCCAAGATCGATCAAGGTGTGGAGGACAATGATAACATCGATGTGCACATCTACCACAGGACTTCCAGGATCTAGATACTTCGGGAAAATCACTCGCCCCAACATTAAGTCATAAAATTGTCTCATGACATTAATGGTAGAGGTATCTTTCTTTCACCTCCCAATATGTTTGAAGAATTTTTCCTTGATTAACTTGTTTTAGATGGGGTTATCCTTGATAGATTGGATGAGCAAGATTCTAACACACAAGTTTTTCAATTCACATAGAAGTTCAGCCTCTTCTGGGGTGTGCTGGATAGGATGGATTAGTCTCTTAGGAAAAGGAGGTGGATTGGCTTGATGAACACTCTTCTCCTTTTCCTCTTCAAGCTCCTCAGGTGGAGATGGAGGTTGATTATCTGGAAGCACTCTTCCAGACTTGAGGTTTACTTCTTGAATTTCCATAGCATATGCGGGGTAAGATGTTTCCCCACTATAGACCTGTTGTGCTTGTTTGTTGTTTGGGTTTGGATTTGATTGAGTAGGCATTTGAGGTTGCTTAGGTGGAGCATGGTGAAGGAGTTGTGGTTGAGATGGAGGTGGAGGTAGTATGGATGGAGCTTGGTTGTATGGGGGCCTCCACCCCTGGGATGGTGTATTCTATTGAGGTTGTAGGAGAGCATATGGTTAAAATGATTAATTGGCATGTTAGGAATGGTATTAAGGTGCAAAATACCAGGGAGAAGGTGTGGACCATGAAATATGAGCCGGAGGACACCAAGCGGGAATGGATTCATTTTAGTTAGGGTTGTAATATGAATATGACACCCTTTGCATGCCTTACTGGTATGGTCGAGGTCCTTGAGGCCTTCTTTGGTTGATATAGCAGAGTTTTTCAGTCACACCTTCAGTTCCTTGATACACAACTTTCAATCCAAGCAGATAAGGACACTTTTCTGTGGAGTGGTTCTCCTCACAGACTAAGCATATCTCTATAATATTCAATGGAAATTCATTTCTAGGGTGCCTTCTAGTGCATCTAGGGAAAAATACAGTTAAGTCTCTTTCGGCTTCCTCTTGATCTGCATGGTGTCGATTTTCAGAGCTAGGGGATGCAACAGTTCACTCTTGAAGTCTTCCAACATGTTCCCAATTTCACTTTTGATGGATGTGTTGGAGGAGGATGAACTGGCCAAAGATTGACTAGCCCTACCCTTCTTTCTGGCTGCCCTAGAATGATTTTTGAAAAATGTCTTGATATCATCATAGGATAACTAGTAGATGTCCCCTCCTGACAACATGTTTATGGTTTCTAGGAGATATTCCTTGACCCCTCTAAGAAGGACTAGCTTGAGTAATTTAGGATCAAGGGTGCATCTGGCCCTTTTGTAGCTAAGTTTGAACCTTTCCTCATAATTTTCCAAAGACTCATCATGTACCAAGGTCATTCTTAAGATTTCCTCTTTGGTATCTTTAGAGCTACAATAATCACTATACTTATTATTGAGGGCTTGTTGCATTTGAGCCCCCAAGTAGTGATGCTATCCCCAAGTAAACTGATGATCTAGCACAAAGCTTCATCTTTGAGGGTGGATGAGAGAAATTTCAACTTCTGGTCAACAGAGGTATAATCATAAGTTTTGCATATGACCAAAAACTCAAACAAAAAGGTATATGGGTCCTCTAAGGTTAAGCCGTAGAATTGAGGAAGGGAAGAGGGGCTTATGTTTTTCATCCTAGCATCTCCAATAGTTTCTATGATGGGACAAGTACCCTCAGTTCCGTTTTCAGCTCCATTTCTATTTTCAATCCCATTCCTATTTTCAACCATGGTGTAGGTTGGTGGAATGGTTTCTTCTTCTTCTTCCCCTGTAGGTCACAACCACTAAGAAGAGGGAACGTTGGTTGTGGAAATTTGTTTCCTAAGTTGTCTCTACTCCTACGAGGCATGAAAGGAATTTGCTTTTTTTTTTAGGTTTTTTTCAGAACTACTTTCATAATGGAAAGAAAAAGGATTTGAAACTATTTTTTGAATGAAACTACTTGCAATATGGAAAGAAAGCAAATATTGCAACTATCTTTTGAATGCAAAACAAAAAGGAAAGAAGGAATTGCATCTATTTACTAAATGTTAAGTGGAAAGGAAAGCATAAATCGCATCTACTTAGACACCTCCTCGACAACGACGCCAAAAAGTGATGAGCTCCAGTATTGCAGCAAGGATGCTACAACTCCTATGGCTACCAACTTTACTTCATCAACATGAGGTTCATACAAACTTGGATGTGACATTGTTGTATACACAATAGATGAAATGATCTACTCTTCTCACTTTTCAACTGGGGCGATAGACCACTAGGGTTTTTCAAACCAGTGTTCTATTGACTAGAAGGAGTCTCACTACTAACAACAAATGGAAAAATATCTGTAATCCAGAAAGGAAATGTTGCCAATCTTAGGAAATGAAAATGATGAATGGGAAAGTGCTATGAAGTGACATGAAATTATCTAGCCGTGAATTTACAGATTACTTGCAAAAGAGACCTAATTTAACCGTGCATTCGAACATCTAGTTAGTTAGACTAAGAATGGAAATTAACCTCAAAATAGTCTGACTATTGTATGCATGTATTAACTAGAAATTGCAGAAAATAGTCTTTTTTTATTTTCAATTTTATAAATGTAAATGTTAAGTGAACCAATCTAATATTTTGTAGGGGAGAAAGGCATGGGAAATAGGTCCAGAATGGTTTTGAGGGTATGGAAGCCAAGTGGAGGCCTAACATAAGCTCAGACGATCATTTATGCTTAATTCGGGTTTAAAACAAGCTACTATAGGGTTTCCTGTAGTACTACAGGATGTCCTGGTTTAATACAAGTAATAGGATGAAAGCTATAGGAGGGTAATAGAGGTGGAATAAAGTGCGGGAAATGTGTCTGATGGTGGGATAAGACATAGAGGAGGTGTATATTTCCCAAGGCTCAACCCAACTCTTCAAGATGGTTGGATTTTCTTAAGGGAGATGTCCACTTTGCTATAAAATATAAATTCGGATTAGGGGTTGGTAGACTTGCGTAGTATGGGTGAAGACAACTTGGATTAGGCTGGTGAAATGAGTTCTTACTGCAGATCAGAAACTCCTAAAACAACATACACCTGAAACAACATGCATTATTTCCTTCATTTATGCATAACTTCATTTACATATGGAAAAAATGAGTTGAATTTAGGAAAAACAAAATTATTGATGATTATTGGCGAAATCTGTGAAATGCAATGCTCTCTAAACTACAACAGCTTCAAAAACAAAAATGACAATTGCAGGTGCCTCTAATGAATTATAAACAGTAATCTACTCAATCAAGAACCCTATCCATGCAATGATCTAAAGAGACAAATCTATTTTTGGGGTTGTGGGAGTGGGGCCCTCAAACCATGATCCCATGAGGGAGATGAGAAAGAGGCCACTATCACAAGATTTTATGAAGTATTCACTTTCACTATTGTATCACTGATCTACCTTTTCAACTAATGGAAGAAAAACTAAACAATCATTCAAGTACATGGAAATGGGATAAAACATAAATAACTTCAGCAACTAACTATGAATGTAATATAATAATACATATACAAAAAGAAGATGAACCTTTGCTTCTAGGTTTGGGCCCTAACCCAAGAGCTTCATCCCTCTTATTCAACTTAGTGTTGGATCAAAGAAACCCTTTCCATTATCACCAAAATTTCGAAAATAACATGAGAATCATAGTCACAATGTCTTATGCTCAAAATTGCCTCTTGGCTATAATAAAAAGTTGAATCCTAGTGAGGCCCTAGGCCTTCTTATTTATACAATTGAAGCTATCAAAAACTTCCTTAAAATTAGGGAGGCTTGGCTCCCAAACTAGAGATTAACTTGTCTTCAACTATCACTGGCTTGGCCGTCAATGACCTCGATGGTCTTAGTTGCTTGTAACTACGAGTTCATGAGATCTGGTGGAGGAATCTTTGAGTGAATGAGGAGTTAAGGGGGGAGATCCAATCTCCTAAAATCCCTCTTTCTTGTCTACTTTGAGTTCCTACACTTAAATTATCCAAAAACTGCTCCAAATCCTGTAATTAATGCACATTAGGCCACATGACATAACATCTCACCCTTACCCTTTTCACTAAGAAAAATATAACAAAGTATGTAAAGGAATGTGAGAAAAGTTGATTTTAATAAGTTGGAGAGATAAAGGTCCATATAATTTACCTATCGATGAGCCTCATCATATGCAGTTCAAGAGGGGTATGCCACCCTCCTTCTTCCTTGAGGAACTCCCCCTAAATCATGCTACTAGATGAAAGTATGGATTTCTAACAACCTCCCCAAAATTAACTCCTTTTGTTGGCTATCGGTTCATAGTAAATTTTTGACAATAAATTTTTTAAGGAAGTGAGGTATTTAGCGATGTTCTTGATGCCAACTATGTAAGTAAAGCAAATAATCAATTCACCATATTTTTTTGAAGTGACCCTTTGTTAGAGAATTATGAATTTTGGTCTTTGCTCCCCTTTCAAAATGACTAATATGGCCTAGCTCGAACCTTGATCTCTTCTCTTACTAAATTCCACATTAATTATGTCGATTCTTTTAGAAGCCCAATTTTATACAAATTTGGAAATCTTTGCCAAAATTTTTCTGTTGGAAAGTTTGGCTTGCTAGAAATAATTGTATTTTTAATAATTCTCAAGTTCTTCCTCAATCGTAGTAATGAAAGATCTGCATTTTTTCTTTGATTTATGGTCCAAAAAATCAATAAATAGCCTCCACTATAAGGGTTAGATTCAATGGATATAACTTGGCTTTAAAAAATTTCTTTCAATTATGTTAGCACTAAGATTTGGGGGATTGCCAAAAGGATGAATAGAGAGGTAAAGAAACTTCATCTCTCATGGTTTGAATTCAAATGTTGGAGGAAATCTTCTTTTGATTTCATACTCAACTTCGATGGTGCATCAAAAAGAAATCCAGTGTTTGTAGGAGGGGAGGGGTTATCTATGGCCTCGATGAAAAAAAAGCCTTAGAGTACTAATGGGGTGTGGGAAAGGTGAAAAAGAATTAGGAAAAAGGCTATGGCTTATGTCAGACATACAAGGAATGTAAACAACTAATGTGGAAGATAAGCATTAGATTACATATATTATTGACATGATATACATTTATAGTACATTGGTGTGACCCTTGGATTCATATTACAAGTGGTCTCTTGGACTCCAGTGGCTGTTCACATTCCACACCAACCCATAGAGGATTAGGTGTCCAACATCCCCCCCCCCACCCAATCCAAAGGGGTATGTATGAGTCCAAGAAGAGAGTTTTAATAAAAAATGTGAAAAAATGCCTGGAAGCACTAGGCTGAATGTACTCTCTAAATTGTTGGTGTAAGGGGGGTGGTTTAAGGATGACCACCAACACTGGAATTCTTAGTTCAGTTCTCATAACTCTTCCAAATATGGAATGAAGCTGAGGTCTTCTACTAGAGGAATTTATCCTCATGTTTTGAAGAGGGAAACCTTCAACCTTGAATGGGAGGTCTCGCCCTGCATAAAAATGGAGAACCTTAACCCGAAAAGGGAGGTCTCAACCTGTGATGGTTTAAGGATGACCACCAACTCTGGAATGCTTAATGAAATTTCTAGAACTCTTCCAAAACTGGCAAGAAGCTGAAGTATTCTGCTAGAGGAAGTGTCCCCAATTCTATGAAGAGATGTCTCAACCTCGTATAGATGGTTTAAGGTTAATCATCAACTGAAGGCATGCTCATGGGCATCTTTGTATCTAGCTACAACTCTGAATCTGGTATGGCAGGTTGTGGCTCAGGATTGCTTGATGTGGCTTTGAAGCTTGTAGATGACCATCACTTCCCCCCTGTCAGATACAAGGTGAGATGATGGAGAAAACTCAACTGCAAGATTGTTCAATACTCTAGAACAAGTTCTAACATATGACTGAAATATCTTCTTGGCTGTTGAATCCCATTGCCAAGAAGCAATCCATCTAAGATGAATCGTTGTTCTTGCATGAGGCTTTTTTTTGAAGCATTTGTTTGAATAATGAGTGGTTTTATGATAGTGCTAACATGGATGAATATCAAAACAATGATCTTTCATATGGAAAACTCAGTCACAATGTTGGAATTTAACAATTTGTTGTGGATACTGTGGAAGAGGACTAGAATCTGAAACAACTAAAGGTGAAATGTCATGAAGAAATCCAGAACTCTGAAACTTGATGGGATTTGAGTAATCTGGAATGTGAAAGGAAACCTCCTTATCATATCTGAGACCTATTGTGTGCTTGTTATGGACAAGCTCTTCCCAAGATCTGATGATCGACTTGGGAAGTGCAGGCTGAATTTCTGCACCTGCATGCAAATATGCTCTTTAACTAGGCTTAGTGATTAGAACAATTTATGGTTGCTGATTACAGTCAACTTTGGACTCAAAAATGGGATTATTAGGAACAAAAACAAGTTCGGAATCATGAATACGCTATTGTATCTCCTCTTGATATAACAAAGATTCAAGCTGCAAAAAATCTGTCTTTTCTTATGCATCTTGCAGACAAGTTCGAATTTCTGAGAGAGTGTCTTTAATAATTTGGACTGTGATATAAACAGTGGACAACATTAGAGTGTTCAATAACTCTAACATATTATCAATTTTTTCCATTGTCTCAGTAAAAATTAAAGCCCTCAGAGATAGAAAATGACGCATAATTATTGTTTTCAATATACATTTGTATCAAGTGCATTGGCAAAGCCCTCCAAGATATAACAATTTTAAGTTTTAGTTGTGTCAACTCCCAAGAGTTGCATCAACCAAAAGAACAAAGAGAAGGTATTGGAACCATCTTTTTGTTTTGGTAAATTGTACAAAATTTCAAGATATTCAACTAGGATTTATGTTACCCAAACAAAAATTGGTGCAATAAAAGTCACAAAAGAAGAATTTGATACCGACTTTCACAAAGCTACATAAGATATCATTTATGGAGATTGAATCTTCAAGGAAACTACAAATATTTATTGCAGGGAAATTTTTCACATGTAAATTCAATTAATTGTTAATATCTCACCAACATAAAGGCTTCTTTTACTCCGAGTGGGACTGATATACTAAGTGGATCAAGTGATGAAAATGTCTTTATATGGAAGGAAGATAGGCTAGAAGCAGATCATGGGACATCGAGGGGAGGTAACTATTGTAGACTGGTGTCCAACTGATTTTGTAAGATTGCAACTTGTTCAGATGATTACATGGTCCGATTTTGGAATATTAAGGATTTTAAATTTGAGAGTGAGTATTGTATTCCATCTATAGTCTGTTCAATAATATCAGCTTGTCCATATTTTGTCTCTCAAATATTATTTGATTCAGTCTTAAATCCACCTTATCTTCAAAGAGGAAAACCATTCTGGATTACTTTGGGACAAGTTGACAATTATATTATTAAATACATCAAGGCAGTTAAAGTAGTGTATACTATCTATAGACCTTGATCATCCACGTGCATTAGACCTTTTTTTGCGTGAGGCCTTCGGAAGAAAAATATGAGGCTGGTCTTCTCCTATTGCATCAGATGCTCGCTCTTGCTCTGTACAACTAGAACTACTCCGTAGTGATGATAGAATCAACTAAATTTTTAATGCAATTGATCTTCGATCTTGATGCTCCTCTACTGGTTACTTTGGTCCTCTCTTCCACCGATCTTTGTTAATATATAATGTAGACTTACAAACTGTTGCTTGGTGTTACTGCTTACCTCCCACTGTTCCACCAGTTGACCTCCCCTCTGCACAACAAGACTTTCTTCTGTATCTTTGATACCACAATAACGCAGACCTGAAAGTTAGGCTTAAATATTGGAGTTGTTTTGCATTCTTGAGAAATTCATTTTTTTTAGGACAAATCTTCTGTTTTCTAAAGATTATTTTGGAGATTTCTGATTTGGTATCAGATATCTCATAAGATAAATAACACAAAAATCGTACCCTTCTCACAATGAAACAATCGGGAATGCCTTTAAATATGACATCGATATGGAAACCTCTATTTCTATGCAAAAATCAACCAAAACTGTGGTCTTGATTCACAAATTTTGAAACCCTCAGGGGCTGGATATGAAAATAAAATTCCAATTATTGAAGAAAAACCAACTAATGAACCTGGTGAGGATCCTTTTAGTCGGAAAAAAAAAAAACGGAAAAGAAAACAAGGATTCTGAAGAACTAGCAAAGATGATTTAGGCGATGCAGCAGGCTTTGCAAGATTTGCAACTTCTAGCGTTGGCAAATTCGATGAAAGGCTTCCAGGTGAAAAAAATCCAAAGCACCTTGGCAAGCATCAAAAGTTTCTACTATTTGCAAAATGATCAGGGATTGGTAGTTGAGAAAAACAACAATGTGAAAAAGTTCTTCAAAATGTGCTTTCTAGTCATAATCACGATACACTTAACGTGGCTATTGAAGCTTTTAATGAAGAAGAAATACACATCATAAATGCAATGACAAACCTACAACTTTAAGATATCCCAACCCAGAAGAAGGCTAAGGTTGGTGATGTGTTGCAGGGGGACAGAGAACAGAGCAGGGAGTTTTCTTTTTTTGTTTGAATTGATTTACAACACTGCATGCAATAGATACCAATGCTATTCAAAGAGAAGGATAATCCACAACCCGTGGAGAAGGACACGCATCATGGCTCTGGGATTGAGATACAAAATCATTAAAGCATGCAACAGACCAACACTATTTTTTTTTCTATTTCAAGACTGTAGACAGCGCAAGGAAGTAGCTAACAAAGGGACAATTCTGCACAAATAGAGAAACACCCAAAATCACTACACCATAAAACTAGTGATTCAAATTTGAGCAGGGCAGGAAGGAACCTGCTCTGATACCATGTCAGATAGACATGGAATGCAAACAACTAATGTGGAAGATAAGCATTAGATTTCATATATTATTGACATGATATACATTTATATTACATTGATGTGACCCTTGGATTCATATTCCAAGTGATCCCTTGGACTCCGGTGGTTGTTCGCATTCCACACCAACCCATCGAGGATTAGGTGTCCAACAAAGCATCCTCCTTAGAAAATAAAATCATGTTTCCTCTCTCATTGTTTTGGGGGACTCTCTTAATATTATTTAGCACATAGTTAAAGATCCGTCTTGAAGAGATAATTTTTTGAATAATCTCTTAAAATGTATCAAGAAGGAAACAAAAGATATCCCTATTATGAGTTATAAGCATAACTACAAGATAAAAACAAGGAAGTGGATGGATGTTCCAATATAAGATGCAACTTGAAATTAGGTGAATTGATGAATAATGCCCAATTAAGGCCATCTTTCATTCCTTAGTAATAGTTCCAATGATAATTCATGTAGAAGCAAGTTATATCATGAACTAGCAGTATATGTACTATAATTATTTCTTTATTTTGGGGCTCCATTAGAAGGCATTCACCTCCAATCCTTCCCCCTCCCACCTTTTCTGTTTGAATAATGTACCTCTCGAGAGGACAAGTTTGATTTTGGATAGGAAGAACGGTCTGAAATACCTAGACTTACAATAATGTATTTCTTGATGTATTTTTTGCCAACTAGGCATGGATTTTGATCTATTACAAAAGTTTCGTTATTGTAAAAAAAAATTATTTTAAATGATTATTATTAATAATTACAAAAATATTTAATATATGAGTTAAACATATACACATTTCAAAAACATATAGTCACATTCTTAACCATGGTGATCCATTTTTTACTTTACCATGAATATTTTTAACCTGTAAATAGGCTTTATTTTTTTTTCACATAGGAAAATCTGGGTAGATCAACCCCGAAGGGAATCAAATCCTGTCAGCACTATCAAGGCCTAACCCCAAAGGCGTCGAGGAGAATTGACCCTATGACTTCTCGATTGGCAAGGCACTTAACAACAGGGACTCAACCAGGGGGCTTGTAAATAGGCATTGTTATAATACCATGGTTTATCAATACCAAATGCCTAAAAAGCCATAATTGATTTCACACTCAAAATATTTTATGTAGAATTTATTTTAATTTAATTTTGTAACATTTTTTTAGTTAAATTGAAAAGTAAAAATGACATAACTACTTTTGAGATAAATCTCAATCATCTATCCTAAATACTTCTATAATCACTTCTCAGATATTTCATAGAGGTTACATCCCTACCATCCATCTACCAATTATTGATAATTAAATTTAAATATGTCGTATGCCAAAATAGACACATACATGCCTATTAGTGTAATAAAATTTTAACTAGAAAACTTATAAAAAATTGGATGTATCAGAGATTTAAAAGTATAATTGTTTCCTTTTTTTGTCAATAAAATAACTAAATTTCATTAGAGACTAAATAAAATGTACATAACATTTTCCCTTAATATTCCACTAGTGAAACTAGACCAGTGGCAGAACCATAGCTTTTTAAGCATCCAAGTGTCTCTCTTAAAACCAAAATATTACAGGGCATTCCTTAGGCTTCAAGCTAGCTAAAAAATGAAAAAATAGATAACTATAGAAACTATTGAAGTAGGTAGAGGTCATCAACATAATTTTGGAAATTTTGACTTCTCGACAATGATGGGTTCTTTGTTGCTCCCCCTTAAGTAGCCTAAATGTTGGGAAAAATACTGAGAGGGGGGAAGGTGAATTAGTGTTTTAAAAACTCACTTATACTTTTCTTTTCTTATCCATATTTTTGTATGCAACTATACTGGAGCAAACCTATGTTTGTACGCAATTGTTATGCATAAAATTTGCATATATCCAGTTATCTAACCTTTGAGTTAATCCATAATCTATTTAACATGAACTGTTGTATCGATACTTCATTAGGAATTAATTAAAAAGTAACCATGTGCAGTAAAAATAGAATAAACCATCACACATAAGCAACACATCAACACACATAAGCACCAAGATTTTTAGGTGGAAACCCAATGTGGGAAAAAACCACCACTGATGTCATCTTTGTCTTAATCTTTTATTATAAAGGAAACATAGTACCACATTATACTGGCACAGACTCATACCAACATGCAGACACCCACTTGATGAAGGCTACATCCTTCTCTCATTCTCCAACACCCACTGGAAGGGGGCTCCAACCCCCTAATCGCGTTTACTAACACCCATTGGAAAGGAGCTCCTAACCCCTAATATGATTTACCATTTACCACTACATGGAAGATTTAACTCCCTTACTGAAGGCTATAACCCTCAACACCACCATGGACCGCGTTTCATAAATTTTCACACTAGATCCACTTGAACCAAAACATCACAACTTGTAGGCCACTTTTCATCCAATTTTTAGACTGGACCCACTAACATCATTTAAGCCCAATACCAAATATCAAAACTAAGACTAATAATTGCAACAAATCACTCAATCATTAAATCAACGTAATCAACCAATCAGTGAAACAACTGAGACCCAAATCAATCAACTTATTTTCAAACAACCAAAGCAGTGATATCACTGTAACCAGAATACAATATTGAACCCAAAAACTGCATCAACTCACTAAACCAACTAAAAACCCTAATCAATAAAATGTCAGAATGTATATGCTACTTTTATTTATCAAATCCATGTGTAGACGTGACATCCTTGAAGCATATATGTGTACATATCTCGAAACATTGAACCCTGAAATTGAATCATTGTTATTCTAAAACAAACACTGAGTTACACCCTGAACCACTCAATTGCTTTGAAATAGTCATAAAACCATCGCAGACCTTCAATCACATATAACTAGTAGCATCATCATTCTTCAATCAATTAATTCAACTTCAATCATCACTGTTAAACCCATATCATCAAGTAAGACTTCATTGACAGACAACATAAACAAATCAAGACTAAATAGAGTGATCAAACATCTTATTTAGAAAAACCCTATATTTTATACACGCTTTCCATAAATCACTTCCGCGTGTATACGTGCTTTTCAGGAATCAAATCCATGCACAAATCTTTCCAAAGTGCAGAATCGATACACGACTTACTAGTATTAAACCTGTGTATGTATGTGCCTTTCAGGTTAATAAACTTGTGTATAGATCTGCAACTATTGACTTATAGCTTCACTGCACATTAGACCTTCAGAAGAAACCCATCGCTCGACATAAAACATTAGTCAAACATAAATATTACAGATCAAATCGGTACATTATCAATATAGTTATTTCATATCTATTAGATCTCATCCATCATCAAATTACTGGGTGCAGACTTAGTTTCAGATCAAACTATTCATTAATATCCCATTACATGCATACTTGCTTTAGATTTGGCTATTTTTGAGATATTCATCAATTGCACGCTCACAAGTACTTTGACCTTAATCTCCCTATATATCTTAGCCCTTAGCCAATACCAGAGGTTAAAATCATACTAGTGTCGATGGTATTCTTTGACTGGATCAAATATTTATTAGTGCACTCAATACTATGGATCAATACCATGGTAAAGACCCTTGGTATTTAGAATACCATGGTGCAGAAACTGTACGTGCACTTTATTCTTCATCCATGCGTGTGTACGCAACTTTGTTTGACAGAACCCGCGTATACTTCTTCAAAATTCATCTTTATCATTCCTCTATCTCTGAACTGATATTACTTTGTCCAATCTTTTTGTCACATATGTACTCACTTAAATACTCATCCTGTTGACATCTTCATTCAGTAGGTTGCAATCAAAAGACAACTCATCAAGTAGGTTTCCATCAAGGACAACACATTAGTCATAATGCCAAAAATAATTCCAACAATCTCCCCCTTTGGACTTGATGGCAAGAAATTTGGTGTTTGGTCACAATAACCTTTAGGTACATGTAAACACATCTATAGATATACCAATAATTCTCCAAACACAAATATTCTCTCCCCCTTTGACATCAAGGGAAAAGTTTTGACTAATGTTGAATCAAGGCTTATCTCCTTTTGTTGACATGAGCATTGTAGATCTGATATGTTGAGTATGCATACCGAATATGGACCATGCTCCCCCTTAGCACATGATGAATTTTCTGAAGATATACAAATAAGTACATGACTCTATGACTCAAACAGACATGACCTTTCCTATCACCAATGATCATGCTTATATTGATCACCCAACAAAGTGGGGTTACAAACTACATCACATACCCAAATCATGAGATTACATGACTTGACCAGATTAGTCCATACATGACTGAATTTTACAATGATTTATAACATAGGTCTTTACATGACCTTAAAATCAAGAGATAGATATGGAATTTATAACCAAAAAAAAATACCTCAATAATACCATGATATTCATAAGAAACTATCATACACCATATAGGATCTGCAGCCTCAACATCTGGCCGCAGCAACATGAACAACATCATGCACATTTTCATCATCAATTTGCAAGATAAGACATATCATCAAATCTTTCACCATGTATGAAGAATAAGATTTTCAATAGAGATCTGCTATCAACTCATCCTCTTGACCTCATCAAGCCCAAATTTCTCTTTCCCTTAGTAGGAATAGCCTCAACCAATGTTCATCAAAGAAACATATATTTTCATGCATCAACCAAGCATATGCCATGTCACCAAATATCATCTAGCATATAAAGTAGTAAAATATAAAGAACCATATATTCACAAAACCATTTTCTTCATATGATGTACATGTAGCTTGTGTAAGAGCCATAGGCATCATCCATCATCAAATAATCATAGCAAGGTATACATGTTCTTTCCACAACAATCCCCAACATATCATATATGTATCATCACTAGAGAGTTTTCTATTATCCCACATATGATAAGCATCAACCATAATTAGAAACTCATGCATCATCATTCAAGAACTTCAACAACATAAGAATCATCACCATTGATAAGCATAATTATGCACCAAGGAATTCTAAAGAAAACATAATGCCAACAATGCATTATTAAAATCATAAAAATGATCCCCCTGAACCTATGCCAACTGTTCAGTTTCAAATATGATCATATCATCTCATATACTAGTAAGTACATTAAAGTATATTCATCAATCAGTTATCTATCAAGGCATCAAAAACTTATAAAAGCCAAAACCACTTCTAAATAGCATCACAGACTATAACCATCAATCATTAGAACATGAAAACAAAATGATAAGTATCTGAAGCATATTAGAACCTTTTCCTAAGTTTGTCCCACTGTTTCTTCATCATATAAAAACATATATGATTGTTTAAATCATAAATCATGTATATACATGAATAGTCTTCATAGGATCCACCTACAAAAAGTAAAATACTAGAATTTCACAACTTCAACTCCCCCCGACCCTGTACTATATGTTATACTACAGCAGATGCACTGTCAATAATATAAGAAACATGAATATCAAAACAATCACGGGAATCATCATCAAGATAAAACATGTATTGCTCTCCCTAAGATTATACATTACTGATCCTAAGGACCTGATAATCATCTTCTGCTCTTATGAGGTTATGTACCTTACAACACTTCTGCAATCACTGTGAGAAGTAAGATTTTAAAATAATGTATTGTAGTAGGGTCAATATTCCCTATGTTTCTGACTGATGGTCCTTCTTCCTTCAAATATGTATGCACATTCTACCCATTTGTTGGAAATTATCTGATCCCCTAGTTCTGTTTTGCATACTAGACATGAAATTAGTGGCCTTATGCCCAAATGAGTTACAAGAAAAGAAATATACATAAAACCATCCTTTATGCATAAGAGTTGATCTTGTTGTGAAGTGTCTATTTACCTGAGATCAAAACAATATGATTTTTCAGTTGGTTGTAACATGTCCAAAGTTATGATAGATAAAACATTCAACATTCTTGTGTAGAGAACAGAATTGATTGTTACTTCTATAGTTAGGAGAAAATGATTTCCTTTGAAGATTTTATTTCTTTGGTTGTTAGATTGGTTTACTTTTCACTTCTTTATCTGGTTTTTCAGAATTTTCTTTGATAGCCTAATGATTTCTTGCATAAGCTTGTGAGCTAGATTCTCCCTTTCATTTTCAAGAAATCCAAGAGTAGATTTGATGGAGGGAGACCTTTAATTGTTAAGGATATTGTCCAGTATATTTGAGCTACTTTGAAATCTCAATTGCTTATCCTTTTCTGCTAACTTACCTTCTATAATAGTTACCTCAACCTCTTTTTCACCTCTAGTCTTTTCCAATTGAGTTCTTAACCCAATGATTTCCTTATTAAACCTGTTTTCTTGTTTTTCAAATACTTAAAGAGTCTCCTCATCTCGTTTGTTTGAATTTTCAAGATCGGATTTGAGAGAGATGATTTCTGCTTCTAAAGTCCTTCACAGTAGTTGGTTCTTTCTTTAAGTTCCTTTGGTTTTTGTATCCTTTTCATTCACTTTATTTCTTAATGATGTTAATTCATATCGCAACCTTTGACATTGATCTTCCTTTTCCTTGTACTGCTTCCTTATTTTGCTTCCCTCTTACAACTTAGTCTTTAACCTGGTAATCTCTTCTTTGTAGGTATAGTCCCTTTCATCAAATATATTTTTCTGATCTCTAATTTTATCTATGAGCCTTTTAACCTCTACTTCTAGGGCCATTAGATCACTTTCACTTTTACCCATAAGAGAAAATTTAGTTGATTCACTGTCATATTTACTATCTTCAATATTACATGAAAATGAAAATGGATCACAAGTGGAATAAAAACTAGTACCTCATAAGTCTTTCACTTTATCATCTTCATTATTGATCAATAAAAAGAAGGGTGCTTCTAAATCTGAATATTTTCTTCCATATAATAGTACATATGATAGAAAATACTCAGTGTCACAATTTATTTGATCTGTCTTCTTCCTATGAATTGCTTTCTTTTTTTTCTTCTTTCCCGTCATCCTTAATCCACTTGAAGCAATTAAGCTTCAACTGAAGTGATCGGCTCCGATACCAATTGTTGGGAAAAATACTGACAGGGTGGGGGTGAATCAATATTTTAAAAACCCACTTAAATTTTTCTTTTCATATCCATATTTTTGTACACGACTATAATGAAGAAATCCTATGTATCTACGCAATTGTTATGCAGAGAACTAGCGTATATCTAGTTAACTAACTTTTCAGTTAATCCATCATTTGTTTAACTTGAACCAGTGTATTATTACTTCATTAGGCATTAATTAAATAGTAACCATGTGCAGTAAGAACATAATAAACCATCACACATAAGCAACACATCAACACACATGAACACTAGGATTTTTAGGTGGAAACCCAATGTGGGAAAAAATGACCGTTGTTTTCGACTCTGTCTTTATCTTTTATTATAAATGAAACATATTAAAATATTTTACTGGCCTAGAATCATACGATCACGCAGGAACTCACCTGCAAAATCCTACAACCTTCTCTCGTTCTCCAGTACCAACTAGAAGGGAGCACCAACCCCTTCAACTTGTTTACCAACACCCATTGGAAGGGAGCTCCTACCCCCTGATCTGATTTACCAACTAACACTGGAAGGAAGCTTCAACTCCCTTAATGAAGGCTCCAACCCTCAAGACCTATGTGGAGCACATTTCATAAATTTTTACACTAGATCCACTAGAACCAAAACATCACAACTTGTAGGCCACGTTTCATCATTTTTCAGACTGGACCCATTAACATCATTTAAACCCAATAGCAAATATCAAAATTGAAACTGATCACTACAACAAATCACTCAATCATTGAATCAACTGAATAATCACTGAATAAACTGAGACCCAAATCAATTAAACTATTCTTAAACAACTAGAGAAGTTAGATCACTGTAACCGAAATACCAATACTAAACCCAAACACTGCATCAAATCACTAAACCAACTGAAAATCATGATCAATAAAATGTAAGAATATATACACTACTTTACTTTAGCAAATATGCATGTATATGTGACTTCCTTGAAGGATATATGCGTACAGATATCAAAACATTGAACCCTGAAACTAAATCACTATCATTCTAAAAGAAATATTAAGTTACACCCTAAACCACTGAATTAATTTGAAATAATCATAGAACCAACACATATATTCAATCACAGATAGCTAGAAACATCATCATTCTTCAATTGATTAACTCAACTTCAATCATCATTGTTAAACCCAGATCATCAAGTAAGACTTCATTGACAAAAAATAGAAACACAACAAGAATGATTAGACTAATCGAACATCTTATTCATGAAAAGCCTAGCTTATATACACACTTTCCATAAATCACTTCCACATGTATACACGCTTTTCTGGAATCAAACCTGTGTACAGATATATCCAAAGTGCAAAATCGATACGTGACTTACCAGTATTAAACCCGCATATGTAAACACCTTTCAAGTTAACAAAACCACGCATATATCTGCAACTATTAACTTATAGCTTCGGTGCACATTATCCCTTCAGAACAATCCCATTGCTTGACATAAAATATTTGTCAGACATAATATTAGAGATCAAATCAATCCATTATCAATACAATCATTTCATATCTATTGGATTCGATCCATCATTAAATTCTCAGGTGCATACTTAGTTTCATATCAAACTATTCATTAATATCTCATTAAATGCATACTTGATTTAGATCTAACTATTCATGATATATTCATCCCTTTCACCCTCAAAAGTACTTTGATCTTCATCTCCTTATATAGATTATCCCTTAGCCAATACTACAGATCAAATCCATACTAATGCCGATGGTATTCGTTGACGGGATCAAATATCCATTGGTGGGCTCATTACTAAGGGTTAATACCATGGTAAATACCCTTGGTATTTAGAATACCATGGTGTAGAAACTATACGCACATTTTCTTCTTCATAACTAGGTGTGTAAGCGGCTTTGCCTCAAAGAACCCATGTATACTTCTTCAAACTTCATCTTTATCATTCCTCTATCTTTAAACTTATATTCCTTTGTCCAATGTTTCTGTCACATATGTACTGGCCTAAATACTCATCATGTTGACATCTTCATCAAGTAGGTTTCCATCAAAATATAACTCATCAAGTAGGTTTCCATAAAGTACAACACATTATTCATATTGGAAACAATAATTCCAACAATATCCCCCTTTGGACTTGATGGCAACCACTTTCGTGTTTGGTTAGCACAACCCGTAGGTACCTATAAACAAATCTCTAGATATACAAAGTATTCTCCAAACACCAATCTTCTCTCCCCCTTTGACATCAAGGGAAAAGGGTTGACCAATCCTTAATGAAGGCTTCTCTCCCTTTGTTGACATGAGCGTTATATATCTGATATGTTGAGTATGTATACTGAATACTGACCATGCTCCCCCCTAAGCACATGTTGAATTTTATGAAGATATACAAATAAGTACATGATTCTATGACTCAACTAGACATGACCATTCCTATCACTAGTGACTCATACTTATATTGATCACCCAACATAGTGGGGTTACAAACTACATCACATGCCCAAAAGATGGGATTACATGACTTGACCATAATAGTCCATACATGACTGAAGTTTACAATGATTTATAACATAGGTCTTTACATGACCTTTACATAAAAAAAAATACCTCAATAAGACCAGATAGTCATCAACAACTATGATACACCATATAGTATATGCACCATAATCATCTATTAGCAACAACATGAACAAAAACATGCACATTTTCATCATCAATTTGCAAGATAAGACATATCATCAATCTTGTGAGCAAGTATGAAGAATAATATTTTGAATAGATATCTACTATCAACTCATCCTCTTGACCTCATCAAGGCCAACTTTCTCTTTCCCTTAGTAGGAATGGCCTCAATCAATTTTCATCAAAGTAACGTATCTTTTCATGCATCAACCAAGCATACACCATGTCTCCAAGTATCATTCAACAAATATAGCAGTAAAATATCAATAACCATATCTTCACAAAACCATTTTCATCACATGTACATGTAGCTTGTTTAAGTATCGTAGGCATCATCCATCATCGAATAATCATAGCAAGGTCTACATGTTCTTTCCATAACAATCCCTAGGATATCATACATGTATCATCACTAGAGAGTTTTCTATCATCCCACATATGATAAGCATCAACCATAATTAGCAACTCATGCATCATCATTCAAGAACTTCATCAACATAAGCAACATCACCTGGTTTATAAGAATCATTATGTACCAAGGAATTCTAAATAAAAAATAATGCCAAAAATGCATTATTATAAGAATAGAAAGTGCTCCCCTTGAACCTATGCCAACTATTCACTGTCAGATCTGATCATATAATCTCATATATCAGTAACGACATCAAAATATCTTCTTCAATCGGTTATCCATCAAGGCATCAACAACTTATAAAAGTCAAAACCACTTCTAAATAGCATCAACATATTGTAACCATCAATCAAAAGAACAAGAAGGAAAAATAAAACTATCTGAAGCATATCAAAGCCTTTTCCTGAGTCTATCCCACTATTTCTTCATCTTAGAAAAACATACACGACTGTTTAGATTAGAATTCATTTATATACACAACTTGTCTTCATAGGATCCGCGTACAGAAAATAAAATACATAAGCTTCACAAATTCAACCCCCCCCCGAGCTTGTACTCAATGTTAGTACACTAGATGCACTATCAGTAATATAAGCAACATGAATATCAAAACAATGATGGGAATCCTGAGATTATACATTACTCATCCTAAGGACCTCATAATCATCTTCTGATCTTATGACATCATTACCTCACATCACTTTTGAAATCACTGTGAGAAGTAAGATTTTAAAACAATGGACTGTAGTGGGGTCAATCTTCCATATGTTTCTGAATGATTTTCCTTCTTCCTCCAAATTTGTTTACACTTTCTACCCATGTGCTAGAACTTATCCCATCTCCTGGTTTTGTTCTGCATACTAGACCTATAATGAGTGGCCTTATGCCCAAATTGAGTTACAATAAAAGAAATATCCATAAAAACATCCTTTATGCCTAGGAGATTATCTTGTTGTGAAGTGGCTATTTTCTTGATATCGAAACAATTTTCTTCTGCAATTGGCTGCAACATGTTCAAAGTTATGACAGATAAAACATTCAACATTCTTGTGTAGAGAATAGAATTGATTGATACTTATATAGTTAGGAGAAAATGATTTTCTTTGAAGATTTTCTTCCTTTGCTTGTTGGATTGGTTGAATTTTCACTTCTTTATCTAGTTTTTCAGAATTTTCTTTGATAGACTTATGATTGCTTGCACAAGCTTGTGAGCTAGATTATCCTTTTTCATTTTCAAGAAATCCAAGAACAAATTTGATGGAGAGAGACCTTTGATTGCTAAGGATATTGTCCAATATCTTTGATATATCTTGAAATCTCAATTGCTTATCCTTTTCTATTAATTTACCTTCTAGAATACTTATGATCCAGGTGGATCTTTAAAGAAGTATTAGTGGCATGGTAAAAGACTCAAAATGAAAAGTGGCAGAATTTGGATAAACTTAGCATTAAGTCGAAGTGCTCATCATCGTGATTCCAATGGTGTGAATGACACTCAAATCCGATTTCATATGAAGAATTTGGAGCAAGTCAAATTTTATGTTTGACTTGAGCAGGTGGCAGGAGGAGATGATGTGGAAGACACTGTCAATGAATGGGGGAGTGCCAAGTGGTAGGATTCTATTGCTCTTGCATAATTACAGGAGGAAGAGACCACGACTTAAAAAAATTGGCCCCAAGAGAGTTATGGTTGCGGTGCGATCAAATTTTAATCACCCATCGTAAAAAGGCAAAGTGTCTCTGAAGCGGACCGCAGCAGGATCCTGTTTGTGATTGCGATATCACATTTCGCATATCAGAGGGGATCAAGTGTTTACAAATCAGCCCCGACAGATTCCAGTTGCGAGGTGATATATCACAGTCATAGTTCGAAGAAGGGGAGCAGTAGTATGGAGTTCTAACCTTGGTTCTACGCTGATTGTGATTTGCGATGAGGCCCGATATATATTATGAACTGTGTTTAATAAGTTTTCGGGTCCCTGGTTATCTCAGGGTGCTTGATGTATAGGCTTTGGTCTGTCATCGATTGGAAATGCCAATGGGAAAAACACCAATAGTAAAAGGCTACCGGGTTAAATGCACAGTTAAAGGGTTTTTCTGTGTTAAATAAGGTTTGTTGCCGCAACCCGAGATTCTTGATATTAAATCAAACCCACTTGCTAACTTGGTCCATTTTTGAGAACTAGCCAGGAATTGAGGGGTTTACCACTAGCATATATAAAGGACTATCCACATTGGAGAAACGCAGAGAGGACTGGTAGATTAGTTTAGAATCCATTATGCATAGTAGGCCAAGACCTCGTCTTGAGCAACAGGGAGGTTCCAAGAAGGTGTAGAAGGCTCGATTATCTAAATTGGGTGTTTGGATATGCGTTTATGCACGATTTTTCACCAGGATTTCAGTAGTACTATCTGTTTCTAAAGTTCGGCTCTCCATTCTTCATCCATCTTCCAACTTGGAGGTATAAGGATTTTAAATAATGTTGCTTGTACTTTTATGTCCTTTTATTCCACTTAATAAATGAAGGCCTCCCCATTATTGAGCAAGGCCCAAGACATAGTCCAAATTGGGTGAAATCCATAATCAAATCATTATTTCATGGTTTCACGTTTATTTTTTATTTCCACATCATTTTATGTTCTTTTAAGTTCCATGGTTAATAATCTTTGTTATATGTACTTCTGATTCATCTATAAGCAAAAGATCTTGGATCAAGTTTTCTATCGAAGCAGGCCTTTGTTGATGTGAATTGCATGAGTATATGCTTACTAGAAACAAGCTACGAAAAGGATAAGGAACACTTAAGTCCTTCGATACTGAAGTAGGACATGCACAACAAAGAAGAAACATGGAAAATGAAGAAGCTCATTGGGAAGAGGAACAAAATTTCTGCAAGGTATTCTACCATATGGTAGAGAAAGTGGACAAGTTGTTTTCAGAGTATGAGAAGGAAATTGGGCATGAAAAGGAAGGTGTTGATGATAATAGATCAGAAAATCATGAAGGTGGTGGCGAAGAGCCTCCTCCCTCTCCTTCTAAAAGTGATATTTCTCATCACTCTAATCATGATTCCAAACACACATCTAAGAAACCGTTCTTCAAGCTAGATATAAAGTTTTACCTGCCCATGTACAATGGAGAGTGTAGTGTAGAATATCTTAATAATTGGATAATACAGATAGAGTTCTACTACTTGATTCAGTAGATTGAAGAAGATGAGGCAAAGGTCCAATTATCATCTCTTCGACTGAGTGGCACTTCTCTCGTTTGGTGGAAGACAAAGTTGCAGAAGGGAAACAAAATGTCAGTTAACCTTCTTTAATCTTGGTCCAATTTTATTTTTGCATTGAAAGACCAATTTTACCCTTTGGGTTATAAACAAAAGGAAATAATGGAATGGAAATATCTAAGGCAAGATAAAGGAAAAAGAGTGCAAATCTTCAGTGAATAATTTTGGGAACATCATTGAATTTGGGAATTTCATTAGATTCGCCTAAGACTATAACTATATATGTTGGTGCGCTACATAGTTACACAAGACAACTCACTGTTATTGTTCGAGCCTACTATGATTGATGCGGCCAGCGTAAAGGTGATTAACCTTGAAATTCGATGCAAGAATGACTGATATGATCAGGACAATAAAACACGATTCAACCCTCAGCATGGCAAATTCCAGAAAAAAGGCAAGGGGAAGGCTAAGAAGACCATCATAGCCAAGAAAGAGGATGGAGAAACACCATCTTGAATGCATGCAAGAGAGGATCATGATGAGGACCACCATTGGAATTTACATCTGGCGCTGAGACCAAAGAGATTCAATTGAAAGGGCAAACAGAAGATAGTGGAAATAATGCAGCAGGACCTTGGATCATATTCTCACGATGAGACATTGATCACAGCCATGGGCACAAAAGGTACTCCTTTTGTTAATAATAGTTCTAATTCAATTGCAAGTACTAATTATTTGAATGAGCCTGTAAGTAATGAGCGAAAGAGAATTGAACTATTTCACATCAGGGTCGTTATAAAACACACAAAGGTGGAATCTCTATTTGATTCAGGATCCCAAGAAAATTTAATCTCAGAGTCCTTAGTGAAAAATTTAGGCCTTGAAACTAAGCCTCATTGGAGTCCATACCCGCTTGGTTAGGTAAGCGATAAAGAAAAGTTACAAGTAACCAAGCAGTGTAGGGCCAAATTTGTTATTGCTTCCAAATTAGTTGATGAGGCAAAGTTAAATGTTGTGCCTTTGGACATCAGTGGAATTATCATGGGAAGTCCATATCTATATGATAGAAAGGCAGTTTACTTTTGGCACGAAAATAAATACCACCTCACAAAAGACAGGGTAGAATATATAGTCAGAGCTCATCATACGAAAGTTAGTGCTAGCCTTGTAAGTGCAGGACAGATTAAACGACTAGTTAATTCCAATAAAGGGTGCATGCTCATGATAGTTAGAGCGAAAGAGGTTGAGACAGCTGACGCTGTCAAAGTTTGTGATCCTGATCATAAGAAAGAATTGTTTGAAATTATTTATGACTAAGATGGATTGCTTTAGGAACCAAGACGATTTCCCCTAAAATAGGAAATCCAACATGAGATCAATTTACAACAAGATGCTCCTTTACTGAATATTGGCATGTACAGGATGGCTTCTATTAAGATGGAGGAGATTAAGAAATAGGTGCAGGAATTGCTAAATCAAGGGGTCATTAGACTGAGTTCTTCTCCATGCGGCTCACCGATCATGTTGGTGCCAAATAAAGACGACACATGGAGAATGTGTGTAGACTACAGGGCGCTAAAAAAACTTATGGTGAAGAATCAATACCCTCTCCCTCACATTGATGAATTATTAGATCAGTTGAAAAATGTTGTGTACTTTACAAAACTATATTTGCATAGTGGATATCACCAGGTTAGAGTTTCATAACAAGACATTTGGAACACTGCATTCAAAACCAAACAGGGGTTGTTCGAATGGATGGTGATGTCATTTGGATTGTGCAATGCTCAGGCCACATTTATGAGGGTAATGAATGATATGCTTAGGCATTTTCTTGATAATTTTGTGCTTGTCTATCCAAACGATATTCTTGTTTATAGTAGGAAATGGGATGAACATGTATGTCATGTGAAGAAAGTTCTTGATTTTCTGAAAAATGATAAAATATATGTAAAGTTGTCAAAGTGTGAGTTTGGGAAGACCTCTATGGTTTATTTAGGTCACATAGTCGGTAATGGGCAATTGAAAATAGATCCCTCTAAAGTAGATGTGATTATGAAGTGGCTTGATCACACAAATGTTACAGAGGTCCGAAGATTTTTGGGTGCGGTACAGTATTGGAGAAGGCTCATTGCGAAATTCTCTGTTATCACAAACCCCTCACATGCATTGACAAGTGTGAAGCAAGCCTTTTAGTGGGGAAGAAAACAACAGAAATCCTTTGACACAATGAAGGAGAAGATCAGCACAGCACCAATGCTAGCCTTACCAGACCTTCAGCAGCCTTTTGAGATTGAAACAGATGCCAGTAGATATTCCATGTGTTTTGTATTGATGCAGCAAAGGAAGCCTATATGTTACCATTCATAGACTTTCTCCCAGGTTGTTGTGAATTATCCCACATACGACAGGGATTTGTATGCCTTGGTTAAGAGTGTAAAGAAGTGGAAACACTATCTGATCGACAAGGAGATCATCATCCATATGAATCATCAACCCTTGCATTATCTTTAGTCACAGACCAAGCTTTAGCAAGCCCGTCATTTTAGATGGATGGGATTCCTCCAACGGTTTCATTTGGTAATAAAATACAAGAAGGGTGCCAACACCAAAGTAGCAAATATACTTTCTCACCCTCCTATTTATGCATCTATAGTTTTGCAAAATGTTTCTTTATCGTTAGAAAGTTATGTTGAACAATATGCTAACGATAATGATTTGAAAGAGATTTATGCAAAAATGACTTGTGGATTGCAAGTGGAAAATTATTATTAGCAGGGAAAATTATTGCACCACCTTGGAAAACTTTGCATACCCATTAATGAAAGGGTACATGTAATCCGAGAGGCTCATTCCTCTCTTGTGTTTGGTGATTTTGGGGTTGAAAAAACTTTATGTCATTTACAAAGGTTTTTTCTTGGCCTCATATGAAAAACATTGTGACTCTCTTTGTAAAGGTTTGTGTGTTGTGTTCTCTTTCAAATCCCTCTACTAGAAAACTTGGGCTCTATGCACCAATCCATATTCCGAGTCAACCATGGGAAAGTGTGTCCATGGATTTTGTAGGTGGTTTTCCAATGTCTAGGAAAGGTCATGACTATTTTTATGCCGTCGTGGATCGTTTTATTCAAATGTTTATTTTAATGCCTTGTAAAAAGCAGGTCATTTCTGAGTATACTACTTATCTTTTCTTTCAGCATGTTTGGGTACATTTTGGGTTTCCCACATCTATTGTGTCAAATCGAGAATCTCGCTTTCTTGGAGATTTCTGGACCAGCTTGTGGAGAATGATGGACATTAAGCTGAAAAGAAGTATGACATTTCATCCACATACTGATGGATAGACAGAGGTCGTCAACCACACCATGGTACACTTTTTATGAGGCTATTGTGGAAAACATCCCAAGTTGTGGGATGAACAACTTTCTTATGTGCAACATGTATACAATTGCACAACAAATTCATCCACACAGAGCTCACTGTTTGAGACATGTTTTGGCTATCTACCAAGGGATCCCTTAGAAATGCTATTTGGGAAAGATGAGGATGGAAATGTATGAGATGATAGGGACAAAGCACAGGAGTTTATTCATCAGATACAGGTGATTCATCAAGTAGTACAGAAGCAGTTGGAGAAAAGCCAGGCTCGATATAAAGCTAGACATGATAAGCACCGAGTTGACCATCAATTTCAAGTTGGGGAAAAGGTATGGCTCCACATAAACAAGGATATAATGAAGGGAGAAGGGAAGAAATTGAGACCCATTTGATATGGTCCCTTCACCATATTAGTAAAGATTGGAGACAATGTTTTTTGTCTTGACTTGCTGACTTATATACGAATGTACTCAATGGTAAATGTTGAAAACCTAAAGCTTTATGAACCTCCACTGATTATGGATACCGAAGAGGTTGCATAGATTCCTATAGTGGATGATTTTGCACCAGAGTATCTAGACAAGTTTCCCAAAGATATCACACTCGATAAGAAAACCAAAACTTCACGATGGGGAGATGTGGAGTACATTCGTGTTGGCTTCAAAGGAATGCATCTAAGCAAAGCTCGATGGATGGAGAAAGAAAAAGTGAGGAAGAAATTTCCTCACTTGTCAATTGACTGAAAGGATTTTGGTGGTCCAAAAGCTCTTAGTGGGGAGGATTGATCTAGGTGGATCTTTAAAGAAGTACTAGTGGCATGGTAAAAGGTGAAAAACTCAAAGTGGCATAATTTGGATAAAATAGCATCGGATTGAAGTGCTTGTTATCCTAATTCCAACGGTGGAAATGAAACTCAAATCCGAGTTCATACGAAGAAGTTAGAGAAATTCAAAGTTTATGTTTGCTTGAACAGGTGGTAGGATGAGATGACATGTCAACCACTCTAGCGAATGGGGGAGTGCCAAATGGTAGGCTTCCATTGGTCCCACATATCACAGATCATAGGAGGAAGGGGCCACAACTTCAATAAAATCGACCCCAAGATAATTATGGTTGTGGTGTGATCAAATTGCAATCACCCATCACAAAAAGGAAAAGTGTTTCTGAAGTGGCCCTCGACAGGATCCTAGTTGTGATTGTGATATCGTATGCAGATTGCAGGGGATCAAGTGTTTACGAATCGACCCCGACAGATTCTAGTTGCAATGCAATATATCACAATTGCATTTCGTAGAAGGGGAGTAGTAGTATGGAGTACCAACCCCGGTTCTACACCAATATGTGATGAGGCCATATATATGTTATGAATTATGTTTAATAAGCTGTCAGGTCCCCAATTATCACAGGGTGCTTGATTTATGGGCTTTGGTTTGTCCTCCGATTGGAAATGCTGATAGTAAAAGGCCCTTGGGTTAAACACGCAATTAAAGAGCTTTTCCGCGTTAAGTCAGGGTTGTTATCGTGACCTAAGATTCTTGATATTAAATCAAACCTGCCTACTAACTTGGTGCAATGTTTAGAACTGCCCGAGAATTGAAGGGTTTACTGCTATCATATATAAAGGACTATCCACATCAGAGAAAGGAAGAGAGGACTGGTAGATTAGTTCAGAAGCCATTGTGCACCACGGACCCTGACCTAGTAGCAGCTTGAGACCTCGCCTTGAGTAGCAGGAAGGTTCTGAGAAGGTGCAGAAGGCCCGATTATCCAAATTTGGTGTTCAGAAGTTTTTTTTGCATGATTTTTCACCAGGATTTCATTGATATTGTCTGTTTCTGAAGATGGGCTATCCATTCTTCATCCATCTTCCAGCTTGGAGGTATAAGGATTGGAAAGAATATTGCGTGTACTTTTATCTCTTTTTATGCTACTTAATGAATGAAGGCCTCCCCACTATTGAATAGGGCCCGGAGACGTAGTCCAAATTGGACGAACTCCGTAATCAAATCATTGTGTCATGGTTTCATGTTTATCTTGTTATTTCCACATCTTTTTATGTGCTTTTAAGTTCCATGGTTAATGATCTCTATTATATGTAATTTTGATGCATCTATAAGCAAAAGATCTTAGATCACCTTACCTTAACCTCTTTTTCACCTCTAGTCTTTCAAATTGAGTTCTTAACTCAATAATTTCCTTCTTAAACCTATTTTCTTTGTTCTTCAAATAATTGAATATTCTCCTCATATAGTTTTTTTTACTTTTCAAGATCAGATTTAAGAGAGATGATTTCTGCTTCAAGTCATTCACAGTAATTAGTTCTTTCTTTAAGTTCCTTATTTGTTGTATTCTTTTCATTCACTTTGTTTCTTAATGATTTTATTTCATCCTGCAGCCTTTGACATTGATCTTCCTTTTCCTTGTATTTCTTCCTTATTTTGTTTCCCTCTTGCAACTGATTCTTTAACCTAGTAATCTCTTCTTTGTAGGTACAATCCCTTTCATAAAATAGATTTTGTTGATATCTGATTTTATCTGTGATCTTTTTAACGTCTACTTCTATGGCCATTAGATTAGTTTCACTTTTACCCATCAGAGAAAATTCAGTTGATTCACTGTCATATTTACTATCTTCAATATTACATGAATAGGAAAATGGATCAAAAGTGGAACAAAAACTAGTACATGATAATTCTTTCGCTTTATCATCTTCATTCTTGATCAATACAAATTGGGGTACTTCTAAATATGAATATTTGCTTCCATATATTAGTGCATATGATAGAAAATATTCACTTTTATAGTTTCTTTGATCTGTATTCTTCCTTTGATTTTCTTTCTTCTTTTGATTCTTTCTCATCATCCTTGATCCACTTCAAGTGATTAAGCTTCAACTGAAGTGATTGACTCTGATACCAATTGTTGGGAAAAATACTACGGGTGGGGGGTGAATCGGTATTTTAAAAACACACTTAATATTTTCTTTTCTTATCTATATTTTTGTGCGTGACTATAACGAAGGAAACTTGGGTATGTATGTGACTGTTATGTAGACAACTAGTGTATATCCAAATAACTAACTTTTTAGTTAATCCATCATTTGTTTAACTTGAACTAGTGTATCAATACTTCATTAGGCATTAATTAAACAATAACCATGTGTAGTAAGAACAGAATAAACCATCACACATAAGCAACACATAAACACACATGAACACCAAATTCTTTTAGGTGGAAATCCAATGTGGGAAAGAATCATCATTGTTGTCATGTCTATCTTTATCTTTTATTATAAAGGAAACATCTTATAATCTTGTACCGGTACAAATTCATACCAACATGCAAGAACTCACCTGAAGAAGGCTATAAACTCTTGTCATTCTCCAACACCCACTGGAAGGTAGCTCGAACAACCTAATCTCATTTAGTGGTACCCACCAGAAAGCATCTCCTACCCCCTGGTCTGATTTACCACCTACCACTAGAATAAAGTTTCGACTCCCTTACTAAAGGCTCCAACACTCAGCACCACCGTGGACCACGTTTCATAATTTTTCACGCTGGATCCACTTGAACGAAAACATCACAACTTACTCTCTCAATCAATGCATACTTACTCTCTTGGAATGACACAGATCTTGTAATGAATTTCCTTTTTTGGTCTTCAAACATTTCCAAGTATTGTATTTATTGTTTCATTGATCTCTTATTTTCTCCTTTTTTGCAGAAAAATATTGAAATGAGTATTTCTCAAGAAATAAATTCACAACAATTACAACACCCATTCCTTCCTCTAGTTGAACTTGGACCATCTAATTGGAAAGATAATGTAAATGTTGTATGCTTTTAATGTATTGTTCATTTCAAGAATTAAAGTTATCAATTTTTGCATGCATCATTGTAACATTAGGATTTATATTTTCGTCTGAGCAGAACATAAATAGATGCAACCGATTTACAAGAATGAAATCCCATGATATTATAGAAAAAAATATTGAAAGTGACCATCAGATAGGACAATGTGCTTCAGATCATGGTCAATCTAGAGTACTCATTGATAGAAAAATGAAGGCACTACTGTTCACTTTAGTAGAGAGATTATTGCATTTCATAAAGATTTCTACTCTAGGATTGATAACCTGATTATTATCCAAATGTACAAAGTATGCAATGAATGCTATCATGGTATACAAGTTATTAGATGGCATGAAGGACTAATTTGTAAAATATGTAAGGGTGAGAAAGGATCCCATTGTTTCTCTTGTTTCAACAACATATATCATGGTGAACAACTTGATGTTATAAGATTTCTTACCCAAGTTAAAGAGATGCTAATAGAGTGGGTTAATCCAATATTACAAATGCTGCAGACTCGTGGTGAGAAATATAAATATACTGGGCACACAATAATTTTTCCTCAATATATTTCTTTGATTGCAAAGAAGCTTCCACGATGTGTTGACCAATTTGACTCCGTAATTGTGAGGACACGAGTTGTCCAGTCCAAATATTATGAATGTTATGTGAAAAGACAATGGGTCATGGATGCATTGCTTTACAAAATTCATGTGGATAAATATTATAGGGATGTTGAAATGGACATGGAATCAGTTGTTGCTCTCCTTGAAACACCAACTGATGTGTCAAGCAAGCTACAATTTGTTAATTATGATATTGATGAAACAAAGATAAGTGGTGAAAGATTTTATATCTTGGGGCCTAATTATTTTCACTCTCATCCTTCATATTTTGTTAGTTGTCTACCTGATGGAAAAAGGGAAGTGGATGAAATAAGAAGATTTATTGAAAATGCAAATTATACATCTTCTAACTCATTAGATTGGCTAGAAATTGGTTCGTCTCCCATAAATGAGTATAATATAGAAGGGTTACCCTACTCTATTTCCCACTGATGGTGTTGATTGGTTGCATCCATGTATTTTTAATGTTGAAATGCATGAATATGGTTTACATCTATTGAGATATTTTGACCATAGATTTTTAATCCATCCTCAATTTTGATATTTCTTGTTGAACATGATTATGTGTCATCGTAGCCAAGGAAAATATTCATTCTTTTTAAAAAAGAGTATCCATGAAAATGCGCCTACAATTATTGAAAACTTGCATCAACAACTTAGCCATTTATTTAACAATAAGTTAGTTGACAAATTAAGGCATTTTGGTTCATCTCTTAGGAGCAAAAGGGCATATTGGGAAAAGTGTCATACTAAAATCACTAACATGATTACCCAATTAGGTTTCCCAACATTGTTTTTTACTTAAGTGTAGCACACAAAAAGTATCCTAAATTACATAGTCTTATGCCTTCAAACATAAATTTTGGTTGAGGAAATATTCATGCAAAAAAAATTGGAAATGTTATCAAGTATGACCATATAGTTTCCATGTATATGCACCAAATATTCAATGTATTCCATGAATTATTTCTTCAGAAATATCTTGGAGCTAAAGACTTTTGGTATAGGTTCATCTTTGTCCCTTTTCTCCCATTCTTTATGATTTTGGAACAAGTTTTTCTTGTTTTGATTTATTTCTATGTGTTGACTATATGTTAATTTTCATTAGGTATGAGTGGAAACATAGAGGTTCTTCCCACATCCATGGTTTCCTATGGTTTCTAGGTGCTCCAAACATGGAAACATTGGACTGGTCCAATCCTTCGAATGTCCATGCAATAAAGAGTTTCTTTGACAAATATGTGACAACCTAGAATCCACGTGACATCCATCATCGAAATGTGATGATTCCTCGAAGCTTGAATGATGATCCATGCCTTTTGAACACTTCACATATTTTTTCTTGTAATCCTCATGAAGATTATGAGAATTTGGTGAACCAAGTGCAGAGACATACAAAATGTAGTGTTGATTCATGTTTATGGAAAAAGGGGTCCATCCTTTCATGTCACTACAATGCTCCATGGCAGGTTCATCATGATTATATATTGCTAATATATGAAAAAGGGAAAAATAAATATTAACCAACATGTACTAATGATCGATCGAATGTTCAGAATTTTTATCCGCCGACAACGTGGCGATAAAATGTTGATTTTCAACCAATTCTTTCTCGACATGCAATTTTGAAATATATTGTAAAATATGCTTCAAAAGTAGAAACAAATATTTGAAAGTTATCTTGACACATTGAAAACACTTGCAAATGCAAGTGGAGATGAAGCTCGTGCATTATCTACATATAGAAGGTTCCTTGCAAAAGTGGTTGTTGATCTTGACATTGGAGCACAAGAAACATGGCATATGTTGTTAAAGTTACCTCTTGTTGTATGTAGTCACAAAGTTTTTCCATTGAATGTTAGGAAGAAAGTATAGAATGCGCTAACAATGTATTTTCATGAAATTTCCTACCAAAATAGTTTTTCGAGATTTATCAAACCCGACGCCATTTTATAAACATTTGTGTTTGATAAAAACAACAAGGTCTTGGAAATTTGATTACATTAGTAAGAAAGAGGCATGGATACCTCGATATGTGCATTATGTTATTCAAGTGTGTCCATGGTTTTATGCTATTCCTAATTAGGATTCAGAAGATTTTGATACATTTTTCTAGACTGAGTTACTTTTTTACAAGCCATTCCATGACATTCCTTCATATATAGGACTTTCAAGTGAAATTATCATCTAGAATTGGATTAATTTCAGATATCGTGAATGGCATGTTGATTGAGCTCCTTTTTTAGATTAAACTAATGAAGAAGATGTCAATTCCTCTTGCATGGAGAAAATGTTGAACATGATTCTCAACAGTGGCAACTTTTGTCCCAAATAATTCCTCTAAACAATGTTAACATTTATGATCTTGACAATCTTGGTCGAAGGGAATTTGATATTCATTATGATTGGAAACAAAGAATGGTTTCAGATGATATTGTAGAACAAGCTATCCATTTTATAAAATATGCCTTGTCCGTGGGTGTTGTTAATGACAAATTATTTGGGGAGATGATTTTTCCACCATCTTCTTTATCAGAGAAGAAACAAGATGCTTTTGATATCATTTTATGCCACTGTATTGATGATGGAAATGATCATCCTCTGAAAATTATTATTCAAGGAACAACTAGAACCAGTAAGTCTTCTCTTATTAATTATATTTATTTTGCTCTTTACGCTTCAATAATGAATGGTATAAGTCCATTGTTAATGCTCGCTCCAACTGGTATTGTTGCTTTTAATGTAAATGGAAAAATAATACACTCTTCTTTGATAAATTCATATCAAATATATGTAACCATTGAATGGCTAGGCTCTAAAAATGTTTTAATAATAAATGAGGCATGCTCGATGTATCTTGATTAATGAAATCAGCTTTCTAGGTCCAATGTTATTCATAGAGATAGATTCATGTTTGTGAGAAGCATTCCCTTATTACAAGTCTTCTCTTTTTGGTGGTGAGTCCATGATTCTTGTGGGTGACCTTCAACAACTACCTCCTATCAAGGATAAACCTTTGTATGCAGGTAAAATAGAAGAGAAAGTGTTGTGGAAAAGCTTCAACATTGTTGTGACTTCGGATGAAATTTTAGGCAATAAGGAGATCATAACAATCCTCTTTCCGTAATATTTTAAGTAATATTAGAAATGAAAATTATTTTCTGCATTATTGGGATCTCCTCATGTCACTTGTTTACAAATTCTTGCATCCAATGGAAAAGAGTTTATTTGATTATGCGGTTCACTTGTTTGCAATGAATAATTTGGTTAGTCAACACAACTGGAAAATAGTAAAATCAAATTCTCCAATTACAAGATGTGTTGCAGAATGAACCAGAAGAACATAAATAGTTGGCAATGATGATGATGCCTTGTAACATGAAGTCTTATCATGCCGTGGAAAACGTGTCATGTTGACATGTAATTTTTGGGTTGAAGTTGGGTTGGTAAATGGTGCACTTGTATATATTGAAGATATCTTCTATATGCCTGGTTCAAAGCCCCCTTAACTTCTACTATTCACTACAATTATTTTTGAATAGTACACAAGTGTTCCATTTGACATCAACTGTCCAAAGATTGTGCCATAACACCTTTTGTTAGAGGAAATATTAAACAATTACCTTTGAAAATGGCATGGGCCTTCGCTATACCTAAATCACAGGGGATGACATTACAATAAGTTACTGTAGATATTGGAGATAAACAGAGGCAAGGTTTGACATTTACATCTATATCAAGAGTGAAATCCATATATGGTTTATGGATTTAGCCAACTTTCTCTTTCCAACATTATGAAAAAATGAAAAACAATGCATCTATTATACTTAAGAAGAAAGAGGAGAAATGATTGAACTCCATTTCAATGTAACATGTATATTTTCACTAGATTTGAGTGGTTTATCATAGTTTTGAAATTATATGAATACTTTTTAATATTTGTTGTTATAACTTCAAATAATTTTTATAGATATCAGTAAGTTATTCATTGTATTTATCAATAATTCATTGATTTGTCATCAATCTTGCTGCCTTTTTTGAATAATTTATTTAATGTTTTCGAATGTGGTTATATGTTTCATGTTTATTTTAGAAATAAAATTTTATGATGTAAAAACATAAATATTTCCCAATATAAAATTCTCATTTTACTTCTAATGTCTTAAGTGAATTTTGTATCCCTTTAATATGGTTATGTTACAATGGAAATATGGATGGTATTGGTATTTATATGGTTGTGTTTTTATTTCCTTGGATGGTATTGGTATTTATATAGTTGTGTTTTTATTTCCTTCCATTCCTATCGATTGAATTCTACTTATTATTCTTTGTTATATCCTTATGTTTCAATTATTTTAAATTTATGTTTTATATATATATATATATATATATATATATATATATATATATATATTCTCATTGACATGTAGATGTGGAAAACGATGATGTTGCATATTACATCTTAACAATGTGTGTTATAGCTGAAGCGACAAATTTTGTTACATACATTTGAAATAAGATGGATAGAAAACTTGGGTTTCATCCTCATTTTATTGATGAGAACCTATATGTTTGAGATGAAATGATGTCAAATGTGAAATATGTGTTGCATGTGCATCAAAGAGAATCTGAAAGAAAGATAAGAAGAGATTAGTTGGAAAGTGTTAAGGGTCATGATCATTAGAATGCTTATTAGAATTGGTGTTATTTTTGTCATTAATATGGGTGTGTTTTGGAAAATGTTGTTTAGTATTTAGCTTGTGGTGAATTTCTAAACTTGATATTGGAAATACAATTTTCTGATGTAAAGACAAAAATGTTTTTTTAAATAAAATTCTTCTTTTGTTTTTAAGCTTTGTACTATTGATTGTTTCCCCTTCATATGGTTATGTTAAAATTTGTATATGAATGACATTGAAATTTATATGGTCGTGTTTTTTGTTAAATTCCAATGCTATCAATTGAACTCTACTTATTCTCCCATCTTACAACCTTATGTTCTAATTACATTATATTTATCATTGAATTCAATATGTGGTTATGTTATATTTGTATTTTAGATGCAAACATGACCGAGAAAATATATTTGAATGTCTTAAAAGACAGAGAGAATGCATTTATTTTATTCAATAACTATATTAAATATATGGTTCCATATTTTTACATTGAAGTTATCATAGGAACGACATATATCCATTTGATAAAAAAAATTGATCTTCACACAGTGGCAATGGCGATTTCAAAATGTTTATTTAAGACAATAAAATATTAATAAAATTGAATATTAATAATAATAATAATATCCAACATCAAAATGGTATATGAACACATGAAATGTTGTAGTATGCCAGTGTTTGTGAGTATTTCATATTAGATTGCAATTTGTGTAGTTTAATCTCTTGGGTTTATAATATTTTCCCCTTATATATTTAATAATATATTAGGGCTTATAATGTTATCATTTATGATATTATTATTGGGTTAGATATATTAATGTTGGGGTTTATAATATTAATATTGTGGTTTAATATTAATCCTAGAGTTTTTTATATTAATCCTTTGGGTTTAATATTAATCCATTGGGTTTTTAATATTGATCCATCCGGTTTATTGATCCATTTGGTTTGTTAATCCATTTGGTTTATAATATTAATTACAAGGTTTTATCATATTTATCGTTTGGGTTTATAATATTTATCATATGATTTATATTCCATTGGGTTTAAAATATCAATAATCTCTTTGATTTATAATATTAATTAGTAATACTTATAAGAATATATTGTGGTTTATAATATTAGGGTAAATATATTGATCTTTAGTTTTATGTATTAATATTACGGTTTATAATATTAATCCTAGGATTTAGGATTATTCCTTGGGTTTAATATGTTGATCTGGGTTTATAATCCATTGGGTTTAATATTTATCCCTTGCATTTATAATATTTATTCCTTGGTTTTATAATAGTAATGTTGGTTGGTTCCATCCATGTATTTGTAATGTTGAAATGCATTAGTATTGTTTACATATACTAACATATTTTGACCATTGATTTGGAAGCCATCCTTGGTTTTGATATTTTTTCCTAGACATGATTTTATATCATTGTAGCCAAGGAACAACTTCCTTCTTTTTGAAACAGAGTATCCATGAGTGCACATATGAATATTAAAGACATTTGTCAAAAACATAGTAGTTTGTATTACATTGCAATTTGATCAATTTTTCTTTGCTACAGTCAGACTTCATATTTGACATTAGAATGGT
The DNA here is from genome assembly GCA_031772625.1 of Pinus tabuliformis. NCBI lineage: Eukaryota > Viridiplantae > Streptophyta > Pinopsida > Pinales > Pinaceae > Pinus > Pinus tabuliformis. Next base: position 484,258,352 of record CM062818.1, on the reverse strand, counting down.
ACAAAATTCAGTCCAACTTCGCATTGTGAGAAACATTGTCACAATATAACAATCAATTTGATATTCATTGTCACAATGTTACATTACATTATAATTTATTCAATTTCCCTTGTTGAAATTATGAAATTAGCATTTAAAATCATGGATTTTAGTATTTACTTTGATATTGGGCTTATGAAACCCAATATGAAATCCCTTAGCTAGTTTCATTGTCGCATTAGAAAATTAGGGTTTAATATTAGGGTTTAAAATGTTGGATTAAATATTAGGGTTTATAATATTGGGTTTTATATTATGGTTGTAATATTGGGTTTAATGTTAGGGCTTATAATGTTGGTTTTAATATTTCTAAGTTTAAAATATCTTGTATAACATTTAGGTTTAAGGTTGTGAATTTTGAATGGTGCATAAATCTATCCAATGTCACATTATGACAAACATTGTCGTAATGTTACAAATAGTATGACAATCATTGTTGGAAATTAGAATTGCATTGCAATTTTTTTCAACGTCGTATTGTGACACTAACATAGGGGTTCATATTGTTATGTTTGAATGGTACACAAATAAATATGACATTGTATTGTGACAATCATTATTGTGACATGATATTTGATGTGATATTGATTGTTACAATGTTACACTACATTACAATTTATTCAATGTTGTCACTAAACATTGCAAAAGTAGGGTTTATAAATCCCTTTGGTTTATAGTATTCATCCCTTGGTTTTATAGTATTAATCCCTTTGGTTTATTAATTCCTTGTGTTTATATTAGTAATCCCTTAGTTTTATGATATTTATCCCTAAAGTTTATAATATTTACCACTTGGGTTTTTAATCCTTGGGGTTTATAATATTGATACCTTTATGAACATTATAATAACTTGGGTTTATAATCCCTTTCTTTTATATATACATCGGGTTTATAATATTGACCCCTTTATGAAAAATATAATCCCTTTAGTTTATAATCGCTTGGGTTTATTAATCACTTCGGTTCACAATATCAATCTCATAGGTTTATAATGTTACTTGATTTAGTTTATTTATACATTGGGGTTATAATATTGATAATCCAATGGGTTTATTAATCCCTTGGGTTTATAATATTAATAATTTCTTAGGTTTATTAATCCCTTGTGTTTATAATATTAATGCTTTGGACTTATCAATTGCTTGGGTTTAAAATAGTTGGTATAACATTTAGGTTTGAAGTTATGAAGTTTTAATGGTGAAAAAATTTTATCCAATGTCGCATCACAAAAAACATTATCACAATGTGACTAGAAATATGAGAATCTATGTTGGAACCTTACATTGCATTGCAATTTTTTTCAACGTCACATAATGACACTACAATAATGCTTTGTATTGTGAGGTTTCCATGTTACAAAAAAATAATCCAATGTTGTATTGTGACAATCATTTTCGTAAGATGGAAATTGATCTGATATTGATTATCACAATGTTACATTACATTGCAATTTATTCAATGTTGCCTCTCATCATTAAAAAAGTAGGTCTTATTAACCCCTTGGGTTTATTAATTAATTTTATTTATAATATTAATCCCTTAAGTGCAAAAATATATTCAATGTCACATTGTGATAAACATTATCGCAATTTGACAAGCAATATGACAATCAATGTTGGAACCTTACACTACATTGCAATTTTTTCAACATCACATCATGACAATACAATAGTGTTTTGTATTGTGATGTTTGAATGGTATAAAAACTAACGTCATATTATGACAAGCATTGTCATAAGATGACAATTGATATGATACTGATTTTCACAATATTACATTAAAATGAAATTTATTCAATGTTGCCTCTCATCTTTACAAAAGTAGGGTTTATTCATCCCTTGGGTTTTTTAGTCCATTGAGTTTATTAGTTCATTATGTTTATAATATTAATCCATTAACTGCAGAAATCTATTCAATGTCACATTGTGACAAACATTGTTGCAATGTGACAAGTAATATGATAATCAATGTTGTAACTTTACACTGCATTGCATTTTTTTTCAACGCCACATTGTGACAATACAATAACCCTTTGTATTGTCACGTTTGCATAGAACAAAAAATCAATCCAATTTCATATTGTGACAAACATTGTTGTAAGATGAGAATTGATCTAATACTAATTGTTGCAATGTTACATTATATCACAATTTATTCAATGTTGCATCTCATCATTACAAAAGTAGGGTTTATTAATCCCCTGTGTTTATAGTATTAGTCCCATGGGTTTATCAATTTCTTGTGTTTATAATATTGATCCATTGAGTTTATAATATTAATCCCTATGCTTTATAATATTAATCCCATTGGTTTTTAATTCCTAGGGTTTATATTATTAATCTCTTGGGTTTATAATATTAATCCGTTGGGATTATTAGTCCCTTGGGCTTATAATATTAATAATTCATTGAATTTATTAACCGATTGTGTTTAAAATACTAATCCTGTAGGTTTGTTAATTCTCAGGGTTTATAATATTAGTTCATTAGGTTTGTTAATCCATTATATTTTTAACCCCAAGGATTTATAATATTGATCCCATAGGTTTATAATATTCATCCCTTATGTTTATTGACCCCTTGGGTTTATTATATCAATCCATTGGGTTTATAATATTGATCCCTTTTAGAACAATATAATCACTTCGGTTTATAATCCTCAGGGTTTATAAATCTCTTTAGTATATAATATTAATCTCATGGGTTTATAATGGGTTTATTTATCCCTTCCGCTTATAATATTGATAATCCATTGTGTCCATTAATCAATTGGGTTTATAATATTAATCTATTGGATTTATTAATCCCTTGGATCTAAAATATTAATATGTAGATTTTATTAATACCTTGGATTTATAACATTAATTTGTTGGGTTTATTTATGCATTGGGTTTATAATATTAATTGCTTGTGTTTGTTAATTTCTTGGGTTTATAATATTAATCCCTTGGGTTTTTAATCGCTAGGTTTTATAATATTAATCCCTTGGGTTTATTGATCACTTGTCTTTATAATCCCTAGGGTTTATAATATTAATCGCTTAGTTTTATAATATTGATAATCCATGGGTTTATCAATCCCTTAAGTTTGTAATATTAATCCCGTGTGTTTATTAATCCCTAAGGTTTATAATAGTCATGCCATTGGTTTATAGTATGAATTGGTTTCGTTTATAATATTCATAACCTTATGAACAATATAATCTCGAGGATTTATATGTCTCTTAGGTTTATAATATAAATATCATGGGTTTATAATGTTAATCCCTTGGGTTTATGATATTGTTAATCCAATGGGTTAATTAAACCCTTGGGTTTATAATATTAATCCCATAGGTTTATGAATGATATTAATAGATGTGGGTTTAGCAAACCCTTCTAATTCTCTATTTGTTTCTAATATTCATATCTTAGGTTCTTAATCCCTATGGTTTATAATATTAATACGTTTGGTTTATTAATCCCTTGAGTTTGAAATATTAATCCCTTGCATTTATAACATTAATATCTTTGGTTTATTATTATTATTATTATTATTAAGTATTGTTATTAATATTAATTATTGTTCTTATTAATTATTATTACTAATATAATAAAATAATATTAGGTTGATATTACAAAGCACATTTTATTATTATTGTTGTTGTTGTTGTTGTTGTAGATTTAGAAGACCCTTCAAATTGCCCATGTGCTTGTAATATTAATCCCTTGGGATTTTAATATTAATCCCCTTGGTATTTAATCATAGGAGTTTATAATATTAATCCTTTTGTCTTATTAATCCATTGGGTTAAAAAGACGAATATTTTGGGTTTTTTTTTTGTAATGTTTTTAACATTGACCCCTTGGGTTTATAATATTAATCTCTTGGGTTTATTGTTATTGGTTGTTATTATTATTAATCTCGGGGTTCATAATGTAGATCCATTGTGTTTATAATATTAATTTCTTGGGTTTATATATATATATATATATATATATATATATATATATATATATATATATATATATTTGATTAATTAATTACTATTTTTTCTATTTTTATTATTAATTAATAAATATTTTTTTATTTATTAACTAGTTAATAATAATTAATTTTAGTAACTAATATTTGTAATTTTTTCCCGTAGAAAAAATCGTAATTTTATTCATATAGATAAAATTACATTTTGTAGATGCTTGAAGCATATGCATATGGCTGTTCCTGTAATGACAGGCAGCAAACAGAAATAAAACCACAAAATAGTAAAAGGCTTTTCCTGTAATGACAGGAAAACAACAGAAATAAAAGAAGATGTTGTGTCTGCAGGCCTATATTTTCCTGCCCTTTTTCTTCTCTACTTTGCGCCAGACTCCAGTGTTGGGAGTGGGGTCAATTATAGCCAGTTGGTTCTCCTCTGTGTACACTGGTTGTTCTTTATCAGAGTCCGATCCTTCGGAGCTATGTGCTCGTTTGGCGCCGCTTATTTCCAGTTGTAGTTCTTGTTGCCGCACCAAGCTGTTTGGCACCAAATTGGGCCCCTCGGTGCTCTCTTCCTGTGTTTTTTCCTGTCTCCTATGTATGTCTGTGGGTTCTGTGTTCAGTGCCTCCTCCTCCAGTGGTTCGGTATGCTGCCATCCTTTTGGTTTTTTCTGTTGTTTCTTGTTCCCTTTTGGCTCCTTACTAGACAATGGACATGCATATTGAAGGTGCCCTGTCTGCAAGCAGCCGCGACATCTGAAAGCTGTGTTCTCGTAGTCGAGTTGTTGCATCCACAGTGAGTCCTTGACGTAGATCCACCTCTACACATATTCTGGCATATGTGAAAATTCCCCGAATTGCTCTGTCTTCATCTGTTTTAAGATGTTTTCCTAAGGAGTTCCCTATGGCTATTAAAGCTTTTCGATGCCAAAAATGCAGTGGGAGGTTATGCAGCCTTACCCAAACTGGCATCATCGAAACTACCATGCTATTGGCATCAAAGTCTGAGAACCACGGGGTGATAAAGAGACCAGCATTGCCCCAAAACCAAGGCCCTTGATTAATGATATTGTCTCGTTCCAGTTCTGTGCCAAATCTGACTATGAAGAATCCCTTAGGGCATAGATATATTTCACATTTAGATGACCATGATGTAAAAACCCATTGATGCAGTGCATCAACTTTGGGCCAATAACCATTAAATCTACATATAACAGCATTGTGAATTAAATCTGTGTATAGATCTGTTACCTCCGGCAGTGATACAGTAAGCATAGGTGATTCTGGCTTCTGTTCCACAATGTAGGGACCTGGAAGCTCTGATGTGGGTGTTGGTCTGTGTTTCATTGGTTCCTTTCCCTTGACTGCATCGCAGAAGGAGCCTGTAGTTTTTGAGTTGGTTCCCTTGCACCCGCCTCGCAGTCTCAGATTGAGGATGATGGTTGAATCTTTAACAACTCCATAGTGCTGGAGTGTGTGTTGGTCCTGCATGCAGAGTCCTGAGAATAAGAGATTCTGGTATGTTGCCGGAGTTCCCAGTTTGTTCTGGATCTCCTTTTTTAACTCCAAAACGTCCATCCCTTCCCTGATCTGTACACAACAGTGCCTGCCTTCTACCAATCTGATGAATATTTGTTTCAGATCTGACGGATCAACCTTATCCAAGCCCCCGTTTACATGCTTGGTCTCCAGATCTGGCGGATCGATGGTGGTTCTAGGGTTTATATTCCTTCCCGCTGGATAAAGAGGCTTTCTACCTCCTGTCAGCAGTTTTCCATATGCAGTCGTAGTGATTCCAGGGTGTGCTTCTACGGGCCCAGGCCATTCAATAATGTCATGAGATTTGTTTGATTCATGCCCGGTTGCTCGTGTATAGATCTCAACTTCTTGATCTGGGTCACCCCTCTTTAATCCGATGGGAAAAAAGGGTTTCTGATTGGCTCCTGTTCGCACATTCATTTTCGGCCGGATTGCTTCTACCTTGCTTTTAATCACAGAAACAAGGTAGCAGTGTGTTTTTTTTGTCTGCAGATCTGGTCGATGGTGGGTTGAATCGCCCTTGCCATATCGTGTGTCAGTGAAGACAAACGGCGCACGGTAGGAAAGACCCTGATACAGGTAACCAGAGCTCGTTTTTTATCTATGTGAAGTTCGAAATGCTCCCGGGGATCGATCAGTCGCAGGGGATTTATTTTCTGGTCCTCTGCGAAGCCTGATCCTTGACAGCGTCCATGATACGATTAAGCCAGCGCATGATTTGCTGCGGTGATCTCCTGGTGTCATAGCCTCTTCAGTGATCCGCAGTGTGTCAGCTGTGCTAGGGAATTCGTAAACCCTAGCAATCGTGTTGTCCTAGCTTACTATGCTATCAAATTATATGCCAACTAATATTTGTAATATAATAATAATAATTATAATTATAATAATCATAATTATAATATAATAGTAATAATAATTTATTATATAATAGTTATTTTTATGTTATTATTGTTATTTTTATATATTTATCAAATATTAAATCTATAACTTTAATTATTATTATTAATTAATATTTGTATTCTAATTAATTAATATTATAAATTTTGTTATTATTTAAATTTATTTTTATTATGAAATAATTATTATTATTACTATTATTATTATTATAGTTAACTCTCATTAGCACAACCAGTTAAGGATGGACCTCATTAGCAAGGCGGCCAAAGATCAAACCTCATGGAGGTTGTTGCACCAGTGTTGGGGGGAGACATGCTAAAAAAATCTATTCAACGTAGGGCTAGTGTGGCCTAGGTTGGTTGTGATCCGTGGGTGAATTTTAAGGATTAGATGCCCCTGGATCGCGGTTTCCCAAGTCACGGGTCAAACCTGGAGGATCACACACAACATGACAATTTTTTTTTATAGTATAATAATAACAATTATAATGATCATAATATATATATTTTTATTAAAAAGCAAAAACTACATACTTTACATCCAGGTGTGCATTCTCTACCTCTATGAGATGAAACAAAGGTAGAAAAGTAAAGGCATCTACCCCAAGAAGGAGAAACCAGAGCTTAGTGGTCTTATAGTTTGTAAAGAAAACTAACAATTAACCAAAAACACGTTGCTGATATCTGGAATTACATAATTGTTTCCTGATAAACCAAAACTGATGCACATCAAGTCATAAGGCTTTGAGGCACAGGTCTACCAACCATCCAAAATAATAAAATTGAGGAGGCCTCATGAGAGGCGAGACTGAACTAAGAGAACTAACCTGAATGTCACCATACAACCAAGGAGATAAATTCTTCCACATTGGAATTGCATTGTTGCCATGTTGGTGCCACATTGCACCTGGGCCCTACCTTGTGCCTGCATGCTACCACCGTCCACCCGACACTCCTCTAAAATGTAGCATCCATAGGGACTTGGACGAGGAGGGGATGAGGGTGTGTCAACCATCGAGGGGACGGGAGCATGGGAGGGAGGGGTATGGGCCTCGGGAGTGCATATGGGGGGATTCACTCAGTGAACCTCTAACATATCACGTGCGTTCATGGCATATTAAAAAATACCCTTAATTTGACTACATATTGGAAAATCCATCTAAAAATCACATTATTTAACCCCCTACCAATATGAACCCAATATAGTTTCCCAATTTAGAAAACCCCTACTTTCAGTAGATATTGTAGGTATCCATTTTTTCATTAACATTTTTTACACCCCTTTATATTTTTTCATTAACTTTAAACTCCATTTTTTATATTTGCCAATATAAAAACCCTTTACCCCCTATATATCCCCCAATATATTATGTCATTTTTTCCTCAATAAATATCCCCCAATATGAATGCACGTGGTATGATATTGCTCCCCAGTGAAGCCCCCGTGGGAGCACATGGAATAGGAGAAGAGGATGAGCTAGAAGGTGGAGAATGGGAAGGTGAGGGAGTTGGGGAGGAGGAGGAGGGTATGTTTGGTGGGAACTCGATGCGAAGGACTCTTGCAAGCTTCCTGAGCGAGGAGACATAATGGCTTTGGTAGGCAGAGAGCTCGGTAATCCAACTTGAGGACTAAAACCTCTCTTGAGCCCTTTCCTTGAGTTTTCATGCGAGGAGGTTCTTGAGATCCTAGAGAGTCATGCGTCCTCTATGAATACCCACCTCCTCCATGGCAAGGACCTCCCTGTGAATGGATTCATGAAATATGTAATAAAACATTATGACAATTGATGTGGGGTCATCAAAGGTGGTGGGGAGACACACTCGCCCTCTGTCTCTTCCAGGACGTTGACCCCTCCCCCTATCGCAGTTCATGGTCATATGGTAGTAGAATAGAGTTGTAGTGTCGGAGGCAGAGAAAGCGCTAGGGAGAATGACAAAGGGTGAATAAATTTGGGAGAATGGAATGTTCATAGTTATAGTCTGATTATTGCAGGGGCGCGGGAACTGAGGAGCTAGGTATAGAGACAAGTGGAGTGTGAGAAGAGGTGTAAAGGTTGGATCTCCCACTTGGTGAGGGATGTGAGCCAAATGAAAGCTACTAACAGAAGAACTTAGAAAATGTGTCGAACTCAAAGCACCCAAATCCAAATATATATATATATATATATATATATATATATATATAAATAATAATACAATTATTTTAATTATAATATAATAATTATTTTAATGTTATTATGAATATGGTTATATATTTATCCATATGAATTTTAATATTAATATTAAATCTATATCTTTAATGGTTATTAACTTATTTTAATTACATTTACTCATATAATTGTTCATGTGATTGATAAATTTATATCAAATAATATAATTACCTTAATTATAATGCAGATTTCCATTAATAATATACCTGGTTACATTAAAAGACCTAATCAACTTCCCTCTATATGATACGCCAAGATCTATGCCTATCGTATATACTTTACACCTGTAAAGCGTCAATCGGGCTTGAGAACCCTACGCGTGACCATCTATCTCCTCAAAGCTCGAGCCATGTTGAATCCCCTGTCTCATTATTAGAACTTTATACTAGTGTTAATTAAATGGTAATGGTGTATGTGCCATCTTTCTTGTATGTAATACATATATATTACACAATTTGAGTAAACATAAATTAAAAATAAATTTGTGTATGTAATACACAAATGAATTACATAATATTTTGAGTAAAGATATAGAATAAATGTTACTTTTAGGATCCACCTAGTTAACTCATATTAGATTCCATTTAATACCAAGAGTATGAGTTTATACTTGTATGGAAAAATTTATATTTGATTCCATTTAATACCAAGAGTATGAGTTTATAACTGTATGGAAAACTTGCGAGTGATGAAATATTTAGTCATAAGAAAGTCTTGAAGTTGTAATGGTAATGGAATATGGTTTATTTTTCTAGAACACATCATTACATAATAAAAGTGAAATAACAACCTATGAAATAATTTAATGATTAAACAATTAAGGGATTGAATGAAAATGTAACATACACTAATAATATGTTAATATATACCTAACTACTTTGATGTTTTTCATTGTTATATAAAATATAACTAAATTTTATAATTATAGCTATTTAATCAAATATATGTGTTTATATATATAACTTGCTTTAACAAGTTATTAGTACTACAACATGGTGTATAAGGTGATAACTTTAGTTTTAATTTAGATTGACAAACCCTTTGAACAATCAGTTTTGTAATTTTCTGATTTTTAATCATGATTTTTTGTATATGTTTTTTTTATGATGATGATGGTGACCGTGGTTAACGTCCACTGAGATCAAAATTTGGTCTATCGGACCTAAAGAAACGAATTATTTAGTTTGATTTAAGATTTTATTCCTATGCTCAAAAATCTTGGAGAGAAACCTACCGAGCTCACTGAAATTTTGACAACGTAAAAGGCTAGGAAGGTTAGTATTGCAACAAAGATTTTGAAACTGAAATCTAATGTGGTTGTACGCGGGGCACTCTAAGAGGAAGTGATTTTCATCCTCGATGTTTATATTCTCACAGAGATGGCAGAACCTTTCCATCCATCGTGTTTTAGGAACTACCCAACGACATATTCATCTATCTAACAAAGCTAATGATCTTATCTAGAGTACTGGCCCTTCTAGCACTTATTCTTCTAAGATAGGTTTTGTTTATCTCATAGTTGACAATCTAGATTTAGAGGTGAAATGGTGGTGAAACGAAGTATGGAAGGAAAAATTCCCTCCAAAATAAAATAATTATATGTTGTCTTATGATGAAGAATGTTCCCACATGGGATTTCCTTCAAATTAAATTCATGCATTGTTCAAGATGGTGTTCTCATTGTCAAAATGATGGTGAATGTGCTAATCATGTTTTCACAGTATGTCCCTTCTTCAAAAATGTTTTGCACCTCTATGCGTCTATGTTGGGTCATTCAATATCATAGTCTAGTGTTGGACAAGAGGAGGCATGTCACTCTTGGTACACCAATACTTTAAGTCGTCCCATCAAATCCCTCCACAGGGGCTTCACTAGGGGAGGAAAATATGACATAATATATTGGGGATATATAGAGGGTAGAGTGTTTTTATATTGGTAAGTATAAAAAATGGAGCCCAAAGTTAATGAAATAATATAAAGGGGTATAAAAAAATGTTAATATAAAAATGGATACCTATAATATCTAGTGAAAGTAGGGGTTTTTTAATTGGGAAGGTGTATTAGGTTCGTACTGGTAGGGGCTTAAAGAATGTGATTCTTAGAGGTATTTTCCAATATGTATTCAAATTAAGGGTATTTTTTAATATGCCACGAACGCACGTGATATGTCAGGGATTCATTGAGTGAAGCCCTTGTGAATCCCTCCCACTTACTACATGTTGTGGATTTGGTTGGCTCATAACTACGTTGTTTTCCAGGGCTTGGTATTGGTACCATCACACATTGTTGTTGATATTTTGGAAATTTTAAGCCATTTTCCATAGGAAAAGAACTCCACTACTCCTAAAGAGATTTCCCCTTAATTCTTTGATTATTCTAATTTGTGGGTAAAATTTTGATGTTTGGCTTCTTATGAAATAGAAAGAAGTGTGGTGGTGATTGTGTTTTATACCTCTCTCCAAATCATTTTTTTCAAAGTAAAGATGGGCCTGGGTTTGAGAACCAACAATAGAGTGAAGCTCCTTGCATGCAAATACCTCTATGACTCTTTGCAAAAGAGAAGGGATGGTCAAGGATTCAAAATTTTTGGACTCAAAATTTGTTGTAAACTAGATTAATGACCTATGTTCTTGGAGGAACATTATTCTTGCGCCTATTATTGAGTATATTTCTCTTATCATTAGTTCTTTCACATCCTTTTCATGTTTGCATATTTTTAGGGAAATGAACTAGGATGCAAATAACTGGTCTAAGGATGGTATCAATGTGGAAAAAGATGTTTGGGTCATATTGGAATAGAATTATGATCATTTTGAGGAGTCATACCGTCACGTCTCATGGTCCATCTTTTGAAGCAGCCAGATGTCAGTTTTTTGGACTATGGGATCCGTTTTTCCACGCTATGCCTTTCCTCGTCCTTCCCGTCAACCTTAATTGGAAATCCCTCATTTCCCATAATAATATAAATACTGTAATGATACTACCCATTCGCTTCCAAAATGTTCATGGATAAAAATTAAATTTTATATTGTAAAATATTGTGATGAATGTTTAACATAAATATAAAAAATTAATGTAAATATTAAATATTGAACTATATAAACAAAATATTAATATAAATATTAAATATTATAAAAACTAAATAACCTTATAATGATATTAATTGTCACATCTCCATAAGCTTATACTTATACATAAAAAAAAAATTGTTATATACGGCATTAGAGCTCTACTTTGATATACATCTGCACTTTAATACATATATGCAACATTAGTTGGTCGCCACCACCGGTTACCAAGCCTAACCTAAGGCGTTACATATATGGGCAGGTAGTGTTCTTATTAAACCTATGTATACTCCGTGCGCATTGGTGGTCTATTGTTAACATTACTATGATGGCACACTTTACCCCTTCGATCAATTCAAGGACTGAGTTGACTTGCTAGCTGGCACCCCAGCGTTTGGACATCTGGCAGGAGGGTTAAGTTCTACTGTCCGGTTCACGTGACAGGGTATGGTCACTGAGTCTGGAATTTTCCGCGCCTTCCTCCTTGGTAGCATCGCCCCATCGACGGTGTACATCTGCTGTTGAAGATCCAGGGCCAACACTGTGCCACGTCTCCACCATTGGCAGGTAAGGTATATACGCGTTTCCCTCCGGTTTCTTCGTGATTTTCCCTCTGCTCAGCGGACTCCAGCTCTCCCTCTCTGCTCTCCACCGCAAGGGTTTACCTTGCCATCCCGCGCCGAGACCACCGCAACATCGGGTGCATTCTCCATTCCGGAAGGGTTTCTCCGCAGGGATTCCCCGTCTTGAATGGACCAGGTAAATATTCACCAGTTTCATGATTTGTTCCGATTCTGTGTTTACAGGTTTATGCAATTTTTGGTTTTAATGTTCGCTCTTTTGTTGCCAGGTGTGATCCGCATCTCCCAACTTCTGTGGATCCGGAAGAGCTCCTCCAAATGAGGTCCGCCGAGCTGCAGAGGTATTTATCTGGTCATCAGGGTTTTGTTTTCGGTTGATGCACCCTCATCTTTCTCGGATTTGCCAGAGGTTTCCTCTGTTCCTAGGATGAGACCCCAACCTGATAACATCTGGTTGGCCGCAGGTTGTGAAATACCCCTGGTCTCAATCCGATTACAAGATCCTGGGATAATGCCTAAGGAGCTGGGCACCATTTCACTGGTGGATTTGGGGTTTCTACCCTAGCTTCCGTAGCTATAGGCTTTTGCTTGGACTATTTAGACTGATGTGTAATATTGTTGAACTGGCTTGTGGCTATGGCCTATCATTTGATTACTGTGAAATCTGGTTAATAACCAGATCGTTAAAATGTGAGCTCACCTAGCTCGCGGCCTATGGTTTCATATATATGTATATATTTACCACAGTTGTGTTACGCCATTATTTACTTTTGATGCTGGTTGGAATGTTTTTTTTCTGTAACTCGTAGGGTTTGATTGTTAACTGGAAGTGTATTATTTTTCTTATTTAAAATCTTGTTGCTCGGACAATGCCTACATGCATCTTGGCAATGTATCCCTCAAGGGTTTATAACATATGTTCGCTGTATTGCTCATGTATAAGGATGGCAAAGCGGCCGCACCTGCATCTAATCTCTGTAGATGTATGGGCGTTATGCTAAGGATTCTTTGTGACTGGGAACCCTGAGAGACTGTAATTATTGAATGTCCATACAGTATGATTCAAACCCTCCTTTGGTTTTCTATCCGTCAATTCGGCTGCGACTTAACGCTATCGAGCTCTGTTATTTTCTCGTCATATTTGAATGTTTATGCATTACTTTACATTATCTTTCAGGAATGGCAGTTGATATTATGTCATAACCCTTGTCTCATATTGGTGATACTGTGCATGACATATCTCTATGCTCTGCACATTCTTTAGATTTGTATCATGTTTAGCTTCTTATTGCCGTTGCTACGGACTTCGACAGAACCCTCATCTGTTTTAACTGAGTCGATTGAGGGTTTCAGGGTTCGCTGACATTCTTCTATTGTCTTACTTAATTACTATTTGGCATTTCTATTCCGTTAGCTGTAAAGAAAAGGCATTCGTTTACAATTAACCCTAGAAATTAAAGTCTGATCGTGCTCATTGAACCATGATGTATATCGACCAGAATGTGGTCAAGGTGCGGATAACCCGTTATCCGACTCGGATGATTCTTTAAACTTGGAACCATTCTTTTGGTACAATAGGGTTTGTCCAATGGCTCTATTGTCTGCGTTATTGAATATGCTATTGTTCTTACTATTCTGTCTGCGGGTTTTCTACAGATACTGTTTGCAGTTCTTGAGTTTTACAGACTCCATACTTGGTCCTTTGAACTCTATGGATACTCTATACATATATTTCCTTTCGTGCAGAAAGTCAAATACATTTTTCTCTTGTTTATACAGTTAACCGTATACATATATTCTCTTCCATGCAGAAAGTCATATACATATATTTCTTGTTCATACAGTTAACCGTAATTTATTCTGTAATTGGTTTATAGCTTTACTATCTCAAAACTTGCACAGCTGACCATAGCCACACTGTTTTTCCTTTACATCTAGGTAGTGTATAACTTGTCAGATAATCTTTCTTGTGCTATCTTTCGTTCTGTACAGCTAGTATTGTTTCCATCCTGCCTGCTAATTATAACTACAATATAACTGACAGTAACAGATAGATTTACAGTTTACACAGTTAAACATGGAGACATAAGGGTCCGTTACTTACCTGGTCTCCTCTGACACGGTGAGTCTGGAACCAGTCTCCTGCCCAAATCCCTGTGTAAAGCTTGATATCCTCCCAACCGTGAGATCAGTCTCTCAAGACCTGAGTCTCCCCCCAAGCTTCTGCTTACCGGATCACTATCCTCAGTAAGCCAGCACTGTGTGCTTGACTATCTGGTCCTTACCAGACTTAGTCTATCCAAGGTCTTTTTCTTTTTCCTCCTCTGCCTGTCCCAACAGCCCAGAGTTTTCCAACCAACCCCCTTTTCCCTGGAAACCCTTTCCAGTTAGGGAAGGTGGTTATTTTTAGTTTTATTAACTAATTCTTTCTTTTTCCAGTTCCCTCCTGGAAATTCAGATATCCTTATGATTAATTCCTTTAATCATTAATTTAGTGCACATGTCACATCAACAGAATATCTTTAAAAGAAAATAAATTCCTCAATATTATTTAAATTCAGTTTTCTATACTGTAGTAACTTTCAAATAATTACATTTTTACGGGGTCATCACATCTCCCCCTCCTGAGATTGGACATCGTCCCGATGTCTTGTGCCTTCAAACAGTTCCGGATAAGCTTTCCGAAACAGCTCCTCGTCCTCCCAAGTGGCCTCCTCAGGCCCATAGTGCTGCCACTGCACTTTAATTTGGGTAATAACCCGCTTCCGCAACTGCACTTCTCTCCTGTCGAGAATGCTCAGCGGCTCGACCAGAACTTCTCCTTCCGGTTCGACCTGCAACAAAGAAAAAAATATCAGTCTTTTGTTCCAGACTTTTTTTTTAATAGTTCAACTAACAACAGTCCTTACCCTTATATTCTGCCACTTGATCACATGCTTAGGGTCATAAACATACTTCTTAAGCATGGATACATGGAAAACATTATGAATTCTAATGTGGCTCGGTAAGGCTAGCTGATAAGCTACTGGCCCAACCCTTGCTAAGACCTGAAAAGGTCCGAAATAGCGGGGTGCAAGTTTAGCACAACTGCTCCACTGCAGAGTGCTTTTCCTGGCCTGAATTCTGATGTAAACGTGATCGCCCACTTGATACTCTTTGAACCTTCTTTTCCGATCTGCAAAATTTTTCTGCCGATCTTGAGCGGCCTTTAGGTTGGCTCGCACTTTCTTGACCATGTCCTCCATCTCCTCGAGCATCTCTGGTCCCAATCTTAATTTGTCCTCCGGGCCACTCCAATTTGAGGGCGTCCGACATTTTCGTCCATACAAAACTTCGAATGGAGACATCTGAATCGATGTGTGATATCCATTGTTGTAAGCGAATTCTACCAGATGCAAATAGTCCTCCCATTGTGTCGGTTTCTGCATGACACATGCCCTCAATATATCTTCCACCATCTGATTTACTCTCTCCGTCTGTCCATCAGTCTGGGGGTGGTAAGCTGTGCTAAAATTCAGTTGTGTACCCAATTCTACAAACAGCGCCTTCCAGAAAGCGGACGTAAACTTTACATCCCGATCTGATATTATAGTCTTTGGGAGTCCATGGAGTCTGAACACATTTTTCATGAAGATGTGGCGAATTTGCACTGCCCTGTAGGTGGATTGTACTGGTATGAAATGTGCTGCTTTGCTTAGCTTATCCACCACCACCATAATAGAGTCATTGTTTCTTTTTGTTTTAGGCAGCCCCGTTATGAAGTCCATTGATATAATTTCCCATTTCCATTCCGGAATGGGCAGGGGTTGCAATAATCCAGCCGGATGCTGATGCTCCGTCTTGATCTGTTGACACTCCAAACATCGCGCTAAATATTCAGCCACATGCTTTTTCATTCCCGGCCAGTAATACTCCTTCCGAAGTGCAGTCAGCATTTTCTGGTACCCGGGATGGCCAGCGTAATGACTGGTATGAAACTCATTCAAGATTAAGTTTTTGAGGTTGTTGTCATTTGGTACAACTAATCTTTTTTTGTAAAGCAGCATTCCATCCTTGCTGATCTCATATTCCTGCGGACTTTCCTCGCTGGAAAGTGGCATTTGTTGCTTCAACCGTTGGTATTCAGCATCTTGGCTTGCGGCTGTTTTCATCATTTCCTGCAAGGAATTTTCCCACTTACTGAATGTAATTTCATACAAACAATGTACCTTTCGACTTAGAGCGTCGGCTACACGATTTTCCTTTCCTTTCAGATGCTTGATGTCAAAATCGAACCCACTTAAGAAATCTGCCCAACGGGCTTGTCTTGCATTCAGTGTGGGCTGACTAAAGTAGTTTGTTAAGCTATGATGATCTGTTAATAACAGGAATTTCCTTCCTAGAAGGTAATGTCGCCACATCTTAAGCGCATGTATGACAGCTGCCAACTCCAAATCATAAGCAGAATATTTCTGCTCATGTTCCTTCAATTTTCTTGATTCATAGGCTATTACTCTCCCTTCTTGCATCAGCACACCTCCGACGCCTTCTCCACTGGCATCGGTACATACCACATAGTCTTTGTTCGGATCAGCTATACTTAAAACAGGAGCAGACGTGAGTAATTGCTTAAGCTTCTCAAAACTTTGTTGACATTCAGAACTCCATTTGAATGACCTTCCTTTCTTTTGAAAAGACGTGATGGGATATGCCACCCTTGAAAAACCTTCCACGAATCTTCTGTAGTATCCTGCCAATCCCATGAAGGATCTGATATCCGCCACATCTTTTGGCACAGGCCATTCCAATATGGTTTTTATTTTCTCAGGATCCACAGCGATCCCTTCCTTGGAAATCACATGACCCAAATACTGGATTTCCTCTTTATAGAAATCACATTTGCTGAGCTTAGCATACAACTGATGTTCTCGCAAAGTTTGCAGTACCATCCGAAGATGTTCCTCATGCTCCTCCTTAGAGTGAGAATAGATCAAAATATCATCAACGAATATTAATACAAATTTGTCTAAAAATTGATGGAACACGTTGTTCATTAAACACATGAACGTGGCGGGTGCATTAGTCAAACCAAAAGGCAGTACTACAAACTCGTAGTGCCCATACCGGGTCCTGAAGGCTGTTTTAGCGATATCTTCTTCTTTAATCCTGATCTAATGGTATCCAGATCGCAGATCGATTTTAGAAAATACTGTCGCTCCCTTGACTTGATCAAAAAGCTCACCGATCCGAGGTAAAGGGTATTTATTTTTAATTGCGAGCTTGTTTAGTTGCCGATAATCAATACACATTCTAAGAGTTCCATCCTTCTTTCGGACGAATAACACCGGGGCTCCCCACGGAGATACACTGGGGCGGATATAATTTTTATCCAGCAACTCTTGCAGTTGCATTTTCAACTCAGTCAACTCCGGTACACTCATTCTATAAGGTGTCCGCGAAACTGGAGCGGCTCCTGGTATTAACTCAATGGTGAAGTCTATGTCCCTCTTTGGAGGTAGTCCAGGAATTTCTTCTGGAAATACATCCACGAACTCTTTTATCACCAGAAGGTGTTCTAGTGGGTTTTCCTTATTCTTAGATTCTGCATAGCCCACCTGAATAGCATACACTTGGCATCTATTCCGGATGCATTTTGCCAGTTGAGATGCAGTGATTGGTCGAATCTGCACAGGTCGTTTAATTCCCTGCATATCTTGCTCTATTCCAGCATCATCCTTGTACCGTATAACCTTTGTTTTGCAGTTTACTAAAGCCCAATGCTTTTCTAGCCAGTCCATCCAAATTAAGACATCATAGGACCCGAGGGGTAGCACGTTCAGGTCTGCCACCACTGGCTGTCCTGCTATCACTATAGGACAGCTTTTGACCTTTGCCATTACTCGTCTTTTAGTCCCTGTAGCTAGCTGTACCAGCCAAGGATTCCTGAATTTTTCAGGCTGCAATTTACACTGTTCAACTATCTTTGGACTAATATAACTTAAAGTAGCTCCAGGGTCAATTAGAACAGAGATGGAGAGGTTTAAAATTTTACCTTCAAACTCTACCATGGTGGGCTGATATTCTGCCTGGCGGTCGTCCAAAGCTGCGTTAATTCTTGGCATACTCCGTCCCACGTCACCCACCGTTGATGCCTCATGAATCTGGGATATCTGGTCAATTCCCTTCCTTTGCGGACAATTCTTAACATAGTGCGGTCCACCACAACCCCAGCACTGTACTGGAGGTCTGGTTGTTCCCTCAGTATCCATCTTGGTGGGTTGTTCACTCATTCTGGTTTCACCGATGGACTTGGCCCTGAATGCACTTCTTGGTGCTGCTCTACTGTTTTGGTTCTTGCTGCTACCTTTGATTCCACTGCTTCGACTTCCTTTGTTATTTCCAACAGCTTTACTGTTCTTTTTCTCATTCCATTTTCTGTTGGTACTGTCCCCTTTCTGCTTGCTCTGCTGATAGCAGATTCTGGCTTTGCGAATCGCTTCATCCATTGTTTTAGGATTGTCAAATTCAATCCTTTCCCTCATATACATGGGTAAGCTGCTAACAAACCGCTGCACCTTGGCTTTTTCTTCTTTAAGGTAGGGTACATAGCGAAGCAAAGATGTGAAACGATTGATGAACTCATCCATGGTCTGCTGTCCCAATCGCAGATCATGGAATTCCTTTGCCTTCTCATCATAAAATCGTTCCGTCAAGTATCTCTCCTTGAAATATTTCTGGAATTTTTCCCATGTTATGGTTCGTTCAGTTACTCCTTTAACAATTTTCACCTCCTCCCACCACAATGTCGCCTTCCCTTGTAACTGGAAGATGGCCAATCGTGCTTTCAAGTTATGGTCATATTCATACAGCTGAAAGTATTTATTCATGTTGATTAGCCATGCCTCAGCTGCTTCCTCTTGTTCCCCATCATAGTGTGGGGGTTTAATCTTTCGAAATTCCCCTTGCAATTCCACCTTTTGACGCTTTGAGGTCTGCTGTTCTGATGCATTAGCAGATTGGTCCTCTCCTTCTTCAGGAATTTCAGACTCAGCATGATAACGTTCCTCCTCTGTTATTCTCTGCTGTTCTGCGCTGGGGTTAGCCAGTGGCGGGTTCTGTTTGTCAGACAAACTTTTTAATATCCTCTCCTGCTCCATTGTCAATCGAGCATTATCTTCCCGAAGTCGGGCCATTTCGTTTTTCAGTTCTTGAACGGTTTCAAGTATGGCCTGATTCGTGTTGCGGGTCTCCTCGCCCAGCTGCACCCATAATTCTGGATTGCCTCTAACATTTGCTGCAGGCCTGTGTGGTGCGCTGTCAGACCCCTGCATGCTAACTAACACTTGTAGTACCTTGGTTGCTCTTTCACTTCTTCTTGACTAGCCTGTACCTAGCCTGGTCTGGTCATGAAACATATAACATTGTGAGCTACCTGCACAATTCTGTTTTTCCAAAAGATTATTAATGTCATCATAATCTTCTCATCTTTTAATATTTATTCATATCCCAGAGGCCACAGTATGGTTAATCTGGGCTCTGATACCAATTGTCACATCTCCATAAGCTTATACTTATACATAAAAAAAAAATTGTTATATGCGGCATTAGAGCTCTACTTTGATATACATATGCACTTTAATACATATATGCAACATTAGTTGGTCGCCAACACCGGTTACCAAGCCTAACCTAAAGCGTTACATATATGGGCAGGTAGTGTTCTTATTAAACCTATGTATACTCTGTGCGCATTGGTGGTCTATTGTTAACATTACTATGATGGCACACTTTACCCCTTCGATCAATTCAAGGACTGAGTTGACTTGCTAGCTGGCACCCCAACGTTTGGACATCTGGCAGGAGGGTTAAGTTCTACTGTCCAGTTCACGTGACACGGTATGGTCACTGAGTCTGAACTTTCCCGCGCCTTCCTCCTTGGTAGCATCGCCCCATCGACGGTGTACATCTGCTATTGAGGATCCAGGGCCAGCACTGTGCCACGTCTCCACCATTGGCAGGTAAGGTATATACGCGTTTCCCTCCGGTTTCTTCGTGATTTTCCCTCTGCTCAGCGTACTCCAGCTCTCCCTCTCTGCTCTCCACCGCAAGGGTTTACCTTTCCATCCAGCGCCGAGACCACCGCAACATCGGGTGCATTCTCCATTCCAGAAGGGTTTCTCCGCAAGGATTCCCCGTCTTGAATGGACCAAGTAAATATTCACCAGTTTCATGATTTGTTCTGATTCTATGTTTACAGGTTATGCAATTTTTGGTTTTAATGTTCGCTCTTTTGTTGCCAGGTGTGATCCGCATCTCCCAACTTCTGTGGATCCGGAAGAGCTCCTCCAAATGAGGTCCGCCGAGCTGCAGAGGTATTTATCTGGTCATCAGGGTTTTGTTTTCGGTTGATGCACCCTCATCTTTCTCGGATTTGCCAGAGGTTTCCTCTGTTCCTAGGATGAGACCCCAACCTGATAACATCTGGTTGGCCGCAGGTTGTGAAATACCCCTGGTCTCAATCCGGTTACAAGATCCTGGGATAATGTCTAAGGAGCTGGGCACCATTTCGCTGGTGGTGATTTGGGGTTTCTACCCTAGCTTCCGTAGCTATAGGTTTTTGCTTGGACTATTTAGACTGATGTGTAATATTGTTGAACTGGCTTGTGGCTATGGCCGATTATTTGATTACTGTGAAATCTGGTTAATAACCAGCTCGTTAAAATGTGAGCTCACCTAGCTCGCGGCCTATGGTTTCATATATATGTATATATTTACCACAGTTGTGTTACGCCATTATTTACTTGTGATGCTGGTTGGAATGTTTCTTTTCTGTAACCCGTAGGGTTTGATTGTTAACTGGAAGCGTATTATTTTTCTTATTTAGAATCTTGTTGCTCGGACAATGCCTACATGCATCTTGGCAATGTATCCCTCAAGGGTTTATAACATATGTTCGTTGTATTGCTCATGTATAAGGATGGCAAAGCGGCCGCACCTGCATCTAATCTCTGTAGATGTATGGGCGTTATGCTAAGGATTCTTTGTGACTGGGAACCCTGAGAGACTGTAATTATTGAATGGCCATACAGTATGATTCAAACCCTCGTTTGGTTTTCTATCCGTCAATTCGGCTGCGACTTAACGCTATCGAGCTCTGTTATTTCCTCGTCATATTTGAATGTTTATGCATTACTTTACATTATCTTTCAGGAATGGCGGTTGATATTATGTCATAACTCTTGTCTCATATTGGTGATACTGTGCATGATATATCTCTATGCTCTGCACATTCTTTAGATTTGTATCATGTTTAGCTTCTTATTGCCGTTGCTACGGACTCGACAGAACCCTCATCTGTTTTAACTGAATCGATTGAGGGTTTCAGGGTTCGCTGACATTCATCTATTGTCTTACTTAATTACTGTTTGGCATTTCTATTCCGTTAGCTATAAAGAAAAGGCATTCGTTTACAATTAACCCTAGAAGTTTAAGTCTGATCGTGCTCATTGAACCACGATGTATATCGACCAGAATGTGGTCAGGGTGCGGATAACCCGTTATCTGACTCGGATGATTCTTTAAACTTGGAACCATTCTTTTGGTACAATAGGGTTTGTCCAATGGTTCTATTGTCTGCGTTATTGAATATGCCATTGTTCTTACTATTCTGTCTGCGGGTTTTCTACAGATACTGTTCGCAGTTCTTGAGTTTTACAGACTCCATACTTGGTCCTTTGAACTCTATGGATACTCTATACATATATTTCCTTTCGTGCAGAAAGTCAAATACATATTTCTCTTGTTTATACAGTTAACCGTATACATATATTCTCTTCCATGCAGAAAGTCATATACATATATTTCTTGTTCATACAGTTAACCGTAATTTATTCTGTAATTGGTTTATAGCTTTACTATCTCAAAACTTGCACAGCTGACCATAGCCACACTGTTTTTCCTTTACATCTAGGTAGTGTATAACTTGTCAGATAATCTTTCTTGTGCTATCTTTCGTTCTGTACAGCTAGTATTGTTTCCATCCTGCCTGCTAATTATAACTACAGTATAACTGACAATAACAGATAGATTCACAGTTTACATAGTTAAACATGGAGACATAAGGGTCCGTTACTTACCTGGTCTCCTCTGACACGGTGAGTCTGGAACCAGTCTCCTGCCCAAATCCCTGTGTAAAGCTTGATATCCTCCCAACCGTGAGATCAGTCTCTCAAGACCTGAGTCTCCCCCCAAGCTTTTGCTTACCGGATCACTATCCTCCGTAAGCCAGCACTGTGTGCTTGACTATTTGGTCCTTACCAGACTTAGTCTATCCAAGGTATTTTTCTTTTTCCTGCTCTGCCTGTCCCAACCGCCCAGAGTTTTCCAACCAAGCCCCTTTTTCCCTGGAAACCGTTTCCAGTTAGGGAAGGTGGTTATTTTTAGTTTTATTAACTAATTCTTTCTTTTTCCAGTTCCCTCGTGGAAATTCAGATATCCTTATGATTAATTCCTTCAATCATTAATTTAGTGCACATGTCACATTAACAGAATATCTTTAAAAGAAAATAAATTCCTCAATATTATTTAAATTCAGTTTTCTATACTGTAGTAACTTTCAAATAATCACATTTTTACGGGGTCATCACATTAATAAGATTATCATTATAATTAATTTAGATTTATCTTTTAACTTCAGGAAGTATCAAATTTCTAATATGTAAATCTTTGTTGTAAGCCTGAATTTTGAAAAAAGATTTACACAATGATAGATATGATCATCTCTACTCTTGATAGATGTAGAATTAAAATTGATTTTTTTTATTATTACTAATTTTAATTTGTTAATATAAGTATTATTTTTATAAATGGAATTTTTTTGTTATTACTAATTTTAATTAGTTAATATAATTATTATAATGGGGACTTTAGATTGTTTTTTATTTTGGTCAAAAAATTCATTAAAGTTTTGAAAAAAAAATGAAAATTGAAAAATAATTTTGATTTTTTTTAAGTATAAATTCTTTTTTCCTAATACGTTGATGATTATTTCTATGTAGTTTTAAATTGAATAGTCAGATATAAAAATTATATTAAAAAATAAAAAAACTAATAAAAAAAATATATTTACCAAGTGCCACACAGTATCATAATAATCATTGTCATTGCACACTTCATACAACACAATGTCATATAAAACTTCCACATAAAAAAATTACATAATAATAAATTAAAATAATTATGAATTCAAACCACAAATAATGGTGTAAATACAGCAACTCCATTTTGAATACTTATATTTTTCATTATTAAAAATCTTTATTTATATACCATTTTAATTCTCTATTATTTACCTAAAATACAAATACTAAACAACAACATTTTATATTACACTTATATTAACAATATTTTATATTACACTTATATTAATTTTAAATTTACATTTAACCTATTAGTATGGTAAATCTCTTATAGCAATTGAAGCAATCTTACATCCCCATGACAAATTGGTATGAATACCTTCCCAATGATGTTGCAAATTTAGTTATTGCACATAGTCTGATTTGTGTCCTTGAAACTAATCATAAGAATTCTGCTCATTCACCTGCACCATTTCCATTGCCATGTTGACAATAAATTTGTCTCCATCTTCATTCTTGATCCTAAACTTACTTCTTGGATTTAGAAACTACAATCAGACCCTTACCACACTAAATTTTAATGATATTTATCGAAAAAAAAATACTATTGATAGTTATGGGGTAAGTTTTTAGTCCAGGCGGGTTATATATAAATTCAACTATCAGTTCGATGTCTCGACCAATTGATAATTTAGGAGACTGGAATGTCTAATTTTTATTATAAGAGATATTACGGGTGTAGTTTGATTTTTTTTTTCTCACATAATAAATTTTTACTTGCTATTTTAAGAAGTTACTTGAAGTAATTTTTTCTCATTAACTTATTTTCTCTATTTTGGGACAGGAACTTGTATCATAAGTAGTGGAAATAATTCAATTCAAGAATGAGAAAATCTATTTGGGTGTTGGGTGGTTTTAAATTTGGGTTTCAATAGAATTGAAGGTTCACATGACATTGCAATCGATGTTGTTGAAACTTGGATTGGAGATTAGTGTTCACATTTTTTAACCTATTTTATTTTTACCTTTAGGAAATACCATACAATTGAAAATACTAATTAGGCTTTAAAACATACCATAAAATGATTGAGCAATTTTATAATTACCATAATCTTTTAGAGAAGTCATACAAAATAGTTGTAATCTATGGTTGCAAATTCTATAATAATGAAAATAATGTATATATGGCTTTACAAGAGATGAAAAATAATTCAAGCTAGGACTTCTTGATCTATTTGTTGATGGGGAAGAGAATTAATTTTTGCATTTTTGCATTTTTTTTATAATGTAATTGATGACAATAATTAATGCCTTGAGATTCAATTAATCCTAACCATCCACAAATTTGATCTCAATTGCATATGTAGTAAAATAATGATAAGAATTGAACAACTACTGAATAGTTACTATTTTCCTCTAAGAATAGAATATTTAATTACTCACCAACTGGAAGACAAGCCTCTCCTTCGCATGACTAATAGGTTCATTCTTTTGTAGTTTTGCTTTAATCTATCCATTCAAAAATCATAGGACATTTTGCCACTCATACAACATTTTCAACTTTATTATTTTTAACCATTCCATCGGTGTGGTTAAAACTAAAATATATAAAAATAGTAAAGTTGAAATTAAAATTGATAAAATTTGTTTTTTATTATGATAAATATGTGAAATCTTTTAACATAATTACGTTATTGAAGGGTAATTTTTTATAAGCCTTTATTGGTGAAGGGTTAATTTATTATGAGAATATCATTCTTAAAGGGAAAATTTTTAAATTTTTAATTAAGCCTTTATTGGTGAAAGGTTAATTTATTATGAGAACTCCATTATTAACCAGACCCAGAAAGACCCAAAACTTAAACACAATTGGTATATGATGAACCACAAATTTAGTAAACATGATTGGGATTATTTTAATATTAATTGTAATGAGTAACTTATGTTTTTATTTTCACATTTAAAATAAAAATTCAAAAATTTATTTTTTATGCTCATTTTCATATCACTTTATGAATGAAGTTTGAAATATGTATTTCATATTTGAGATTGACTCTCACCTAATATCTTTCATTATGGGATAGCAATAAATTACTTCTTAATATCTATGCATTTTTAAAATTAGGAATGGACTAGTTAATGGATCTAGGCTACAGGCTAATATTATATTTGTGAAAATCAAGTCCAATATCAACTGCAAAATCAAGTTTCATATTATAGTAGATGATTTCATAACCAACCATTGTATCTTCGGAATTAATATAATTTGATTTAGATTATATGTATATGCAACTTATGTTACTCTCATGGGTGAATTTAATGTAATATTAGATTATAATAATATTATAATTTCACTAGGTGGATTAGTGGAGGGGCGACTGGTTCCACAAAGGGTTATAGAGTTTAACTAAGAGAGTGACGGAGGGCAAAAAGTTCTAATGGAGGCAGAGGGAGGAGGGAGCTCCACTCCCTCCTACAGTAATGTGCTTTCAAACAAAGGCAGAGGAGGGAATAAGAACAAGCCTCAACAACCCTTGGAGGTGAAGACAAAAAACACTAAAAATCGGAAGGCGAAAGGAAGCAAAACCCATGCAGATCAAGGGACCCACGAAGAAGACTGACAGGAGGAGAAAGCGGAAGACAGAGGTTAGGGAATAGAGAACAGAGCCAAGATGGGGCCTTGTAAACCCAAGACCATAACTAAACCTTAGGTTATTCTGAATGATCCAGCTCTGCAAGTGCACAGGGATCACATGGAAAACTGTGCCATCATATGCAAATTTATGGGAATCTAGCCATCATAGAAAATGTTGTACACCTAGATAAAATACAACTGGAAACCAAAGGGGGAGTTAAATATACATCTTGGATCCAAAGGTTTTTTACAATGGTGTCCACAAACATGGAAGACAGAGACAGGATTTTTGAAGGAGGACCATACTTCTTTGTAGCTGTTGGTCTCTATATGCAGCTGTGGACAATGAACTTTGTGCCAGAACGAGAAACCTTCACTTCGGTACTGGTATGGATTAGACTCTACTCCTTACCTTTAGATTACTGGATGCAAGAGTCTTTAAAAGCTATAGGCAATAAATTAGGTCATCTCTTAAAAATTTCATAGGCAACTCTACAGGGAAAATATACATCCTATGCCCGAATATGTGTGGAGATGGACCTATCAAGAGCCCTTCCATATGAGGTCATTCTAGAAGTCTATGATGAGGAATGGGTTCAAACAATTGACTATGAACATATCCCGTTCAGATGTCATAAATGTCATGAGCATGGGCACCTATCTAGAGATTTTCCTCTTAATAGAAGGGAGGAAAACCTAAACACCAGCAAAGGAAAAGCCCAGACAGGTTTCACCAAAGAAGGAGGAAAAGGAAAAGGAGGGGGAAGGAAGACTCAAAAGAACCCTATTTCGAATGATAAAAAAACAAGAAGTTACAACAGTTTTGAGATCTTAGGAGAAAAAGAAGTGGATGTAGGTGATCAAGAGAGTACAGAGAATCAGTCAACAAGGGGAAAAGGAAAAGAGACCAGCATGAAGTTCACTCAGGAACAGAACGAACGCACGAAGGACCCTTTGAATACCATGGAAATAGAAAAAGACCAGGAAATGAATCAAAGCGAAAGTGGTATAGAGGACCAAGACTTACAGGAGATCTTGGAAAGGGAGAACCTAGAGCTGGAAAAGTTTCTAGAACAAGGAGGAAACCTAGGAATAAAATCCATCCCTCAGGAGGATGTGGACAAGGTACAACAAATATTCCTGAACAAGTAATATCAAATAGTTGTAGGAGTCAAAAGAGGACATGATAACCAAAAAAATAAAGGGACTTCCTCAATAGGATTAATAATAGGAAAACTAGCAAAAAATCAAGGCAAGAATAGGGGAAGAAAAAGATAAAAAGAACTATTGTTGGAGTGTGGAAAACTTATGATTGACTCAGGAAGGATGAAAGAGATTTCCAGTTACTCCTTTAAAACACCACCTCAATGAAAATCACAACCTGGAACATTAGAGGACTAGGGAGTAGAATAAAATACAGGAATCTAGGTAACAGAATCAGAGAGGAAAAACCTGGCATAGTATTTTTTACAGGAAACAAAATTCTCAGTGGAGAAGATCCACGAAAAACATATCAAATGGTTAAATAGATATGAATACCTTGAAGTTAAGGCAAATAAATCTACTGGTGGCATTCTCACTCTATGGGATCCACAGAAACTTGGTGTGATTGATGCAAAGGCATCCAGACATCACCTTTCTCTGGTTTTCCAACTGGTGGGTGACAGATAATGTTACATGATCACCAATGTCTATGGTCTGCAGCCAATGGAGGACAAAATTCGACTCCTCACAACACTGGAGGATGTGAAGAAGAGATTCCCATCTCTACCTTGGATTCTTGGAGGTGATTTTAACATGACAAAATCACTCATGGAGAAGAAAGGAGGAACTAGAACACTTGGTAGAGATTCAGTTGCCTTCCAGAACTTCATCACCAATATGAAATTGGTTGATATGGAAACAAGCAATGGAATCTTCATTTGGAATAACAAAAGAGGGGGCCCTACCCAAGTAGCCTCAAAATTGGATAGAATTATTGTTTCAGAGGAACTTCTTCTCATGGGAAGAAGAATTACTGCACTCATACTACCCTTTGGAGGTTCAAATCACTGGCCTATCCAATTGGAAGCGTCTCTTTTTGGTAAACCAAGGAACTCCCCCTTCAGGTTTGAGAACGCTTGGCTCACACATTCAAATTTCCTCACAAACATCGAAAAATGGTGGAAGGAAGAGCTACACCTTCAAGGTACAAAGATGTTCCTTCTACACTACAAGCTCAAACACATTAAAGGCAGACTCAAAGAGTGGAACAAAAAGGAATTTGTTAATATCTTCAAAGCTAAAGGAGATGTGGAAAAGAAACTAAAGAAAATCAACCATATTCTTATCATAGAAGGCTATACAGATGAAAGGAAAGAGATGGCAGAGCCACTCCAGCGGGAATGGGACAACAGATGTCTTCAAGAGGAAATATTTTGGAGACAGAAATCCAAAGTACAATGGATTAAAGAACGGGAGAGAAACACCAAATTCTTTCATAGATCCACCATACCTCACAGAAACAACAATAGAATTGTGAAACTTACAGATCATCATGGAATAGAAAGAAACACTCATGAAGAGATGGAGAAGGTTCTAGTCCAACATTTTCAGAAAATTTTTGAGGAAACCTCGGAAGATAGATACTAGTTTACGAAAATATTTACTTAGTACATTCCTAAATTGGTTACTAGAGAAGATAATTACAATCTCAACAGAGTAGTAACAAAGGAAGAAATTGGGGGAAGTCGTTAAAGAAATTCACAATGGGAAAGCACCAGGCCCGGATGGCTTCAATGTGGACTTTTTCAAAGCTTGTTGGAGGATAGTAAAACAGGACATCCTGGAGGTAGTGGAAGACTCTCGACGATCTAAGACAGTCTTAAAGGCACTCAATGAATCTTTCATAGCCTTAATCCCCAAACAGAAAAAGGCCACCTCTCCAGACAAATTTAGACCTATAGCATTATGCAATGTCGTATACAAAATAATATCTAAAGTAATTGCTAACCATCTCAAACCACTCCTGCCAATCCTAGTGTCTGAGGAGCAAATGGGCTATGTGGAATGAAGACAAATTCTAGACAACATAATTCAAGCACATGAAATGGTTCATTCCCTCATTACCAATAAACAGGCAAGAATGATAATTCAGCTGGACATAGCAAAGGCCTATGACAAACTTAACTGGTCGTACATAAGAGCAATATTAAAAGCCTATGGCTTTGATTACAATTTGATTAAATGGGCTATGGTGCTAGTTACCACCGCCAGTTGTTCAATTCTTCTCAACAGCTCTCCCTCCAAAACCTTCAAGCCTTCGAGAGGTCTCAAGTAAGACGATCCTCTTTCTCCTTTTCTTTTCATTCTAATGATGGAAGGGTTAGGGAGAGCAATCAGAGTCGCTAAGGAGGAAAGCAGAATTCAGGGTCTGAGACTCACTCAAGGTGGGGACATGACGACACATCAGCAATTTGTGGATGATACTATGCTTCAAGGCACACCCATTTTCAAGGAAGCCAAAGCTTTCAAGCAAATTTTGAGTGAGTTTTCTAGGGCAGAAAGCACAGAGGTAAGTCTTACTAAATTAAAGATTTTCTTTTTCAATACAGATATTTCAATTCAAAGAAATCATTCTAGAATTTTGGGCTTTCAAAGGGATTCACTACCTGCGAAGTACCTGGGAGTTCTCCTCACTGACAAACCGCTACACAAGGATATCTGGGAGCCTGTTCTTAATAGGCTAAAAGACAAGATTAGCAAATGGAAAAATAGAGCACTAAATCTAGCAGGGAGACTAATTCTAACTAAGGCTATCCTCCAAAGCATCCCTATCTATATGCTATCAGCCATCCCGACACTAACTGGTGTAATTACTAATATAAGAAACATTCAGAGAGACTTTCTCTGGGGGAAAGGTGAAGAAAAGAAGAAATGGGCTCTTGTGGCATGGGACAGGGTATGCAAACCTAAGTCCCATGGTGGCTTGGGTCTTCATGACCCAGAAATTCTTAACAGAATTCTTGGTGCCAAAATCTGGTGGAGATGGCTAAAGGAAATACAAGCCCCATGGGCAAAACTATGGAAGCAAAAATATGCAAGAGAGTGGTAGGAGAAGAACCTCATCAGAATGACAGGACAAGTAAAAGGTTCTGCTATTTGGAATAGGGCATGGGAGAACAGGGCCCTAGTCCAAAATCACAGTTTCTGGGAGATCAAAAATGGAAATCTGGCCTGGTTTTGGGAGGGTAATTGGTAGCAAGAGGACAATCTCCGAAGTGAAGAATTAGCAAGCATTCACGTCGATACCATCAACAAAGGATTAAGGTGGGTAAGTGACTATTGGGACCAATCAAAGAACAATGGGAAATGGAGAACATGGAAACTTCCAGATTACAGTGGAATGGGCATGTTGCATACTCAAGCTATAGTCCTTAAAGGTCTTTTAGACAAGAGGAAAATCTTAAACTCAACCTTGGACAATCAACTAAGATGGGGAAAGAACAAGGTAGGTCTCTTCAACCTTAAGGAGGCCAAAAGGATGGATACAGGGCTTAACCTTCCAAACAATGATAAGACGTGGAAAGAACTCTGGGGCAATCCTCATTAGATGAAAGTCAAACTGTTCAAGTGGTTGGTTCAACAGAGCAAGATTCTGACATGGAATAACCTAAGAAAAAAAGGCTTTTTTGGCCCCTCAAGATGTCACTTATGTAGACAACAGGAAGAAACTACAAATCATCTCCTGAATAGATGCACTTTCACTACAATACTTTGGAACTGGGTAAGAGAAGTATTCGAGCAAACAAACAGAAATGTTTATGACATCATTGCTACACTGAAAAATGGCGGAATTTTTTTTGGATAATGAGATCATTAACTCCGCCTGGATACTGACCCGAGGATTCATAATCTGGAATGTTTGGAAGGATCACAACAACAGGATTTTCAAGGATAAAGTGAGTCCAGTGAGCAACATCCTTAAGCTAATCCTTAAACAACTCAAAGAGACTGTTCATATCCTGGGAGGTGTAGCTACTAGAAAACCCATCGGACAAAGAGAGGCTATAATTTTGGAGAAGTTAGAGCTCAAGGTTCATCTCACTCAGGGTTCTATGCAGATCAACAAGAATACCTCAGTAGAAAGGGCTTCATGGCAACCCCCTTCACATGGATTTCTAAAATTCAACATAAATGGGGCCTCAAAAGGGAATTTGGGAGATGCAGGATACGGAGGGGTCATGAGAGATGACGAAGGAAACATACAAGTCATCTACCACAGTTATCTAGGAAAAGAAACCAACAATATGGTTGAGCTCATGGCGATGGAATTCTACCTGGAAATACTACTCAAGTACAAAATTCACAAATTCACCATTGAGATTGACTCGGAATTAGTCATTAACTCAGTGAAGAGAATAAATGTTGGCGCTGCACCAGAGAAAATATCAGGACACTGGAGGCTTCTACAAGTCTACTAAAGAATCCAAGCACACCTAAGAATGTTGAGAATTCTTAGGTTGGTGCATGTCCGCAGGGAAGCCAACAAAGTTGCGGACTGGGTTGCCAATGAGGGGTTATGAAACAAGCATATCAACTTGTATTGCTGGTGGGAGGAGGTAATGGATGACAGGTTGAAGGAGGAATGCTCATCTCGGGCCCTCAGCGACATACAGCAGTATCAGGAAAAATCAAGAGAAAGAATTTTACTTCGTGAAAATGATGGATAAGTTCACTTCACACAGCGTTTCAGCGGAGATGCACTGTCGGTTTTCTAAGGGAGCTTCTAGAAACAGAGGCAGTAATCGAGACAGAAGATATCTATTCATAGGATGAATTATTCCATGGAAGATGAAGGCATCAAAGGGAGAGATTACTACCTTCATCGCTGGGTATTTCGTAAGCAGTTGTGTGGTCCGATTTGGTCTGTGGCCATCAGATCTGGAGAGGGAATATCAACAGACACCTTTTGGTGTGCAAGTTGGTGGGGCCGAATGGATAAAACCACTAGTGGTTTACCACCTTCATCGAACGCTTTCCAAACCAAAGACGGTATTAATGAAAAGCCAACGATTCCACTTGGGAAGCAACATGTGGCAGAAGACCGAAAAAGCAAACCGCCTTCATCACGTGGTATTCAGTGGTATTTTTAAGATGCGCGATAAGCTCCAGTCGTTGGATGAGAAGGAAGAGATCAATGGTCAGCGTTGATCGGGAAAATTTAGTGTTTTTCGTGAGTAGTTGTGAGGTCCGATTTGGTTTGTGGTCGTCTAATCTAGAGAGGGAAGATCAACGACCACCTTTTGATGTGCACGTTGGGGGGGCGGGCGTGGGGGTGAAAGGATAAAACCACTAATGGTTTACCACCCTCACTGGATGCCTTCCAATCCAAAGACGGTATTAAGGAAAAGCCAGTGATTCCTCTCAGGAAGCAACACGTGGCAGAGAACCGAAAAAGAAAAACGCCTTCATCGTGTTGTATTCAATAGGCTTTTTAAGCCACGCAATATAGACTCTGGATGTTGGATCAGAAGGAGAATATCAACGGTTGATCGGGCAACTTTAGGGTTTTTTGGGGGCTTCGCCCCTACGCGGGTTGAATCTTAACCGTTGGATTGTTAGAAGACAGATCTTTAGTTGTTTTTGGGGAGCGAACTTCGGATCCACTTGCCTGCTCTTGGTTCCAGGGTAGTTTAGGCCTTGTCTCTATCTGGTTTTTGGAGGATTATTTTTGGGTACTTAGGGTGTTTTCACTCCCCTTTTGGTGAGTTTGTGCCTCTGGGCATATGTTGTAACATGTGTAAGATATTTTTTTACCTAAGTTAATAGAAAGACCGTTTCATGCTTAAGCAAAAAATAAAAAATAAAAAATTATAATTTCACTAGTTTAATATTAATGTTAATAAATAATAATAAACATATGAAAGAAAAAACTCCATTATTATAAAGTTTAATATTATTATTAAATCTAATATTAATATGAAAGAAATAATTATAATATATTCTAATATAAATATTATTAAGTTTAATATAAAATTAAATTTAATAGTTTTGAATTCTTATAATATTAGATTTGGTTTTTTAATGAAAGTATAAGAAACTTATTTTGTAGATGGTAAATTAAGTAAACTCTCAACTTTGATTATAGAGCCTTGTCTCAAGGGAATCAAAGAAAGTATAACTTGCAATCAGCAACAACTAACCATAATATCAAACAACTTTATACCTTGCTCTAGAGTACTTGAGCTAAAAGAAAGCTAATATTAAATTTGATATAGGAAAAAGAAGAAAAAATTATTTTAACCACAAACCTAAAAATAAATTATAACACAGATTGTTTCTCTATATAACTTTTGTATATTATAATATATATTAATATATTAAAATATATTAATATCATAACATTATTATTAATATTAATATAATATTGCATTTTATTGAATACCCAATCTGCCTCAGTAAATCATTATTAAAAATTTAAAGAACCTTATAAGTTGAATGCAATATTCTATAATCTATATATATAAGTTGAATTCATTCCAACAGTAATATCAGAATAATGCCTTATTGAATATTTTAGCCACAAATTTCTTTCTTAGTCTTTGTTCTAATAACTCGGGTGGATCCCTATTAGTTTTGCATCCATGCTAATTTTTTGTGATGGTTGATACAAAGATTGGACCACTACATAAATACATTATACAGGCTACGAGTTGACAATCTATTCTGCACTCTATCTTGGAACGTGATATTACGAGTTCGACATCTGCCTCTTCTATTTGGCTTGAGTAATAATCATTGTTGTCTCTATCTCTCACACTGATTTCATATTTCCGCCATCTCTGTCACAGTTGTAAAATCCTGCAATCGCTCCATACAATTACGACCTATTCTCGGTCCTCGTGCAAGCAAGAAGCAAGTGGTCACCCTGCAGAAATGCATAGGAGGTGTCTTTGCTCTGCCTTCAATTTCATGACAGCTTCGTTAATGGCTCAACAGTCACCCTCGCTCTGCTCAGCTAAATTTCCTTATCAGACATAAAATAAAAAAATACAACCTTGATTCGGGTAAGTACGCTCAATCTTGTCCCTGCAACTAAATAAGAGGTATGTGCACCAATTCTTACAAAGAATATAATAAAACAATTCCAAGTAACAACGTCTATTACAAAACCATCGTAACATATATATTTAAATAGTTGATTTGCTTCCTGTAATATTTTGTTAACCAACTTCGGACAACTTGAATGCATATTTTGTTTGCAATTGTCGATGTGATCAACGATTCTAGTAACTATCTATCTGAACGAATTCAACTACGGTTGTGAATGTATATGATATCTCACGGCCCATCGATTCTAGTAACTATCTATCTGAACGAATTCAACTACGGTTGTGAATGTATATGATATCTCAGGGCATCTCTATGAAATCTGTAATTTTTATTCGGGGTATCTTAGTTATTGGTTTGGAACATTTATCAACACTTGCGGTTTTTGGTGTAACGAAAACCTCTTCATGGTATCTGGATCTAGCTTTGATTCTCCTGAGTTGCTTTTGAGGGGGTGTTGGAAGAATCACCGCACCTCTATGGAATCCGTAATTTCCACAATGGAGATCCTAGTTACTGGTTTGAGGGGGCTGTTATGGAATCTGTAATTTCCACAATGGGGATCCTAGTTACTAGTTTGAAGGGGGTTGTTGAAAGAATCACCTCACCTCTATGGAATCCATAATTTCCACCCTGGGAATCCCCTAGTTAGTTACTGGTTTAGAACGTTTACCGACACCTGTGGATTTTGGTGTAACAGAAAACCTGTTAAATATTTGATAGATCATTGATATGTGCTCAGGAAATGCATATTATTTTCCTTTGAACGGCCGAGATATAAAAGAAAGGCAGGAAACCAACGCAGACTCTGGGGGAAGGACCTCAACAATGGGTTTCTACTCCGGCGGAAGGTTTCAGAGGTAAGCATTTTTATTTCAAATTCCTTTCAAGCTTTCAAAAATTATAATCATAAATCGTATGACAGCATCAAATGTTTGATGGAGTCGTCACCTGCCTGATGGTGTTTGCAAAATGTATGCAATCTAATACTTCGAATAAGTTTGGAAGGTTTGGAAAATGTTAGTTCTCCTAATTATGTTGAACAGAGCTTATCCCATTCTGAACAAACAAGTCTATTTGACAATAATAATCACCATGACAATAATAATCACCATTTCTCATTCCATGCGGTAAAGCCTAAGTGGATGGGAATTTTTTTCATTATATTTGTATCGCTGTCCGTATGAGAGGAAGCAAGCACATTGTTGGTTCCTGATTGACTGATCATGGTAAGTCCTTTCTGATGATCTGAATCTTTGCTTTGTAGCAAGCCCCATTATCAACATTTCTGCTGCCTGACATGAAGTTGTTTGTCATCTCCTCCATAGACTGGTCTCCAATGAGTATATAGTTGTCAGAGTGTGTTGTTGGTGGATACATAGTATTTGTCGAGTATTTGTCAGTTTGTGTGGTCCAAGAACGAATTATCCATGAAGTAGGGCCAAAGGCGGAGGTGGAGGATTTGAATAAGTATACAGACATGATATAGAGTATTTCTCCCCGCAAGGGTGGACAAGAGAGTACAACCGGAGTGTTGCAACAATTGGCAGCAAGATGTTGACATTGATGTCAATATGGTTTAGTTGTATTGGCATTGATATTAACAAATTGATGATCAAATGTTGATATGTCCAGCGGTTTGATGAAGTGTACAGGTGCTTGATATGTCTAGCGGTTTGATGAAGTGTACAGGCGCTTGACATGGTGGGTTAAAGGTGGCTTGAAGCTTGGTTGCAATTATAGGAAGAGGAGCTTTGTGTTTCCCTATGTACAGGGATTGTCGCGGTAATCTCATTGTCATAGAGCGACAGTGTAATGGTTCTGCAATCATTCAACACTCTACACGCAGCAATTGCTGCAGTCTACCATGCTTGTGCCCGCGACACTGCCTGTAAGTGGCAAAGAGAAATACCACGGGGTTTATCCATCGAATTTCTCATGGTAATGGATGGGATCACAACATTTTGAATTGGTCTTCAGTTGTTAGATGATTTGGTCATGGTTAACTTGCCAATGTAGTTGATTTGGTCCCAAAATGGTATGAATGCTTAACTTGCCAATGTAGTTAATTGTTGAAGTAATCGTTGATTTAGTTACCTAAGCATAATGATCTGTGTTAATGCATGGTTATGGCATGGAGCAGGTCGTGGATTAGTTGTTGATTGGGTCAATCATTGTGGAGCTGATATTATTTTCCGTAAATAATTTATATGGATAATTAAATAAATGTTGTCTTTCTCACAATTTTTTTTTTTTAATGAAAACCAGCGAGATTGAATTTAATGAAAACCAGTTTGATTGGAAACGTTGATGTAGAATATCAAATATAATGTTCCTGAAAGACTGATACTAGATAAGTTTCTGTTCAAAATATTGACAACAAACATGGCTTTTCTTAAAAGGTGTTGGGACAGTGAGCTCAACCCTACATTTGCACAAACAAAAT
This sequence comes from Pinus tabuliformis, assembly GCA_031772625.1. Taxonomy (NCBI): domain Eukaryota; kingdom Viridiplantae; phylum Streptophyta; class Pinopsida; order Pinales; family Pinaceae; genus Pinus; species Pinus tabuliformis. Next base: position 484,221,771 of record CM062818.1, on the reverse strand, counting down.
ACTACCTATTCAACAACCCTAATAAATGGATAGTTTAAGATTATTCAACAACCATAATAAATGGATAGTTTAAGATTTATGGAGGTAAGAAATAAGAAATTTAAATTTTTTTTTGGTAACTTGTCTAATACATAATTAACAAATTCAAATTTGAATTCAATCAAATTCAAATTTGAATTCAATTGGATTTGATATGGAAAGATTTTGATTATTTAAAATTCAATACTGAGAAGGTTTAGAAGTATACATTTTTTAAATATTTGAATATATATTTTTTTTTCAATATTTAAAAAAGATGAAGTCAACAACCATAATAAATGGATACTTTAAGATTTATGGAAGCAAAAATTAAGAAACCTAAGTTCTTCTCTTAACTTATCTAATGCATAATTACCAAATTCAAATTTGAATGCAACTCAATTTGATATGGAAAAAATTCAATTATTTAAAATTCAATACAGAAAAAGTTTAGGAGCATACATCTTTTAAATACTTGAATATATTGTTTTTTTCAATATTTAAAAAAATGAAGCCAACAACCATAATAAATGGATAATTTAAGATTTATGGAGAAAAAAATGAAGAAGCCTAAGTTCTTCTCCTAACTTGTCTAATACATAATTACCAAATTCAAATTTAAATTCAATTCCATTTGATATGGAAAAAATTCGATTATTTAAAATTCAACACGGAAAAAGTTTAAGAGTATACATCTTTTAAGTGTTTAAATATATTATTTTTTCTAAAAAAAAAATAGTCAAAAAATTATAATTATGAAAATCTCAAAAACTCCTAAAAAATTATTAACAATGATACAAATTTAGTTTTACATCATAATAATACATTATGAAAAATTATGTATTTATTTTTACATCTAACTATATCATAAATTATATGATACTTAATATAAATTAAATTTTATAAAAACAAATATAATTCCACATAAAAATAAACCATATTAGTTCTATATTACCAACTAATTTTATTCATTATGAAAATTTATATAGTTATTTTTACATCCAACTATACCATAAATTATATGATACGTAATATAAATTAAATTTTATAAAAACAAATATAATTCCACATAAAAGTGAACCATATTAATTCTATATTACCAACTAATTTTATATTTAGTATATAGTCCTATATTAATTAAAATCATATATATCAAACCACCAAAATATTAATATTAAAATTTAATACTCATTTAAATTTCTAACCCATGCCATCTCATGATCTGAAACGATGTTGGAAAAGTACGTAGGCCCAGAGGAATCTCACATATGCCATCTCACGATCTGAAACGTTGTTTGAAAAGTAGTAGGCCCGCAAGAATTAATAATTTTGTTGTGAATCTTTGAATTAAACCGTACCGAATTTTGAATAATCGTATTAAACCACGAACCGAATGGAATACCCAAACTTAGTTTATACCTAACATTGGACTGCAGTTAGTTGGAATATTTTTGGATTATAATGTAGAGAGGTGTATTTTATAGCATGGTAGGAGGGTAATGTGTGGTTCTTTCCGTTTGATGATTCTTTCTTATTCAATATGGAGTGGACTGCAGTTAGTTGGAATATTCTTGGATTATAATGTAGAGAGGTGTATTTTATAGCATGGTAGGAGGGTAATGTGTGGTTCTTTCCGTTTGATGATTCTTTCTTATTCAATATGGAGTGAAAGGAATTTTTTAAAAATAAAATTCAAATATTTTATAAAAAACAATGCAATGTGAGTATATTAATGTAAATTAATTTAATTTTATAATTTGAAAGAAGAAAGAAAAACAAAACAAATTAATCTTTTTGGTTTCATTGTTCAATCTGAAAAGTTGGGGTGACGTGTCTTTTTTTTAACGTTACCGGAAAAGACTTTTCGGAGGTTAGTGGATTTGGTTGGCTTTAGTGAATTTGGTTGGCTTCACTGCTGGCAGTGCCAGCTCTTAACACTTGGCTCCGGAAATTAATTCCGCCGGCTCTGCCACGTGAAGGCATGAGGTCCGAGTGCCATTGGAACTCGCGCCCTCGTTCTCGCCACCCTCATCGACGGCTTGGATGATCCGCTGCCATCCAAGGGCTGTGCTGTATCCTATGGTTTCTCCTTGGTTTATTCGATGGCGCGAGGTACCAAAACAAGTTTCCAGCGTTCTGCAACAGCTCCGGCAAGCCTGCTACGAACCCGTCCAGACTCCTTCGCTCTGTGAGGATGCCACCGACCCTTCATTCTGCCGAGCTTCATCCTAGAGTATGCCTTGGTTATACAGCTTGTGGTTTTCTTTTTGGTAAGTGTTGCGCCATGCAGTAATCTTTTGTAATGGTTCGTTCTCTTATCTTGTCTCTTAGAGGATTTTGTTTGATTTATTGTTCAATTTGTTTAATGGGTTTTCTCATTTGGTTGTTTCATGGTCGAGAATGGTGCTGGCTACCTCCGCATCTGTGCCTTGGGTGTTGTCATCGCTACTTGGTATCTCGAGTTCCTCCGGCTCCCAATTTCGCCTAAGAGGTATGTCCTTTTCGGCAGTACTCTCGTTATGGTCATTTGCAAGTTTGGTTGCCAGTTTTCTTTTTTCATTCCTTAAATGGTAGCAAAGGGGTTTCTCTCTTGGTTTCTTGGAACAGTCCAAGCGGCCCTCGGCCTTACGTCCACTCTTCATTGTTTGACACAGAGAGATGGTGAATTCCTATGCCATACTAGTCCTGCACCCTTCCAGCTTCAGGGAAACTTGTCCTTGGTGTAGTCGTGCCAAACCGAGGTCCTGGATTTTTCGTTGTTTTTAAGCATGGACATGCCTTTGGGCTTCTTTGAGACGTTATGTAATTAGTTTTCTATTTATGAACATAGCATAGGATAAAACCCTGGTGAATACCTCTCATTTGGTTACAGTTGATTAATACAGTGTATCATTGTTGTTTTCTTCCATTTAATGAGTTAAGTTATAGCCCTCACGGCCTTTTTGTATGTTATATCCAAGAATGTTGGTTTAACCTCTGCTGTGAGGTGCGTTAACTATTATAGTGTTTTTGTTCTAGCGTTTCTCTCCAGGATTTTGGATTGACGACGGTTTATCTGTGGAAGTCTCAATGTAAAATTTGTTATTAATGCACAGTCTTATACATTGAAGTGTCTCTGTAGTATTTTTTTCCTGTTAAATTTCTCTTTGTCGCATTCGGTAAAAGCCGCCCCCATATCGAATACAAGATTCCTGTTGGCAATTCCTGGGTTGCATGAGGGCATTTACCCTTGGAAACTAGGCCTAGCATTCGACTGGCCTACCAAGTGAATGATTTTACGATTCTATATTATGTTTTTGTTTAAAAAACCCTAACACCTCTACACAGAGGTCATGTTAATGGTTTAATGTAACAGCGGCATGAGTATTTACCGTTGTATGGTTAGTTCAATGCAAATTCATTCCTCTGTTGTTTATTTACATGAATATATCTTTACTTTACTTTCAGTTTCAGTTGGATGTTTGTGAATGGAAAAGAGGACAAGGGTTCTGTGTATTTTTTTTAAAATAAATGAAACCCTTACATCATCCTCTCCGTCACTACAATCGTTTTTCCTCAGACTCTTGTAGTTGGTGGTCTACTAACCACGCATTAAGTTCCTATACTTATTTTCTGAAAGTTACTATGTTTTCATGCATCCAAATGTGCATAGGAGGTTGTCTTTTAACATCTATATACTGCCTCAGGGTCAGCTTCTTGCCTTTTAGCTTTCTGCTGCAAGTTCTTGAGTTTCACACCTTATATAAATGTGTTTTTCCTATTGTCTGCCCTTGTAGTCTTGCCCACTGTTATCATTTAATTTCATTTAAGAGATAACAACTCTCTGTTCTTCCACTAACTCGTGCCACAGTAAAATAATTTCCAAAGGAAGCACAGTAAAATAATTTCTAAAGGAAGACAACTATAACACCCTAAGGTAAAACCTTCCAGACTCTCTTACAATATAGATGTATTTCCAAGCAGAGATTTACCAACTATTCATTCCAAGAGATTCTTTTACATACCTAGAGTTGTTGATTTGTTAGGATCTTTCTAATAGTCACCCAAACCTGAGTCTTCTTCAATTCAATCGCCCGACCATGAGATTCATCTTTCGAGACCAAAATCTCCCCCCTTGCTTCTTGCTAGACCGCAGTCTTTCGCAAGTTGCTCGTACAGCAAGCAGGGTTATCTGGTCATCACCAGACTTAGCCACTTTTTAATCCTTCTTGGATTCTTTTCCTATTTCTCTTCGTGTCACTACAATGCAGATTTTTCCTCCTCCCCCCTCCTTTTCTCTGGAAACTTTTCCAGTTAGGGGAGGTAGTTAGGGTTGCTTGCATAGCAACCGTCTTTCCACCTTAAGAGGACAACTTCCTCCTTGAGAATTACCTCCTTTAAGGAAACACCCTTCACATCTCCTCATGAAAACAAAATTATAATTAAATTCTAAACAAATAATAATAACAGGTTCAGTTTATTTTTACCACAGTAAATCAAATATTTACATTTTATCCCGAGGCATTACATCTTCCCCCCCTGAGATTGGACATCGTCCCGATGTCTTTCAGTCATGAACAGCCCTGGATAAGTCCTTTTCATAAGTTCTTCATCTTCCCAAGTGGCCTCATCAGGCCCAAAGTGCTGCCACTGCACTTTAACTTGGGTAATATCCCGCTTCCGTAGCGTTACTTCTCTCCGGTCGAGGATGCTCAACAGTTTGACCCGGATTTATCCTTCCAGTTCTACCTGCAACATGCAACATCCTAAGTCAGTTTTCCTTTATGGAACTCATTTAATTCTATCTACCGGGCTATTCCTTACCTATATATCCTGCCAGCTGATCACATGCTTAGGATCGTAAACATATTTTTTCAATACGGAAACGTGAAAAACGTTGTGGACCCGTATATGACTTGGCAAGGCGAGCTGGTATGCTACTGGCACGATTTTAGGCCAGATCTGAAAAGGTCCACAGAATCGGGGTGCTAGCTTAGCGCACCCGCTCCATTGTAATGTGCTCTTTTTTGCTCAGATTCTCACATACACATGATCGCCGACTTGATACTCTTTAAACCTCCTCTTCTGGTCAACAAAGTTCTTTTGCCTATCCTGAGCTGCTTTTAGATTAGCACGTATCCTTTTAACCAGTTCTTCCATTTCCTTAAGCATTTCAGGTCCTAGCATCATCTTGTCTTCCGATCCACCCTAACTTGAGGGGGTGCAGCACTTCCGCCCGTATAATACTTCAAAGGGGCTCATCTGCAATGATGTATGATAGTCATTATTGTATGCAAACTCGACCAAGTGTAGGTAATCCTCCCACTTATGTGGTTGCTACATCACATATGCCCTTAACATGTCCTCCAACACCTGATTCACCCGTTCAGTTTGCCCGTCACTTTGGGGGTGGTAAGCCGTGCAAAAGCTCAATTGAGTCCCCAACTCTTCAAACAATGTTTTCCAAAAGACCAATGTAAATTTTACATCATGGTCTGAGATTATTACCTTTGGTAGCCCATGCATTCTTAATATATTTTGCATGAAAATATGGGCGACCTGCACAACTCTGTAAGTAGATTGTACCGGTATTAAATGTGCTGACTTACTTAACTTGTCCACCACCACAATGATGGAGTCGTTATTCTTCCTTGACTTAGGAAAACCTGTTATGAAATCCATAGAAGTGTTCCCACTTCCATTCTGGGATGGGTAATGGTTGTAATAAACCCACAGGATGTTGGTGTTCTGCTTTAATTTGTTGACATTCTAGACATCATGCCAAATAACAAGCCACATCTTTCTTCATACCCAGCCAATAATATTCTTTTCGAAGTGCAGTGATCATCTTTTGATATCCTGGGTGTCCAGCGTAATGACTCTTATGATACTCATCCAATATCAGATTTTTAATATTGTGCTGATTGGGCACGCACAACCTTCCCTTATAATACAACATTCCAGCAGCATCCAAAGCATAATCCGGCTGTTTTTCTTTGCTGGTTGGTTGTTGTACTTGCTGTTTTATTTGCTGATAAACAACATCTTGTTCGGCTGCCTTTTTAATCATTTCCCCAAAGGGGCTTTTCCCTTCACTGCAAGAAATCTCGTATAAGCATTGCAATTTCCGACTCAAAGCATCCACCACTCGATTCTCCTTCCCTTTTAGATGATTGATCTCAAAATCAAAACCACTTAGGAAGTCCACCCACCGTGCTTGCCTTGCATTTAGAGTGGGTTGGCTGAAGTAATTTCTCAAACTGTGGTGATCAGTTAATAACAGAAATTTTCTTCCCATAAGGTAATGTCACCACATTTTTAGGGCGTGAATCACAGCTGCCAACTCTAGATCGTAAGCAGAATATTTCTGCTCATGCTCCTTTAATTTTCTTGATTCGTAAGCTATTACCTTCCCTTCCTGCATTAACACACCTCCTACTCCTTCTTTACTTGCGTCCGTGCACACCACATAATCTTTGTTGGGGTCAGCGATGCTTAAAATAGGTGTGGTGGTGAGCAAGTATTTAAGTTGCTCGAAACTTCTTTGACACTCAGGGGTCCACCTAAAGGCTCTTCCCTTTTTCTGTAAGGAAGTGATGGGATAAGCTACTCTCGAAAATCCCTTCACAAACCGTCTGTAATAACCAGCCAACCCCATGAAGGATCGAATGTCTGCCACATCTTTGGGCACCGGCCATTCCATTATGGTCCTTATTTTTTCGAGACCCATGACGATTCCTTCTTTAGTGATTATATGCCCCAAATATTGTATTTGCACCTTGAAGAAATCGCATTTGTTGAACTTGGCATATAGTTTGTGTTCCCGAAGGGTTTGTAGTACTAACCTGAGGTGCTCCTCCATAGTTCGGGAATAAACCAGTATATCATAAATAAAGATTAGCAAAAACTTATCCAAATACTGATGGAATACGTTGTTCATCAGACACATAAAAGTTGCGAGGAAATTGATCAATCCAAAGGGTAACATCACAAACTCGTAATGGTCGTATCTTGTTCTGAAAGTTGTCTTAGCTATGTCTTCCTCTTTAATTCTAATCTGGTGATACCTTGAATGCAGGGCGATCTTTGAGAAAAGTGGTGTCCCTTTTACTTGGTCAAACAGTTCATCGATTGGGGGTAGAGGATACTTATTTTTGACCGTTAGTTTGTTTAGTTGGCGATAATCCATACACATGCGAAGAGTCTTGTCTTTCTTCTTAACGAACAACACTGGGGCTCCCTAGGGTGACACACTGGGGCAAATGTAGTTTTTGTCCAGCAGCTCTTGTAATTGCATTTTCAACTTTGTTAATTCTGGTATGCTCATTCTATAGGGTGCTTGGGACACCGAGGCTGCTCCCAGCACTAGTTCGATGGTAAAATCTATGTCTCTTTTGGGCGGTAGGCCGGGAATCTCTTCTGGAAATACGTCAGCAAAATATTGAACTATGGGAATGCTTTCCAATGCGGTTGTTTTATCTTTTGAGTTGGCATAACCCACTTGAATGGCATAAATCTAACATCCTTTCCTAATGCATTTTGCTAACTGGGAGGCTGTTATGGGCCGAATTTGCATTGGCCGCTTAATTCCCTGCATCTCTTGCTTTATTCCAAGCTCATCCTTATAACTGATAGTCTTGGTTTTACAATTAATTATGGACCAATGTTTTTCTAACCAGTCCATATCAATCAATATATTGTACGAGCCAAGAGGAAGCACATTTAAATCTGTTGTAACTGACTGTCCTACTATTTTTAAAATGCAGTTTTTGACCTTAGCAGTCACCTGTCTTTTTGCCCTTGTTGCCAACTAAACTAGCCAAGGGTCCTTAATCTTAACGGGTTGCAACTTACAATGCTCCACAATTCTAGGACTAATATAACTTAATGTTGCACCAGGGTCAATCAAAACAGTTACTGCAAGGTCTAAGAGTTTACCTTCGAATTCCACCATGGTCGACTGGTACTCCATCTGACAATCCTCCAGAGCAGCATTAATCCTTGGTAGACTTCATCTTATATCGCCAACTGTAGACGCTTCATAGACTTGGGAAACCTGTTCATTTCCTTTTCGTTGAGGACAGTTTTTCACATAATGGGGTCCACCACAGCCCCAACATTGCATTGGAGGCCTTTCTGTCCCCTCGTTGTCTATTTTCCCAGGCTGTTCAGTGGTTCTGGACTCATTGGAAGGTTTTAATCGGAGCGGATTCTTCTGCATACTTTTGTTGTTCTGTCCCTTGGCGTATCATTTGTTACCTCCACCACGATTCCCTTTAGTGTTACCAGCCAGCTTGCTGCTTTTCTTATCGACCCATTTCTTACCCAAAATTTCTCCCTTCTGCTTGCTTTGCTGGTAGCAGATTCGAGCTTTACGTATAGCCTCGTCCATTGTCTTTGGGTTGTCAAATTCGATTCTTTCCCTCATGCTCACATGTAGACTATTGACAAACCTCCATACTTTAGCCTTTTCCTCCCGAATATAAGGCACATAATGGAGCAAGGAATAAAACGAGTAATAAATTCATCTATAGTTTGTTGTCCCAATCGCAGGTCATGGAATTCTTCTCGTCATAAAAGTGCTCGGTCAGATACCTTTCCTTGAAGTATCTTTGAAATTTCTTCCAAGTGATGTTCTGTTCACTTACTCCTCTTACCATTTTAACTTCTTCCCACCACAGGGTAGCCTTTCCCTATAATTGGAAGATGGCCAGCCGTGCCTTGAGGTTGGAATCGTATTCGTATAGCTGGAAATATTTATTCATGTTGATCATCCACGCTTCAACTGCTTCCTCCTGTTCTCCATCAAAGTGTGGCAGTTTGATCTTACGGAATTCTCCTTGCAACTCTACTCGTTGCCTTTTTGATGTCTGTTGTTCGAAAGCATTGTCAGATCGTTCCTCTTCCCGTCCTTCTGACTCTTCATGTTCTGTGTGGTGATTCTGCTCTTCTGACATTCCTTGCTACTCGGCACTGGGATTCGGTGGATGCTGATTCTGTTTGTCGGACAGGCTTTTTATAATCCTCTCCTGTTCCATAGTTAACCTTGCATTGTCTTCCCGTAATCGGGCCATTTCATTTTTTAACTCTTGTACTGTCTCCAAAATTTCCAGATTTGTGTTGCGAGCCTCCTCTCCAAGTTGTACCCATATTTCGGGGTTATGTTCAGGACCAGCTGCAGGGCCCTGTCCCACCACATACCTGCGTGACGCACTGTCTGCTCTTCTCATTTTATCAGCTTCTGTTTTTCCTACACTTAACCTAAAATTAACAGAAGAAGGGTCAAGCATTAACCTTTTTTCTTTTTGTTACCTGTAACTGCTCAATAGAGTCGAAAATTAAATTGTATGTACTTTATCTGTCTATCAGTTTCCAGTTCTAGTTCCCAGAGGCCACAGTTTTTGTAACTAGCTCTGATACCACTTGTAATACACCCATCTATGGAGAAAAAAAATATTTTTTTTTTACATAATGTCAATATTTTCTTTACGCCATGCATGCAAGGACAGGGTTCATGTAATTGATATTAATCCTTCCAGTCTCATCGTTCAACCTGGAAATTTGGGGTGAAGTGTCTCTCCTTTAACGTTACCGGAAAAGAATTTCTGGAGGTTAGTGGATTTGGCTGGCTTTACTGCTGGCAGTGCCAGCTCTTAACACTTGGTTTCGGCAATTAATTCTGTCGGCTCTGCCACATGAAGGGATGAGGTCCAGGTGCCACTGGAAGTCGCGCCCTCGTTCTCACCACCCTCATCGACGGCTTGGATGATCTGCTGCCATCCAAGGGTTGTGCGGTAACATGTGGTTTCTCCTTGGTTTATTCGATGGCGCGAGGTACCAAAACAAGTTTCCAGAGTTCTGCAACAGCTCTGGCAAGCCTGCTATGAACCCGTGCAGACTCCTTCACTCTGTGAGGATGCCACCGGCCCTTCATTCTGCCAAGCTTCATCCTGGAGTCTGCCTTGGTTATACAACTTTTCGTTTTCTTTTTGTTAAGTGTTGCGCCATGCAGTAATCTTTTGTAATGGTTCGTTCTCTTATCTTGTCTCTTAGAGGATTTTGTTTGATTTATTGTTCAATTTGTTTAATGGGTTTTCTCATTAGGTTGTTTCATGGTCAAGAATGTTGCTGGCTACCTCCGCATTTGCTCCTTGGGTCTGCTCGTCGCTACTCGGTCTCTCGAGTTTCTTCGGCTCCCAATTTCACCTAATAGGTATGTCCTTTTCGGCAGTACTCTCATTATGGTCATTTGCAAGTTTGGTTGCCAGTTTTCTTTTTTCATTCCTCAAATGGTAGCAGAGAGGTTTCTCTCTTGGTTTCTTGGAAGAGTCCAAGCGGCCCTCGGCCTTACGACCACTCTTCATTGTTTGACACAGAGAAATGGCGAATTCCTACACCATACTAGTCCTGCACCTTTCCAGCTTCAGGGAAACTTGTCCTCAGTGTAGTCTTGCCAAACCGAGGTCCTGGAATTTTTCATTGTTTATAAGCAAGGACATGCCTTCGGGCTTCTTTGAGATGTTATGTAATTAATTTTCTATTTATGAACATAGCACAGGATGAAACCCTGGTGAATACCTCTCATTTGGTTACAGTTGATTAATACAGTGTATCATTGCTATTTTCTTCCATTTGATGAGTTAAGTTATAGCCCTCACGGCCTTTCTATATGCTATAACCAAGAATGTTGGTTTAACCTCTGTTGTGCGTTAACTATTATAATGATTTAGTTCTAGCGTTTCTCTCCAGGATTTTGGATTAATGACGGTTTATCTGTGGAAGTCTCAATGTAAAATTTGTTATCAATGCACAGTCTTATACATTGAAGTATCTCTGTAGTATTTTTTGGCTGTTAAATTTCTCTTTGTCGCATTCGGTAAAAGCAGCCCCCGTATGGAATAAAAGATGCCTATAGGCAATTCCTAGCTTGCATGAGGGCATTTTCCCTCGGAAACTAGGCCTAGCATTTGGATGGCCTACCAAGTGAATGATTTTACGATTTTGTATTATGTTTTTGTTTAAAAAACCCTAACACCTCTACACAGAGGTCATGTTAATGGTTTAATGTAACGACAACATGAGTATTTACCGTTGTATAGTTAGTTCAATGCAAATTCATTCCTCTGTTGTTTATTTACATGAATATATCTTTACTTGACTTTCAGTTTCAGTTGTATGTTCGCGAATGGAAAATAGGACGAGGGTTCTGTGTATTTTTTTAAATAAATGAAACCCTTACATCATCCTCTCCGTCACTACAATTGTTTTTCCTCAAACTCTTGTAGTTGGTGGTCTACTAACCATGCATTAAGTTCCTATACTTATTTTCTGAAAGTTACTATGTTTTCATGCATCCAAATGTGCATAGGAGGTTGTCTTTTAACATCCATCTACTGCCTACTTTGTAAGTTTCCCCTTGCCCATTTTCAGGGTCAGCTTCTTGCCTTTTAGCTTTCTGCTACAAGTTCTTGAGTTTCCCACCTTATATAAATGTATTTTTCCTATTGTTTGCCCCTGCAGTCTTTCCCACTGTCATCATTTAATTTCATTTAAGAGATAACAACTCTCTGTTCTTCCACTAACTCGTGCCACAGTAAAATAATTTCCAAAGGAAGCACGGTAAAATGATTTCTAAAGGAAGACAACTATAACACCCTAAGGTAAAACCTTCCAAACTCTCCTACAATACAAATGTATTTCCAAATAGATATTTACCAGCTATTCTGTTCCAAGAGATTCTTTTACATTCCTGGAGTTGCTGATTTGTTAGGATCTTTCTGATAGTCTCCCAAACCTGGGACTTCTTCAGTTCAACCAACCAACCATAAGATTCATCTTTCGAGACTAGAATCTCCCCCTTTCTTCTTGCTAGACCGCAGTCTTCCGCAAGTTGCTCGTACAATGAGCAGGGATATCTGGTCATCACTAGACTTAGCCACTTTTTAATCCTTCTCGGATTCCTTTCCTGTTTCTCTGCCTGTCACTACAACGCAGATTTTTCCTCCTCCTCCCTCCTTTTCTCTGGAAACTTTTCCAGTTAAGTGAGGTAGTTAGGGTTGCTTGCACAACAACCGTCTTTCCACCTCAAGAGGACAACCTCCTCCTTGAGAATCACCTCCTTTTAAGGAAACACCCTCATGAAAAAAAAATTATATTTAAATTCTAAACAAATAATATTCAGTTTATTTTTACCACAGTAACTCAAATATTTACATTTTATCCCGGGGCATTACAAAGTATTATTTTTATAAATGTTGAATGCACTTATATTATTTTTAATTTTAATAAATAAAACATCTATGGTGTCATAATAATAATTGTTATACATACTAGTTACTACCTACCATTATTTATGTTTTCTTCAATAGTTTAATAATTAAAAGTAAAAATGTAAATGTGCAAACTTAAAAATATTAATAATAAATTTAAATAATTATTAATTCAAACAACAAATAACTATGGAAATAAAAAACCTTCATTTATATTATTTATATTTTTCATGGTTAAAAGCATTTATTTATTTGCAATTGTATTTATTTATTATTTTAATTCATTATTATTTTTTTCAATAATTGGAATTACTAAGAGTAGCATATTCATATTACAATTCTCTTAGTTTTAAATGTAGATTACATGAGAACATCTGGTGCAAGAACTATTGCCACTTGCAACAATCTTACTATCAAAATGAGTGTCACTCTCTCCATTGACTCTCTCCATTGATCTTACTATAAAAAGGAGTCTCACTCTCTCCAGTGGCATTTTCCATAGAATAAGCGGAAAAGTTGAAAACCATAAATGCTACAACTAGTGTTTAGAGAGAAAACCTAAACGGAGTTATTAGTAAACTTTCAAAATTGTATTATTAATTCATTATGATAGTAAATTAATCTTTATAATGCCCACAGGGGTTTGATCTTGTGGCGAGCGGACAGTATGTTAAGTCGTTCGTGTCACTGTGCAGGTCACAGGTTCAAGTCTCGTCTTAACCTGATAGTCATTCTTGTGGGCTGGGTAGTTCCTCTTAGCCGTTATAGTGGCAGCCGGTGGGATTCGACCCCATGTAACGTGAGTACAATACCACCGCCGTTGCTGATTCCACTAGATATTAAAAAAAAAAATCTTTACAATAATAAAAATAATATATTTTAAAAGTAAAATTGAACTAGATACTAAATTCAAAATTTTATTAATATATTATAATAGTAAATTTATTTTTATAATAATAATATATTTTAAAAGTATAATTGAACTGATACTAGATTGGCATATATGATTTTTTTGTTTGTGAATGAAGGAAACATCTTTACTAAATTATTATTTATATTTAATCACTGGTTTATTAAATTATATATAATGTAACCCTGGACATTTAGGTTTAAATTTATAATTATGTATAAGGTTAAATTGTACACTAAATCTATTTTTAAATAGAAAAACACAAAAAAAGGAATAATAAAAAAATTGAAAAAACATAACAATAATTGCACATCGATGACTACTGTTAGAATAACATAACTTTAACAAGAAAATCCTAAATGGTCAATATTATTAAGTAAATATTTGTTCACCCAACCTCTCTGCACTACACTTATTTAGTGACCACGATTTCCTTCCAAAGTCAATTTCATGATATAGGTGCCTTTATGCAACCTTTATTTCTCATAGCCTCATCCCGTTCCACTAGAGTACCTCCGCTATATATGGTTGACCTTTTCCATATACACCCTGGGCATTATAAATCAATGCTTCTCTAGTAGAACTCGAGTATGCTTCCCCCAAATCGAGCTCTGACTCTCATCAATACTAACGCCACAGACCTTTGGCCACTGCCTCTGTGATATATAGTCGGTCTTTAATCACTGCCACCCACCAAACTTGGGTCACTATATAATGTGATTGGCCATTTTCAAAATAAAACTGCCAAAATTGGACTTCCCCTATTCTACTTCTAACCACAGACCATGCAACCACCTTCGAAAACCAACCTCGATACATCACAAAATAACCAGAACAACGTTTCTTGGAAAACTATATTCGTTTCTAGAGAAATCGTTTCTTGGACCGAGGAACGAAAACAATCGTACAAAACATTTTCTACACATTTTTTTAAAATGAAATCTCTCGTCCCATTTTTGGTAATGTAGATGTGGCCCAAAAAGATGCATGGAAACAAGTAATTCAACATCCAAGCATTTCATCAACATCGAAGTGCCATAATCTTGCAAGAGCATGGGTTAGGTTTTTCCATAGCATTAAAGAAAACACCTTTCAATGTTATCAGTCGTTGTTGGCACAAACTATAGTTTGTAGTTTCTGGTGGGAGGTATTTAGCTCGTTTGATGACTTCATATTGATTATCAAAGCTTAAAGTTTATTATATTAATAATTATAGTAATATTATTTATTTAAATCAGTATAGATCCATATTTCTCTAAACTAATGTTGAGATTTTCAGTTTTATTAATTTGGGCAGAAATCTCATGTATGTGACAACAATAGGATTAGTTGCTATATTAGCCCCAGTATTTTTTGAGGAGGAGTTAATGCATCCTATATTTGTTGTGAGGGAATTTATGATTCAGTTTTATGCTCCAGCTATATAGAAATGTAATCCGTAAAGGATTGTGAGAGTGTGTAGAGAAAATAGAGGAAATAGGGGAGAGCTGAGAGCATGTGTGAATTATTAGATTTGTTGTAATCTCCTTTGAATAAGAAGATTGTAGATGCCTCTGTTCTGGTGGATGTAGCCCAGATTAGTTGGGTGAACCACGTTAAATCTCCGTGTTATGGTTTTATGAGTTTTTTGTTTGTGCTGTGTATGTTTCTATTGTTTCAGCTGCGCTTTGTCTAGTCTAACAAGTGGTATCAGAGCGGCGCAGCGGTGTGTGGAGGGCCCATAATCTACAAGTCGCTGGTTATGGAGCTGGTGCGTGTGAGGGATCGGCTGAAGGTGGAGTTTCAACGATTGGCACGGTTTTAGCAGAGACAGTCGTGCCAATTTTAGCAGTGAACGGGTTGGCACGGTTTATTTTGGAACAGACGCACCAATTGGTGCGGATCCGAGTCTGATACTCGCGCCAGAGATCCAACGTTCAGATTGGCACGGAATCGACGGGATTAAGCGCGCCAATTTTGTGGGACTTATACGAATTTTGCTCTGGCGCGGTTGATCGGCTGTCAGCGGAGCGCCAAGCAGTGGATGTGTTTTAGGCATGGTTTTTTCGCTGTCCAGGAGCGCCTGGCATATTTTCCCTCTGGTAAACTTGCAATTTTGGTTTTTTCTTTTAAAATTGTGATTACACAGTACGACAGAGGCATTTTTTAATTCAGATTTGGAGATTGTTTGTTTGATACAACATGGAAAAAACTCAAAGTGATCGTTTTGAGATCGAGAAGTTTAATGGAAAAAATAACTTCAAGATCTGAAAAGTGAAGATGCACGATTTGCTTGTGCAACAAGGCGTGGCAAAGGCACTGTTGGGAAGAGCCAAACAGCCTTACCCCATGACAGATGATGAATGGAATGAAATGGATGGAAGAGCTCTAAGCGGTATTTGACTGTGTTTGGTAGATGATGTTTTGTTTAACATCGTGTCAGAGAAAACTGTTGCTGGTTTGTGGACGAAGCTGGAGAAGCTGTACATGACAAAATCCTTGACCAATAGGATTCTTCTGAAGCGACAATTGTACAGTCTGCGTATGAAGGAAGGTACAGCTATTGCTGATCATTTAAATGTCTTTAATACTCTCCTAGTGCAATTAGAAAGTATAGAAGTAACATTTGAATCAGAAGATAAAGCTATAACTTTATTGTGCTCGTTGCTCAAGTCATGGGATCATTTTGTTACTTCTATAAGTCTTAGTTCATCAGAAACCATTGAATTTGATGATGTTGTTGGAGCTTTGTTGTCCGAAGAGATAAGGAAGAGGTCAAATTCAGAATCCTCTACATCAGAGGCAATGATGGCTAGAGGTCATTCGAGAGAAAGACGCTCTGGTAAGCACAACGACTCACGATCAAAATCGAAAGGGAAGAAGAGTAAGGTAAAGTGTTGGTTTTGTGGCAAATCGAGACATTTGAAGAAGGATTGTTGGAAGAGATAGCAAGCATCCAAAGAAGACTCTTCGATAGCGAAGCAAGAAGCAAACATGACAGATATAGGCTCGGCATCTCGTTCAGGTATGAGTGATGAAGTGTTATCAGTTAATTTTTCAAATCATGATCAACATTGGCTATTAGATTCTGGTGCATCAAACCACATGTGTATTCATAAAGAATGGTTTACGTATAGATCAATTAATGATGGAGTCGTGTACATGGGTAATGATGTCACATGTAACATTGTGGGAATAGGGAGTATACAGCTGCAAATGTTTGATGGGACAACCAAAATGTTAACTGATGTAAGGCATGTACTAGATTTAAGGAAAAATCTAATTTCACTATGAGCACTTGACACAAATGGATATAAAACTATAATTCAAGGTGGAGTAATGAAAATTTACAAAGGTATTTTACTAGTAATGAAAGCTAAGAAGGTAGGAAATCTATTTCAGTTAGAAGGAAGAACAGGGTCAGATCATGTGTCTATGGTGTCTGAACATGACAGTAGTTCCATTCACTTATGGCATCAAAGGTTGGGCCATATGAGCGAAAGAGGGTTAAAAATCTGGCTGATCGCAAGTTACTTCCTAATCTAAAGTCTGGAAAGTTAGATTTCTGTAAACATTGTCTGTTTGGAAAACAAAGTAAGCAAAAGTTTAAAACAGGCAAACATACTAGTAAAGGAATACTTGATTATATCCATTCAGATGTTTGGGGTCCAGCCCCTACAACTTCATATGGTGGCTCGTCATATTTTGTATCGTTTATTGATGATTTCTCTCGGAAAGTGTGGGTCTACATGTTGAAAACGAAGTCTAATGTTTTTATAGTTTTTAAGCAGTTTAGAGCATTGGTAGAAAACATCACTGGTAGAACTATAAAATGTTTAAGAACTGACAATGGTGGTGAGTTTACTTCCAAGGACTTTGAAAACTATTGCAAGGATGCAGGGATCGAGAGACATAAGACCATTGTTTATACTCCTCAGCAAAATGGAGTTGCTGAACGCATGAATAAGACTCTTTTAGAGAGAGCAAGGAGTATGTTGAGTAACGTCGGTTTGCAGAAGGAATTGTGGACATAAGCGGTGGCTACAGCTTGTTATGTGATAAATCGGTCACCATCCACGGCGATAGGTTGCAATATTCCTCGAGAGGTATGGAAAGGTCACCCTTGTGATTATTCTAAACTCAGAGTGTTTGGTTGTGATGCATATGCTCTAGTGCCTAAACATCAGCGAACTAAATTAGATCCAAAGTTAAAAAGGTATATCTTTGTTGGATATGGTGATGGAACAAAGGGATATAGATTGTGGGATCCTATTACCCGCAAGATCATCATCAACAGGGATGTAAAGTTTAATGAATCATCTCTTGTACAGTTAGATGTAGATAATAGATTGAAACAGGATGATGTATCTGATTTTCAGCACATTCAGTTTGAAATCACTTCTAATGATAGTCATGATGACCATAGTTCAGATACTAGTCATGAACAGGTTTCAGATGCAGATCATGAACAGGGTTCAGATGTAGATCATGAACAGGGTTCAGATGTAGATCATGAACAGGTCTCAGATGCTGATCATGAAGAAGTTCCTACAGATGGTAGTCAGCCAATTGAGGAAGCACCAGAAACATCTTTAAGAAGGTCCACGAGAATTAAACATCCTCCTAGAAGGTATGATGATTATGTTACTTCAGTTGCTTTAACCGCTAATGATGATGAACCTCTGTGCTATCAGGAAGCTGTAGAAGGTTCGAAAAGTGAACAGTGGAAAGAAGCTATGAAGGAAGAGATGATGGCATTACACAAGAATGGCGTATGGGATCTAGTTGAACTTCTGAAAGACAGGAAAAATATGGGATGTAAATGGGTTTTCAAGTTGAAATGGGGTGTGAATGATACTGAGGACAGGTACAAAGAAAGGCTAGTCGCAAAAGGTTTTTCTCAGAAAGCAGGCATTGAATTTCATGAGATCTTTTCACCAGTGTTAAAATAGTTTCAATTAGAATTGTGTTAGCATTAGTCGCTTTGCTTGATTTAGAATTGCAGCAACTAGATGTTAAGACTGCATTTTTACATGGAGATTTAGATGAGGAAATTTATATGGAACAACCAGAAGGGTTTGTTCAGCATCGCAATAAGAAATTTGTCTGCAGGCTCAAGAAATAATTGTATGGCCTGAAGCAGTCGCCTCGGCAATGGTACAAGAAGTTTGATTCTTTCATGTTGAGTCAGAAATATATAAGAAGTGAATATGATCATTGTGTTTATTTTAAGCAATTAAATGATGGCATGTTCATTATCTTAGTGTTATATGTTGACGATATGGTTTTAGCAAGCAAAAGCATAGTGGAGATCAACAAGTTAAAGGCTCAGATGGCAAGGACATTTGATATGAAAGATCTGGGAGCAGTAAGACAAATTTTGGGCATGGAGATTTTCAGAGACAGGAGCAATGGTAAGCTGTGGCTATCACAACAGAAGTATATTGAGAAAATACTCTTGAGGTTTGGTATGTATGCGATGGTTTGTACTCGACCAAATATTTCACATGCAGTTGGGGTTGTCAGTAGGTATATGGAAAATCCAGGTAAAGAACACTGGTCAGCAGTAAAATGGGTGCTTCGGTATTTGAGAGGCACAAGTGATTATTGTATAAATTATAATAAAAGTAGTGAATATGTTTGCGGTTATGTTGATTCCGATTTTGCAGGTGATTTGGACAAGAGAAGGTCAACTTCAGGGTATGTCTTTACTTTTGCAGGTGGAGCTATTAGCTGGATGTCAAAGCTACAGAATATTGTTGCTTTATCCACTACTGAAGCAAAATACATAGCTGCTTCACATGCTTGCAAAGAAGCGGTTTGGTTGAAAGGTTTGATTGGTGAGTTTGGGAGGTTACAGGACAACATCAAGTTATTTTGTGATAGTCAAAGTGCAATTCACTTGGCTAAGAATCCAACCTATCATAGTAAATCAAAGCATATACCAATAAAGTACCATTTTGTAAGACAGGTTATCACTGAAAAGGGTTTTTCTCTTAAAAAGGTGCATACGAAGGAAAACTGTGCAGACATGTTCACGAAACCAATTTTGTTAGAGAAGTTACGTTGGTGTCTGGCTTCTCCTGGCTTGCAAAAAAGATAAAAATAATAAATGAACAAGGCATCAGGCTAATTATTGTCAAGGTGGAGATTGTTGAGATTTTCGGTTTTATTAATTTGGGTAGAAATCTCATGTATGTGACAACAATAGGATTAGTTGCTATATTAGCTCCATTATTTTTTGAGGAGGATTTAATGCATCCTATATTTGTTGTGAGGGAATTTATAATTCAGTTTTATGCTCCAGCTATATAGAAATGTAATCCATAAAGGATTGTGAGAGTGTGTAGAGAAAATATAGGAAATAGGGGAGAGCTGAGAGCATGTGTGAATTATTAGATTTGTTGTAATGTCCTTTGAATAATAAGATTTCCGATGCCTCTGTTCTAGTGGACGTAGCCCAGATTGGTTGGGTGAACCACGTTAAATCTCTATGTTATGGTCTTATGAGTTTTTTGTTTGTGCTGTGTATGTTTCTATTGTTTCAGTTGCGCTTTGTTTAGTCTAACAACTAATCAAATTTCTTGATATGTAAATCTTTATTAGAATCATTTTGTGTTCATCACATTGTGACATTGGTTTGTATTTTCGAAACAACAACATCAAATTTTTTTGGTCACTTTATGTTGTCAATTTATGTCAAGTTATGGTTGAACATGGTTATAATTGTTTAACTAAAGATGACTATGATTGATTATGGTTGACTATGATAGAGCATGCTTGAAGATGGTTGATCATGTACACAATGGTTGACATTGGCTTAACCATGTGCACCCTTATTGACCATAATTGGCCATGGCAGGTCATGTTAACCATGGGTGTCCATGCTAACCATGGTTGTCCATGGTTTGATCATGTATGGCTATGGTCAACCATGACCATGTTGTCCATAGAAGACTATGGTTGACTATGGTTGACTATGGATCAACAAGCTAGACCATGGTTGAGCTTATTTAACCATAAGTGAATAAAGTTAATAACTGATACACTTAGTGACCAAGTTTGACCATGATTTAGCTTCCTAGACTATGCTTGACCATGGTTGAATATGGTGAAAAAATGGTCCAATTATGGTTGACCGTGATTGTAATTTTTTAACTATAACTGACTATGATTGATTATGGTTGAGTGTGGCTAACCATGATTGGCCATGTTGACCATTATTGATGATTCTTAACCATGTAGACCATTGTTTCCCTTGGTTTGACTGTCTAGACCACGGTTGAACATGGCTGACTATGGTTGTCCATGGATGAACATTGTGGACCATGGTTGAGCTTGTTTGAACATGTTTAAACAAGAAACTGATAATGGTTGAATGTGGTGACCATGTTTGACCATGTTTAAACAAGGAACTGATAATGGGTGAATGTGGTGACCATGTTTGACCATGGTTGAGCTTACTTAACCATGTTTTACCATTATTGACCCTAGTTTGACCATTTATTTCCAAGGTACTAAGGTTGAACCATGTTAATCATGGATAATCATTTATTACCATGATTAAACATGTAGACCACCTAACCATGTTTGGTAAGTGTTGCTTATGTTATGCATGTTATCCATCGCTAAACATAATGATCTGAAAATGAGATCTTAAATCAATATTAAGGTATTGCAGACTCATGTGCAGGAATGCCTATATTATTTAGTGCAACAGATCGAAAAGATTACAAATAATATAGACAATGAATAGTTATAAAAAATAATAAACACACACATCAACACAACAAAATAATCAAGGAGTTCACCAGACTTCCTGGCTACGTCTCCTAGTCCAGCTTTCAGTGTCGACCTCTATATTATGTCTTTAAGAGCACAATATACAAGTGTGAGCTCGAATAGAGTCTCAACACAATAGTGACAAAACAACAGGGATTTACTCGAAATCCTTGAGTCTAAAAGAGTGCACAGACTCTCCCTCTTTCTCTTTGTCTTCTGCTTTCTCTTTCTTTCTTCTCTATCGATGCCCTCTGTTCTGCCATTGGATGGCTTTTAAGCCTATTAGCCCTGTCTGTTCGCCTTCCCTCCTCGAGCTTTTGGGCTCCCGACCCCTTTCCATTCATCTCACCTTTGAGCGTTAAACACTCATTGTAATAAACGCTTATAGACAGTTGTTTACAAATGGAAGGATCTTTGGGCACGAGTGAAAATCCTCGAAAATACACTTCTCATTCAAAAACAGAAATACACCAAAACACAGAAAAACCTGACAAAACGCCGCATATCAGATTTCAAATTTTATAGTGTTGCATCTATAACCCCTTCGGGTCCTTAAAACAACTCATTCATCGTCCACCGTCCGATTAGTGATCGATAATCCACGGCTAACGATCATTTCAGGCGGCCCACTTGCACGGAGATTACCCGCTTGAAAAAGCAGTTTTCTCTCTCCTACGGTGTGCTACGTGTCGGCTAGTCTATGGAATCGGGTGTAGCCTCTCCAATACTGCTTATCGCCTGAAGCCCACCCGAAATACCGCTTACCACGGAACTCAAATCCTTCGCTGTTTTATTTCATAACTCCTTCGGGTCCGCCTGCGTTAAGTCCTCCCTTTGGTTCCATGCGATGTGATATAGGTAGTTGATCTGGACCGTTGATTTGCATGCTCGATCAATAGTTCACATTGTCTCGCTTGTATCACTATCACATTTTTATTAAGGCTAAGGCCCATTAAAACTGCTTGGCTTTCTCCGATGCGATATCCCGATTTAGTCCGGGCCATTAATCTCGTTGATTTGACGGCTCCAATGCAACGTTACTTCAACCTTCGCTTTACTTGGGTTTCCACCATTCTTTAGTGTTTTCCTCTACGATAGTGTTTTCTGATAGTCAACATATATGAGGACTTAGACTTAGAGGTTTGATACAAGATCCATTTTGGATCACGCCTTCCCATTGAAAAGCTTTTGGACCACCAAAAGTTGGTTTTTAGGCCTCAATCAAGTGAGGATACAGCTCCCTCACTTGTTTAACTTTTATCCATCGTGCTTTGCTTGGATTTGGACCTTTGAGCCCTACTCTCAGGTACTCAACATCCCCTCGACACATAGTTCTCACCTTCCTAGCCAGAACCATGTCTTCCTGTAACTCATTGAGATATTCAGGCAACAGATCCTCAATAAAAGGAAACTGACTTTGCTCTTGAGGATCTTCAATCATTGATGGTTCATACAATCTCAATTTTTCTGCATTAACGACTGAATAGATCTACAAATAAGCTGGCAAATCAAGGCGAAAAGAATTTTCACCAATTTTATCAAGTATCTTGAAAGGTCCATACCTTATTTGTTTTAGCTTCTTACCTTCACCTTGCATTCTATCTTTGTTGATGTACAGCGAGACTTGATCACCAACCTGAAAACTATGTTCAGCTCGATGCTTGTCATGTCTTGCCTTGTACTTGGCTTGAATTCTTTCCAGCTGCTCCTGTACTGCCTAGTGAATTTCCTGGATTTGTTCAATGAACTTGGTTTCTTTTTCCACATCACTGTGTCCATCAACTGCTATGTCTTTACCAAAGACAAAATCCAAGGGAGACTTTGGTATAAAACCAAAACAAGTCTCAAAAGGAGATCTCTGAGTAGAAGAGTGCTTGGCACATGTTAGACTCTCTCATAAAACAATAATAAATCCAAAAATAAATTAATTAATTAAATATTCTAAGTTAGGAATTTGTGCCTAACTCTTGGGTTGTTCCTCTAAGATAGGAGTTAGTTTAGGCAACTCCTATATTGGTGTGTCTGGTGAGAAATTATCTCAACCAAAGGAGAAATTATCTCAACCAAAGGTGTCTAAGATAGCACGCACTATCTTGAGAAAACTGTCTCTCATCTATTTATTTGTAACACTATATTCAATTTTGTGTAATGTGTAATGAGAGAGAAGCATGAGGCTTCAGCCTTTTTCTGCCATATTTTCTGTCTGATTTTTATATGTGTTTTTTTGTAATGTGTCTGTGTTAATCTCATTTTCATCATGTGGTATCAGAGCTAGATCTCACCTGTGTTGTGAGGAGGTGCATCTGGATGTTAACAGGGCTGTTGCAGCCTTAGCCGTAATTTGTCCTGTGTATGCAGCGGTAATTTGTCCTGAGTATGCGTATTCCCATCTCCATTGCGTATGCAGCCGTAATTTGACCTGCGTATGCGTATCCCCTCCATTGCGGCCGAGAGCCTCCATAGAGGAATAGTAAAATACTGTGCTGCTGGCGAAGAGTCATCCAAATTCCAGTGGCCCCACGTTCACGCGGGCAAAGACTGTCATAATCAGACCCATTCTTCTTCTTCGTACTTTTTTGCAGAAGTTACTGTGTTAGGTATCACCGTCCGCCGCTCATGTTTAGCAAAGTCGCGGACCAAATTATGAGGCGTCTTCGCTATTGACATGGGTGAACAGTGATCCATTGGAGATTGAAGATTTCCTCGTTCAATAATCTACTCTTCTGTCTCGATCCGCTGGCACAACTCACTTATTTGAATGCTCAATGGAAAGGTGACCGTGGTCTCATTTACCATTCGTGTTGAGGTAAGATTTTCTGGGCACTGATCTGGAAATTACATTGTTCAGAAATTACGTTGGGAGAAGGGAAGTTTTCAGTATGTTTCATTCACAACGTTATCCGACGGGGTTTTGGCAATGGAGAACGAAGGTCAAAACAAAATATGCCAGCGGAGACTGTGACAAGCTCGAGTAAGGAGACTGTGTAACCCTGAGTTTCCGACATTCTCTTTCGTAGTTTGAAGCATGCCTTCCGAACCTATTTCTCGATGGAAACAAGGACTGAATGCTTGAATTCGTTGTTTTCATCAATATTTTCTAGACGTTCCCGCAGAAACTTGCGATCCCTCAAATAATTTATCGGCACTGATTTGTTACTTTTCAGAAGAAAAGACGGTCTTTCTTGCATTTGAAGTGATTTTTCTTTAACTACAGGGGACATAAATTCCCTAAATTCTCCATCTTTGGCTTTAGATTCCTCTACAACTCTGAAGTTTACAGATTCTTGAATGTAGAATTGCGACACGCTGTTGGTAGGCAGCCATAACTTGGGTAGATCATCTTAAACAAAAAGGAGGGTTGTATATTTAATTGGGTTGCTTGTCAGTGAACCGTCTCTGTTTAGGAAGGGCTTATATATTTTTGTTAGATTCTTTGGATTATTGTTGGATGAAGGCACAAATGCTCCGTTGAACGAGCTACGTCCTGTTGCTGGCTTGTGAATTGATTTTGATGAGTTATGAAATCTTGCATATGATTGTCGAGTGTTGAACCAGCTTGGGAGACCAGCGAATCAACGTGAAGGAGCTTTCATAAGGCCTTGGAACCTGGAGTGTGCAGAAGGCTTTGTAATCTGCATGTATTTAAGATCCGATTGAAGGACGCTGGAGAAATTTTGAGGCAGCCAGAGAGGAGGTCGAGTCAAGTCGACGTGCTGGGCAATTCAAATAAGCTCTTTGACAACCGAAGGCCAAAAGAGAGGCAACCTGATCAACTATTGAGCCATTTTTGCTCACTTCTGAGCTAAGCGAGTTGCCACGTGCAATCTCAGATTCAAAGTGATTTAAAAATGCTAATAGACGGTCCATACAGGTTACAAAACGATTAAAAGGTAAACACTCTCACTATGTTGAAAAAGTAAATCGATTTACAGATGAGTGATTTAACGTCTTCATTGTGAACGTAGCCTTACCGTGGAGAATCTTTTGAGAAGACATGTATGATTAACATTTTTATATGCATAAAGTGAATGGCTAATATACTTTTACATGCATAAGTTGGAACGTTTAAAAGGTAACCTATCACTTTTACGTGATTTCATAAATTTCATTAAATCCTTTTAATAATTTAAAAGGATGCATGTAAAAGAATTTTAAGAAAAAGTATCATAAAGTGAAAACTTTTGTAATGGAGTGATAAGGTGTATTTACAAATATTTTTGGGATTGGTTATAAGGTTGTTTTTTTTAATATTTTGGAGTGATAAGTGTTTTGTAATTTTGGAGAGATAAGAAGTATATTTTGTAATTTTGGAGTTATAAGAGAGAAGTGAATATTTTTATTTCTGGAAGGTTGGGGCAGTTTTTTGAAGACAAAAGTTTGCAAGTGTGACATTCTCATTGCTTGAGAAGGTGAAGGTTGATGTAATTCACTATTTAATAAAAACATTTTTTTGTGGTGTTTGTGTCCTAGATCCGCCCGAAATTGAATAAGGGGATCTAAGGTACACTATGTGTGTTTGATGGCGCATGTGTTTTATGGCTTCATGTTGTTGCTTATGATTTGTGTCTAGTTTTGACACATAAATGATCGCATTTACCACACACATAAAGTTCAATACAAGCAAGCACAACACATGTAACGAAGTAGCTTCAAGGAAGGATAATTAAGCTCCACACATACAACACCTCATCACAGTCTTCAACATCGGCATTCTAGCTCAACAAATAAATTCACTCAATACAATCAAGTTCAAGAATCCGCAAACTCCAGTATTTCAAAGCAAAGTCTACATCAACATTCTTGCCAACAAATTTAAGAACTTGTGAATCAAATTCCAATTGAATTGTACGGGTGCATTCTCGGTTGAAACTGACACCCACGTCTTGATTTGATCATAAGTCAAGCACGTTCATTCTCTTCAACTTAGTCAAATTAAGACAAGTGAATTCCTTGTTTTATGTGAGTCATTAAAATCATTGTAAGTTTTTTGGGTGCATTTTCGACAGTGATCGACACCCTGTCCATGAGTTTTAACTCCTTGACACAACCATCAAAACAACCAAAACAAGTTCAACTCTAACACCAATCAAGCAAGTTGAGTTCGTCATCAAGAGAGCGTGAATTCCAGAAAGTTCTAACAAGTGTTCTTAGCAAGTACAATAAGCCACAAATCAAGTGAGCGTGCCATTCAAGTTCCATAGCAAGCGAGCCTGTCATTCAAGTAAAGTGAAACAGTTCAAAGCACGACATCTACCACAAGAGAGCCTGACTTCAAGTGAGCAAGTTCAGATGGCGCAGCATATTCAGTTGTTAAACATTCTTCACAGTTTGATCATCTCCAGTGATGAAGACATGGTGCACGTCAGCAAAGAAACTCTTGCTGATATTTCATGGCATCTACAGAAAACGCATGAAACCATTGAGTTTCTTCAGCTTGAGTCGCAACTACAAAGAGATGAGCTGCAACAAAAGAGTGCTTCTTCCCAGTCATTCAACCATACAGATGAAGATAAAAATGTTGATTCCAAGTCATTCATCCCAACAACTTCAAGTGTCGAAGTTGTTCCTGATCAAATTCAAATTTCTTCCAAACCCATCATCAAGCCCTGGGAAAAAATTCAAAATAACAAGACTAGACGTGGCTTAGGATATGTCCCTGATGACACCCACTTACGAATCCCAGATTATTCCAAGCCAATTAAGTTTGTGAGTGCAGGATTTCTTGAACCACTCACCTCAGCAGGTTCTGAGAAAGTTGTAGACAAACGAAATTGCATGCAACCTGAAGTTCATGTTCAACCGAAATGCTCTCATTGTCAAAGAGCCGGTCATTTGGAAGATCAGTGTTTTGATCTCCATCCGTGTTGACATTGTGGCAAGCCCAATCATTCCTCAGCAAAATGTCGCAACCACCAAAAATCAGACAGATTGAAGATACATTATGACTGGATTGATCCTTGGGAATGGTCATCCACAGTCAAATGGTTGTCTCAGTTCTACAACCGACTACAATCTTACATAGTGCAGCCAGCAGTGAACAGATGATGGTACTCTCATGCAGTTGAATGAGGGAGTACAACAGTGAAACTCTCCTACACCTGAAGGGGGGGAGTTCAAATATATTTTGGAGCAGATTGTCTCTCCTTTCAGCTGACAAAGGGGGGAAAAATGTCAATGAAATTGACAAGTGGTTGTCAGACTGAAAGTCTCGACAACATCAGCGAAGTAGCCAGTGGGCATCTTCATCAGCCAGTGGGCATCTTCATCAGCCAGTGGGAATTTGTCATCAGCAATGAGCATCAGCAAATTCGCCAGTGGGCGATCGACAGCCAAAGCAGCAGTGAGCAGCTTTCATCATCGCAAAAGCAACGTTGAGTTGTTTTTCGACATCTTCAGCCAGTGGGAAATCATCATCAAATTGTGTCAGTGGACACCGGATGTTGTTTTCAAGCAAAGGACGGTTGGATCCTTTTGCGGCTTGGCACATGATGGAGTTGTCAAGCGTCCTTCAGAGATGAATCAAGCATGCAGCTGATTCATGTTCTCTTCAGATTTGAGTTTTTTCCAGCATCCAGTTTTGGCGGTTTTTTCAGGCAATGTTTTTGAGGATCAACATGAGAACTTGGAAGATGGTTCTCGTTTTTGGATTTATCATTGAGGGGGGGAATGTTAGACTCTCTCATAAAACAATAATAAAATCCAAAAATAAATTAATTAATTAAATTTTCCAAGTTAGGAATTGTGCCTAACTCTTGGGTTGTTCCTCTAAGATAGGAGTTAGTTTAGGCAACTCCTATATTGGTGTGTCTGGTGAGAAATTATCTCAACCAAAGGAGAAATTATCTCAACCAAAGGTGTCTAAGATAGCACGCACTATCTTGAGAACACTGTCTCTCATCTATTTATTTGTAACACTATATTCAATTTTGTGTAATGTGTAATGAGAGAGAAGCATGAGGCTTCAGCCTTTTTCTGCAATATTTTCTGTCTGATTTTTATATGTGTTTTTCTGTAATGTGTCTGTGTTAATCTCATTTTCATCAGCACATTTGTAAGCATGTTCCACATAGCACAAATGCTCATCCCAAAGCTTGGGATGCTTGCTGCAATAGCCTTTGAGCAACTAGATCACTGTATTGTTGACCACTTCTGTCTAGCCATCTGTTTGTGGATGAAATTTTATGCTCTTCCTCAACTTGGTTTTTGTCAACTCCCATAAACTTGACCAAAACTTCCCAACAAATCGAGAATCTTGATCAGATACAATATAAGTGGATAACCCAAAATGAACCCATACATTCTGAAAGAACAACTTTGTTGTTTCTTCAGCTGTAACCTTCTTGTTACATGGTATTAAGATACACATTTTACTGAATCTATCCACAACAACATACAAATAATCATGACCTTTCCTAGATTTTGGCAATCCCCCAACAAAATCCATGGAAACACTTTCCTAAGGAAGAGAAGGAATTGGAAGTGGAGTGTACAAGCCTAATTTTCTATTACTTGGTTTGCTTGTAGCACACATAGTACACCCTTTGATATATCTAGAAACCGTCTCATGCATTCTTGGCCAATAACAGAACCTTTGCAATTGTGAAACTATTTTACTTACACCAAAATGACCTGATATTAGAGAAGTATGTGCTTCTCGGATTATGTTAACTCTTTCAGTTTGTGGAATGCATAAATTTCCCAAATGATATAAGAGTTGGTCCTTTACATAATAATCTAATTCTTCTACTTGCTTGCCATGACTTAAAGTTGCATATATATCTTTAAAATCTACGTCTTGAGCTTATTATTCAATGTAACTTTCATGCATTATTGATTTATGCTTAAGTATAATAGATGCATTTATGATTGGTCTTGACAACATATTTGCAACCTTATTGTGTATGCCCTTTTTATATCTGATGACAAGATGAAATTGTTGTAGAAAACCCATCCACCTATAATGTTTTGATTACTGCAATTTAGTTTGTGAGTGCAAATATTGAAGTGGTTGATGATCTGTATGTATGATTGTTTATTTACCAATTAGGTATTGTTTCCAGTTTTTCACACTTTGTACTAATGCATACAATTCTTTGTCATATGTGGGATAATTAACTACTTCAGAAGTAAATGTCTCATAATAATAGCATATGGGTTTTCCATGTTGCATCAACACTGCTCCCATGGCATAGTCACTGGAATTTGTCTCAGTCTCAAATGGATGTTGAAGATCTGGCAGTGCTAGTACTGGTGCTATACTGATTTTCTCTTTTAAGGTGTCGAAGGATTTTTGTTGTTTCCCTCACCACTGAAACACCTATTTCAATACTGTTAAAGCATGTAATGGAGCTGCAATCAATGAGAAGTTAGCAATAAACTTTCTCCAGTATTGTGCTACCCCTAGGAAACTCCTAACCTCTATGGCAGATTCGGGTTTAGGCCAGTTCATAAGGACTTCAACCTTAGAGGGATCTATCTTCAATTCACCACCCCATACAAATATAACCAAAATAATTTAAAGATGTTCTGCCAAATTCACATTTTGACAGTTTTACATAGGGATTTTCTCTTTTTAAAACATCTAAATTCTGCTTTACATGGTCTTCCCATGTCTTACTAAAAACAAGAATGTCATCTAAATAAACAATTACAAAGTTATCAATAAATGGTATGAGTACATCATTCATAACTCTCATAAATGTAGCAGGAGCATTAGTTAAGCCAAAAGGCATAACCAACCATTCATAAAGTCCTTGCTTTCTCTTGAAAGCAGTCTTCCATGCATCTTGTTCTGCAACTCTAACCTGATGATAACCACTTCGCAAGTCTAACTTAGAAAAGTAAACTGCTTCTTTCAATTAATTTAATAAATCATCAACATGAGGAAGAGGATAACGATTCTTGATCGTTATTTTATTTAGTGCTCTATAATCAATGCACATTCTCCACGAACCATCTTTCTTTCTCATCAACACAATTGGAGATCCACATGGTGATGTGCTTGGTCGTATAAACCCTTTATTGAGCAACTCGTGTACCTTCTTCTTTATCTCTGCATTCTCTAAAGCTGATAACCTGTACATTCCAATGTTAGGTAATGGAGCATCTTGATGTGAATTAATATCATGTAATATCTCTCACTTGGGTGGCAGACCTTTTGGTTCTTGAAATAAAACATCATACTTTGAAACAACTTTAACTAAATCAGTGTTCTGTTTAGAATCATAGCCTTCAAATGCAATGGATTTTTCAGAATCCTTTGCCTTTACAACCATTAGTAAAAATTTCTTACTTGAATTCACAATTCTTTTCATCTGCCCTGAATTTATGAGAAAATAGTTACCTTTGAGTTTATGAGCTCTTACAATGTATTCTATTCCATTTTTAGTGAGTTGATACTTATTCTAAGCTCTATAGAAAATATCTTTCCTATCATTCAAGTATGGGCTTCCCAAAACAATACCACATATATCCAATGGAACTATATCTAACTCAACCTCATCTACAAATGTTGATCCAATAGCAAACCTAAGTTTACATTGTCTCGTTACTTGTAACTTTGTTTTGTCACACACCCAACCTAATGGATATGGCTTCTCATGAGGTTTTGTTTGTAATAGAAACTTCTTTACAATTGTTTCAGAAATCAAATTTACTTGTGATCCACTACCAAATAAAGTATCAATCTTATTGTGGTTGTAAATTACTCTAATACGAAAAAGCTCATTTCTTTCCCTCTCATTACTTTCATTATCAACAGATTGTGCATAATTATTTGTGGATGCTTCAGAATCTTTACCTATAATACCTGTGGCTGTAATTGTTGTTTCATTGGCTAAATTTGATCCCAAGTCCTACTGAATAGCTGCAGCATTCTTTTTCTTCTTTCCATTGAACTTCATAGGTTTCAATTCTAGATGTAAAAACCAACAGTGTGCCTCATCGTGTCCTTCTTTCTTTCAATGAGTGCATGAAGGTTTGTCCTTCTTCATAGTGTTTGCTTTCCTCTCCTTCCATTTCAGTTTCTTCTTTTCCTTACTCTTGCTTAAAGAATATTTAGATGATCCCCCAACCTCTAGCTCCTAGATGTGTTGCTTGAACTAATGTACATCATCTAAGCTAGTGGTATTAAACATGAGAATAGTATGCTTTAAATAGCTATGAAGACCACCTATATACTTTAATAAAGTCTCATGTGAATCTAATGATATACCTAGAGTTAAAGCTCTCTTTTTGAATTCCTGAGTATAACTTTGTACACTTTGACCTTTCAACTAATGAAGAGTTTTCCAACTCATCATTTCCTGCTGCATGTAAGCTAAAGGATAGAATTGATTTTTGATAGCAGAAACAAATTCATTCCAGGTAGAAATGATTTTACCATGTTTTTGCAGATCAGCTTGTGTCTTGCCTTCCCACCATACTAGTGTAGTTCCTCCAAGTCGAAGGCTAGCTAGCTGAATATTCTTCCTTTCTGAATCAATGTTCTATACCCTGCAATATACATCAATTTGTCTTATCCAATTATCTAGCTTTTCTGCATTGAGTTCTCCATCATAAATTGGCAAATCAAACTTCACATCTAATTTGATTAAGGAAGTTTTCTTCTTTTTCTTAGAAGAGCTAGAAGATGATGAGGATGATGAAGGTGATGATGGAGGAGATGGTGGAGAAGACATTTATCCTTTTCCTTTGCCTTCTGGAGGGGTAACTAGAAAAGGTTCCTCTGCTCCTTTGTCTGGTTTAGGTGTTGAAGTGCTTGCACCTCGACCCTTCTTAAATTCCAGATACATATCTTCCACCATGGCTTGGAGTGCCTTAAAACTTTCTATAAATTGAGATTCTGATCCCAATGGAGCTTCTTCAGCCATTCTCCTCTGAGAATAGACTCTTCCAATCTCTGGATTAGCCTCAACAAGTTCTCCTTCTTCTAGTCTGAGCTTTAATCTAGTTAGCATTCAAAATCCGGCACAAGCTTGTCTAACCTTAACAAAACAAAAACCAAATGCTTTGATACCACTTGATTTGAAGATGAGATCTTAAATCAATATTAAGGTATTACAGACTCATGTGCAGGAATTCCTATATTATTTAGTGCAACGGATCAAAAATATTGTGAATAATATAGACAATGAACAGTTATAAAACATAATAAACACACATACCAACACAGGAAAATAATTAAGGAGTTCACCAGACTTCCTGGCTATGTCTCCTGGTCCAGATTTCAGTGTCGACCTCTATACTATGTCTTTAAGAGTAGAATATTACAAGTGTGAGCTCAAATAGAGTCTCAACACAACAGTGACAAAACAACAAGGATTTACTCGAATTCCTCAAGTCTAATAGAGTGCCCAGACTCTCCCTCTTATTCTTTGTCTTCTGCTTTCTCTTTCTCTCTTCTCTATCGTTGCCCTTTGTTCTGCCATTGGATGGCTTTTAAGCCTATCGACTTTGTCTGTTCGCCTTCCCTCCTCGAGCTTTCGGGTTCCTAGCCCTTGTCTATTCATCTCCCTTTTGAGCATTAAACACTCATTTTAATAAATGCTTAGGGCACCAGACAGTTGTTTACAAATGGAAGGATTTTTGGGCACAGGTGAAAATCCCCGAAAATACACTTCTCATTCAAAAACGGAAATACACCAAAACATAGAAAAACCAGACAAAACATCGTATATCAGATTTCAAATTTTATAGTGCCACATCTATAGCCGGACCCTATCGAGTCTGTAAAATAGCTCATTCATCGTCCACCGTCCGATTAGTGATGGATAATCCACAGTTGACGATCATTTCAGGTAGCCCACTTGCAAAAATATTACCTGCCCGAAAAAGTGGTTTTCTCTCTCTTGCGGCGTGCTATGTGTTGGCTGGTGTATGGAATCAGGCGGAGCCTCTCTAATATTGCTTACCACTTGAAGCCTGCCCAAAATACCACTTACCAAGGAACTCAAATCCTTCACTATTTTATTTCATAACTCCTTCGGATCCACCTACGTTAAGTGCTCCCTTTGGTTCCATGCGATGCGATATGCGTAGTTGATCTGGACTGTTGATCTGCGCACTCAATCAACAGTTCACATTGTCTCACTTGTATCACTATCGCATTTTTCTTAAGGCTAAGGCTTGTTAACACTGCTTGGCTTTCTCCAATGCGATATCCTGATTTAATCCGGGCCGTTGATTTGCCTGATCCGACAGCTCTGGTGCAACATTACTTCAACCTTCGCTTTACTTGGGTTTCCGCCATTCTTTAGTGTTTTCCTCTGCGATAATGTTTTCCGATAATTAACATATATGAGGACTGAGACTTATAGGTTTGATACAAGATCCATTTTGGATCACATAGTTTGACCAAGTTCATTATGGTTGAGCTTGTTGTTTACTATGGTTGACCATGGATGAAAAAGTTGACCAAGTTTGGTCATGCTAAACCATGGATGAGCACGATTGACCTACTTCAATACAATTGACCATGGATAACCAAGATAACTATATTTAACCATCATTGAAATTGGTTTCGTTTGTCACATTGCAACATGAATATTTATTTGATGCATTACAATGTCATTTTTTGTTGCTCTAATTATGACATAATTTTGTGTTTGCCACATTGTGACGATGGTTTTTATTTGTGACATAATGTCACCAATTTTTGTTTGTCACTTTATGATGTTGATTTTTTTTGTCACATTGCAATGTCAACTTTTTTCAAATTGCAGTTGACCATGGTCATAATTGTCTAACTATAGTTGACTATGATTGATTATGGTTTATCATGGTTGATGACGTTTAACCACGTAAACAATGGTTAACTTTGGTTTGACCAAGTGCACCCTTGTTGACCATAATTGACCATAGTAGCCTGTTTTGATCATGCATGTCCATGTTAATTATGGTTTTACCATGGTATACCATGTATTACCATTAATCCATTCACTACTTAATATGGAGTTGATAGATGACATGTAAAATTAGTATTATTGATATTATATGATGTGTAATTCATTCTATGTTTAGTTGACATGTATTTTTTTTTTGGTGATTAGAAGAATCAACAAATAGGTCAGTCTTGTACTCACGTGACATAGGGTCAATTCCAATTGCTACCACTATAAATTCTAGGAATATGTGTAGGCATCTTCTCGCACAATGTTGGGCGCGAGATCCCCCAAGGGAAGTTTTAGGGCTTAGAGCCCAGATTTTGGTCCAGTTTTTTAATTCCAATGTAAAGACTCCGCATTTTGTGGGCGAAGCGCGTAGTTGTAAAAGAGTCATATGGTTGTCCGCCCTTATTTTGATAATGCAATGTCGGCTGTAGAAGATCTACCAATGGTCTGAAACCATGGGATTGTATAAATAGATCAAAGCTCTAAGTAGTTAAGGCAGCTAATCTAATCTCATAATATCCAAGGAATGATGATGTATGCGAGATAGATCTGAAGTGTAAAGTCTAGTTTTGAGGTTGTAGCTTAGGAAAAGGCTCTGTAGCAGAGTGCGCAGAGGCCTAGTAGTCTGCAGTTGAGTGCGCGGACCCCTACAACTGAGTGCACAGGGCAAGTCGAGTATGTAATCAGTTGAAGTATTAACAAAGAGAAGTTTCTATCAATTTTGCGTCTTTATTTCCTGCTTTATGCATCTGTTATATTGGGTATGAATTTCACTTCTTATGCTTATATGATGTGCGAATGTGTATAATTGTGTTGATTAAGTGAACGCAAGTTGGAATATCTGTTTACGCAAAGATAATTAAGATCTGTTAATAAGATAAGTAAGATATTCAGTCTAGGTTGGGAAATAACACAATTCATTGCCATAGTAGCGCGAAAGCATCTCAACCCCTAGTTAGGGTTGCGCGAAATATGATTATAACACTTTGCGAAGGTATTGAAGGGTGGAACAAAGCGCGAAGCCACCTGCACGAAGGCAGGCATAGTTGGATTAAACCGACATCACAAACATCTTAAGGGTGTGGAAACTTGGTTCTAGCATCCTCCATACTGCTTTGGGTGAGACTTTAGTCCGCGCTCTATGGGTTGATGCCGAAAGGGCTAGTAGTGTAGGGATTTGTTTGGTAAATAACTCTGAACCTGGGTCAAGCCCCCATAAGCCAAAAAATGGTTCCATTGCCGGGACCAGAATCTGCATGCGAGATGTGTGATGTCGTATCATTGGAATCCAACTAAGAAAGAAATCAAATGCTGGTTGGACAGAAGAATTCACGAGTTCACGACGCAGGAGAATAGAAACCCACGACTACCAAAATAAGAGTGGTTAGAAAACTACCTATATACAGAGATCCACGAAATGTTTTTCGCGTCCTTCCCTGCTAAACTATACGAGTGGATCGCGAAGCTAGCAGAAAGCCAAGGAAGGTGGAAGCTTGACAGTCCTATTGTGTGGAACCCATAGCTAGTGTGAAGGCTGGAAGCATCAGAGGATAAGATCGTGTGCGTCTTTCATCATTAGCTCGATTGTATTATAGGAGGAGTCGTTACTGAGTTTGTGGTTGACACCTCAGTCAGCTACAACGAGGCAAAGTGACGCTTTCTCAAAGGACAACGAGGTAAGTACGTAAAGTCTTTGAATACTTGGATTAAAATGTTGTTGTGTGAAAAGTGGGTTATGCAGTTACCTTGATGTTCAGGGCTATGCGAAGCGAAAAGGTTTATAGGAATGAAGGAGATAAGGATCTAGAAAATAGCCCCTTAATTTCACCTCTGCAACGAGACGAGGAAGAGGTTGTGAAGGTCTCTCCGCGAAGTTTTATTCAGCTGATAAGACAAAGAATTCCATGAATACCACCTCCACCCACACCACCACCGGCTGTACCGCCATCACCTCCATCTTCACCCGTACCAACTCCACCACCACCATGATTTAGTATGGCAAACACAGTGAAGTTGCTTGTGTTCAAAGGTTTGGGAAATGAGGATCCAGACCAATTCTGGTTCACTGTAAGGGCTATATGGGAAGTGCAAGGTGTTACAGATGACCATATAAAGAAAGCAACACTGGTTAGCACCCTGCAGGATCACGCGCTGACTTGGTATATTAACTACTCCGATGATAACCCAAATGCGAGTCATAGATATCCAAATAGCACTAATTAGAGAATTTAATAGGCCTAAGTCTAAAGCATAGTCGATTGTGGGATTCAAAGAGATCACGATGCTACCAGGCAAGACTCCTTGGGAACTAGATCAGAGACTGAAATGTATGATCTGCGAAGCCAATATGAATCTGACAAATGGACATCATCACTAGTGGTTTGTAGCTTCGCTACTATCACATTTAAGGAGTGCGTTATCGTAGCAGGAGATAAAAACTTAGGCAGAGGCCTTAGATATTTGTATGAGGCTTCATGAGACCCTGGTGTAGGATCCCAACCTAGGAGTTTAGGAGATCCACACGCAGTTGAAAAATTTGTGCCTTGAGATGCAGAGTCTGAAACAGGATAGGACGACTCAACTAGAAGTGTGCAAAGAAGTATGATGCATGAAATGCAAGAGTCGGGGTCATGACAAAGACCATTGCCTGGTTTGTACAAATTACGTTGCAGGAGGAGGACCAATGCCTTTAAGGCCGAAGGCTCAAGAAGGACCTAGTGTGGCGCCTGCTTTGTGGTGCATTCTCTGTCAAATAGCCAGAAAACATGCCACGGAAAATTGTCACTTATTACAGAAGTATACGCAAAATTCGCAACAGTTGTTCTGTGACTCTTTTAGGTCAGTGGGACATGATGAGTGTACTTGCAGAAGCTATGAATTGATGATGGATAGAACTCCCACCAATAGAGTTCAGGCCAAAATGTGGCCCCTTGACCAAAATGCAAGAATCGCATAGACAGGATTTCAAGGGTGCGGACAAGGCCGAGGTGGAGGAAGACCTAGAAGAGCTTGAGGACAGTTGATTTGTTACAATTGCGGAGGGCCAGGACACTATGCTCGCATTTGCACGAATCCAACGTGCCCGTCGTGCAAGTATTGCACGCTATTTGATAATGAGACAGAAGATTGTCCTACGGTGATAGCGAGGATACGCGACAAAGGAGTGCTACTGCCTCCCCCGACTTAGAAACTGTAGATGATGAGCTCTGAGTCATGTGAGGAAGACCCAAACGTAAACATTGTTCTCCAAAGTGGAATTATGGTGGGAGATGACAAACTAAAACAACCAGAAGATAGTACTTGGTTCGTAAAGCTCCGGCGAAAGAAGGTGAGTTTCATTTGGAATATGCTTGGGAAACTTTCATGGAAGCTAAGAAGAACTAAGTTGATGCCTCCACTTCAGGAAGCAAAGATAAATTGGAGCCGGAAATGGACCCATATATGCTCACAACGTTTCTGGAAACCTATATGAAGCTACTACGTGATAGTAGGGCTGTGAAAGGGTTACAGGAACTCATCAACAGATGTGTTAGGACCGCGCTAGGAGAACCGCGCGTAGTCCAGAAGATTGGAAAACATAAAACAAGGATGGGACGAGAAATAATACTTATCATGCAGATTAGAGAATATGAGATGGATCAAGTCATTTTGGAGTTGGGATCGGATGTGAATGTTCTGCCAAAACAAACATGGGAGTGAATGGGAAGACCTACGCTGCAATCGTCTCTAATTCAGTTAAGAATGGCAAATCAAATGAAACTAATACCCATGGGGCGATTGTAGGGAATAACTGTGGAGAATGAGGAAGCGAGCATGCTAGCAGACTTTGAAGTAATAGAGATTGTTTATGATATCAATCCCTACCTTGCGCTCTTGGGAATTGATTGGGCTATTGATATGAATGGGGTAATTAATCTGAAGAAGCAGAAAATGATCTTTGAGTAGAAGTCACTACGTGTAATTATACCCCTAGACCTTGCTGAAGGATCGCGCTATACAGAGCCGGTCTATGACTATGAAAGTGATGATGATCTAGATTGTATCTATAAGATAACAATGCGAGACCAATACTGGGTAAATCCCACCGCGGATGAACGAATTGTAGAAATTTCACGTAGATTAAACTGATTATGCAATGTACTAAAGAAAAATACTTAATCTACTTCTACAATCAAACTTGCAGAAGCTTAATTGATTTTGAGAAAGATCAAATAGAACACATATAACAGAGAAGAAGATTCAATCACATATGAAAAAAAAAAGAATACTCTGGGGAAAGCCTCAGCTAAAAACCCCACTATCTATATTATCATACAAGTGGAAATATCTCAGGAATACACAAAGCTTTAGTGCTCAAGCTATCCAGCTCTCAGTACAATCCCTCATTGCTGCTCATAGACAGAATAGACAACACATATGCCTTCCTTTTGTTCCTCCAAGCCTCCTATTTCCTTGCGCAGTTTCTCCTAGGTCCTTAAGCTACCACCTGTGTGTAATAATCCCTCACACACTACTCAGACCTCTGAAATAACTGCACAATCCTGAAGGAGTTAATTCCTTCTGCATGGATGAGTTTCCTTTATAGGAAAATTCCTCCAACTTATAGTACATTGTCCCTTCCTTTAATCTCAACTAGGTCTTTCTCTGAACTGACATGCATGAGTTATTTATGAGAGAATATTCAGTTGTCTGGAGAACACTAGTTGCATGCATGCATGCATTAACTGACTAAACTCACAATTAGTTCCTCAAACTATTTGGAACTAATTTAATTGGTCTTAACTCAATTAACTGAGCTAACTAATTACAACTCAAATACAACTCAACCTTATCTCCTTAATTAAGGGATAACTTCCTCAATCAAAGGGATAACTGTTGCATGTCTTCACATAGACTTCATGTATGATTTTATCCAACTAATTAACTCAAGATGAATTAATTAATTATTTTTCAGATAGCTACTGAGACCAAATTCGAATTTTAATTCTCAATTTTAATTCAAGGACTAATTAAAATTGGAATCTATCCCGAAATGCTATTTATAGCAATGCTATTTTTAGCATTTATATTTTTTGGTATTTCCAACAGAGTTGGAGTATATCCTGAAATGCTATTTATATCAATGTTATTTTTAGCATTTCTTGTTGCTATTTTCAACACTCCCTCTCAACATGAAAGGCATTCAACCCAAACCCGATCCTGAACCTTTGGAATTTTTTTGCATGCAACACTTCTCTTGAGTGTTGTTGCTCCAGCAACTCTAGGAATACAAAATATATCCAACCTGAATCAGAATGATGCCTCTGTCATCAAAGTCTCTGACTGTTATTGCCTCTGTCGACTAAAAACTCTGCACCTTTGTGCTCTTCAGTATTTGACTACTTTGGCCTCTGTCACTTTGATCTATGAGTGCATCAATCACATTGATTCCTCCTGCCGCATCCATGCTGTTGTTGGTCCTGTCTCCCAGTACTGCATCCGCACTGCACCTCCTCTCATAATGTTGCATCGTGCTGACCACTGTTGCACTACAACTCAGTTACTGAGAAGTAAGTAATTGATCTCCCAACTGACCTTCCTGTTGGGTTAAAAACACCCTTTGATGCTGAAGCTTCCTCTGCTGCTCCATTCGCATCTATCTCTACCCACATAGCCAGTCCTACTACTCCTCGTTGGGGCTACCGTAGCAAGGTCTAATCAAAGAGCCTGGGTACCTCAAGGATCTTGCCCCTATTTCAGCCTTCTTAGGACTATCACTTCATTGCCCCACCTCACACCTAGAGGTATGGCTGCATGTGATCCCTCTGCCCACTTGGCTCGAAATTTCCCCCTACTAAAGGTCTCTGCATGGGTGGATGCCTCCATTCGGTCTCCTCTCAGCATCTCCAATTGTGGCTCCTCCACAATTGTTTGAGACTTCTTCTTGGACTGCATGTTGAGAGGTGATTTACTCTCCCTCTCAACCACCAAGTATCTAACATTTGCCTTGCTCCTCAGGGCTTTGCATGCATCTTGTACCTCAAGTGCATACAAGTTCTTGCCTAACACACCAATCCGTTTCATAAATCAGTGATATCTCCCTCATCCGAACTCCAATTCAGCCAAATTTTTTTTGAATTTGGGTCTTTTTCTGCAAGGAATCAAGATCTGCTATTTTTTCTGAAAATTTTGCACAAAAAATTTCAGCTATGCTCTGAAAACGTGCGGCCCAATATATATATATATATATATATATATATATATATATATATATATATATATATATATATATATATATATATATATATATATATATATATATATATATATATTTTTATTTTATTTTATTTTTTTCTTTTTTACTTCGAATTTTATTCTTCGTATATTGTTCACTACTTCAATCACCTTTGCTCTAATACCATGTAGAAATTTCACTGTAGATTAAACTAATTATGCAATGTACTAAAGAAAAAAAATTAATCTACTTCTACAATCAAACTTGCGGAAGCTTAATCGATTTTGAGCAAGAACAAGTATAACACATATAACAGAGAAGAAGATTCAATCACATATGAAACACAGAAGAATACTATGGGGAATGTCTCAGCTAAAAACCCCGCTATCTGTATTATCATACAAGTGGAAATATCTCAGGATTACATAAAGCTTTAGGGCTCAAGCTATCCATCTCTCAATACAATCCCTTATTGCTTCTCATAGACAGAATAGACAACACATGTGCCTTCCTTTCGGTCCTCCAAGCCTCCTATTTCCTTTCACAGTTTCTCCTAGGTCCTCAAGTTGCCACCTGTGTGTAATAATCCCTCACACACTGCTCAGACCTCTAAAATATCTGCACAATCCTGAAGGAGTTAATTCCTTCTACATGGATGAGTTTCCTTTATAGGAAAATTCCTCCAACTCATAGTATACTGTCCCTTCCTTTAATCTCAACTGGGTCTTTCTCTGAACTGACATGCATGAGTTATTTATGAGAGAATATGCAGTTGTCTGGAGAACACTAGTTGCATGCATGCATGCATTAACTGACTAAACTCACAATTAGTTCCTTCAACTATTTGGAACTAATTTAACTAGACTTAACTCAATTAATTGAGCTAACTAATTACAACTCATCCTTATCTCCTTAATTAAGGGATAACTTTCTCAATCAAAGGGATAACTGTTGCATGCCTTCACATAGACTTCATGTTTGATTTTCTCCAACTAATTAACTCAAGATGAATTAATTAATTATTTTTCAAACAACTGCTGAGAGCAAATTTGAATTTTAATTCTGAATTTTATTTCGAGGACTAGTTAAAATTGGAATCTATCCCAAAATGCTATTTATAGCAATGTAATTTTTAGCATTTCTATTTTTTTCTATTTCCAACAGAGTTGGAGTATATCCTGAAATATTATTTATAGCAATTTTATTTTTAGCATTTATTTTTGCTATTTTCAACACGAATGACATGGGAGTGCGAGAGTTCCTACACTTCAAATTCTGATGAAGAAATAGAATGATGGCAAAATCAGTTACATGAGGTAACTACACAGAATTGCAATATGATGACTAGGTCGCTACGTTGCATATCGAAAAAAGTAAGAGATCTGCCTACTTATGATGGTCTGAATGAGGTAGATACCTTCTTGGATGCATTTGAAAGGGAGGTGACAGAAAAGAAACACTTCCAGGTCTTGGATTGGGTGATGTCTGCTACGCCCGTGAGATGGTGGGATACGCACAAAGGAAGTTTTGATGATTGGCGCAAATGTAGGAGGATGATGAGAGTATGATTTGGGAAGCCTAAGGTGCGACTGACAGACAAGTACAATGGACAGGATGATCTGCATGTGCATCTGGCCAAATGGACGCAGGCCTATGGGAAAGAGCCCCAACCTGTGCGGATGCGTATGTACTCTGCATTGAAGTACTTGGTCAATAAGCTTGTGTTGGGGGGGCACATCTGCAGATGGCTTTTATTGTTCTAGGAATATGATTTTGAAGTTGTTGTGAAGCCCGGACGATTGAATGTGGGACCAGATCACTTGCCGCGCATAAAGATAGGGGAAGAACCTACTAGTTTGGAGGAAGGATTACCCGACACGCAGCTCTTTGCTATGCACGTAGCAGATGGAAATTGTGAAGACATAATTCACTTTCTAACAAATGGAAATATGTCGGAAGGATATTTTGTCCAGCAAAAGAAGGAATTAGTGGTGTGCGCGACAAATTTTTCTGTCATTGCTGGGCATCAATACAAGATGGGGAATGATGAAATACTACGAAGGTATGTAACTGAATTTGAATGAAGGAGCATCCTCGCGGACACTCATGGGGGTGCTGCAAGAGGACATTATGCAGGGAGATCAACCGCGCAGAAAATTCTACGCGCAGGGTTGTGGTGGCCAACCCTTCATCAAGATTCAAAAGCATATTGCAGGGCATGTGATGTATGTCAAAGAATAAGTAAGCCATCGCGGAGGGATGAAATGCCTTTGAATCCACAAATGACATTGCAACCTTTCGAAAAGTGGGCAATAGACTTTGTAGGACCTATTCAGCCTCAAGGAAAGACAGGCACAATGTATATTATCACTACGACGGAGTATTTGACTCGTTGGGCAGAAGCGCCGCCAGTGAAGGATTGCACAAGTGTGATTGCCACGAAGTTTTTATTTGAACATGTCCTGACGCGATTTGGATGTCCAAAGATCTTAATGAGTGATCGTGGTACACACTTTCTGAATGAAACAATCAACGCGCTAACGGAAGAGTTTCAGGTGTATCTATAGAAGAGCACACCATATCACCCATAGGCTAATGGGATAGTAGAAGAGTTCAAAAAAGTAATGGAAACTGCGCTGACCAAGGTATGCAATGTGCAGTGAAGTGATTGGGATCTACACATACCTATAGTGTTATGGGCTTCTCAAACGACATGCAAGAAGCTGACGAGGTAGACACCTTTTAGGCTTGTCTATGGGGTGGAAGTCGTAATGTCTATGGAATACAACGTGCCTAGTCTGTGCATAACAGTGCTCACAGGTATGACGGATTGCAGAGCCCTGGAGGAGAGGCTTGCATAGTTGGCTGAGCTTGAAGAAGAACGATTTTTGGCTGGATTTCACCAGCAAGTCCAAAAGAGGAGCTAAAAGGCATGGCAAGACTAACATATTAAGCTGCACACCTTTAAGGTGAATGATTTGGTGCTACTCTATGATAGTAATTTTGATGAATTTCCAGGGAAACTCAGAATGCATTCGTTGGGGCCATACGTTATTAAGGAGATTACCGATGGTGGCGCGGTCTAGCTGCTTAAGTTGAATGGAGAACTCTTCCCAGTAAAAGTAAATGGAAGTCGTTTGAAGCCATACACAGGTGGCCTGGCCATCTGACTAGCCGACAGAAGCATATTATTAGCACTCTAGGCAGCTAAAAGGAGGCACGTGATTATAAACTACTATGCCCGGGAACTGCGTGATGTCAGGACTCCGCGCAGTAGCGAAGTGTCCCAAGGTCCACAACAGCGCAAGGACAGTTGTGCTATCACACGAGTCAGCCGAAAAGTGATTGTTAAAGTCACTATCCACGATGTGACACTTGGTTTGAGACCAAATGGAGCGGGCAATAGGCATTTAAGGTGAACTTTATGGGCTAGATTCTTGAAAATCTGATGCCAATCTAGAATTAATGGATTGAATGTGGGGGGGTGGTCGAATTCAAATTCAAAAGGTGCTATAAATTACAAGTGCCTCTCCAGCAAACAACACTTGGAAATTTGAGTACTGAGTTGTTGCACTCAGATATTGATGAACCGAGACTTATTCGATATTCTGAAAGTGAATTCGCTACTTGAGCAATTACCAGAGACATTGAGATAACTATGGAATCACATTATGACAACACTCGAAGAAGCCATGGATATCGAAGCAATGACAGTCGAGGAAGCCGCACGGGCAATTGTGGAAGTAGAAGCCCTAGAGAACACTAGAATAATCACAAAGGTCCCTAAATCACCGCGCAAGCCGAGACCTAAGAAGGACAAACAGGCCATGGTACCAGTGCACGTCTTTCCCAGGAATCCATCGAGGGCCAAGCTCACAATGGAGGAAAAGGGGAAGGCCATCAATTTGGAGGCCGATGAGGAGGAAAAGTTTGAATAAATCCTGGTGGAGGAGGATGATGTAGAGATGGAAGTCAAAACTCAGGGTGCAAACTCTCTCACGAGGCTGCCTGCATATGTTCCTCCGTGGAAGGGTAAAGCCAAGGTGCTTAAGGATATAGATGAGAGCAAGAGCTCTCTACAAACTTCTCCACTCCCTTACGACATTATTTTTGAAGGAGCGCACTTGGGACAAGTTCTCGTATTGAAATTTGAATATTGGGACCTCATGAACCACGAGAAGTTACCACATTTAGTGACCATGCAGCTAATACTCCAAAAGGCAGACACACCAAATGGAATGATAGAGTTGGAGCCACGCAAATGACTCAGAGTTGTTGAGAAAGCAGGGTTGCTAAACTT
Source organism: Pinus tabuliformis (assembly GCA_031772625.1). Lineage (NCBI taxonomy): Eukaryota > Viridiplantae > Streptophyta > Pinopsida > Pinales > Pinaceae > Pinus > Pinus tabuliformis. Next base: position 484,177,430 of record CM062818.1, on the reverse strand, counting down.
GCTTTGGGTGCCACATTACCACCCCATCCCAGTGACGATTTTCATCATCAAGCAGTTGCTCTGCTTGGTGCATGATGGGTGCTTATGGCTAGAGGAGCCCATCCCCATCACAAATCATCTGATTCACGACATCAAATGGCTCCCTTGGGCAGGGGAGGACCCAGAAAACATTTTAGAAAGAAAAAGTGATGACTTGGCCATCGCGGAGGCCATGTAAAAGAAATTTAAGTTGGAGAAGAAGAGACGAGGGTACGCCATCTCTAACATCAAAAATCCTGCAGTTAAGGTCACAACACAGATATTGGCAAGGAAGGTGATGTGGAAGTGTTGCGCGGATAAGGTGCCCACGCTAGTGGTTGCACTAGCAGCGCAATGCATAGAAGGGATTCAGTTCAACTGGGCAAACTATCTATGCAGTGAGTTCCTTGTGAACTTTTGCAAGGCACAGGAGTAGGGAAAAACATTTCATTATGCATGGTTCCTATTGTCGATTGTACTGGTAGCATGGGAGTTACCTAAAGATAGCCAACTCTCACCATCGCACAGGGTCTTCTAGAGGTAGCGAAGTACACTTCACTGTGAGAAACCAAGGATGCACAAAGGATAAGAGAGAGTAAGATATTTTGGGTGCTCATGGAGATGAACATCAGGATGGGGATTAATCGCAAGCCACGGTTATCACCCATTGTCTACAATAGTCTGCAGAGCTTCGCGGAGTTCAAGGTAGACTTCCACTATGTCTTCATCAAGGCGTGGAAGGACCCTACGAAGACGTGGAATGAGTTACCATACTTGGCGACTGACGATGTAATTTTGGCAGTCATTGAGTCTTGGTCACAGGAGTGGCGCACTCCTGATGGTTGCGCGATGGAAGCAGAAAATTCCGTCGCGTAGTGGAAGAAGGAAGAGACGAAACTACGAATGGCATAATTGGCAGCAAAGCACGGGAAGTAAGAAATAGCAGCTAATGCTCACGCGGTGCGTGACGCTGCGAAGTTGGCCGAGGAGCAGAAAAATACAACAGAAGAAGAGCGCGAAGGGTAGAAGTCGCCTCCACCCGAGCCAGATACCGATACAGAACAAGATGGCATGGACCCACAGACAACATCCACCCAGCTAAAGCATCTGCGACCACGCGAGTAGGTAGGGATGCGAAAGAAGATAAAGGCCTCGAAGACTTCGTTTGACCCTATCACCCTCACTAAGGGGGATCTACATGATATCGGCGAAATGGTGAGGGATGTCACCGTGGAGGCCCTCCAGGAGTTAGAGGAGCAACACCAGTTGGTGTTGGGGGCTCTTAGAACGTAAATACAAGAGTTGCAGGTGTGCACTCCACAGGCTGGCACACTGTCTACCAGCCTCGCATTCGGCACTTCATCTACTGAGGAAATGTTGCGCGCCAGGGTGACCAACACAATAATGCTACTAGATGGAGCACTCATGACAGAGAATGAGGCTAACAGGCCTATGGTCAGCAGCTTGAAATGGGTTGAGTTAAACATGGTTTTTCTCCCGCGGGAGACGCTCTATCTTCTGCAAGATGGAGTCACTGCAGAACTTCAGACCAGGGAGAGTCGCTCTATACAAGTAATGAGCGAGCAATGCATCAACATTGAGTAGCTGAGCCTGCAGTGCAGCTAGGTAGTGGCGCAGAACAGACAGATAGTGCAGGTTGTGGAGGAAGCCTTCCAAATGGTCCTAGAGTTGGCCATCCAAGCAGAGGAACCGATGGAGGCGCGTGTACGTAAGTTAGCAGCACGGGTGCGTGACGCAAGAGCAGAAATGACTAGGGTTCAGCTAGAGCTGAACCTTCAAATAACAGAACTACAGTTGAAGGCACAACCTTCAACTCCACCGGAGGTTAGAGAATAGTGCACCATCGCGATGACAACAATAATGGTGGCGGTCAACAGTGCAGTGACAGACTGCATGAAGCTGTTCGAGCAATCATTCGAGGTCCTCACCACCCTGCAGGAGGACCCGAACATAGAGCGCCTAGAGACAGAGGTGCATGAGCTGCAACAAAGATACGATGAGGTAAAAGGGACCATGTAGATGGTTTCCCTTACACAAAGGCTTGCAAGGATGCAACAGGCAAAGGCGCACAAGGAGTAGGTGGATGTCGCTCGGCACAAAGAGGCGGTTTTGAAGGCACGCCTATAGCCATGGATCGATCAGGTGTACAAAATTACAACATCCATTGAAGAAAAGCTCGCGCAGCTACAAACAACTCAGGAAAGGATTCAAGGTAGTTCAACGACAACATTCACCGAACAAAGAGTAGAGGATGCTCAGCAAGTAGCTGCTCAGTGTGTTGCCGAACTTGCAGTGATCCAATCAAAGTTGGGAGGTCTTCAGGCAAAGATCTCAGCACCGACAGATTGAATCGAGAGCAAGTCATGATGTTTGTGTTGGGGACCTGTTGAGCATGGGATTCCCCAAGGGAAGTTTTGGGGCTTAGAGCCCATATTTTTGTCCAAGTTTTTTAATTCCAATATAAAGACTCCACATTTTGTGGGCGCGGAGCGCGTAGTTGTAAAAGAGTCATAGGGTTGTCCGCCCTTATTTTGATAATGTAATGTCGGCTGTAATAAATCTATCCATGGTCCGCGGACCATGGGATTGTATAAATAGAGCGAAGCTCTAAGTAGTTAAGGAATTTAATCTAATCACAGAATATCTAAGGAATGATGATGTATGCAAGATAGATATGAAGTGTCAAGTCTAGTTTTGGGGTCATACCATAGGAAGAGGCTCTTCAGCTGAGTGCGCAGAGGCCTAGTAGTCCGTAGTTGAGTGCGTGGACCCCTGCAGATGAGTGCACAAGGTAAGTCAAGTCTGTAATCAGTTGAAGCATTAATAAAGAGAAGTTTCTATCAACTCCGCGTCTTTATTTCCTATTTTATGTATCTGTTATATTGGGTATGAATTTCACTTCTTATGCTTATATTATGCACGGATGTGTATAATTGTGTTGATTAAGTGAACAAAAGTTGGAATATCTATTTACACGAAGGTAATTAAGATCTGTCAATAAGATAAGTAAGATATTCAGTCTAGGTTGGGAAATAGCGCAATTCGTTTCCATAGCAGCACGAAATCATCTCAGCCCCTAGTTAGGGCTGCACGAAAGATGATTGTAACACTTCACGAAGGTATTGAAGGGTGGAACAAAGCGTGAAGCCACCTGTGCGAAGGCAGGCATAGTTGGATTAAATCGACATCACAAACATCTCAAGGGTGCGGAAGCTTGGTTCTAGCATCCCCCCATATTGCTTCGGGTGAGACTTCAGTCCGCGCTCCATGGATTGATGCCGAAATGGCCAATAGTGTAGAGATTTGTTTGGCTAAATAACTTTGAACCTAACTTAGGCCCCCATAAGTCAACACACACAAAAGGTGAATCAAGGGGATTTGAACACTAGACCCCCTTGCACTAATACTTCATTTACATGGTGATTGTCAATTGACTTGTTCCCTGTGGACTAGTTCACATAGAATATTTCAAATAGAAATATATTAATAATAAAAAATTGTGTTAACCATAAATAAAATATTTCAATGTCCATATTAAATAACATAATTTTATCTTAACTAAATATAGATAAAAGTAAAGTAATTTAGATTCATTTTTTTTCTTATATTTCCACTTTCTACTATAAGAAAGATATGTGGTTTATTCCATTCTTAATATGGAGTTAATATATAATATTTAGAAAATATTAATAACAACATTTTTTTTTCATCTGAGTCATAAATCAAATATTTCAAAGTGCATGTTGAGAAAAAGGTCTTCACATCAAATATAGATAGAGAAAGAGTTAGAGAGTCCTAATTCCATGAATGAGTTCTTTCTAATTCAAAGTGTAAGGAAGATTTATAGTTCATTCAATATTTCAATGTCCATATTAAATAGCGTAATTTTATATCAACTTTATATGGAGAAAAATAAAGTAATTTAAATTGATTTTGTTCTTATATTTTCACTTACCATTGTAAGAGAGATTTGTGGTTTATTTAATTCTTAATATGGATTTATATATAATACTTAGAAAATATTAATAACAAAAAAAAGGTTTAAAGTGGATTTTACATCAAATATTTCAATGTGCATGTTGAGGAAAAGATGTTTACATCAAATATATATGTATAGAAAGAAAGAACTAGACAATATTTATTCCGTCAATAGGTTTTCTAATTTAAGATATAAGAGAGATTTATAATTCCTTGAATATTTAATATGGAATTGACATGTAATATATATATATATAGAGAGAGAGAGAGAGAGAGAGGGAGAGAGAGAGATTTTCTACTTCATAATAGAAGGGGGCATGTGTATGGATATATTATATAAAATGTGTGAAACTAAAGTATTTATATTATTTTGCTTAAAACTAGCAAATATCCATCTTAACTCCAGACCTACCAAGAAATTATAGAAATTTAATCTCTCTAGATACAAACCTTTTTTCAAAATTTTGCACTCAAAACTGGTTTTAATTTTCAAAAATTTGATCCTTTAGCCACTTAGTAAAACCTGAATTAAAATAGATCTATACTGATTTTAAATAAAATAAATACATAACACATATAAAAATATAAATACATATTTTAAAAAATATAGAAAATAATACATATTACAGATTAAATTATATATAATACATATTTTGAAAAATATAAAAAAATAATACATATTATAAATTAAATTATATATACAGAGAGAATATCAAACTTGATGATATGGATAAAGAAAAATATAATACTAACAATATGATGGTTTTGGACGTAAAAAACAGTATAATAAAATGAGCACATAAATTAAAATAATAAATATTGCAAATTAAAATAATGCACATAATATTATTATACAAAAAAAGAAAACAGAGACAATATCAACGTAGCTTGTCTTGCGAGTGTAGCCGAGTAAAATATAGACGGTATATCACGTTTCTTCTTACTCATATGGGCTTTCGGTATCACAACCTCTTTGATAAGGACATTTATCACTTGTCTCAATTATTTCCTTATGTTTTAAATTTTTTTGGAGCAGGGTTTAAAATACCCAGGTTTTTATTTGAAGCTATTGCAATTAAGGTTGGGCTTGATTAATAGCTAATGTGGATAACCCTTTTTTTTAATTCCTAAAGGGTTTGGGTTAGGGTTGTCTTTTTTCTTTTTTCTTTTTTAATTAGTGGTGAAAAGTTTGAGTTAATTTTTCTTGAATGTTATGAGTAGGGAGAATTATGTGGTGTGTTCATTACTCAGAAGATGGCTATTACTTATCAGTTATTTGTTGACCGTATCTTAATCTTTAATGATGGCAATGCTAAAGATATTTCTATGCTGGTGGAATTACTGGCTCTTTTTGGTCATGCTTCTGGTATGGTAATCAATGCTAAAAAATCCATTCTACATCACAACCTCTTTGATGAGGAGATTTATCACTTGTCTCAATTACTTCCTTATGTTTTAAATCTTTTGGAGCAGGGTTTAAATTGCCCAAGTTTTTCTTTTAATCCCAATGGCTATTGCAATGAGGATTGGGCCTGATTAATCTCTAATGTGGATAAGCTTTTAAGTGGTTGGTGTAAAAGGTGGATTTCCAAGGTTGGTCCCCTGATTCTTATTAAATCAGTGCTAGAAAAAGTCTCATTTTATTGGGCTTTTCTGTTCTGGGTCCCCAAATGTATTTTGGAGAAAATTAAGAGACTATGCTCATTTTTTATTTGGTCTGGGAAGAAAGAAAAAGGGCTTTTGTCATAGTTCAGGTGGCATATTATTGTCAAACCAACTTCTTTGGGTTGATGGGTTTTAAAGAATTTATTTCATTTCTCTAAAGATATGGCTACCAAATGTGGATGGAGGTTAATTTCTATAGATAATCTTTGGATGTCTGTTGTTTATATAAAATATATTGCTTCATTTTCTCTTTAAGATTGGATTCATAGACTAGACAAACCTTGATCAAATATTTCCATTATATTGCATGTTGTTCTAAATACTTTTGATAACATTAGAAATGGTCTTTCTTGGTGGGTGGGAAAAGGTGATAAAGTTCGTCTAGGTCTTCATCCTTGGCCAGGATGTGATTTTCGTCATTGTTTCCACCCCCTTTGATTGATTGGCTCAAGAATCTTGATTTCTGCAAACTTCCACATCTTACAAATCCCATCTGATCCTCTTTCTGGCATCAAGGTTGGCCATCCTCTGAGGATCAAGGTATTGTAGAGGAATTTTGACTTTCATAGAAAAAATATATGTATGCCTTAGTAGATGGGCATATTCATCTATCTGAAAAACCTGATGAGCTTATCTAGAGTATTGTCCCTTCTAGCACTTATTCTTCTAAGATAGGTTTCGTTTATCTCATATTTGACAGTCTAGATTTAGAGGTGAAATGGTGGTGAAACGAAGCATGGAAGGAAAAATTCCCTCCAAAATAAAATTAAAAAATTATGTGGTGTCTTGTGATGAAGAAGGTTCCCACATGGGATGTCCTTCAAATTAAATTCATGTGTGGTTTGAGATGGTGTTCTCATTGTCAAAATGATGGTGAATGTGCTAATCATGTTTTCACGATATGTCCCTTCTTCAAAAATGTTTTGCACCTCTATGCGTCTATGTTGGGTCATTCAATATCATGGTCTGGTGTTGGACTAGAGGAGGCATGACACTCTTGGTACACCAATCCTTTAATTCACCCCATCAAATCCCTCCGCGAGGGCTTCACTATGGGAGAAATACCATACCATGTGGGTTCATATTGGGGAATATTTATTGAGGAAAATAATATATTGGGGGGTATATAGAGGGTAGAGCGTTTTTATATTGGTAGGTATAAAAAATAGAGCCCAAAGTTAATGAAAAAATATAAAGGGGTATAAAAAATGTTATGAAAAAATGGATACCTATAATATCTAGTGAAAGTAGGGGTTTTAAATTGGGAAGGTGTATTAGATTCGTATTGGTAGGGAGTTAAATAATGTGATTTTTAGAGGTATTTTCCAATATATATTCAAATTAAGGATATTTTTTAATATGCCAAGAATGCATGTGATATGTCAAGGGTTCATTGAGTGAAGCCCTTGTGAATCTCTCCCACTTATTATATGTTGGGGATTTGGTTGGCTCATAACTAGGTTGTTTTCCAGGACTTGGTGTTGGTACCATCACACATTGTTGTTGATATCTTGGCAATTTTAAGCCATTTTCCATAGGAAAAAGACTCCAATGCTCCTAAAGTGATTTCCCTTTAATTCTTTAATTATTCTAATTTGTGGGTAAAATTTTGATGTTTGGCTTCTTATGAAATGGAAAGAAGTGTGGTGGTGATTGTGCTTTATACCTCTCTCCAAATCATTTTTCAAGGTAAATATGGGCCTCGGTTTGAGTACCAACAATAGAGTGAAGCTCCTTGCATGAAAATTCTTACAATTGTTTGAAAAAGAGAAGGGATGCTCAAGGATTCAAATTTTTTGGGACTCAAAATTTGTTGTAAACTAGATTAATGACACATTTTCTTGTAGGAACATTATTCTTGGGCCTACTATTGAGGGTATTTCTCTCATCATTGGTTCTTTCACATCCTCTTCATGTTCGCATATTTTTATGGAAATGAACTAGGATGCAAATAACTTGTCCAAGGATGGCTTCAATCTAGAAAAAGATGTTTGGGTCATATTGGAATAGAATTATGATCATTTTGAGGAGTCATACCGTCATGTCTCATGGTCCGTCTTTCGAAGCAGAGATGTCAGTTTTGTGGACTATGGGATCTGTTTTTCCAAACTATGCTTCTTGCATTTTTCCACAATTGATACTTATTCTCTTTGTGGATCAAATACATTTTGGGTTACTCCTTGTTTTCTTTGGAGTTTTATGTATATATTAGACTTTGGTGATCTCACCTCCTTCGTATTTTTTCCTAGTTTATTCTCTCAGGGTCTCTATAGCTTGTTTCATACTTTTGTTTTATTCAAATGTTCTATCTTTTGATTTTTGGAGATGTATTTATTGGTCACAATCATGGTGAAGGTTGTTTGTATATTTGGTATGTATTGATTTTCTTATATGATGGAATTTTTTGGAATAAACTTTTATGGTGTATATACAAAATATAATCTCATCATTTTATATGAATGAAATTATGGAAAAAGGAATGCAGCTTGTATTATGGATACAAATAAAAAAGACTTTATGCATGCAAGTATATGTATTACAAACATACATTCAACTATGTTTATAATTTCACTGAGAGGCATTCTATAGCCCAGTGTGGTAGAGATGTTGGAATGTAATGTTTAACATTTTGACTTAAGTCAAATTACATAAAAATAAAAATAAAATTTAAAATTTAAATTAAATAAAAAGATTAATGTAATGTAAACATTTTAAATCCATAAAAACAAAATAAAATAAAAATAAACCTATAAAAAAATAAAAATAAAAATGACCCATGATATTGAAAACCCATGGTATTCATGTGGACTGTAGTCTATTCAAAGGGGGAAATTAAACCAACATAAATCCATCGTAACTCAAAGATGTGGAAACCTCTTTTAGAGAGAAAAGAGATTGATCCCTCTCAACCCTTGGTAGACCTAAAATAAAATGAATCTAGGCTGGTTTAATATTGATTTCTTCTTCATATAATGTTTTAGTTAAAATATAGTTTTATGATAACAATGCAAAAATTAACCTAAACTAAATTATTATCTTTAATTGAAATTTAAAAACATTTAATATATATGTATATATAAATGATATGCCCTTGTGACCAACTTATCCATCAAAATGCTGGATTGAATACAAGCATATGTGTCCATTAATATATATATGATTATAAGTGGTAAACCTTTATTCAATATACACAAAATATCAATATAAGTATAAGTACTGCAAATCACATTAATGCAATACGACTTGAGTGGGCCTAATGGTTAAAAGCATGTGTTTCCTTCTAAAAGATCACGAGTTCAAAACTAGAAGGGGCAGAGTATGTATACCTTTGTAGACTTAGCAGTCAAATCGCTCCATGGAGATAGATCCATTATCCCACAAACAAATTAGAAAATAATAATAATAATACAATTACGTACTTTAATAAATGTGAATCTTTATTTTCACATACAAACACAATGATATCTTCTTTTTGATGCTATACGATATCTTTTGGATCAAATGATCAAATCACATTTCAATGTGATCGAGAGAAATGATGGAGATCCATCTTCTGCCACTACCTCTCTACCTTTAATTCAAAATTTATATTAGCAACAAATTAACATGCTAAAGTTCAATCAGAAACTCTAATATTAAATCAATTAAAACAAAAACAAAACAACCAAATTTGAAACAGTTTCTTCTATAATAATAACATTAATTTCAAAATAAAAACATCTATCAACATAAATGACTGATATTTACTGAAGATATAAATAAACATATGTATTCTCAGCTAGGGAAGCAACTCTGACAATTGTAACTAGAACATGAGATTTATGCGGGCGTGAATGCATTGCAGCATCCATGCAAACCAGGTGAAAGCAACTGTCTCATTGCAGGTTTGTAAAAGCCACAGCTTGAAAACAAGTCGTTCCTCATCATGCCTATCAACCTTAATTGGAAACGCCTCCTTTCCCATAATAATATAAACGCGTAGTCTAATGAGGCAGAGGAGTTGCCCAGAAAGTTATGGAAATTCCTGTTATATTTAGAGAAAATCGAGCAAAGATTTTTGTAAATCCAAGTTATAGTTGTTAAACTTCAAAATTTTAGGTGTCCTAGATGTTTTTGATGGTGTTGAATCCATTTCCACCATCAAAAACACTATTCAAACATTGCCTCTACAAGATTTTTTGAAAATTTTTTCCATGGATTCCGACTACTTTTGGCCATCCGGGAAATTCCTCCGCCTCGTTAAGTGACTCCTAATATAAATACTGTAATGATATTACCCATTTGCTTCCAAAATGTTTATGGATAAAAATTAAATTGTATATTGTAAAATATTCTGATGAATGTTTAACATATATATAAAAAAAATAATATAAATATTAAATATTGAAATATATACGCAAAACATTAATATAAATATTAAATATTATAATAACTAAATAATATTATAATGATATTAATAAAATTATTATTATAATTAGTTTAGATTTATCTTTAACTTTGGGAAGATCAAATTTTTAACGTGTAAATTGTTGTTGTAAGAATAAATTTTGAAAAAAGATTTGCGCATTGAGAGATTTAATCATTTCTACTCTTGATTGATGTAGAGTTAAAAATGATTTTTTTTGTTATCACTAATTTTAATTTGTTAATATAAATATTATTTTTATAAATAGCTTTTTTTTGCTATTATTAATTTTAATTTGTTTATGAAAGTATTATTTTCATAAATAGATTTTTTTTGTTATTACTAATTTTAGTTGGTTAATATAATTATTATAATGAGGACTTATATTGTTTTTTATTTTGGTCAAAAATATTATTAAAGTTTTAAAAAAATTGAATTTTTTTAAGTAAATTATTTTTTCCTAATCTGTTGATGATTATTTCTATGTAGTATTAAATTGAATAGTCAAATATAAAAATTAGATTAAAAAGTAAAAAAAATCTAATAAAAAAAATTATTATCACCCAGTGTCACAGAGTGTCATAATAATCATTGTTATTGCATACTTTGTACAACGCAATATCATGTGGAACTTCCACATGAAAAATTACATAATAATAAATTAAGATAGTTATGAATTCAAACCACAAATAATTATGTAAATAAAACAACTCCATTTTAAATACTTATATTTTTCATTATTAAAAACATTTATTTATATACAATTGTAGTTCTTTATTATTTACCTAAAATGCAAATACTAAACAACAACATTTTATATTACTTACATTAATTTTAAATTTACATTTAGCCTGAAACAATAGTATGGTAAGTTTCTTATAGCAATTGAAGCAATCTTACATCCCCATGACGAATTGGTATTCAAAGAAATTGACTGACATTTAGCGGCGTGGCCGCTTCAAATTTGTATTCCTGCAGACAGAACCAAATATTTGTTTTGGGATGAATATTATAATGCCCACGAGTTGCAGTTTGTTTGGCGATGGGCGTACGACGGACAGGCAAGCGACAAGCTGGGTGATAACCGATGAGTTGGGATGCACCCGCACGGTGCGAGGAGCTGGCCGAACGGAGGAGACGAGCCAACGTGCGACATGAAGAGTCATCGTGAAAATGACTAAGTGTGGGGTGGTGGGAAGTTTATATGTGGGGGCGAGTGCGGTCCCGCACATGGGCGCCCACACCATGGGCCGACATGACATAGGGGCGAGTTGGACGAAATGGTGAGTCAACTTGGTGCGTCGACACCCCAACCGATGGGTCAACCACCATATAAGTAATGCATTCGAATGGTGGAAAAAATCATCCAAGTGATGTTTCCAAGTGTTTATGTAAGCTAGGATGGAGAGCTACATGGAGAGTCTGAAATTGGGTGAAGTGCAGGCAGACTTTTGCGATGTAGCACGAAGCCGCAACAAACACAAAAAAAGGAGCCGCGGGTTGTGTGAAGGCGTTCGGGCGAGAGCATGTGAGAGCATCGGGCCGAACGACCGAACGGGCGAGGGCATCCAAGGGCGTTTGTCTGAACGATTGTTCGGAGGCATCCAGGCCAGGGCATTGGCCTGAATGACCGAACAGACGAGGGCATCCAAGGGTGCTTGTCTAAATGATCGTTCGAAGGCATTTGAGCGAGGGCGTCTGTCTGAATGACCAAACAAGTGAGGTCGTTTGAAGGAATTCGAATTTGTGCAAAGGTGAACAAGCGAGGGCGTTCGCCCGAACAACTGAACGGGCAAGGGCATGCCAGGGTGTTCACCCGAATGGCTGAACTACGTGTTGAACAGTGTGACGATGAACGAGTTGCGATGGACGGTAGAACCAGTGGGCACTCTGAATGATGATTCGGGTAGTCTGAACGGTGCAGGTCGGGTTGCACGGTTTTGACATATATTGTACCAAGGAAACTTGGGGTTTCCTGCAAAGGTTGTAAAACTGTATATTTTATGTAAAACTATTATTATCATCGAGCAGACCCATATTTCAGGGAGTTGCCCCTACCATTAAAATATCTGTTGTACATATGTGTAAATGGTAATAACGATGAAGATACTTAATTGAATGTTTCCGCTGTGTATGTGAATGTTATACTTAGGAAAGTTGAAAAATAAACTAAGTATAGAGAGTAGGCATAGTCCACTATCGCGAGTATTGTTAAATAGAAAGTGGTTGGTGGTCCCACACCCCCGATTGTGCGGTTGGAAGAGTACCGCCAGGTTAGGGGCGTGACAGGTGGTATCAAAGCCCTGATTCAAAGAATCGGATTTGCAGAAAAGATGATCCCACTGCACTTTGTGACAGGTGGTATCAAAGCTCTATATTGTGTGGGTTTTGGTGATTTAGATTTGTAGATTGAAGTGTAATACTTTGTGACAGGTTTAGTAGGGGTGAAGCTTTGTTCTTGAGCCAAGCTGAAGGACAAGACATGGCAGGTTTGGAAGAATGTCAACGGAGGCTCTTGCTGACCTCATACAAGTTGACGCTGATGAAAGACGAAAACCCTCAAATTCGGGATGAACTTGAAGTCTTGGAAAGGAATGTTGAAGACTAACTTCTTTGAATTGGTTTGGCAATGGAGTAGGTTGCAGCTGCATGTTGCAATGATGAAGAAGAGGAATCCGTGATGTTTGAGGATGTTCCAGATATGACAACGATGGGGGATGAACTTGAAATTGATCAAGTTGGACCAGGATCATGCAGTCTGCAGAAATTGGTGGATGGGGATACTCACATGGAGGAGCCTCATGATGAAGTAAGTACTACTTATACTTGTGTTTCATTTGAGCTTTTGGTAGATGGTCCATATGCAAGAGAGGGAAAAGTCAGTTTGGCGATGTGATGGAGGATCTTACCATGGATTTCTATGATGAGACCTTGTATGGAGAGGCAAGGACCATTGACTGTTGCAGAACTTGTTGGGGTTGTTTGTGACCTTATGGTAGAAGGTGAAAATGCCCGTGACAAGGTAGGAACGTGATGATCATTGCAGAGGAATGGGTCATGCTTTAGCCATATGGAGAAATTGGCTAAGTGATCGGCATGACTGATGGATAGATTGGAGAAGGTCACCCACTTGAGTTTGATGACACTTAGGTGGACTTCTCATGGTCGAGACCAAGAGGAAGTCTTGGTGGAACCTTCAGTGGGGGAGCCATGGTGGGAGAGACTCATGTGACAATGATATGGTTTTGGTAACTGAGTTCACTAGATCGGATTGCAGACTTGGATGAGGATGACCGATTGTTGTGATGGGTCTTCTTAGTTGGAAAAAATGGGCAACTTGAGTCATGGACATCGATTTGGAGACATGGAGCATGGTAGTCTTATGCAAGGACATTATGCAGGAGCACTTGCAGAGGTGTCACTTATGGGCATCTAATGAGGAGTGCCAAGGCAGGGATGTTCTGTAGGTGTATTTGCTAGTGTGACATGGAGACCTTTTATTTATGAGCCGATGGGGATATTGTGCACTCTTGTACAACAAGGCCATGTACTTGGTTGGAATTGTGGGCAGACTATGGAGCATTCCTACTACACGGAGAGCCGAGGCATCTTACAGGGACCTTTGGGCCAAGACATGTATGCTTGCTGGGATGTTGGTTGGAGATGACTCATGAAGCTCATGATGACATGAGGTTGTGACTTTTGGGGACTTCATATTATGGTGGACTTGGAGGATCTGATGCATTGAGGAGCTAAGGTTAGGGACTTTGATGCAATATGGGGTGTATACTTTTGAGTACATGTATGGGTGTGATTGAGAGTGTGACTTGATGTGGAGTATCGATATGAGACACTTTTGAGTGACATAGTTGCATCGATGATGATGCCTTGGTGGCTACACTTGGGCATGGGTTGAGCCGAGACTTAACCACTTTTGATATATGGGAGTTGATTGGTCTACGATCATGGGTAGCACATGGATGATGATGTTGGGATAGATCTGGCTGATTTCATGCAGCACATTGATACCAAACATCATGGGCAACATGTTGCAAATGAAATGGAGTTTACTTCATGGACCTGGGCATGGATTACTTAGATGGAGATGGATTCTTAATCAAGTTGGTGTTATGACAGGAGGCCAAGAGAAACTACTGATGGTGGCATGGGGATGTGTGGTATTATGCTTTGAGCGTGACAGTTGGACTGATCACATGACTAGTTCGAAACATGGGCCCAGAAGTGTACAGAGATGTTTTCGCATTATGTTGGATTATCATGGCAGCAGTTCACATGATGACGATACATGATGAGGTCGACACGATATGTTTTAGTGAGCATGTAGCTTGAGTTGGAGGGGCCAACCTTCCATAGTGGGGCAGCATGTGGGGATTGTGACGGATGTGGTTGATGATCATGGATTGAGGAGACTTTCTGATTCATGGAGACATGAGCCTTTATTGTTTATGCAATGGTAAAGCAGAGGCAGGCAGCATGAGCATTTTGATTTTGGAGCTAGCGACACTTTAGGATGTCGTATGACAGTGTTGTTGAGGACGAAAACCATTTAGAGTGGGGGAGAATGTAACGCCCACGAGTTGCAGTTCGTTTGGTGGTGGGTGCACGACGGACGGGCAAGCGACGAGCTGGGTGGTAACTAGTGAGTTGGTGCGACGAGCCAATGTGCAACACGAAGAGTCATCACGAAAATGACTAAGTGTGGGGTGGTGGGAATTTTATATGTGGGGGCGGTCCCGCACATGGGCGCCCACACCATAAGCCGACGCGACGAAGGGGCGAGTTGTACGAAATGGTGGGTCAGCTTAATGAGTCGATGTGCGAACCAATGGGCCAACCGCCATATAAGTAAAGCATTGGAATGGTGGCAAAAATCATCTAAGTGAAGTTTCCAAGTGTTTATGCAAGCTAGGAGGGCAAGCTACTTAGAGAGCCTGAAATTGCGTGAAGTGTAGGCAGACTCTTAGGGCATAGCATGGAGCCGCAGAAAATGCAGAAAACGGAGCCGCGGGTCGTGCGAAGGCATTTGGGCGAGGGCGTCGGGTAAAATGACTGAATGGGCAAGGGTGTCCGAGGGCACTTGTCTGAACGATCGTTCGAAGGCATTCGGATGAGGGCGTCCGCCTGAAGGACCAAACGGGTGAGGTCGTTCGAAGGAGAACGAGTGAGGGCATCCGAGGGAATTTTTCTAAATGATCGTTCAAAGGCATTCAAGCGAGGGCGTTCCAAGGTGTTCGATCAAGGGCGTGTGAGGGCATCCGCCTAAATGACCGAACGGGTGAGGTCATTCAAAGGAGAACGGGCGAGGGCATCCAAAGGCGTTTGTATGAATGATCATTCGAAGGCGTTCGGGCGAGGGCGTGCGAGGGCATCAACCTCAACGACCAAACGGGCGAGGTCGTTTGAAGGCATTTGAAGTTGTGTGAAGGTGAACGGGTGAGGGCGTGCTAGGGCATCCACCCGAACGACTAAACAAGCGAGGGCACACAAGGGCATCCGCCTAAACGACTGAACGGGCAAGGGCATGCAAGGGCGTTCGCCTGAATGGCTGAACGATGTGCTGAATAGTGTGACAGTGAATGAGTTGCAATGGACGGTAGAACCAATGGGCACTTCAAACACTAGTTCAGGTAGTCTGAACGGTGCAGGCCAGGTTGCACGGTTGTGATAGATATTGTACCAAGGGAACTTGGGGTTTCCTGCAAAGACTGTAAAACTGTATATTTTATGTAAAACTGTTATTATCATTGGGCAGACTCATATTCGAGGGAGTTTCCCCTCCCATTAAAATATCCATTGTGCATATGTGTAAATGGTAATAACGATGAATATGCTTAATTGAATGTTTCCACTGTGTATGTGAATGTTATACTCAGGAAAGTTGAAAGATAAACGAAGTACAAAAAGTAGGCGTAGTCCACAATCATGAGTATTGTTAAAAATAAAGTGGTTAGTGTTGTCGTAGCCCCGATTGTGCGGTTGGAAGAGTATCACCAGGGTAGGGGTGTGACAAATACCATCCCAGTGATGCTCCAAATTTAGTTATTGCACATAGTCTGATTTATGTCCTTAAAACTAATCATGGGAATTCTACTCATTCACCTACACCATTTCCATTGCCATGTTGACAAGAAATTTGTCTCCATCTTCATTCTTGAGAGTACATTTATGTCTGTCTCATCCATATAAATTCATATTAAAAAAATTGGAATCAACTACTCATAGCAGACGAAATGGTAACTGTGTCCTATGTTTTTTATTCTAGAGCAATGGTGAACGACATTCGGTTTTTTTGGCTTCTAATTATAAATTTAACATACTATTATTTTGTGATTTCTTTTTTGGAATAAATGGGGTGGTGTGAAGACTATATTAATTTTAACAATAGAGTAATTAGGGATGGAATTTGACATGCATTCTATTGGTGATAAAGTATTTTGACAGTTTTTGACTCTTAGAAATTTTATATAATTGTTTTTCTACACTTGCTTAAAATGGTTGAAAACCATTTTTCTAAAACATCTCTAATATCTATTTATTTTCATTTTCAAGAAATCTCTAATACCTATTTATTTTCATTTTCAGAAGATTTTCTGGCTACCAGTAAATTGGCATAAATGCTCAAGTTCCTCAAACAACATGCCACACAAAGACAATCAGTACTTGACATCTATAAGATGTTTTCATTGTTCACTGTTGTGATACAAATACAGGTTGTAGGTACTAGGAGGCCAAGGATGTCACCTTCATGACTCATGAGTCATGACTAACTGGTATCCTACTTGACTTCATGTCTAACCAGGGTTGGAATTTCAAATGAAACTTGCTCTTCAAAATTTAACATTTTCTACAGTTTCCAACTCATTTTTATAGTTTCAAGTTAGAATCGTGATGATTTTGTAATTTTTCAAATTGTATTTAATGGGAAAATCACTCCGTGAAAAGTAATTTGTCCATCAAATTCCAACCCTGTGTCCGAGAGCAAAGCAGCGACCAACTCAGAACCTAGTGTCTTTACAACCCTTCGTATAAACTGGCAATTCAGCTCACTTTCCTTTTCTACTTTGATATCTTACTGGCTGGGTTGACTTAGCCACTTATAACGTTAATTTTTTGTTTTTTAACAATTTGGTGAATCGATAAATACCACACCTAATCTAAGGAAGACTCAGGATCAATTCTCGTACCTAGTCTAAAGAAGACTCATGATCAATTCTCGTAACTGTCACTATAAAATGAAAAATACATCCAACAACCTGTAAATAGATATACTAATTTCTTATGATCTCACTAAAAGCCGAGACTCATAAATAAAAAGAGTCTACTCCTTAAACCACACACCATATCAAGATAATATACTCAATGTGACTTGGCCAGTTATAACATTATTACTATGAAATTTTTCTATAGTCTTAGATCAACTTCTTTGATTTAATCAACACAGCCAGACTTATTATACTCCATGTGACTTGGCACTTGAAAACATTTTGAAGTTGAAAGGATGGATTCATGTTAGTTTTACCTTACCAACTACTTCGCCTTTTAACTAAACTTCACTACACGCCTCACTGGATGGGTTTGGTTGGGTGGGCAAAACATTGCTATTTACCTTTTTATAGCCTAATTGGTTTCTTTTTGTTGGATTGATAGTTATGTTGATTTGACCCTGAACTTACTTCTTGGATTTAGAAACTGCAATTAGACCCCTACCACACTAAATTTTAATGATATTTATCGAAAACAATCTATTGATACCTATAGGGTAAGTTTTTAGTTCGGGAAGATCATATATATAAATTCAACTACCAGTCAAATGTCCTGATCAATTGATAATTTAGGAGACGGCGTCCAATTTTTATTACAAGAGATATTATGGGTGTAGTTTGATTAATATATTATGAGTGTAGTTTGATTCTTTCTTTCTAACATACTAATAAATCACTGCTTTATATTGTTTTGAATCATAATGGAATGCATATGCGACTATAAGAAGTTACTTGAAGTAACTTCTCCTCATTAGCATATTTTATCTATTTTGGGACAAGAACTTGTGACATAAGTAGTGGAAATAATTCAATTCAAGAATGAGAAAATCTATTTGGGTGTTGGGTGGTTTTAAATTTGGGTTCCAATAGAATTGAAAGTTCACATGACATTGAAATCGATGTTGTTGAAACTTGGATTGGAGGTTAGTGTTCATACTTTTTAACTTATTTTATTTTTACCTTTAGGAAATACCATACAATTGAAAATACTAATTAGGCTTGAAAACATACCATAAAATGATTGAGCGATTTTATAATTACCATAATTTTTTAGAGAAGTTATACAAAATAGTTGTAATCTATGGTTGCAAATTAATAATGAAAATAAAGTATACATGACTTTACAAGAGGTGAAAAATAATTCAAACTATGACCTCATAATCTATTTGTTGATGGGGAAGAGAATTAATTTTTGCATCTTTTTATTTTTTTATAGTGTAATTGATGACAATAATTGATGCCTCAAGATTCAATTAATCCTAACCATCCACAAATTTGATCTCAATTGCATATGTAGTAAAATAATGATAAGAATAAAACAACTACTTAATGGTTACCATTTT
This sequence comes from Pinus tabuliformis, assembly GCA_031772625.1. Taxonomy (NCBI): domain Eukaryota; kingdom Viridiplantae; phylum Streptophyta; class Pinopsida; order Pinales; family Pinaceae; genus Pinus; species Pinus tabuliformis. The sequence continues at coordinate 484,158,717 of CM062818.1, read as the reverse complement.
CTTCCAAGAATAGAATATTTCATTATTCACCAAAACTGGAAAACAAGCCTCTCCTTCTCATGACTAATAGGTCCATTCTCTTTGGTTATGCTTTAATCTATCCATTCAAAAATCATAGGACTTTTTGTCACTCATACAACATTTTCAACTTTATTATTTTTAACCATTCGTGTGGTTAAAATACGTAAAAATAGTAAAGTTGAAATTAAAATTGATAAAAATTGTTTTTTGTTATGATAAATATGTGAAAATTTTTAGCATAATTATGTTATTGAAGGGCAATTTTTTAATTAAGTCTTTCACAGTTGTAAAATCCTGCATTCTCTCCATACAATTACGATCTATTCTCGGTCCTCTTGCAAGCAAGAAGCAAGTGGTCACCATGCAGAAATGCACTTTGCCTTCACTTTCATGACAGCTTCGTTAATGGCTCAACAGTCACTCTCGCTCTGCTCAGCCAAATTTCCTTCTCCTTCTCATACATAAAATAGAAAAATACAAGCTTGATTCGGGTTGCTGCAATCGAATAAGAGGTATGCGCCATAATGTTGCCGGTGGACCAATTCTGACAAAAAAATATAATAAAGCAATTGCAAGTAACAACGTCTGTTATAAAAACATCGTAACATATATCTTTAAATAGTTGATTTGTTTCCTGTAATATTTTGTTAACCACCTGCGGACAACTTGATTGCATATTTTGTTTGCAATTGCCGATGTGATCAACGATTCTAGTAACTATCTGAATGATTCAACTGTTGTGAATGGATATGATGTCTGATAGAACATTGATATGTGCTCAGGAAATGCTAACTACCTATTATTTTCCTTTGACCTGACGAGATGCAAAAGAAAGGCAGGAAACCAATGCAACAAATGCAGATTCTAGGGGAGGACCTCAGCAATTGGTTTCTACTACGGTGGAATTTTCTAGAAGTAAGCATTTTTATTTGAAATTCCTTTCAAGCTTTCAAAAATTATAATCATAAATCGTATGACAGCATCAAATGTTTGATGGAGTCGTCACCTGCCTGATGGTGTTTGCAAAATGTATGCAATCTAATAATTTGAGTAAGTTAGGAAGGTTTGGAAAATGTTAGTTCTCCTAATTATGTTGAACGGAGCTTATCCAATTCTGAACAAACAAGTCTATTTGACAATAATAATCACCATTTCTTATTCCATGCGGTAAAGCCTAACTGGATGGGCATTTTTTTCCATATATTTGTATCGCTGTCCGTATGAGAGGAAGCAAGCACATTGTTGGTTCCTGATTGACTGATCATGGTAAGTCCTTTCTGATGATCTGAATCTTTGCTTTGTAGCAAGCCCCATTATCAACATTTCTGCTGCCTGACACGAAGTTGTTTGTCATCTCCTCCATAGACTGGTCTCCAATGAGTATATAGTTGTCAGAGTGTGTTGTTGGTGGATACATAGTATTTGTTGAGTATTTGTCAGTTTGTGTGGTCCAAGAACGAATTATCCATGAAGTGGGGCCAAAGGCGGAGGTGGAGGATTTTAATAAGTATACAGACATGATATAGAGCATTTCTCCCCGCAAGGGTGGACAAGAGAGTACAACCGGAGTGTTGCAACAATTGACAGCAAGAGAGTACAACCGGAGTGTTGCAACAATTGACAGCAAGATGTTGACATTGATGTCAATATGGTTCTAATTGTATTGGCATTGATATCAACAAATTGTTGATCAAATGTTGATATGTCTAGTGGTTTGATGAAGTGTACATGTGCTTGACATGGTGGGTTAAAGGTGGCTTGAAGCTTGGTTGCAATTATAGGAAGAGGAGCTTTGTGTTTCCCTATGTACAAGGATTGTCGCGGTAATCTCATTGTCATAGAGCGACAGTGTAATGTGTTAGAAATCTGCTATTGGAAACAACAAATGCTTTTAACGTTAAATCAGTTTCTAATCTTAATGTGACCCGATTTAATCTTAAAGCATTTAGATCTTATCTTAAAGCAGTTTCTAATCTAAAGCATTAGATCTTAAGCGTTGAATTGGTATATGATGGACGTACCAGATTAGAGTTAAATAATATATAAAGGATTGGGTCCTCTCTCTCCCACACAAGAGTTGTATTCTTTTTCATCAAGAAACACATAAAGGAAGTGGGGGCAAGAGGAGAGAAACCGAATTCTGAGAAGAAGACAGAAGACAGAAGACAGAAGATGGCAGCCATTACATCTTCCGCTGTTAGTCAAGGTATGTCATCTTAAACAACATATTAAGTTCTGAATGTGAAATATTTGGTATTGATAATCTTTGGCTGTTAGTAGCTATATTTTACATTTGGTATCAGAGCCACAATCAATAACTGAATATTTCCTATGATTGCAATTGATCTGTTCTGTGCTTTACTCATGTGATTGAGCCTTCGGGAAACTGTGGGGGTTTCATGAAATGATCACGCATTCATGAGTCCTTTGACTATGCGCCTATTGACCCTTGTTTGCATCCTTTCGTTGTTAACCAAGTCCTGTGCATGCTTCACAAAAGGGGTTAAGAGCTTACCTCTAGGTTTTCGAATGAACCCATTTCACTTCTCGAAGATATTAGGCCGCTATTTAGTGGCTGTAACGTGTTGAATTTTTCTTTTGACCAAGAGACTTACGACTAGCACTTATACAAATCAAGGTCATCGCTATAATTATTATAAGAACAATAGGGGCACGTATTAAAATACGACTCCAAATCCCACAAAATTATGAATCCCGATGGCTAGCCGGTTCTGTGGTTCACTTCGCTGTATAGCCTGTCCGGTTCCATTAAAGCTGCATGCACATAAAACCCCATACTCCATTTCCTTCATTATTGTTTGGTGAATGCTCGAAAGCCACAATGACTGATCAGTATATGCTTGTTTCGAAAGTTATGTCAAAAGCTTCTAGGATCTTCCCTCCTAAATAAAATAATTTTGGGTTTCTTTACATGCTACTCTTCACGCATGTCATGGATGCTATTCTTGGTTTATGATTAATATTATTGTGATGGCTTTGAAACAAACCGTGTCGATTCCAATTTTAAAATGTAACGCCCAATTGAAATTGAAACACTGAATCTTTGTGTGGACAAAGGGCGAAAATCCCAAATACGAAACGTCTGAATCGTATATGATGCCTATACGGTAAAGCTTCAAAATTGACACTCGCTTGCACGCTTTTTAGAAGCTTTCCAATATGGGATTAGACCTGAGATATGGGATTGGTCATAAACATTTTGATAAAGGGAATCACAGGGCAACTGTGTACGTCGTATGACTGGGAGGTGTGGCCTGTTCATTACTAAAATTTTCTCGCTTGCAAAAGTTGAGTAGAACTCCTGTAGGAAAGTTACAATTTCGATTGACGTTTGAAATTTGGGCATAAAAGTAATTTCTCTATGACTGATTGTTTTGCATAAGGTATGTGTTATAAATTATTTATGCACATGAGATTTATGATTTTGTTAATCACCAAAGTGGCCAAAATCAGAATGTTGTTTTGCATAAGGTATGTGTTATAAATTATTTATGCACATGAAATTTATGATTTTGTTAATCACCAAAGTGGTCAAAATCAGAATAATCATTTAGTGCATAAGTGACATAATAGAAATTGCCAGTTATAATAATACCAATTAAAAACCGGCGTCACTAATGATAGAACCTGAGAACTTACCCAAAGGAAAGTCTTGTTCTATAACTAGTTGACATGATGAGGTTTGATAGATATTTTGACTAAATAAATATTGATCATCCAAAGATGTCAGTTCTATTTAATTGAATATATTTATTACCTACTTATGTTTTGGTATTTAATTATGTTAAGTATAAGATAGTATCTACCCAAAGGAGTGTTATATTATACTATTATGTCTACATCTGAATCGCGTTAGTTATGAGCTTATAGTTATTTCATTTTTGATTTGCAGGTTATCTATCTTTCGTATGTTTTGAATCAAATTTAGTTGAAGTTCCTATTAATACATGGTGGCTTGATACTGGTGCTACAACTCATGTTTCCAACAATATGCAGGGATTTCTTACGATCCGAACCATAAATCCAAATGAAGAACGTTTTCTCTTTATGGGAAACGGAATGAAATCTTCAATTGAAGGCATTGGGACTTATCGTCTAATTCTAGAAAGTGAATATGTATTAGACTTACACAATACCCTTTATGTACCTTCATTATCTAGAAACCTTATTTCCGCAAGTAAATTGGATATTTCTGGTTTTAGATGTATGATTGGATCTGGCTGTTTTGATTTATATAAGAATACTGATAATGTTGGTTCTGGTATTCTAATTGATGGTTTATATAAATTGAAACTGAATGACACTTATGCGAATTCCTTGTTGAATGTAGTAAATAATGTTGGATGTAAACGTAGCAGGTTGAATGAAAATTCTGCTTTCTTGTGGCATAAACAGCTAGGTCATATATCCAAAGAAAGAATGATGAGATTAGTAAGTAATGAAAATTTGTCAAATTTGGACTTTAGTGATCTAGAATTATGTGTGGATTGTATTAAAGGTAAACAAACCAAACATAATAAGAAAGGAGCCACTAGAAGCAGCCAGCTTCTTGAAATAATACACACTGATATTTGCGGACCTATGGACACTCCAGCCTTTAATGGAGAAAAGTATTTCATCACTTTCATTGACGATTTTTCCCGTTATGGTTATGTCTATTTGCTTCATGAAAAATTTCAATCTGTGAATGTCCTTGAGACGTTTGTAAAGGAAGTTGAGAGGCAATTAGATAAAAAGGTGAAAATCATAAGGTCTGATAGAGGTGGTGAATATTATGGTAAATATAATGAGTCAGGCCAGTGTCCAGGTCCATTTGCAAAATTCCTCGAAAGTCATGGCATATGTGCGCAATACACAATGCCAGGTACACCACAGCAAAATGGTGTAGCAGAAAGGCGCAATAAGACGTTAATGGATATGATTAGGAGTATGATGTCAGATTCTACACTACCTAAGAATTTGTGGTCGTATGCTCTCAAAACCGCTAACTATTTATTGAATAGGGTTCCTAGTAAAGTTGTTCAAAAGACTCCTTTTGAGTTATGGACTAACAGGAAACCTAGCTTAAGACACCTGCATGTTTGGGGTTGTCCAGCGGAAGCGAGAATTTATAATCCACATGAAAAGAAATTAGATTCTCGAACGATCAGTGGGTATTTTTTAGGTTACCCTGAGAAATCTAAAGGGTATGTGTTTTATTGTCCTAATCATAGTCCAAGAATTAGAGAAACTGGTAATGCATGATTCATTGAGAATGGTGAAGTCAGTGGGAGTACTAGAAGAGAAATAGTAGAAATAAAGGAAACAAGGGTAAATGTTACATTGCCTAGAATAGTTCCTCCATCTACTATTACTCCAAATGTTGTTCCAGCTGTTGTAGAACAGCATGATGATAATGAACAACATTTAAATGAAGAAGTACTTCCTGAAGGAAATGACTTACATAATACTGATATGCATGAACCACAACAAGTAGCATTAAGAAGACCTCAAAGAATTCGTAGGTCAACTATTTCTGATGATTATGTGGTTTATATGCAAGAATCAGATTATGATATTGGAATCAATAAGGATCCAATTTCGTTTTCACATGCTGTAGAAAGTAAAGAGTCAAAGGAATGGATTAATGCCATGAAAGAAGAAATGAAATCCATGCAACATAATGAAGTTTGGGATCTCGTTGAGTTACCACATGGCTGTAAAAGAGTCGGATGCAAATGGGTTTTTAAAACCAAACACGACTCTAGTGGTAATATCGAACAGTATAAAGCTAGACTTGTTGCTAAGGGTTACACTCAGAAAGATGGTGTTGATTACAAGGAGACATTTTCTCCTGTTTCGAAAAAGGACTCACTAAGAATAATAATGGCATTAGTAGCTCATTATGATTTGGAGTTACATCAAATGGATGTGAAAACAACCTTTCTGAATGGAGATCTTGATGAGGATGTTTATATGGATCAACCTGAGGGTTTTTCTGTAGAAGGTAAAGAAGAATTGGTGTGTAAACTTAAGAAGTCAATATATGGGCTTAAACAAGCATCCCGGCAATGGTATATTAAGTTCAATACCATTATTACATCTTTTGGTTTTAAGGAAAATACGGTTGATCACTGTATATACCAAAAGATCAGTGGGAGCAAGTTTATTTTTCTGGTCCTTTATGTTGATGACATCTTGCTTGCTGCAAATAATTTAAGTATATTGCATGAGACTAAGGAATTTCTCTCAACGAACTTTGAAATGAAAGATATGGGAGAGGCATCCTATGTGATTGGAATAGAAATATTCCGTGATCGATCACAAGGAATGTTGGGATTGTCTCAGAAAGGATATGTCGAAAGGATTCTAGAGAGATTTGGAATGAGTAAGTGTTCACCTGGAATAGTTCCTGTACAGAAAGGTGATAAATTCAATCTCATGCAATGTCCTAAGAATGATGTTGAACGAAAGGAAATGGAATCAATTCCATATGCATCTGTTGTTGGTAGCCTAATGTATGCTCAAACCTGTACTAGATCGGATATCAGCTTTGCGGTCGGTATGTTAGGGAGGTATCAAAGTAATCCAGGAAGGGAACATTGGCAAGCTGCAAAGAAAGTTTTGAGGTACTTACAAGGCACGAAAGATTACATGCTCATGTATAGAAGATCCAATGAATCAGAGGTGATTGGATATAGCGATTCAGATTTTGCTGGATGCATCGATACTAGAAAATCGACTTTTGGTTACCTGTTTATGTTTGCTCAAGGCGCCATATCATGGAAAAGTGCGAAACAGACTATCGTTGCTTCATCCACTATGGAGGCAGAATTTGTGGCATGTTTTGAAGCCACAATTCATGCATTATGGTTGCGGAACTTTATTTCAGGACTTGCGGTTGTCGACACCATTAGCAAGCCGCTGAAAAATTTATTGTGATAACTCTGCAGCAGTATTTTTCTCAAAGAACGACAAGTACTCTAAAGGTGCCAAACATATAGAACTGAAGTATCTTGTTGTGAAAGATGAGGTTTAGAAACAAAGAGTGTCAATCATGCACATCAGGATAGAACTTATGATTGCAGACCCTTTGACGAAAGGGTCACAACCAAAACAATTTAAGGAACATGTTCAAAGAATGGGTCTTGGTTGTATTAATAATAATTGATGTGTGACATTCTGAGCTCTTTTATGTGTTTCTGATATACAATTATGTGTCTCTTGTTTTAATGTAGTAGTACGTATTTGATGTAATTTTAAACAAGAAAGAGACTTATAAAGGTATTATGTTTAATCATTATGATATAAGACATTATGTGGACCATTATGTTGTTTTATATAAATTATGAGTATGAATTGATGGATTGCCGGTATTGTAGTATATGGAAGGGAATGCATTGAATTAATAGTGCACAACCGCCATAACTCTCAGCAATTTATCATAGTATGATGTTCAACACTTAATATTATGAATAGTCGGGTCAAGTGGGAGAATGTTAGAAATCTGCTATTGGAAACAGCAAATGCTTTTAACGTTAAAGCATTTTCTAATCTTAATGTGACCCGATCTAATCTTAAAGCATTTAGATCTTATCTTAAAGCAGTTTCTAATCTAAAGCATTAGATCTTAAGCGTTGAATTGGTATATGATGGATGTACCAGATTAGAGTTAAATAATATATAAAGGATTGGGTCCTCTCTCTCCCACACAAGAGTTGTATTCTTCTTCACCAAGAAACACATAAAGGAAGTGAGGGCAAGAGGAGAGAAACCGAATTCTGAGAAGAAGACAGAAGACAGAAGACAGAAGATGGCAGCCATTACATCTTCCGCTGTTAGTCAAGGTATGTCATCTTAAACAACATATTAAGTTCTGAATGTGAAATATTTGGTATTGATAATCTTTGGCTGTTAGTAGCTATATTTTACATAATGGTTCTGCAATCATTCAACACTCTACACGCAGCAATTGCTGCAGTCTACCATGCTTGTGCCCGCGACACTGCCTGTAAGTGGCAAAGAGAAATACCACGGGGTTTATCCATCGAATTTCTCATGGTAATGGATGGATCACAACATTTTGAATTGATTGGTCTTCAGTTGTTAGATGATTTGGTCATGGTTAACTTGCCAATGTAGCTGATTTGGTCCCAAAATGGTATGAATGCTGTTAATTGTTGAAGTAATCGTTGATTTAGTTACCTAAGCATAATGATCTGTGTTAATGCATGGTTATGGCACGGAGCAGGTTGTGGATTAGTTGTTGATTGGGTCAATCATTGTGGAGCTGATATTTTTTTCCGTAAATAATTTATATGGATAATTAATAAATGTTGTCTTTCTCACATGGTTTTTGATGAAAACCAGCGAGATTGGAATTTAATGAAAACCAGCGAGATTGGAATCTAATGAAAACCAGTTTGATTGAAAACATTGATGTGGAATATCAAATATAATGTTCCCCAGTTTGATTGGAAACATTGATGTGGAATATCAAATATAATGTTCCCGAAAGACTCATACTAGATAATTTTAGGTTCAAAATATTGACAACAAACTTGGCTTTTCTTAAAATATATAATCTAATAAAAAATAATAATTTTTTATAATTTGAAAGAAAAAAGAAAAAACAAAACAAGTTTATATTTTCAGTTTTGTATATGATTATATATAGTTTTTATATCTTAAATAGAATATTTGAATATATATACTAACTCTTTCTTATATCTATAAAACATAAATGTCTGGCATTTATTTTAGAGATAAAGAAAGGAATGTATTCTCAGCCAAGGAAACAGTTCTGACCATTGTAACCAGAACATGGGATTGATGCGGGCCTGAATGCATGGCAGCATGCATGCAAACCCGATGAAAGCAACTGTGTCAATGCTGGTTTGTAAAAGCCACAGCTTGAAAACAAGCAGTTCTTCGTCCTGCCGTCAACCTTAATGGGAAATCGCTCCTTTCCCATAATAATATAAATACTGTAATGATCTACCCATTCCCTTTCCAAAATGTTTATTGATTAATATTTAAATGGTATATTTAGATGAATATTTATCATAAATTTAAAAATTAATATAAACATTAAATATTAAAATATTATAATAGGTAAATAATATTATAATTTTATGTAAATATTATTATTTTTATTATTTGCTTATTACTATTTTAATTTGTTAATGTAAGTATATAATACACCCATCTACGGAGAAAAAAAATATTTTTTTTTTACATAATGTTAATCTTGCATTACACCACGCGTGCAAGGATAGGGTTACATGTAATTGATATTAATCCTTCCGGTCTCATTGTTCAACCTGAAATGTTGGGGTGACATGTCTCTCCTTTAACGTTAACGAAAAAGACTTTCCGGAGGTTAGTGGATTTGGCTGGCTTTACTGCTGGCAGTGCCAACTCTTAACACTTGGCTTCGACAATTAATTCCGCCGGCTCTGCCACGTGAAAGGATGAGGTCCGAGTGCCGCTGGAAGTCACGCCCTCGTTCTCGCCATCCTCATCGACAACTTGGATGATCCGCTGCCATCCAAGGGCTGTGCAGTATCCTGTGGTTTCTCCTTGGTTTATTCGATGGCGCGAGGTACTAAAACAAGTTTCCAGAGTTCTGCAGCAGCTCCGGCAAGCCTGCTATGAACCCGTCCAGATTCCTTCACTCTGTGAGGATGCCACCGGCCCTTCATTCTGCTGAGCTTCATCATAGAGTGTGCCTTGGTTATACAGCTTGTGGTTTTCTTTTTCGTAAGTGTTGCGCCATGCAGTAATCTTTTGTAATGGTTCGTTCTCTTATCTTGTCTCTTAGAGGATTTTGTTTGATCTATTGTTCAATTTGTTTAATGGGTTTTCTCATTTGGTTGTTTCATGGTCGAGAATGGTGTTGGCTACCTCCGCATTTGCGCCTTGGGTCTGGTTGTCGCTACTTGGTCTCTCGAGTTTCTTCGACTCCCAATTTCGCCTAATAGGTATGTCCTTTTCGGCAGTACTCTCGTTATGGTCATTTGCAAGTTTGGTTGCCAGTTTTCTTTTTGCATTCCCCAAATGGTAGCAGAGAGGTTTCTCTCTTGGTTTCTTGGAAGAGTCCAAGCAGCCCTCAGCCCTACGACCACTCTTCATTGTTTGACACAGAGAAATGGCGAATTCCTACGCCATACTAGTCCTGCACCTTTCCAGCTTCAGGGAAACTTGTCCTCGGTGTAGTCTTGCCAAACCGAGGTCCTAGAATTTTTCGTTGTTTATAAGCAAGAACATGCCTTCGGGCTTCTTTGAGATGTTATGTAATTAATTTTCTATTTATGAACATACCATAGGATGAAACCCTGGTGAATAACTCTCATTCGGTTATAGTTGATTAATACAGTGTATCATTGTTATTTTCTTCCATTTGATGAGTTAAGTTATAGCCCTCACGGCCTTTCTGTATACTATATCCAAGAATGTTGGTTTAACCTCTATTGTGAGGTGCGTTAACTATTATAGTGTTTTTGTTCTAGCATTTCTCTCTAGGATTTTGGATTGATGACAGTTTATCTGTGGAAGTCTTAATGTAAAATTTGTTATTAATGCACAGTCTTATACATTGAAGTATCCCTGTAGTATTTTTGCCTGTTAAATTTCTCTTTGTCGCATTCGGTAAAAGCCGCCCCCGTGTGGAATACAAGATGCCTGTTGGCAATTCCTGGGTTGCATGAGGGCATTTACCCTCGGAAACTAGGCCTAGCATTCGGCTGGCCTACCAAGTGAATGATTTTACAATTCTGTATTATGTTTTTGTTTAAAAAACCCTAACACCTCTACACAGAGGTCATGTTAATGGTTTAATGTAACGGCAGCATGAGTATTTACCGTTGTATGGTTAGTTCAATGCAAATTCATTCCTCTATTGTTTATTTACATGAATATATCTTTACTTTACTTTCAGTTTCAGTTGGATGTTTGCGAATGGAAAAGAGGACGAGGGTTCTGTGTATTTTTTTTTGAAATAAATGAAACCCTTACATCACCCTCTCCATCACTACAATCATTTTTCCTCGGACTCTTGTAGTTGGTGGTCCTACTAACCACACATTAAGTTCCTATACCTATTTTCTGAAAGTTTACTATGTTTTCATGCATCCAAATGTGCATAGGAGGTTGTCTTTTAACATCTATATATTGCCTCAGGGTCAGCTTCTTTCCTTTTAGCTTTCTGTTGCAAGTTCTTGAGTTTCCCACCTTATATAAATGTATTTTTCTTATTGTCTGCCCCTGCAGTCTTGCCCAATATTATCATTTAATTTCGTTTAAGAGATAACAACTCTCTGTTCTTCCACTAACTCATGCCACAAGAAAATAATTTCCAAAGGAAGCACAGTAAAATAATTTCTAAAGGAAGACAATTATAACACCCTAAGGTAAAACCTTCCAGAATCTCCTACAATATAGATGTATTTCCAAGCAGAGATTTACCAGCTATTCTGTTCCAAGAGATTTTTTTACATACCTAGAATTGCTGACTTGTTAGGATCTTTCTGATAGTCACCCAAACCTAGGTCTGCTTCAATTCAACCGCCCGACCATGAGATTCGTCTTTCGAGACCAGAATCTCCCCCCTTGCTTCTTGCTAGACCGCAGTCTTCCGCAAGTTGCTCGTACAACGAGCAGGGCTATCTGGTCATCACCAGACTTAGCCACTTTTTTATCCTTCTTGGATTCTTTTCCTATTTCTCTGCATGTCACTACAATGCAGATATTTCCTACTCCTACCTCCTTTTCTCTGGAAACTTTTCCAGTTAGGGGAGGTAGTTAGGGTTGCTTGCATAGAAATCGTCTTTCCACCTCAAGAGGACAACTTCCTCCTTGAGAATTACCTCCTTTAAGAAAAAAATCCTTCACATCTCCTCATGAGAACAAAATTATAATTAAATTCTAAACAAATAAAAACGACAGGTTCAGTTTATTTTTACCACAGTAAACCAAATATTTACATTTTTTCCCGGGGCATTACATCTTCCCCCCCTGAGATTGGACATCGTCCCGATGTCTTTTGGTCATGAACCACCCTGGATAAGTCCTTTTCATAAGTTCTTCATCTTCCCAAGTGGCCTCATCATGTCCAAAGTGCTGCCACTGCACTTTAGCTTGGGTAATATCCCACTTCCGCAGCGTTACTTCTCTTCGGTCGAGGATGTTCAGCGGTTTGACTCGGATTTCTCCTTCTGATTCTACCTGCAACATGCAACATCCTAAGTCAGTTTTCCTTTATGGAACTCATTTAATTCTATCTATCGGCTATTCCTTACCTGTATATCCTACCAGTTGATCACATGCTTAGGATTGTAAACATATTTTTTCAATACGGAAACATGAAAAACATTGTGGACCTGTATATGACTTGGCAAGGCAAGCTGGTATGCTACCGGCCTGATTCTAGCCAAGATCTGAAAAGGTCCATAGAATCAGGGTGCTAGCTTAGCGCACCTGCTCCATTGTAATGTGCTCTTTTTTGCTCGGATTCTCATATACACATGATCACCGACTTGATACTCTTTAAACCTCCTCTTCTGGTCAGCAAAGTTCTTTTGCCTATCCTGAGCTACTTTTAGATTAGCACTTTTTTTTTAACCAGTTCTTCCATTTCCTTAAGCATTTCAGGTCCCAGCATCAACCTATCTTCCGGTCCACCCCAACTTGAGGGGGTGCGGCACTTCCGCCCGTATAATACTTCAAAGAGGCTCATCTGCAACGATGTATGATAGCCATTATTGTATGCAAACTCGACCAAGTGTAGGTAATCCTCCCACTTATGCGGTTGTTGCATCACATATGCCCTTAACATGTCCTCCAACACCTAATTCACCCGTTCAATTTTCCCGTCACTTTTGGGGTGGTAGGCCGTGCTAAAGTTCAATTGAGTCCCCAACTCTTCGAACAATGCTTTCCAAAAGGCCGATGTAAATTTTACATCACGGTATGAGATTATTACCTTTGGTAGCCCATGCAATCTGAATATATTTTGCATGAAAATATGGGCGACCTGCACAACTCTATAAGTAGATTGTACCAGTATAAAATGTGTTGACTTACTTAACTTGTCCACCACCACCATGATGGAGTCGTTATTCTTCCTTGACTTAGGCAAACCTATTATGAAATCCATAGAAATGGTTTCCCACTTCCATTCCGGGATGGGTAATGGTTGTAATAAACCCGCAGGATGTTGGTGTTCTGCTTTAATTTGTTGACATTCTAGACATCGTGCCAAATAACCAGCCATATCTTTCTTCATACCCACCCAATAATATTATTTTCTAAGTGCAGTGATCATCTTTTGATATCCTGGGTGTCTAGCGTAATGACTCTTATGATACTCATCCAATATCAGATTTTTAATATTGTGTTGGTTGGGCACGCACAACCTTCCCTTATAATACAACATTCTAGCAGCATCCAAAGCATAATACGGTTGTTTTTCTTTGCTAGTTGGTTGTTGTACTTGCTGTTTTATTTGCTGATAAACAACATCTTGTTCGGCTGCCTTTTTAATCATTTCCCTGAAGGGGATTTTCCCTTCACTGCAAGAAATCTCGTATAAGCATTGCAATTTCTGACTCAAAGCGTCCACCACTCGATTCTCCTTCCCTTTTAGATGCTTGATCTCAAAATCAAAACCACTTAGGAAGTCCACCCACCATGCTTGCCTTGCATTTAGAGTGGGTTGGCTGAAGTAATTTGTCAAACTGTGGTGATCAGTTAATAACAGAAATTTTCTTCCCATAAGGTAATGTCGCCACATTTTCAGGGCATGAATCACAACTGCCAACTCTAGATCATAAGTAGAATATTTCTGATCTTTCTCCTTTAATTTTCTTGATTCGTAAGTTATTACCTTCCCTTCCTGCATTAACACACCTCCTACTCCTTCTTTACTTGCATTCATGCACACCACATAATCTTTGTTGGGGTCAGCGATGCTTAAAATAGGTGCGGTGGTGAGCAAGTATTTAAGTTGCTCGAAACTTCTTTGACACTCAGGGGTCCACCTAAAGGCTCTTCCCTTTTTCTGTAAGGAAGTGATGGGATAAGCTACTCTCGAAAATCCCTCCACAAACCATCTATAATAGCCTGCTAACCCCATGAAGGATCGAATGTCTGCCACATCTTTGGGCACCGACCATTCCATTATGGTCCTTATTTTTTCGAGATCCACGGCGATTCCTTCTTTAGTGATTATATGCCCCAAATATTGTATTTTCTCCTTGAAGAAATCGCATTTGTTGAACTTGGCATATAGTTTGTGTTCCCGAAGGGTTTGCAATACTAACTTGAGGTGCTCCTGGTGCTCCTCCATAGTTCGGGAATAAACCAGTATATCATCAATAAAGATCAGCACAAACTTATCCAAATACTGATGGAATACGTTGTTCATCAGACACATAAAAGTTGCGGGGGCATTGGTCAATCCAAAGGGTAACACCACAAACTTGTAATGGCCATATCTTGTTCTGAAAGTTGTCTTAGCTATGTCTTCCTCTTTAATTCTGATCTGGTGATACCCTGATCGCAGGTCGATCTTTGAGAAAACTGTTGCCCCTTTTACTTGGTCAAACAGTTCATCGATGCGGGGTAGAGGATACTTATTTTTGACCGTCAGTTTGTTCAGCTGGCGATAATCCATACACATGCAAAGAGTCTTGTCTTTCTTCTTAACGAACAACACTGGGGCTCCCTAGGGTGACACACTGGGGCGAATGTAGTTTTTGTCCAGCAGCTCCTGCAATTGCATTTTTAACTTCGTTAATTCTGGTATGCTCATTCTGTAGGGTGCTCGAGACACCGGGGCTGCTCCTGGCACTAGTTCGATGGTAAAATCTATGTCTCTTTTGGGCGCTACGCCAGGAATCTGTTCTGGAAATATGTCACCAAAATCTTGAACTATGGGAATGCTTTCCAATGTGGTTGTTTTATCTTCTGAGTTGGCATAACCCACTTGGATGGCATAAATCTGACATCCTTTCCTAATGCATTTTGCTAACTGGGAGGCTGTTATGGGCCGAATTTGCATTGGCCGCTTAATTCCCTGCATCTCTTGCTTTATTCCAAGCTCATCCTTATAACTGATAGTCTTGGTTTTACAATTAATTATGGACCAGTGTTTTTCTAACCAGTCCATACCAATCAATATATCGTACCAGCCAAGAGGAAGCACATTTAAATCTGCTGTAACTGACTGTCCCTCTATTTTTGAAGGGTAGTTTTTTACCTTAGCATTCACCCGTCTTTTTGCTCTGTTGCCAACTGAACTAGCCAAGGGTCCTTAATCTTAACAGGTTGCAACTTACAATTATCCACAATTCTAGGACTAATATAACTTAATGTTGCACTAGGGTCAATCAAAATAGTTACAACAAGGTCTAAGAGTTTACCTTCGAATTCCACCATGGTCGGCTGGTACTCCGCCTGACAATCCTCCAAAGTAGCATTAATCCTTGGTAGGCTTCATCCTATATCGCCAACTGTAGATGCTTCGTAGACTTGGGAAACCTATTCGGTTCCTTTCCGTTGAGGACAATTTTTCACATAATGGGGTCCACCACAACCCCAACATTGCACTGGAGGCCTTGCTGTCCCCTCGTTGTCTATTTTCCCAGGTTGTTCAGTGGTTCTGGACTCATTGGAAGGTTTTAATCGGAGCAGATTCTTCTGCATACTTCTGTTGTTCTGTCCCTTGGCGTATCCTTTGTTACCTCCACCACGATTCCCTTTAGTGTTACCAGCCAACTTGCTGCTTTTCTTATCGACCCATTTCTTACCCAAAATTTCTCCCTTCTGCTTGCTTTGCTGGTAGCAGATTCGAGCTTTACGTATAGCCTCGTCCATTGTCTTTGGGTTGTCAAATTCAATTCTTTCCCTCATGCTCACAGGTAGACTACTGACAAACCTCTGTACTTTAGCCTTTTCCTCCCGAATATAAGGCACATAACGGAGCAAGGAAGTAAAACGAGTAATAAATTCATCCATAGTTTGTTGTCCCAATCGCAGGTCATGGAATTCCCTAGCCTTCTCGTCATAAAAGTGCTCGGTCAGGTACCTTTCCTTGAAGTATCTTTGAAATTTCTCCCAAGTGATGTTCTGTTCACTTACTCCTCTTACCATCTTAACTTCTTCCCACCACAGGGTAGCATTTCCTAGTAATTGGAAGATGGACAGCCGTGCCTTGAGGTTGGAATCATATTCGCATAGCTGGAAATATTTATTCATGTTGATCATCCACGCTTCAGCTTCTCCCTCATGTTCTCCATCAAAGTGTGGCGGTTTAATCTTACGAAATTCTTCTTGCAACTCTACTCATTGCCTTTTTGATGTCTATTGTTCGGAAGCATTGTCAAATCGTTCCTCATCCCATCCTTCTGACTCTTCATGTTCTGTGTGGTGATTCCGCTCTTTTGACATTCCTTGCCGCTCAGCACTAGGATTCGGTGGATGCTGATTCTGTTTGTCGGACATGCTTTTTATAATCCTCTCATGTTCCATAGTTAACCTTGCTTTGTCTTCCCGTAGTTGGGCCATTTCATTTTTTAACTCTTGTACGGTCTCCAAAATTGCCAGATTTGTGTTGCGAGCCTCCTCTACAAGTTGTACCCATATTTCGGGGTTATGTTCAGGACCAACTGTAGGGCCCTGTCCCACCACATACCTGTGTGACGCACTGTCTGCTCTTCTCTTTTTATCAGCTTCTGTTTTTCCTACACTTAACCTAAAATTAACAAAAGAAGGGTCACGCATTAACTTTTTTTCTTTTTGTTACCTATAATTGTTCAATAGAGTCGAAAATTACATTGTATGTATTTTATCTGTCTATCAGTTTCTAGTTCTAGTTCCCAGAGGCCACAATTTTTGTAACTAGCTCTGATACCACTTGTAATACACCCATCTATGGAGATTTTTTTTTTTTTTTTTTTACATAATGTCAATATTTTCATTACACCACGCATGCAAGGACATGGTTCATGTAATTGATATTAATCCTTCTGGTCTCATCGTTCAACCTGAAAAGTTGGGGTGACGTGTCTCTCCTTTAACGTTACCGGAAAAGACTTTCCGGAGGTTAGTAGATTTTGTTGGCTTTACTGCTGGCAGTGCCAGCTCTTAACACTTGGCTCCGGCAATTAATTCTGTCGGCTGTGCCACGTGAAGGGATGAGGTTCGGGTGCCATTGGAAGTCGTGCCCTAGTTCTCGCCACCCTCATCAATGGCTTGGATGATCCGCTGCCATCCAAGGGTTGTACAGTATCCTGTGGTTTCCCCTTGGTTTATTCGATGGCGCGAGGTACCAAAACAAGTTTCTAGAGTTCTGTATCAGCTCCGGCAAGCCTGCTATGAACCCGTCCAGACTCCTTTGCTCTCTGAGGATGCCACCGGCCCTTCATTCTGCCGAGCTTCATCCTGGAGTCTGCCTTGGTTATATAGCTTGTGGTTTTCTTTTTGGTAAGTGTTGCGCCATGCAGTAATCTTTTGTAATGGTTCATTCTCTTATCCTGTCTCTTAGAGGATTTTGTTTGATTTATTGTTCAATTTGTTTAATGGGTTTTCTCATTAGGTTGTTTCATGGTCAAGAATGGTGTTGGCTACCTCCGTATTTTCTCCTTGGGTTTGGTCTTCGTTACTCGGTCTCTCGAGTTTCTCCGGCTCCCAATTTCGCCTAAGAGGTATGTCCTTTTCAGCAGTACTCTCATTATGGTCATTTGCAAGTTTGGTTGCCAGTTTTCTTCTCATTCCTCAAATGGTAGCAGAGAGGTTTCTCTCTTGGTTTCTTGGAAGAGTCCAAGTGGCCCTCGGCCTTACGACCACTCTTCATTGTTTGACACAAAGAAATGGCGAATTCCTACACCATACTAGTCCTGCACCTTTCCAGCTTCAGGGAAACTTGTCCTCGGTGTAGTCTTGCCAAACCGAGGTCTTGGAATTTTTCGTTGTTTATAAGCAAGAACATGCCTTCGGGATTCTTTGAGATGTTATGTAATTAATTTTCTATTTATGAAAATAGCATAGGATGAAACCCTGGTGAATACCTCTCATTCGGTTACAGTTGATTAATACGGTGTATCATTGTTGTTTTCTTCCATTTGATGAGTTAAGTTAGAGCCCTCGCGGCCTTTCTGTATGCTATATCCAAGAATGTTGGTTTAACCTCTGCTGTGAGGTGCGTTAACTATTATAGTGTTTTTGTTCTAATGTTTCTCTCCAAGATTTTGGATTGATGACGGTTTATCTGTGGAAGTCTCAATGTAAAATTTGTTATTAATGCACAGTCTTATACGTTGAAGTATCTATGTAGTATTTTTTGCCTGTTAAATTTCTCTTTGTCACATTCGGTAAAAGTCGCCCCCGTATGGAATACAAGATGCATGTTGGCAATTCCTGGGTTGCATGAGGGCGTTTACCCTCAGAAACTAGGCCTAGCATTTGGCTGGACTACCAAGTGAATGATTTTACGATTCTGTATTATGTTTTTGTTTAGAAAAGCCTTACACCTCTACACAGAGGTCATGTTAATGGTTTAAAGTAATGACAGCATGAGTATTTACCGTTGTATGGTTAGTTCAATGCAAATTCATTCCTCTGTTGTTTATTTGCATGAATATATCTTTACTTGACTTTCAGTTTCAGTTGTATGTTCGCGAATGGAAAAGAGGATGAGGGTTCTGTGTATTTTTTTTAAATAAATGAAATGCTTACATCATCCTCTCCGTCATTACAATCGTTTTTCCTCAGACTCTTGTAGTTGGTGGTCTACTAACCATGCAATAAGTTCCTATACTTATTTTCTGAAAGTTACTATGTTTTCATGCATCCAAATGTGCATAGGAGGTTGTATTTTAACATCCATTTACTGCCTATTGTGTAAGTTTCCCCTTGCCCATTTTCAGGGTCAGCTTCTTGCCTTTTAGCTTTCTGCTACAAGTTCTTGAGTTTCCCACCTTATATAAATGTATTTTTCCTATTTTCTGCCTCTGCAGTCCTGCCCACTATTATCATTTAATTTCATTTAAGAGATAACAACTCTCTGTTCTTCCACTAACTCATGCCACAGTAAAATAATTTCCAAAGGAAGCACAGTAAAATGATTTCTAAAGGAAGACAACTATAACACCCTAAGGTAAAACCTTCCAGACTGTCCTACAATATAGATGTATTTCCAAATAGAGATTTACCAGCTACTCGTTCCAAGAGATTCTTTTACATACTTGGAGTTGTTGATTTGTTAGGATCTTTCTGATAGTCACCCAAACCTGGGTCTTCTTCAATTCAACCGCCCGACCATGAGATTCGTCTTTCGAGACTAGAATCTCCCCCCTTGCTTCTTGCTAGACCGCAGTCTTCCGCAAGTTGCTCGTACAGTGAGCAGGGCTATCTGGTCATCACCAGACTTAGCCACTTTTTAATCCTTCTTGGATTCTTTTCCTGTTTCTCTGCCTGTCACTACAACGCAGATTTTTCCTCCTCCTCCCTCCTTTTCTCTGGAAACTTTTCCAGTTAGGGGAGGTAGTTAGGGTTGCTTGCATAGCAACCGTCTTTCCACCTCAAGAGGACAACTTCCTCCTTGAGAATTACCTCCTTTAAGGAAAACACCCTTCACATCTCCTCATGAGAACAAAATTATAATGAAATTCTAAACAAATAATAACAATAGGTTCAATTTATTTTTACCACAGTACATCAAATATTTACATTTTATCCCGGCGCATTACAAAGTATTATTTTTATAAATGTTTAATGCACTTATATTATTTTTTATTTTGGTAAATAAAAAATCTATGGTGTCATAATAATAATTGTTATACATACTAGTTACTACCTACCATTATTTATGTTTTCTTCAACATTTTAATAATTAAAAGTAAAATGTAAATGTGCAAACTTAAAAATATTAATAATAAATTTAAATAATTATTAATTCAAACAACAAATAAATATAGAAATAGAACAACTTCATTTATATTATTTATATTTTTCATGGTTAAAAGCATTTATTTATTTGCAATTGTATTTATTTATTATTTTAATTCATTATTATTTTTTTCAATAATTGGAATTACTAAGAGTGGCATATTCATATTACAATTCTCTTAGTTTTAAATGTAGATTAGATGAGAACATCTTGTGCAAGAACTATTACCACTTGCAACAATCTTACTATAAAAATGAGTGTCACTCTCTCCATTGATCTTACTATAAAAAGGAGTCTCACTCTCTCTAGTGGCATTTTCCATAGAATAAGCGAAAAATTTGAAAACCATAAATGCTACAACTAGTGTTTAGAGATAAAACCTATACGGAGTTATTAGTAAACTTTCAAAATTTTATTATTAATTCATTATGATAGTAAATTAATCTTTATAATGTCCGTAGGGGTTTGATCTCGTGGCCAGCGAACAGTTTGTTAAGTCGTTCGTGTCACTATGCAGGTCACAAGTTCAAGTCTCGTCTTAACCTGAGGGTCGTTCTTGTGGGCTGGGCGGTTCCTCCTAGCGGTTATAGTGGCAGCCGGTGGGATTCGACCCCATGTAATGCGAGTACAATACCACCGTCGTTGCCGATTCGACTAGATATCAAAAAAATATATATTCTTTATAATAATAAAAATAATCTATTTTAAAAGTAAAATTGAACTAGATACTAAATTCAAAATTTTATTAATATATTATAATATTAAATTTATTTTTATAATAATAATAATAATATATTTTAAAAGTATAATTGAACTGATATTAAATTGGCATATAAGAATTTTTTGTTTGTGAATGAAGGAAACATCTTTACTAAATTATTATTTATATTTAATCACTGGTTTATAAAATTATATATAATGTAACCCTGGACATTTAAGTTTAAATTTATAATTGTGTATAAGGTTAAATTGTACACTAAATCTATTTTTAAATAGAAAAACACAAAAAAGGAATAATAAAAATTTTGAAAAATCATAACAATAATTGCACATCTATGACTACTGTTAAAATAACATAACTTTAACAAAGAAAATCCTAAATGGTCAATATTGTTAAGTAAATATTTGTTCACCCAACCTCTCTGCACTACACTTATTTAGTGACCACGATTTCCTTCTAAAGTCAATTTCATGATATAGGTGCCTTTATGCAACCTTTATTTCTCATAGCCTCATCCCGTTCCACTAGAGTACCTCCGCTCTATATGGTTGACCTTTGCCATATACACCCTGGGCAATATAAATCAATGCTTATCTAGTAGAACTCGAGTATGCTTCCCCCAAATCGAGCTCTGACTCTCATCAATACTAATGCCACAGACCTTTGGCCACTGCCTCTGTGATATATAGTCGGTCTTTAATCACTGCCACCCACCAAACTTGGGTCGCTATATAATGTGACTAGCCATTTTCAAAATAAAACTGCCAAAATTGGACTTTCCCTATTCTACTTCTAACCGCAGACCATGCAACCACCTTCGAAAACCAACCTCGATACATCACAAAATAACCAGAACAACGTTTCTTGGAAAACTATATTCGTTTCTAGAGAAACTGTTTCTTGGACTAAGGAACGAAAACAGTCGTACAAAACGTTGTTTTCCGTGCCATACCATTTTCTGCACATTTTTTTAAAATGAAATCTCCCGTCCCATTTTTGGTAACATAGATGTGGCCCAGAAAGATGCATGGAAACAAGTAATTCAACATCCAAGCATTTCATCAACGTCGAAGTGACATAATCTTGCAAGAGCATGGGTTAGGTTTTTCCATGGCATTAAAGAAAACACCTTTCAATGTTATCAGCCCTTGTTGGCACAAACTATAGTTTGTAGTTTCTGGTGGGAGGTATTTAGCTCGTTTGATGACTTCATATCGATTATCAAAGTTTAAAGTTTATTATATTAATAATTATAGTAATATTATTTATTTAAATCAGTATAGATCCATATTTCCCTAAACTAATCAAATTTCTTGATATGTAAATATTTATTAGAATCATTTTGTGTTCATCACATTGTAACATCGGTTTGTATTTTCGAAACAACAACATCAAATTTTGTTGGTCACTTTATGTTGTCAATTTATGTCAAGTTATGGTTGAACATGGTTGTAATTGTTTAACTAAAGATGGCTATGATTGATTATGGTTGACTATGATAGAGCATGCTTGACGATGGTTGATCATGTAGACAATGGTTGACATTGGCTTAACCATGTGCACCGTTATTGACCATAATTGGCCATGGCAGGTCATGTTAACCATGGGTGTCCATGCTAACCATGGTTGTCCATGGTTTGATCATGTATGGCTATCGTCAACCATGACCACGTTGTCCATAGAAGGCTATGGTTGACTATGGTTGACCATGGATCCACAAGCTAGACCATGGTTGAGCTTATTTAACCATAAGTGAATAAAGTTAATAACTGATACACTTAGTGATGAAGTTTGACCACGATTTAGCTTCCTAGACTACACTTGACCATGGTTGAATATGGTGAAAAAATGGTCCAATTATGGTTGACCGTGATTGTAATTTTTTAACTATAACTGACTATGATTGATTATGGTTGAGTGTGGCTAACCATGATTGGCCATGTTGACCATTATTGATGATTCTTAACCATGTAGACCATTGTTTCCCTTGGTTTGATTGTCTAGACCATGGTTGAACATGGCTGACTATGGTTGTCCATGGATGAACATTGTGGACCATGGTTGAGCTTGTTTGAACATGTTTAAACAAGAAACTGATAATGGTTGAATGTGGCGACCATGTTTGACCATGTTTAAACAAGGAATTGATAATGGTTGAATGTGACAACCATGTTTGACCATGGTTGAGCTTACTGATGAGCCCCAAATTTGGTAACTTGTTGGGCTCATTTGGCCTAATTATCCTTGTTCAGCCCTTGTTCAATCCTTCATTTTTCATAGATTATGCATTATTTCTTAGTATGTTTATGTCATTTGTACAAATAAGGGTAGTCACTCTTCCTAGGTGGCTAACACGTGCTCATTTCAGGTTTTTTGACACGTGTTGGAGCAAAACCGAGCAATCATGGGCTAGAAGACAGCCAAGCTTGAGGTGAGGATTCGTAGGGGGTTGTCTATGGCATTAAATAGCCCTTCCTCAGGATCTTCACCCCTAACTCCGAGCTCCAAACGCCACCAAAACCGGATCTAGAAGGCAGCCAAGCAGATTTTGGAAGGGGCTGTCTACTCACAGTTTGGACAGCCAAGTCCCATAGATTTAGGAGGCCAGCTAGGGCCCTCGTGGTGTATAAACGTTAAGGCCTCAACCTTCGTAAGGGACTTTTGGAAACCATTGCATATTTTGCACTACAGTGCTGTTAGCTTTACTTTGCTCTCTTGTAGCCATTTTGGCATAACTCTTGACTAATGACTATTTTTTGATAATGAGAAGCAGTCCGATTTTATATCAACTTTGAGTTTTCTATAGGAGCCATAGCTCTCAGGGTTGGGCCCAACCTGAGAGCCTAGGGCTTCCTTTTTGTACTGTTACCTTTCCTTTATGCATCTTCGTTTTCCTTTTATGCATTTGAAACGTATTTCCGTTGGGCAGATTTATTTGTGTTGGTTAAATAGGTCACTGTTTATGAATAGAATTGCTTCAAATGTTTAAAATAGATTGGTAGGATAATAACAGGAAAAAAGCTCCAAGAAAAGGGTCAACAACACTCTCGGTTTCACCTCATCCTTATTGGATCAGGGGCTAGAATTGAAGAAACACTGCTGCCCCAACAAAAACACTAGTTTGCTTGACCATGCAATCCTTAGTGTACTGTTTTTCATTCGCAGAAGTTAGTTATGGGTTCAAATTTCTGAAATGTTTCTTTGCATGATTGATGTACATGGTTTTCTTTTCAAATAAAGTTTTTGTTCATTCCTTTTATTGACAGTTAGATTAGATTAGCTAGGACTTTGATTATTTGTAAGACTTTGTTGATTTAGTTAAATGTACACCGTGCAGGGCATCTCTACCACTCTCTCATCTGCCTAAGCTTTATCAGAGCCAGCTACTCCATCTCCTAGCTAGGTTCCTCGTCTCACACCTGTCCTTTTGCCCACGTAACCCTACCTTCTTGCTCCATCATTGTCTTAGCCTTCTTTAAGCCAAGTCAGCCTTCTACACCCTCTCACCACTCCATCCACTAGTCCCTGGGTCACTCCAGGCCCCTATCCTACCTCCCTATCCATTCATGCATCTTCCCTCACTCACCCATCCTCTAAAATCCACTTTTTAAACATCCTGTAGAAATTTCTGAACATCCTGTAGAACCCCTGCAGACTTCCTGTAGAAGCTCACAAATGAGGTTTCTTGATAGCCAAACTTTGTGAAACTCTCTGAAAGGGTGTTAGGGACTCCTTAGACCCTCTCTGAACCTTCCCAACCTTTTCCAAGCATTTCTCCTCCTTGATCCACCCCTGCATAGTAAAAAGCCAGTTAAAAACACATGCATGATAATTCTAATAACTTATTCAAAAATACAAAAAGATGTTTTCTTCAGGTAGAGGTAGTCTAGACACATGTATTTTACCTTCATAGAAGTAATGGCATCCCTTCCAGTAGTTTTCATTCTCTCCTTTGCATCAGTAGGACTAGCTGGTAGAATTAGGGTTTGCTAGGGTTTGCGTTACTTTTTGGCTTTCGATTTCTTTCTGCAAGTAGATTAGCTTCCTTTGAGTTAGCTTTCATCCATCAGTTAAAAAGCTTCTTCTAAGAGCTCATAGAAGTTGGCTTAAGCCCCTAGCGGACTTGTGCCAGCTGACCAAGTGACAGCTGCGGAAAGAGCTAGTACTTGTGCATACAGCACCGTCGCTTCCAAGTTTGTTACGAACTACCGGGTTGATAAAAGTAAAGAAGGGAGTCCCAGAAGTTGCATCATTATTGCTGCAATACTGGAGCCCACCATCTTTTTAGCACCGTTTTCGGGGAAGCGTCAGAGTATTGGTGATTGTTTCTTTTCTTCTATTTTCTCCTACAACCTTCTGCTAAGTAGTTTATTTCATTTCATTTCCGCAAAAGTAGAGTAGATATTTCTTGCTTTCATAGATTAGCATTCCAATTCGGCAATTTCAACTCTGCAAGCGTAGATTAGCATTTAATTCCTGCAATTTCATTTGAGAAAAATAGATTAGTCCTTTCGTGCTTTCATTTCAATTCCGTATTTTCATTTCAGCAAGATAGTTAGTTGCAGTTCAATCTATTTTAGTTTTGCAGGTACTAGAAGAAAAAAAAAAAAGCAATCAAAAGTCTTTCTATTTCATGCCTCGTAGGAACAGAGATAAAACCGGCAAATTCTTACCCAACACCCCCACCACATCACTGATTCAACCTTCTCTCTTCTCTGGTGACAATGAGCCAGAAGAACCTATAGGTGAACTTCCTAAGATATACGAAGATCCTATAACAGAAGAAGAGTTAGAGAACACTCCATCTGAATCCATGGCAGAAAAACCAAAATGGTAGAAGAGAAGATGAGAGAATAGAAGGTGCCTTTCCCATCCGAGAGACCAATGGAGACATGAAAATGAAAAACATAAGCCCCTCCACTTTACCTAACTTCCATGGATTGACTATTGAACACCCTGATACTTTCCTGTTTGAGTTTGTTGTCCTTTGTCGAACTTATGACTATGCTGATGATGAGAAAAAGTTGAAACTCTTTCCCTCTACCCTCAAGGACGCAGCATTACGTTGGTTCATGGGGTTACCTGGAAACAGTATCACCACTTGGGCTCAGATGCAGCAAGCTTTCAATGCCAAATACCGGGACTACTGTAGATCCAAGGAAACTAAGGGAGAAATCTTCCGGATGACCATGGGAAGCGATGAATCTTTAGAAGACGATGAGGAAAGGTTCCAACTCAGTTATAAACGGGCCAGGTGCACACTTGACCCAGAATCTCTGAAGCTGGTTCCGCTCCGAGGAGTCCCTGAAGACCTTCTGAACACCCTTAACATGCTGACTGGAGGATACATCTACCAACTACCTTATGAGGACATAAAGATCGTGTTTAGAAACCATTCTAGGGCGGCCCGGAAGAGAGGTAGGGGGAATCATCTTTCAGCTAGTACCACCCTCTCGAAGCATGAGTTTTCTAACCAGATGGAAGACCTTTAGAGTGAGATGAGACAGACTATTGCCATGCAACTTGATACCTTCCTAATTCAGCAAAAGAAAGAAGAAGCTAAGAGGGCTTTGGCCATTTTTTGTCCTAGATGCACGAGGAAGCATCCCAAGAATGAGTGCCCATTGCACTCAGTAGAGGTATGTTTCGTTTGTGAGGAAGACCACCCCACCAACCAATGCCCTACCTTGCCTGGATTTAAAGCCATGTATCTAGGGGCTGAGGTGGCTATTGAACCTCTCTACTTCCTCAACCAGAGGAGGCCACATGGACCCAGACCTTACCAGCAGGGGATGCAAGGGACATCCCAAGCTTATTATAACCCCAACCAATCCGCTCATATACCTTCTTGGGGCCCCCTTGCTCATCCTTCCTGGTCCACACCTCCTCCGTGGTCTTATCCATCTCCATACCATACTCAACCTCCTTCTCATTCGTTTCACTCACATGCCCAGCCACAACCTCAGTGGAATGCACCTCAACCGGGGTGGAGGCCCCAGTACAACACTCCTCCCGCCATTTTTCCTCCACCACCGGCTCAACCACAACCATTACCTCCTACTCCTCCAAGACAACCCTAGATGCCTGCTCAACTGAACCCGAACCCCAACAACAGACAGGACTAGCAGGTATATACTGGGGAGACAACATGATGCCCTACCTATGCTGTGGAGATCCAGGAGATCAACCTGCGATCTGGGAAGGTCCTTTCAGAGCGCCAACCTCCTCCCCTAGAGGAGGAGGAAGAGAAACAGGAAAGTGAACCCCAAGCCATTCCACCCTTTCCTGAGCAACTCACAGTAACCACACAACCCAACCTAGAAGAGAATGAGCTTCTGGGAGAACTCAAGCAGTTGTGTGTGAAAATACCACTTCTCCAAGCCATAAAAGATGTACTGATATACAACAAATTGATTAAGGAGAAGTGTTTCAGGCACCTAGGCAGGCGAAAGAGAGATGCCTCAACCATCAATGTCATAGGACAACTGTCTGATCGCATGTTGGGGCAAGTAATTTGTCCAAAGTATTTGGACCCTGGGAGTCATGTAGTTGATGTCCTCAATACACCATCATACCCCACACCTTGATTGATCTAGGGGCCGCCATTAATGTGATGACCAGGGACACCATGCTTAAGCTCAACCTTCAGAGTTCCTTAAGGAAGACCTCGACAGTGCTGCAATTGGAAGGCCGCTCCACCGTGACTCTCGAAGGGATTGTGGAAGATGTCTTGGTCTCTGTTGATGCCTGGGAGTACCTTGCGGACATTTTGGTCCTTCAGCCAAAGGAAAAACTCACGGGATATCCCCTCATTTTGGGAAGGCCTTGGCTGGCTACTGCGGATGCCTACATCAGCTGTCAAGCAGGAAGCATGACCATAAAAAATGGGCCTATGTCCAAACAGTTGGTCTTATACCCTCCTGCCCAACCTCTGCTAGAACATGACTTACCCCTCTGGTTGGAAGAAGGAGAAGAGGATGAGGTCTACTCTGCACCATTATGCACAGTAGAGGCCACAAGGGGAGGTCCTCAAATCGAGGATGATTTGATTGAGAATTTAATCCAAAATCCTCCCCCTGGTGCATTATCCTTGGAAGAGTTGGTGGAAGATACCCAAGCCAATGCTTTAGTGGAGTTTGGCCCTGAAATAACTTTAAATATCAGCTCCTCTCTCTCTCCCTCTCGGGAAAAGGAGCTATGTAGCCTCTTGACCCACCATTTGGAGGCTTTTTCCTGGAGCTACAAGGAAATGAAAGGAATCCATCCCTCAATCTGTACCCATCATATTTACATTAAGCAGGACTGCAAACCAGTCAGGCAACCTTAGAGGAGAATGAATCCAACCCTTAAGGACATTGTTAAAGACGAAGTGCAAAAATTGTTGGATGCAGGATTCATCTACCCCATATCGGACAGCAAATGGGTTTCCCCTCTAGTGTTGATACCCAAGAAAAATGGGAAGTGGAGAATCTGTGTGGACTACAGAGAACTGAACAAAGCCACCAAGAAAGACAACTTCCCTCTGCCTTTCATAGATCAAGTGTTGGATGGACTGGCAGGAATGAAGTTTTTCTCTTTCCTAGATGGGTTCAACAGGTATAATCGGATCCAAATCAGCCCGGAGGACCAAGATAAGACCACCTTCACTTGTCCATGGGGTACCTTTGCCTACCGAGTCCTTCCCTTTGGGCTATGCAATGCCCCTGCCACTTTCCAGAGAGCTGTATTGAGCATCTTTGCCGAGTTGGTTCATGATTCGGTGGAAATCTATATGGATGACTTTACTCCTTACGGGTCTAGCTTCCAAGAAGCCTTGTCCAACCTGGGAAAAGTTTTAAGCAAGTGCATTGAGATGAACCTGTCCCTCAGCCCTGAAAAATGTGAATTCCTGATGACTGAAGGGACTGTGTTAGGTCATACCATTTCTCGCCAAGGATTACAGGTGGATCCTAATAAAATTGCTATCATCAAAAAGGTTCCACCTCCTTAGAAGGTAAGATATGTTCATAGTTTCTTAGGCTTAGCGGGATATTATAGAAGATTCATTAAATACTTCAGTAAGCTATCCTCACCATAGTTTGGCCTCTTAGCAAAAGATGTTGAGTTTAAATGGACTGACGACTGTCAGAGGGCTCTAAATGAGTTAAAGGATAAGTTGGTGTCCGTCCCAATTTTGAGAGGCCCAAACTAGGCCCTACCTTTCCACATCTACACTGATGCCTTGAACAAAGCCATAGGGGAAGCCTTAGGAAAATTTGAAGAAAAACTTCCATATGCCATATACTTTGTCAGCAAAAACCTATCCAAGGCAGAAATGAATTATACTGTAACTGAGAAAGAATTCCTGGCCGTGGTCCATTCCCTAAACAAGTTCCGACACTACATCACTAGCTATAAAACATTTGTACATACTGACCATGTTACAATTAGATATTTAATGAATAATCCTGATGTGAATGCTCATATTACTAGATGGTTACTTTTGTTGCAGCAGTTTGATTTGACTATCGTTGACAACCCAGGTAAGTAAATTGTTGTTGCTGACTTCTTGTTTAGATTGGATTTGCCTATAGGTGAAGAAGGAACAGTGGATGACCAGATGCCAGATGAACATCTGTTTGCTATCTCAGTACTCTCTCCATGGTTTGCTGATATGGCAAACTATCTGGTGCCAACACAGTTCCCTCTGCATCTATCCTCAAAGGAGAAGAGTAGAATCGTGAGGAAGAGTGCCTCATTCACTTGGATCGGGAGCAACCTGTTCAAACTTGGCTCCGATCAGATCTTAAGGTATTGTGTAAGGGAGGAGGAAGTCTTTGACATCCTCCTAACCTATCACAATGGGCCTTGTGGAGGAAATTTTGCATCCAAGAGGACTACCTTCAAAATTCTACAGACAGGCTACTATTGGCCCACTCTTCATCAAGATGTCAGAAGATAAATCAGCTGATGTGACTAATGCCAAAGGATGGGGAAACCGACTCCAAAGGACGAAAAGGCTCTCCAACCTCAAGTGACTCTTGAGCCACTTGATAAGTGGGGTATGGATTTTGTGGGTCCTATCAACCCTCCTTCAAGGCAAAGGTCTTACATCATTGTGTGCACAGACTATCTGACAAAGTGGGCGGAAACCAAGGCAATCGAAGTAGCGACAGAAGAAAAGGTGGATGAGTTTTTAAGAGAAAACATCTTCTACAAATTTGGCTACCCAAGAGAGTTAGTCACCGATCAAGGAAGCCAGTTCACCTCCAACTTAATTGAAGACTTGCTCACTCATCACAAGATCAAGCATAGGACTTCCTCCCCATATCATCCTCAAGAAAATGGGCAAGTGGAAGTCACCAATAGAGCATTAGAAGGGATTTTGACTAAGGTGGTGAGCAGCAGCAGAAAGGATTGGGCAGATCACCTGGTTGAGGACACTTGGGCCTACAAAACCACTTGGAAGACCACAACCAGTTTCACACCTTATGAGATGGTCTATGGGAAGAGAGCTTTGTTGTCAATCGAGTTTGAGTACAACACATTGAGGATGGCAGCTCAGCTAGACCTAGATCTCAACCATGCTCAACAAGAAAGGTTATTGCAGTTGAATGGGTTAGATGAACACCGAACGCAGGCCCTCTTCCACTCAGAATTGGTTCAACTTCAAAGGAAGATATGGCATGACTGGCACCTCAATGACAAACAATTCCAGATGGGAGATTGGGCGCTACTGTATGATTCCAGACATAAGGATTTCAAGGGGAAGCTGAGGACAATATGGCTAGGACCATATGCAGTGGAGAAGTGTAATGACAATGGTTCTGTCCTTATCCGGACCATTGATGAAGAAGCCATCCCCATGCTCGTCAATGGGCATCGACTAAAGATCTACAGGAAACCTCTTTCGAGGCAAGAGTTCATCAAAACTGTGGAAAAATCAGTGCTGGTCATAGAGAAGGGTTCTGCCTCTATTTTGGGCACACCCTGAGCATCATTATATATTAAAAAAAAATATGCAATAAAAAAGATCCTTGGGTGAAAACCTTTCTGAGGCGCCCAAGGCAGATGGTAGGGGTGAAAACCTCATTGAGGCGCCCGTGCTGTCTCTTTGAAAAAAGAATTGGAATAAAAAGATCCTTGGGTGAAAACCTCTATGAGGCGCCCAAGGCAGATACTAGGGGTGAAAACCTCATTGAGGCGCCCCTGCTGTCTCTTAAAAAAAAGGAAAAAAACAAAAATAAAGAAAAAGAAAAAAGAAGAAGAAGGAAGAAACAGAAAAAAACAAGTTTAATCTCTGGAAATTGTTGCAGGTTGCAGGAACACAATGCAAAAAGGAGGCCTCTCAACTCAAGGACAAGGGTCCCTACCAAGCTACCAGGCAACCTCACATACACTCCACTCATTTTTTCCAAGGTTTGGACACAATCTGGTCATGGTTTAG
Organism: Pinus tabuliformis; assembly: GCA_031772625.1. Taxonomy (NCBI): domain Eukaryota; kingdom Viridiplantae; phylum Streptophyta; class Pinopsida; order Pinales; family Pinaceae; genus Pinus; species Pinus tabuliformis. The sequence goes on along the minus strand of CM062818.1, from coordinate 484,127,601 downwards.
CCTTCTACAGGGAGTTATAGGACTTTCTACAGGAAGTTCTATATTTCTACAGGAAACATCCTGTAGAGCCTTTGGGCGGGCCAAGATCAATTATGGAGAAGGATTTGAAGCTTGAAGTCCGTTGAGGAGGCATGCAACCACTTTTTTCTTCCATCCTCCACTTGTTTCACCTCCTTTCACCACCATTGTTGCCATCTGGTCGAATATACCTGTACAGTCATGCCAGAACCTTGTTTTCTCAGATAATTTTTTTTTAAGTGGGAAATAAAGCATGCAGAGGCTCGCACACTTTACCTGTCAAGGCGACCTCAGGACCCTGCACCTGTGAACGCGACTCATTTATTTCAGCATGCACCCCAGGAGGAGAAACGGCTACAGGATGTCCTATAGGAATCCTGTAGCAGTTGATCCGGATGAAGCATATACCATGCAGACACCAGCAGCTCATGAAGTCGGTGCATGCAGCATTCACCACTAGGAAATCGGGTCTCAAGGTCTCATAGCCAGCAGCAGCCAATGAGGAGGAGCTCTAGCACCCGTGCACGAAGCAGCAGTAAGCAGATCCAGCATTTCTCGTCCCGAAACCTGAAAAAAACCACGTCCACGGCCGCACAGGTAAGTGCCTAACCTTATTTCGTCAAATTACATAAGCTATACTCTAAATGTGCATGACTGTGAGAATGGAAGGATTGAACAACTCTGGTAGCCATTCAATTGGCCACCACAACCAGTCAGACGGCCTCGTAGGATCCGAATGGGCTTGGTTATGTCGAAAAGATGGGCAATTGACACGTGGGAAGTGTCCAGTCGGGGAGAAGTGGTAGTATGATAGAAATGGCAGCGGTGAATGCAGAGGGAAGAATTTAGCAGTCAAGGACACGCCGAGGAATGATGGCTGTGACATCGGCCAACGGATCGACCGGGACAGCTCACCCCCGCACCATGAATTCCGCAGAAATTCAAAATTGGCCGGTTGAATAAGTTATGATACACTGCAATCATTTACACCCACAACCGTTTTGCAGCCGAGTACGCGTCCTCCTCCTCTGCAAGTTGTTAGTCTGACTTCTTGGTCTGTTCCAACGTCCTGCTGCTGCTCAGACTCATCCAGAACCACCGTAACGTCCTCCAGAAGCCGTGCACGATTTCTACAGGAAGCTGCGCTACAGGGAGCCCGACATTACGAAGAAGCTTGGATTGTTCACGTCGAGGGTGGCAATTCTCAGTGAGGTAGGCCTGAACATAACTTTCCCATGCAAATAATTCAAAAGGTGGTGAATTCGACGTGTTGAGGGGGTAGGGAAAATGTGAATGCAAGTCTGTCTATGAATTCAAAAGCTGTTTTCTTATTGCTGCATGAAATTGTCTTCATAGTCTGCATGCAATATTTTCTCCAGGGTCTGGTTTTAAAATCCCTCCTGTAGAAAAATTGAGACACTATCAAGGCTCACCGGTGAAAAATTGTGAATTTTATATGACTGTGTGCATAACGGAGACGTAGCTCTGCACTCTGTGTAGAGAAATCCTGAAGTCCTCCATCTGTACATAAGCAGGCAAGTTCAGAACAACAAAAACAGAGTTTTTTATTATGCTGGGAGGGTTCGTTAGAAAAGAACCTTCGGACTCCAAGAAATTACGGGAAACCCCTGAGGTGGTGGACTTGTTTTCCCGTGCACACTGGATTTCATTCTGTGACAAGCTTCAAGGTCACGATGATGAAATTACGGAAGAATTCCTAAGGTCCTTGAAGCCGAAGTCAAAGACATTGGCCGTTGTCAACTTCAGAGGATTGACCCTCAGACTCACCCCACAGCTCATTAGCAGAGTAACTGATCTACCGATGGGGGTACCCTGGGATAAGGAGGAGAGAAAATTGGGTCAGAAAGCTAAAAAAGAGTTCTTCTTGCCAGAGGAACAATTTTCAGAGGACAAGAATGGAGTTTGAAGAACTAGCCTACAACCGTTCTGGAGTGAAGTCAGCCTCCAAATTATGAAGTATATTACGTGTGAGGGGCGATTTAGCACCGTCTATGGCTACCATTTCCGGTTGCTCACAGAACTCAGGAACCAAATGGACCTACCCTCAGAACAAAAATTGAGCATTCCTTACTTCCTCCTACAATCCATGATTGAGTGTGCCACCAAACTAAGAGAGGGGACACCAGACCAGCTAGCCCATCATGGGCTTATCAAGCTCCTCGTGGAAGATGCACTCCACACTTACACTGTCCCTCTCTCCTGGGAAATTTTTCGGAATATGTCTAAGGATGATGACATCCGAATTTTGGCCAAGGAGCTCACTTCCTCCAGCAGCGAGGAGAAGGAGCACACTCAGGCAGAGAAGAAAGCTAAAGGACAAGAAACCCCAGGCAAAACACCAAAGAAAGAACAGAAAGGAACACAAGAAAAAGGTCAAGCTGCCAAAACAGGGGGTGGTAAAATTACACCAACACCCAGGGAGAAAAGACTACAGAGCAGGGTAGAAAGGACTAAGAAAGTCCAAGCCAGTGAGGGCACCCCTAAGGCAGCCTCAGCCAAGCTAAAGGAAAAATCACCCTCAGCCAAGCAGGCTAAAACGGTGCCATCTGCTTCTACAGGAAACCAGAAGGCTATTTCTACAGGAAGTTTAAAAATGGCTTCTACAGGAAGCCATAAACCAGCCACTACAGGGCTTTCTACAGGAAGTCCGAAAAAAGGACAGCAGAAGGAGAAATCAGCCGAAATTCTAGCTAGGGAGGTAGCAGTTGTGCTGACCACCCTAGGTACCTCTCCCAAGCCAAAGGAAAAATGAAAGAGGGAGACTCCTTTGTATTTTAAAGCAAGAAGGAGTGTGAGAATTAAGACTGGCAGACCCCAGCCTCCATCAAAAGAGCCAATCACAATTGTGGATACCCCTACCACACCAAGGGATAGGTCCCCCTCCAAGGCATCCATTACTTATGAGCGGGGGAGCCCGAAAACATCCTCATGGAGGGAAAGGATGGAGAAATTGAACTTGGAAGCCTCTCTACAAGATGCCGAGGCGGTTCTACAGGAAACTTTGGCTAGGCTGAAGGAAACTGAGCAGATGGAGGAAAGAGCAGCCAAGTCACCACAGGAGGAGGAGAAGATCGATGTCATCATGGAACCAAGCCCCCAGCCCAGCCTGGGCTCTTATTATAACTTTTTGGAGGCCGGAAAAATTATTCCTCAAAAATTCACAGTGCCACTGTTTCTAGCACTAGAGGAAGAAAGAGTACGAACCCACACTTGGATGAGGATCACTAAATCCAAGGGGGTAGCAGATATAGGGCCTCTAGAGGAAAGGCTCAAGGAAATACAAAGGGAGTTGGCAAGAGTACGGCATGTGGAAAGCTCCCAACATGCCAAGTTAAGAGAAGAGAATGAGTTGCTTAGACAGCAGCTACAACTACAGGGATAGAGGAAAGAAGACGACACAACAGCCAAGGACACCACAGTAAAACCTCAAGAAAAATAAGGAATGCAAGCTGTTCTTGAGGAAATAAAGCGGCAACTACAGGAAAGGGAATTGCAGGCAGGCATAGAGATACAATCTCTAAAACAGCAGATGCAAGAAAAGGAGGCACAACTGGCTTGCATGGTCAGTTGGGCAATGGAAGCTCTGCGATGTAGGCAGTCGGCCAAATCCTATGGCCTATACCTAAGGGATCAGTGGCTGCAATTCAAAATCAACACATTGGCACAAAGGGGTATCTCCCAAATCCAAAACCCCCAGCAGTTCATGGATTTATGTAACAGCAGTTTATCGGAAGATAAGGCTAAGTTTTCAGAGTTTTACCTTCATAATTTGGCCCTTCCAAACGTAACCTAGTGGGACCCCAACACAACAGTAGGGGACATGCAGCTGATGGCAATGACCTCATGGTTAAACCACAAAGAAAAGAGAGTGGCAGAGGTCAGAAATGTCATGGACCGAGAACTACATGAACCACTACTAATTAGAGCAGAGCCAGGGGACCCCATAGCATTGATATCCGCTCACCAGCACCTAGCAACCAACTCTAAGGCTTTATTAGAGTACATGGATCGGTAGGCTCAGGCCATAGCACACTTCGAGGATATGGAGTGATTATTAGGGGACAATTGTGTTCATGCTTGCACCCGTAGGTGGAACACATTGTCCCACAGCCTCAAAATCAGGGAATATCACACTCCAACTAGAATGAGGGAGGCCTTGGCATGAGTGCCTCTCTACAAGAAGTCTATGCAGAACCTCCAGGCCAGCTGGATAGGCCTCAAGCTAAGTCCACCTTTGCTTTTGGGATTGTTAGAAGGAGGCACAGAAGAAGAAGAGCATAAGTAGTGGGAAGAGGTGGAAAGGAAGGCTGAATTCCATGATAGTGAGGAGGATACTACTTCAGAAGCCTGGGATGTGAGGGTAGCGATTAAAGCAATGAAAGACGAGGAGCTGTACTAGTTGCTCAGAGGATGAGCAACCCTTTTAGCAGGGGGGTGATGATAAGCCCAAAATTTGGTAACTTGTTGGGCTCATTTGGCCTAATTATCCTTGTTCAGTCCTTGTTCAATCCTTCATTTTTCATAGCTTATGCATTATTTTTCAGTATGTTTATGTCATTTGTACGAATAAGGGTAGTCACTCTTCCTAGGTGGCTAACACGTGCTCATTTCAGGTTTTTTGACACATGTTGGAGCAAAACCGAGCAATCATGGGCTAGAAGACAACCAAGCTTGAGGTGAGGATTCGTAGGGGGGTTATCTATGGCATTAAATAGCCCTTCCTCGGGATCTTCACCCCCAACTCTGAGCTCCAAAGGCCACCAAAACCGGATCTAGAAGGCAACCAAGTAGATTTTGGAAGGGGCTATCTACTCACAGTTTGGACAGCCAAGTCCCATAGATTTAGGAGGCCAGCTAGGGCCCTCGTGGTGTATAAATGTTAAGGCCTCAGCCTTCATAAGGGAATTTTAGAAACCATTGCATATTTTGCACTACAGTGCTGTTAGCTTTACTTTGTTCTCATGTAGCCATTTTGGCATAACTCTTGACTGATGACTATTTTTTGATAATGAGAAGCAGTCTGATTTTATAGCAACTCTGAGTTTTCTATAGGAGCCATAGCTCTCAGGGTTGGGCCCAACCTGAGAGCCTAGGGATTCCTTTTTGTACTGTTACCTTTCCTTCATGCATCTTCGCTTTCCTTTTATGCATTTGAAACGTATTTCCGTTGGGCAGATTTAGTTGTGTTGGTTCACTATTTATGAATAGAATTGCTTCAGATGTTTAAAATAGATTGGTAGGATAATAACAAGAAAAAATCTCCAAGAAAAGGGTCAATAACACTCTCAGTTTCACCTCATCCTTATTGGATCAGGGGCTGGAATTGAAGAAACACTGCTGCCCCAAAAAAAACACTAGTTTGCTTGACCATGCAATCCTTAGTGTACTGTTTTTCATTTGCAGAAGTTAATTATGGGTTCAGATATCTGAAATGTTTCTTTGCATGATTGATGTACATGGTTTTCTTTCCAAATAAAGCTACTGTTCATTCGTTTTATTGACAGTTAGATTAGATTAGCTAGGACTTTGATTATTTGTAAGACTTTGTTGATTCAGTTAAATGTACACTGTGCAGGGCATCTCTATCACTCTCTCATCCGCCTAAGCTTCATCAGAGCCAGCTGCTCCATCTCCTAGCTAGGTTACTCATCTCACACCTGTCCTTTTGCCCACGTAACCCTACCTTCTTGCTCCATCATTGTCTTAGCCTTCTTTAAGCCAAGTCAGCCTTCTACACCCTCTCACCACTCCATCCACCAGTCCCTAGGTCACTCCAGCCCCCTATCCTACCTCCCTATCCATTCATGCATCTTCCCTCACTCACCCATCCTCTAAAATCCACTTTTTAAACATCCTGTAGAAATTTTTGAACATCCTGTAGAAATCTCTGAACATCCTGTAGAACCCCTGCAGACTTCCTGTAGAAGCTCACAAATGAGGTTTCTTGATAGCCAAACTTTGTGAAACTCTCCGAAAGGGTGTTAGGGACTCCTTAGACCCTCTCTGAACCTTCTCAATATTTTCCAAGCATTTCTCCTCCTTGATCCACCCCTGCACAGTAAAAAGCTAGTTAAAAGCACATGCATGATAATTCTAATAACTTATTCAAAAATACAAAAAGATGTTTTCTTCAGGTAGAGGTAGTCTAGACACATGTATTTTACCTTCATAGAAGTAATGGCATCCCTTCCAATAGTTTTCATTCTCTCCTTTGCATCAGTAGGACTAGCTGTAGAATTAGGGTTTGCTAGGGTTTGCGTTACTTTTGGCTTTCAGTTTCTTTCCGCAAGTAGATTAGCTTCCTTTGAGTTAGCTTTCATCCATCAGTTAAAACGCTTCTTCTAAGAGCTCATAGAATTTGGCTTAAGCCCCTAGCGGACTTGTGCCACCTGACCAAGTGACAGCTGCGGCAAGAGCTAGTACTTGTGCATACAGCACCGTCGCTTCCAAGTTTGTTACGAACTACTGGGTTGATAAAAGTAAAGAAGGGAGTCCCAGGAGTTGCAGCATTATTGCTGCAATACTAGAGCCCACCACTTACTTAACCATGTTTTACCATTATCGACCCTAGTTTGACCATTTATTTCCAAGGTGACTAAGGTTGAACCATGTTAATCATGGATAATCATTTATTACCATGATTAAACATGTAGACCACCTAACCATGTTTGGTAAGTGTTGCTTACGTTATGCATGTTGTCCATGGCTAAACATAGTGATTTGAAAATGAGATCTTAAATCAATATTAAGGTATTACAGACTCATGTGCAGGAATGCCTATATTATTTAGTGCAACGGATCGAAAAGATTACAAATAATATAGACAATGAATAGTTATAAAACATAATAAACACACACATCAACACAACAAAATAATCAATGAGTTCACCAGACTTCTTGGCTACGTCTCCTAGTCCAACTTTCAGTGTCGACCTCTATATTATGTCTTTAAGAGCACAATATACAAGTGTGAGCTCGAATAGAGTCTCAACACAATAGTGACAAAACAACAGGGATTTACTCGAAATCGTTGAGTCTAAAAGAGTGCACAGACTCTCCCTCTTTCTCTCTGTCTTCTGCTTTCTCTTACTTTCTTCTCTATCGCTGCTCTATGTTCTGCCATTGGATGGCTTTTAAGCCTATTAGCCCTGTCTGTTCGCCTTCCCTCCTCGAGCTTTTGGGCTCCCGACCCCTGTCCATTCATCTCACCTTTGAGCGTTAAACACTCATTGTAATAAATGCTTACAGATAGTATTTTACAAATGGAAGGATCTTTGGGCACGAGTGAAAATCCCTGAAAATACACTTCTCATTAAAAAATAGAAATACACCAAAACACAGAAAAACTTGACAAAACGCCGCATATCGGATTTCAAATTTTATAGTGCTGCATCTATAACCCTGTCAGGTCCGTAAAACAACTTGTTCATCGTCCACCGTTCAATCAGTGATCGATAATCCACGGCTAACAATCATTTAGGGCGGCCCACTTGCATGGAGATTACCCGCTTGAAAAAGCAGTTTTCTCTCTCCTGCGGTGTGCTACGTGTCGGCCGGTGTATGGAATTGGGCGTAGCCTCTCCAATACTGCTTACCGCCTGAAGCCCGCTCGAAATACCGCTTACCACAAAACTCAAATCCTTCACTGTCTTATTTCATAACTCCTTCAGGTTCGCCTGCGTTAATTCCTCCCTTTGGTTCCATGCGATGTGATATTGGTAGTTGATCTAGACCGTTGATTTGCGCGCTCGATCAATAGTTCACATTGTCTTGCTTGTATCGCTATCACATTTTTCTTAAGGCTAAGGCCCATTAGCACTACTTAGCTTTCTCCAATGTGATATCCCGATTTAGTCCTGGCCATTAATCTGGCTGATTTGACGGCTCCAGTGCAACGTTACTTCAACCTTTGCTTTACTTGGGTTTCCACCATTCTTTAGTGTTTTCCTTTGCGATAGTGTTTTCCGATAGTCAACATATATGATGACTTAGACTTAGAGGTTTGATACAAGATCCATTTTGGATCACGCCTTCCCACTGAAAAGCTTTTGGACCACCAAAAGTTGGTTTTTAGGCATTGATCAAGTGAGGATACAGCTCCCTCACTTGTTTAACTTCTATCCATCGTGCTTTTCTTGGATTTGAACCTTTGAGCCCTACTCTCAGGTACTCAACATCCCCTCAACACATAGTTCTCACCTTCCTATCCAGAACCATGTCTTCCTGTAACTCATTGAGATATTCAGGCAACAAATCCTCAATAAAAGGCAACTGACTTTGCTCTTTAGGATCTTCAATCGTTGATGGTTCATACGATCTCAATTTTTCTGCATTAATGACTGAATAGATCTATATATAAGCTGGAAAATCAAGGTGAAAATCATTTTCACCAATTTTATCAAGTATCTTGAAAGGTCCATACCTTATTGGTTTTAGCTTCTTACCTTCACCTTGCATTCTGTCTTTGTTGATGTACATCCAGACTTGATCACCAACCTGAAAACTATGTTCAGCCCGATGCTTTTCATGTCTTGCCTTGTACTTGGCTTGACTTCTTTCCAGCTGCTCCTATACTGCCTAGTGAATTTCCTCGAAGTGTTCAATGAACTTGGTTGCTTTGTCCACATCATTGTGTCCATCAACTGCTATGTCTTTACCAAAGACAAAATCCAAGGGAGACTTTGGTATAAAACCAAAACAAGTCTCAAAAGGAGATCCCTGAGTAGAAGAGTGCTTGGCACATTTGTAAGCATGTTGCACATAGCACAAATGCTCATCCCAAAGCTTGGGATGCTTGATGCAATAGCCTTTGAGCAACTAGATCACTGTCTTGTTGACCACTTCTGTCTAGCCATCTGTTGTGGATGAAATGTTGTGCTCTTCCTCAACCTATTGTTTATCAACTCCCATAAACTTGACCAAAACTTCCCAACAAATCGAGAATCTCGATCAGATACAATATAAGTGGATAACCCAAAATGAACCCATACATTCTGAAATAACAACTTTGTTGTTTGTTCAGCTGTAACCTACTTGTTGCATGGTATTAATATACACATTTTACTGAACCTATCCACAAAAACATACAAATAATCATTACCTTTCCTAGATTTTGGCAATCCACCAACAAAATCCATGGAAACACTTTCCCAAGGAAGAGAAGGAATTGGAAGTGGAGTGTACAAGCCTAATTTTCTATTACTTGGTTTGATTGTATCACACATAGTACACCCTTTGATATATCTAGAAACTGTCTCATGCATTCTTGGCCAATAACAGAACCTTTGCAATTGTGCAACTATTTTACTTACACCAAAATGACCTGATATTAGAGAAGTATGTGCTTCTCAGATTATGTTAACTCTTTCAGTTTGTGGAATGCATAAACTTCCCAAATGATATAAGAGTTGGTCCTTTACATAATAATCTAATTCTTCTACTTGCTTGCCATGACTTAAAGTTTCATATATATCTTTAAAATCTACGTTTTGAGCATATTGTTCAATGTAACTTTCATGCATTACTGAGTTATGCTTAAGTATAATAGATGCATTTATGATTGGTCTTGACAACATATTTGCAACATTATTGTGTATTCCCTTCTTATATCTGATGACAAGATGAAATTGTTGTAGAAAACCCATCCACCTATAATGTCTTGATTGCTGCAATTTAGTTTGTGAGTGCAAATATTGAAGTGGTTGATGATCTGTATGTATGATTGTTTATTTACCCATTAGGTAATGTTTCCACTTTTTCACACTTTGTACTAATGCATACAATTCTTTATCATATGTGGGATAATTAACTACTGCAGAAGTAAATGTCTCATAATGATAGCATATGGGCTTTCCGTGTTGCAACAACACTGCTCCCAAGGCATAATCACTAGAATTTGTCTCAGTCTCAAATGGATGTTGAAGATCTAGCAGTGCTAGAACTGGTGTTGTACTGATTTTCTCTTTTAAGGTGTCGAAGGCTTTTTGTTGTTTCCCTCCCCACTGAAACACCTATTTCAATCCTGTTAAAGCATGTAATGGAGCTGTAATCAATGAGAAGTTAGCAATAAACTTTCTCCAGTTTTGTGCTACCCCTAGGAAACTCCTAACCTCTATGGCAGATTCGGGTTTAGGCCAGTTCATAAGGACTTCAACCTTAGAGGGATCTATCTTCAATTCACCACCCCCTACAATATAACCCAAATAATTTAAAGATGTTCTACCAAATTCACATTTTTACAGTTTTACATAAAGATTTTCTTTTTTTAAAACATCTAAATTCTGCTTTACATGCTTTACATGGTCTTCCCATGTCTTACTAAAAACAAGAATGTCATCTAAATAAACAATTACAAAGTCATCAATAAATTGTATGAGTACATCATTCATAACTCTCATAAATGTAGCAGGAGCATTAGTTAAGCCAATAGGCATAACCAACCATTCATAAAGTCCTTGCTTTCTCTTGAAAGCAGTCTTCCATGCATCCTGTTTTGCAACTCTAACCTGATGATAACCACTTCGCAAGTCTAACTTAGAAAAGTAAATTGCTTCTTTCAATTGATCTAATAAATCATCAACATGAGGAAGAGGATAATGATTCTTGATCGTTATTTTATTTAGTGCTCTATAATCATTGCACATTCTCCACGAACCATCTTTCTTTCTCATCAACATGATTGGAGATCCACATGGTGATGTGCTTGGTCGTATAAACCCTTTATTGAGCAACTCCTGTACCTTCTTCTTTATCTCTACATTCTCTAAAGCTGATAACCTATACATTCCAATGTTAGGTAATGGAGCATCTTGCTGCAAATAAATATCATGTACTATCTCTCACTTGGGTGGCAGACCTTTTGGTTGTTGAAATAAAACATCATACTTTGAAACAACTTTAACTAAATCAACTTTTTGTTTAGAATCATAGCCTTCAAATGCAATGGATTTTTCAGGATCCTTTTCCTTTACAACCATTAGTAAAAATTTCTTACTTGAATTCACAATTCTTTTCATCTGCCCTGAATTTATGAGAAAATAGTTACCTTTGAGTTTATGAGCTCTTACAATGTATTCTATTCCATTTTTAGTGAGTTGGTACTTATTCTAAGCTCTATAGAAATTATATTTCGTATCATACAAGTATGGAGTTCCCAAAACAATACCACATATATCCAATGGAACTATATCTAACTCAACCTCATCTACAAATGTTGATCCAATAGCAAACCTAAGTTTACATTTTCTCGTTACTTGTAGCTTTGTTTTATCACACACCAAACCTAATGGATATGGCTTCTCATGAGGTTTTGTTTGTAATCCCAACTTCTTTACAATTGTTTCAGAAATCAAATTTACTTGTGATCCACTACCAAATAAAGTATCAATCTTATTGTGGTTGTAAATTAATCTAATATGGAAAAGCTCATTTCTTTCCCTCTCATTAATTTCATTATCAACAAATTGTGCAGAATTACTTGTGGATGCTTCAAAATCTTTACCTTTAATACCTGTGGTTGTAATTGTTGTTTCATTGCCTAAATCTGATCCCAAGTCCTACTGAATAGCTGCAGCATTCTTTTTCTTCTTTCCATCGAACTTCATAGGTTTCAGTTCTAGATGCAAAAACCAGCAGTGTGCCTCATCATGTCCTTCTTTCTTGCAATGAGTGCATGAAGGTTTATCCTTATTTACAATGTTTGCTTTCCTCTCCTTCCATTTCAGTTTCTTCTTTTCCTTACTCTTGCTTAGAGAATATTTAGATGATCCCCCAACCTCTAGCTTCTAGATGTTTTGCTTGAACTAATGTACATCATCTAAGCTAGTGGTATTAAACATGAGAATAGTATGCTTTAAATAGCTATGAAGACCACCTATATACTTTAATAAAGTCTCAGGTGAATCTAATGATATACCTAGAGTTAAAGCTCTCTTTCTGAATTCCTAAGTATAACTTTGTACACTTTGACCTTTCAACTGACGAAGAGTTTGCCAACTCATCATTTCTTGCTGCATGTAAGCTAAAGGATAGAATTGATTTTTGATAGCAGAAACAAATTCATTCCAGGTAGAAATGATTTTACCATGTTTTTGCATATCAGCTTGTGTCTTGCCTTCCCACCATACTAGTGTAGTTCCTCCAAGTCGAAGGCTAGCTAGTTGAATATTCTTCCTTTCTGAATCAACATTCTACCCTGCAATACACATCAATTTGTCTTATCCAATTATCTAGCTTTTCTGCATTGAGTTCTCCATCATAAATTGGAAAATCAAACTTCACATCTAATTTGATTAAGGAAGTTTTATTCTTTTTCTTAGAAGAGCTAGAAGATGATGAGGATGATGAAGGTGATGATGGAGGAGATGGTGGAGAAGGCATTTATCCTTTTCGTTTTCCTTCTGGAGGGATAACTAGAAAAGGTTCCTCTTCTCCTTTGTCTGGTTTAGGTGTTGAAGTGCTTTCACCTCGACCCTTCTTAAATTATAGATACATATCTTCCACCATGGCTTGGAGTGCCTTAAAAATTTCTATAAATTGAGATTCTGATCCCAATGGAGCTTCTTCAACCATTCTCCTCTAAGAATAGACTCTTCCAATCTCTGGATTAGTCTCAACAAGTTCTCCTTCTTCTAGTCTGAGCTTTAATCTAGTTAGCATTCAAAATCTAGCACAAGCTTGTCTAACCTTAACAAAACAAAAACCAAATGCTCTGATACCACTTGATTTGAAGATGAGATCTTAAATCAATATTAAGGTATTACAGACTCATGTGCAAGAATGCCTATATTATTTAGTGCAATAGATCGAAAATATTGTGAATAATATAGACAATGAACAGTTATAAAACATAATAAACACATATACCAACACAGGAAAATAATTAAGGAGTTCACCAGACTTCCTAGCTACATTTCCTGGTCCAGATTTCAGTGTCGACCTCTATACTATGTCTTTAAGAGAATAATATTACAAGTGTGAGCTCGAATAGAGTCTCAACACAACAGTGACAAAACAATAGGGATTTACTCGAAATCCTCAAGTCTAAAAGAGTGCCCAGTCTCTCCCTCTTACTCTCTGTCTTCTGCTTTCTCTTTCTCTCTTCTTTGTCGTTGCCCTCTGTTCTGCCATTGGATGGATTTTAAGCCTATCGGCCTTATATGTTCGCCTTCCCTCCTCAAGCTTTCGGGTTCCTGGCCCCTGTCCGTTCATCTCCCTTTTGAGCATTAAACACTCATTGTAATAAATTCTTACGACACTAGACAGTTGTTTACAAATGAAAGGATTTTTGGGTGCGGGTGAAAATCCCCGAAAATACACTTCTCGTTCAAAAACGGAAATACACCAAAACACAGAAAAACCAGACAAAACACCGTATATCAGATTTCAAATTTTATAGCGCCACATCTATAACCAGACCCTATCGGGTCTATAAAATAGCTCGTTCATCGTCCACCGTCCGATTAGTGATCGATAATCCACAGTTGACAATCATTTCAGGTAGCCCACTTGCAAAAAGATTACCTGCCATAAAAAGTGGTTTTCTCTCTCCTTCGGTGTGCTACATGTTGGCTGGTGTATGGAATCAGGCGAAGCCTCTCTAATATTGTTTACCACTTGAAGCCTACCCAAAATACTGCTTACCAAGGAGCTCAAATCCTTCACTATTTTATTTCATAACTCCTTCGGATCCACCTACGTTAAGTCCTCCCTTTGGTTCCATGCGATGCGATATTCGTAGTCGATCTGCACACTCAATCAACAGTTCTCATTGTCTCGCTTGTATCACTATCGCATTTTTCTTAAGGCTAAGGCCCATTAACACTGCTTGGCTTTCTCCGATGCGATATCCTGATTTAATCCGAGCTGTTGATTTGGCTGATCCTACGGCTCCGGTGCAACGTTACTTCAACCTTCGCTTTACTTGGGTTTCCGCCATTCTTTAGTGTTTTCCTCTACGATAGTGTTTTCTGATAGTTAACATATACGAGGACTGAGACTTATAGGTTTGATACAAGATCCATTTTGGATCACATAGTTTGACCAAGTTCATTATGGTTGAGCTTGTTGTTTACTATGGTTGACCATGGATGAAAAAGTTGACCAAGTTTGGTCATGGTAAACCATGGATGAACACGATTGACCTACTTCAATACCATTGACCATGGATAACCAAGATAACTATATTTAACCATCATTGAAATTGGTTTCGTTTGTCACATTGCAACATGAATATTTATTTGATGCATTACAATGTCATTTTTTGTTGCTCTAATTATGACATAATTTTGTGTTTGCCACATTGTGACGTTGATTTTTATTTGTGACATAATGTCACCAATTTTTGTTTGTCACTTTATTATGTTGATTTTTTTTGTCACATTGCAATGTCAAATTTTTTGAAATTGCGGTTGACCATGGTCATAATTGTCTAACTATAGTTGACTATGATTGATTATGGTTTATCATGGTTGATTATGTTTAACCACGTAAACAATGGTTAACTTTGGTTTGACCAAGTGCACCCTTGTTGACCATAATTGACCATAGTAGCCTGTTTTGATCATGCATGTCCATGTTAATTATGGTTTTACCATGGTAGACCATGTATTACCATGGAAAAACTTAATTTACCATGTTGTCCATTAAATATTATGGTTGACTATGGTTGACCATTGATCAACAAACTAAATCATGGTTGAGCTTTGTTTACCATAATTGAACAAGGTTGACTATTGTTACACTTAGTGACCATGTTTGGTCATGGTTAAACTTTCTTGAATATACATGACCATGGTTGTAATTATTTAACTATAGTTGACTATGATTAATTATGTTTGATTGTAGATAATTATATTTGGCCATTCTAACCATGATTGATGATGTTTGGCCTTGTATACTATGGTTGTCCTTGGTTTGATGATGTGTGAGCCTGGTTGAGCATGTTCTCTCTGGTTGACTATGGTTTTCCATAGATGAACATTACCAACCATGGTAATGCTTATTTGAACATGTTTAAACAATGTTCATAATGGTTAAACTTGTTGATTGTGTTTGACCATGGTTAAACTTGTTTTTACCATGTTTTAACATGATTAATAGTAGTTTGAACATGTTTGACTAAGGTTGAACTTGGTGATCATGTCTGACCATCGTCAATTATGGTAAAATATGGTTTAACTTGTTCAACGATGGTTGAGTATGATTGAGCTAATTTGACTATATTTGGCCATGGTTGAGCTTGTTTTATCACACTTGACCATGGTTGAGCATGGTCAACCATGGTTGATTATGTTGTTCGTTGTAATGCAGCGATGTTTATTTTTTTTCAAATTTTATAGCATTTATTATTCATTACATTGTGACATTGTTTGTTCTTCATGACATTGTAATGTCATTTTCTCCTCAACACATTTTGATGCCATGACATTGCAATGTTGTTTCTTATTTGTCACACTATGATAATGTTAGTTTTTTGTCACATTTCGACATCATTTTTTATTCATCACATAATGACAATGCTTTTTTTTTGTCATATTATCATGTTTTTTTCTTGTTCATCACATAAGGAAATTTCTTGTTCATTGCATGGTAACATCATTTATTTCCAATTGCAACATAATTCTTGGTTCACCACATTACTACATTATTCGGTGTTCATCACATTGTGACATTGCAATATGACATCTTCTTTTGTTCATCGCAATGTGATGTTGATTCTGTTTTACACACTGCAACATTGATTTTTTTTGTCACATTGCAACATCATTTTTGTTTGTCAACATTACCTATAAATGATTATGGTCAACCATGGTCGATGATGATGCCTATGGTGACTTTGTTCACCATGACATAATTGAACATGATGCCCATGTTGATTATGGCTGACCATGTTAAGTATGTTTGTCGTATGTTAACTATATGACATTTTTTTCCTATTCTACTCGAGGCAATATTCATTATTCATTACATTGCAATATCACTTTTTGTTTGTTACATTATAAATAATTATAATATATTTATTAATGTTCTAAATTTTTTAATGTTATAATATAGATATAAAACTTATATTAAAAATTACAAATATTACAATATTATATATATGAACATATATTACAAAAAGAATACATGCACATGTATATATTATATATTATTTATTATACCAAATTAAGGTATCCATTATTTATAATATATTAAGATATAAATTAAAACTAAAACTTGCATACAAATTTTAAAAAATATTATATATTTATAAACGTAAATATATATGGTAAAAGGAACTCATAATATAAATATTAAACTGACATGAACACATATATTTGCATCAAGAGGCGCTAGACTCTAGCTTAATATGAGAGAGATGTTGTTTTGTAATGTTACATTTAAAAATAATAAAATAATACTTATATTAACAAATTAAAAAATAATATTCAAAAAAATCAATGTCCATCATAAATAAAATTCTTCTATTTCAACCTTAATTTTACATCGACTTTATATAGAGAGATAAAATAGTTAAAAACTAAAAAAAAAAAAAGGAAATAATTTACTTTTTAGTATGAGTGAGATATGTAATCCATTCACTACTTAATATGGAGTTGATAGATGACATGTAAAATTAGTATTATTGATATTATATGATGTGTAATTCGTTCTATGTTTAGTTGACAT
Source organism: Pinus tabuliformis (assembly GCA_031772625.1). Classification (NCBI taxonomy): domain Eukaryota; kingdom Viridiplantae; phylum Streptophyta; class Pinopsida; order Pinales; family Pinaceae; genus Pinus; species Pinus tabuliformis. The sequence goes on along the minus strand of CM062818.1, from coordinate 484,110,894 downwards.
GTATTTTTTTTTGGTGATTAGAAGAATCAACAAATAGGTCAGTGTTGTACTCGCGTGACATAGGGTCAATTCCAATTGCTACCACTATAAATTTTAGGAATATGTGTAGGCATCTTATTGCACAATGTTGGGCGCGGGATCCCCCAAGGGAAGTTTTAGGGCTTAGAGCCTAGATTTTGGTCCAAGTTTTATAATTCTAATGTAAAGACTCTGAATTTTGTGGGCACGGAGCGCGTAGTTGTAAAAGAGTCATATGGTTGTCCGCCCTTATTTTGAAGATGTACCAATGGTTCACAACCATGGGATTGTATAAATAGATCAAAGCTCTAAGTAGTTAAGGCAGCTAATCTAATCTCATAATATCTAAGGAATGATGATGTATGTGAGATAGATCTGAAGTGTAAAGTCTAGTTTTGGGGTTGTAGCTTAGGAAAAGGCTCTGTAGCAGAGTGCGTAGAGGCCTAGTAGTCCGCAGCTGAGTGCGCGGACCCCTACAGCTGAGTGCACAGGGCAAGTCGAGTCTGTAATCAGTTGAAGTATTAACAAAGAGAAGTTTCTAACAATTTTGTGTCTTTATTTCTTGTTTTATGCATCTGTTATATTGGGTATGAATTTCACTTCTTATGCTTATATGATGTGCAAATGTGTATAATTGTGTTGATTAAGTGAACGTAAGTTGGAATATCTGTTTACGCGAAGATAATTAAGATCTGTTAATAAGATAAGTAAGATATTCAGTCTAGGTTGGGAAATAGCGCAATTCATTGCCATAGTAGCGCGAAAGCACCTCAACCCCTAGTTAGGGCTGCGCGAAAGATGATTGTAACACTTTGCGAAGGTATCGAAGGGTGGAACAAAGCGCGAAGCCACCTGCACGAAGGCAGGCATAGTTGGACTAAACCGACATCACAAACATCTCAAGGGTGTGGAAACTTGGCTCTAGCATCCCCCATACTGCTTTGGGTGAGACTTCAGTCCGTGCTCTGTCGGTTGATGACGAAAGGTCTAGTAGTGTAGGGATTTGTTTGGCTAAATAACTCTAAACCTGGGTCAAGCCCCCATAAGCCAACAAATGGTTCCATTGCCCGAACCGGAATATGCATGCGAGATGTGTGATGTCGTATCATTGGAATCCAACTAAGAAAGAAATCAAACGCTGGTTGGACAGAAGAATTCACGAGTTCGCAGTGCAGGAGAATAGAAACCCACGACTATCAAAATAAGAGTGGTTATAAAACTACCTATATACGGAGATCCACGAAATATTTTTCACATCCTTCCCTGCTGAACTATACGTGTGGATCGCGAAGCTAGCAGAAAGCCAAGGAAGGTGGAAACTTGACGGTCCTATTGTGTGGAACGCATAGCTAGTGTGAAGGCTGGAAGCATCGGAGGATAAGATCGTGTGCGTCGTTCATCATTAGCTCAATTGTATTATAGGAGGAGTCCTTACTGAGTTTGTGGTTGACACCTCAGTCAGCTATAGCGAGCCAAAGTGACGCTTTCTCAAAGGACAGCGAGGTAAGTACGTAAAGTCTTTAAATACTTGGATTAAAATTTTGTTGTGAGAAAAGTGGGTTATGCAGTTACCTTGATGTTCGGGGCTATGTGAAGCGAAAAGGTTTATAGCAACGAAGGAGATAAGGATCTAGAAAATAGCCCCTTAATTTCACCCCTGCAACGAGATGAGGAATAGGTTGTGAAGGTCTCTCCGTGAAGTGTTATTCAGCTGATAAGACAAAGAATTCCATGAATACCACCTCCACCCACACCACCACCGACTTCACCGCCATCACCTCCATCTTCACCCGTACCAACTCCACCACCACCGTGATTTAGTATGGCAAACACAGTGAAGCTGCTTGTGTTCAAAGGTTTGGGAAATGAGGATCCAGACCAATTCTGGTTCATTGTAAGGGTTGTATAGGAAGTGCAAGGTGTTACAGATGACCATATAAAGAAAGCGACACTGGTTAGCACCCTGCAAGATCACGCGCTGACTTGGAATATTAAATACTCTGATGATAACCCAAATGCGAGTCACAGAGATCTAAATAGTGCTAAATAGAGAATTTAGCAAGCCTAAGTCTAAAGCGTAGTCGATTGTGGGATTCAAAGAAATCACGATTCTACTAGGCGAGACTCCTTGGGAACTAGATCAGAGACTAAAATGTACGATCTGCGAAGCCAATATGAATCTGACAGACGGACATCATCACTAGTGGTTTGTAGCTTCGCTACTATCACATTTAAGGAGTGCGTTATCGCAGCAGGAGATAACAACTTAGGCAGAGGCCTTAGATATTTCTATGAGGCTTCATGAGACCCCGGTGTAGGATCCCAACCTAGAGTTCAGCAGATCCACACGCAGTTGAAAAATATGTGCCTTGAGATGCAGAGTCTGAAACAAGATAGGACGGTTCAACTAGAAGTGTGCAAAGAAGTATGATGCATGAAATGCAAGAGTCAGGGTCATGACAAAGACCACCGCCTGGTTTGTACAAATTACCTTACAGGAGGAGGACCAATGCCTTTAAGGCCAAAGGCTCAAGAAGGACCTAGCGTGGTGCCTGCTTTGTGGTGCGTTCTCTGTCAAATAGCCAAAAAACATGCACGGAAAATTTTCACTTATTACAGAAGTATACGCAAAATTTGCAACAGCTGTTTTGCGACTCTTTTAGGTCAATGGGACATGACGAGTGTACTTGCAAAAACTATGAATTGATGATGGATAGAACTCCCACCTATAGAGTTCAGGCCAAAACGTGGCCCCTTGACCAGAATGCAAGAATGGCACAGACAAGATTTCAAGCGTGCGGATGAGGCCGAGGCGAAGGAGGACCTAAAAGAGGTTGAGGACAATTGATTTGTTACAATTGCGGAGGGCTAGGACACTATGCTCGCGTTTGCACGAATCCAACGCGCCCGTCGTGCAAGTATTGCATGCCATTTGATAATGAGACAGAATATTGTCCTACACTGATAGCGAGGATACGCGACAAAGGAGCACTACTGCCTCCCCAAACTCAGAAATTGTAGATGATGAGGTCTGGGTCATGTGAGGAAGACCCAAACGTAAACATTGTGCTCCAAAGTGGAATCGTGGTGGGAGTAGACAAAGGAAAACAACCAGAAGATAGTAAAGCTTTGGCGAAAGAAGTTGAGTTTGATTTGGAGCGTGCTCGGGAAACCTTCATGGAAGCTAAGAAGAGCTACGCTGATGCCTCCACTTCAGGAAGCAAAGATAAATTGGAGCTGGAAATGGACCCATATATGCTCACAACATTTCTGGAAACCTGTATGAAGCTACTGCGTGACAGTGGGCTGTGAAAGGGTTACAGGAACTCATCAACAGATGCGTTGGGACCGCGCTAGGAGAACCGCACGTAGTCCAGAAGATCAGAAAACATAAAACAATGATGGGACGAGAAATGATACTTATCGCGCAGATCAAAGAATATGAGATGGATCAAGTCATTTTGGATTTGGGATTGGATGTGAATGTTCTGCCAAAACAGACATGGGAGCGAATGGGAAGACCTATGCTGCAATGGTCTCTAATTCAATTAAGAATGGCGAATCAAATGAAACTAATACCCATGGGGCGATTGCAGGGAATAACTGTGGATAATGAGGGAGTGAGCATGCTAGCAGACTTTTAAGTAATAGAGATTGTTTATGATATCAATCCCTACCCTGCGCTCTTGGGAATTGATTGGGCTATTGATATGAATGGGGTAATTAATCTGAAGAAGCAGAAAATGATCTTTGAGTAGAAGTCACTGCATGTAATTATACCCCTAGACCTTGCTGAAGGATCGTGCTATACAGAGCCGATTCGTGACTATGAAAGTGATGATGATCTAGATTGTATCTATAAGATAACAATGTGAGACCAAGATTGGGTAAATCCCACCATGGATGGGCGAATTGTAGAAATTTCACCGTAGATTAAACTGATTATGCAATGTACTAAAGCAAAATACTTAATCTACTTCTACAATCAAACTTGCAGAAGCTTAATTGATTTTGAGAAAGATCAAATAGAACACATATAACAGAGAAGAAGATTTAATCACATATGAAACACAAAAGCATACTCTGGGGAAAGCCTCAGCTAAAAACCCCACTATATATATTATCATACAAGTGGAAATATCTTAGGAATACACAAAGCTTTAGTGCTCAAGCTATCCAGCTCTCAGTACAATCCCTCATTGTTTCTCATAGACAGAATAGACAACACATATTCCTTCCTTTTGGTCCACCAAGCCTCCTATTTCCTTGCGCAGTTTCTCTTAGGTCCTTAAGCTGCCACCTGTGTGTAATAATCCCTCACACACTGCTTAGACCTCTGAAATAACTGCACAATCTGAACGAGTTAATTCCTTCTGCATGGATGAGTTTCCTTTATAGGAAAATTCCTCCAACTGATAGTACATTGTCCATTCCTTTAATCTCAACTGGGTCTTTCTCTGAACTGAGATGTATGAGTTATTTATGAGAGAATATTCAGTTGTCTGGAGAACACTAGTTGCATGCATGCATGCATTAACTGACTGAACTGACAATTAGCTCCTCAAACTATTTGCAACTAATTTAAGTGGACTTAACTCAGTTAACAGAGCTAACTAATTACAACTCAAATACAACTCATCCTTATCTCCTTAATTAAGGGATGACTTCCTCAATCAAAGGGATAACTGTTGCATGTCTTCACATAGACTTCATGTATGATTTTCTCAAACTAATTAACTCAAGATGAAGTAATTAATTATTTTTCAAATAGTTGCTGAGACCAAATTCGAATTTTAATTCTCAATTTTAATTCAAGGACTAATTAAAATTGGAATCTATCCCGAAATGCTATTTATAGCAATGCTATTTTTAGCATTTCTATTTTTTGTTATTTCCAACAGAATTGGAGTATATCCTGAAATGCTATTTATAACAATGTTATTTTTAGCATTTCTTGTTGCTATTTTCAACACTCCCTCTCAACATGAAAGGCATTCAACCCGAACCCGATCCTGAACCTTTGGAATTTTTTTGCATGCAACACTTCTCTCAAGTGTTGTTGCTCCAGCAACTCTAGGAATACATAATATATCCAACCTGAATCATAATGATGCCTCTGTCATCAAAGTCTCTGACTGTTATTTCCACTGTCAACTGAAAACTTTGTACCTCTGTGCTCTTCAGTATCTGACTACTCTGGCCTCTGTCACATTGATCTCTGACTGCATCAATCACATTGATTCCTCCTGCTGCATCCATGTTGTTGTTGGTATTGTCTCCCAGCACTGCATCTGCACTGCACCTCCTCTCATAATGTTGCATCGTGCTTCCCACTACTGCAATGCAACTCAGTTACTGAGAAGTAAGTAACTGATCTCCCAATTGACCTCCCTGTTGGGCTAAAAACACCCTTTGATGTTGAAGCTTCCTCTGCCGCTCCATTCGCATCTATCTCTACCCACATAGCCAGTCCTGCTACTCCTCGTTGGGGCTCCCGTAGCAAGGTCTAATCAAAGAGCATGGGTATTTCAAGGATCCTGCCCCTATTTCATCCTTCTTAGGACTATCACTTCATTGCCCCACCTCACACCTAGAGGTATGGCTGCATGTGATCCCTCTGCCCACTTGGCTCGAAATTCCCCCCTACTGGAGGTCTCTGCATGAGTGGATGCCTCCATTCGGTCTCCTCTCAGCATCTCCAATTGTGTCTCCTCCACAATTGTTTGAGACTTCTTCTCGGACTACATGTTGAGAGGTAATTTACTCCCCCTCTGAACCACCAAGTATCTAACCTTTGCCTTGCTCCTCAAGGCTTTGCATGCATCTTGTACCTCAAGTGCATACAAGTTCTTGGCTAACACACCAATCTGTTTCATCTTTCTCGCCGTCAGGAAATTTTATGGAAAAAGAGCTGATTTTAAATCAGCGATATCTCCCTCATCCGAACTCCAATTCAACGAATTTTTTTTTGAATTTGGGTCTTTTTCTGCAAGGAATCGAGATCTGCTATTTGTTTATGAAAATTTTGCACAAAAAATTTCAAATATGCTCTGAAAATGCGCGGCCCAATTTTTTTTTTTTTTACTTCGAATTTTTTTCTTCATATATTTTTCACTACTTCAATCACCTTTGCTCTGATACCATGTATAAATTTCACTGTAGATTAAACTAATTATGCAATGTACTAACGAAAAAAACTTAATCTACTTCTACAATCAAACTTGCGAAAGCTTAATCGATTTTGAGCAAGAACAAGTAGAACACATACAATAGAGAAGAAGATTCAATCACATATGAAACACAGAATAATACTCTGGGGAAAGTCTCAGCTAAAAACCCCGCTATCTGTATTATCATACAAGTGGAAATATCTTAGGATTACATAAAGCTTTAGCATTCAAGCTATCCATCTCTCAGTACAATCCCTTATTGTTGCTCATAGACAAAATAGACAACACATATGCCTTCCTTTTGGTCCTCCAAGCCTCCTATTTCCTTGCATAGTTTCTCCTGGGTCCTCAAGCTGCCACCTATGTGTAATAATCCCTCACACGCTGCTCAGACCTCTAAAATAACTGCACAATCCTGAAGGAGTTAATTCCTTCTACATACATGAGTTTCCTTTATAGGAAAATTCCTCCAACTGATAGTACATTGTCCCTTCCTTTTATCTCAACTGGGTCTTTCTCTGAACTGACATGCATGAGTTATTTATGAGAGAATATGCAGTTGTCTAGAGAACACTAGTTGCATGCATGCATGGATTAACTGACTAAACTCACAATTAGTTCCTTCAACTATTTGGAACTAATTTAATTGGACTTAACTCAGTTAACTGAGCTAACTAATTACAACTCATCCTTATCTCCTTAATTAAGGGATAACTTTCTCAATCAAAGGGATAACTCTTGCATGCCTTCACATAGACTTCATGTTTGATTTTCTCCAACTAATTAACTCAAGATGAATTAATTAATTATTTTTCAAACAACTGCTGAGAGAAAATTCAAATTTTAATTCTCAATTTTAATTCAAGGACTAATTAAAATTGGAACGTATCCTGAAATGTTATTTATAGCAATTCTATTTTTAGCATTTCTATTTTTTGCTATTTCCAACAAAGTTGGACTATATCCTGAAATGTTATTTATAGCAATGTTATTTTTAGCATTTATTGTTGCTATTTTCAACATGAATTACATGGGAGCGCGAGAGTTCCTACACTTCGGATTGTGATGAAGAAATAGAACGATGGAAGAATCGGTTACATGAGGTAACTACACTAAATTGCAATATGATGACTAGGTCGTTGAATTGCGTATCGACAGAAGTAAGAGATCTGCCTACTTATGATGGTTTGAATGAGGTAGATACCTTCTTGGATGCATTTGAAAGGGAGGTGACAAAAAAGCAACGCTTCCAGGTCTTGGATTGGGTGATGTCTGCTACGCCCGCGAGATGGTGGGGTACGCACAAAGGAAGTTTTGATGATTGGCGCGAATGTAGGAGGATGATGAGAGTATGATTTGGGAAGCCTAAGGTGCGACAGACAGATAAGTACAATGGACAAGATGATCTGGACGTGCATCTAGCCAAATGGACGCAGGCCTATGGGAAAGAGCCCCAACTTGTGCTGATGTGTATGTACTCCGCATTGAAGTACTTGGTCAATAAGCCTGTGTTTGGGGGGTGCATCTACAGATGGCTTTTATTGTTCCAGGAATATGATTTTGAAGTTGTTGTGAAGCCCAGACGATTGAATGTGGGACCAGATCACCTGCCGTGCATCAAGATAGGGGAAGAACCTACTAATTTGGAGGAAGGATTACCCGACGCGCAACTCTTTGCTATGCACATAGCAGATGGACATTTTGAAGACATAATTCACTTTCTAACAAATGGAAATACGTCAGAAGGATATTCTGTCCAGCAAAAGAAGGAATTAGTGGTGCGCGCGACAAATTGTTTTGTCATTGCTGGGCATCAATACAAGATGGGGAATGATGAAATACTGCGAAGGTATGTAATTGAATTTTAATGAAGGAGCATCCTTGCGGACACTCATGGGGGTGCTACGAGAGGACATTATGCAGGGAGAGAAACCGCGTAGAAAATTCTACACGCAGGGTTGTGGTGGCCAACCCTTCATCAGGATTCAAAAGCATATTGCAGGGCTTGTGATGTACGTCAAAGAATAGGTAAGCCGTCGCGGAGGGATGAAATGCCTTTGAATCCACAAATGACATTGCAACCTTTCGAAAAGTGGGCAATAGACTTTGTAGGACTTATTCAGCCTCAAGGAAAGACAGGCACAATGTATATTATCACTGCAACGGAATATTTGACTCGTTGGGCAGAAGCACCGCCGGTGAAGGATTGCACAGGTGTGACTGCCGCGAAGTTTTTATTTGAACATGTCCTGACGCGATTTGGATGTCCAAAGATCTTAATGAGTGATCATGGTACACACTTCTTGAATGAAACGATCAACGCGCTAATAGAAGAGTTTCAGGTGTATATTTAGAAGAGCACACCGTATCACCCATAGGCTAATGGGATAGTAGAAGCATTCAAAAAAGTACTAGAAACTACGCTGACCAAGGTATGCAATGTGCAGCGAAGTGATTGGGATCTACACATACCTACAGTGTTATGGGCTTCTCGAATGACATGCAAGAAGCTGATGGGGCAGACACCTTTTAGGCTTGTCTATGGGGTGGAAGTCATAATGCCTATGGAATACAATGTGCCTATACTGTGCATAATAGTGCTCACAGGTATGACGGATTGCGGAGCCCTGGAGAAGAGGCTTGCATAGTTGGATGAGCTTGAAGAAGAATGATTTTTGGCTGGATTTCACCAGCAAGTCAAAAAGAGGCGCTACAAGGCATGGCACGACTAACATATTAAGCTATGCACCTTTAAGGTGAATGATTTGGTGCTACTGTATGATAGTAAGTTTGATGAATTTCCAGGGAAACTCAGAATGCATTCGTTGGGGCCATACGTTATTAAGGAGATTACCGATGGTGGCGCGGTCTAGCTGCTTAAGTTGAATGGAGAACTCTTCCCAGGAAAAGTAAATGGAAGTCGTTTGAAGCCATACACAGGTGGCCTGGCCATCTGACTAGCCGACAGAAGAATAGTCTTAACACTCTAGGCAGCTGAAAGGAGGCACGTGATTATAAACTACTATGCCCGGGAACTGCGTGATGTCAGGACTCTGTGCAGTAGCGAAGTGTCCCAAGGTCCGCAACAACGCGAGGAAAGCTGCACTGCCACACGAGTCAGCCGAAAATTGATTGTTAAAGTCACTATCCACGATGTGACGCTTGGTTTGAGGCCAAATGGAGCATGCGATAGGCATTTAAGGTGAACTTTATGGGCTAGATTCTTGAAAATCTGCTGTTAATCTAGCATTAATGGACTGAATGTGGGGGGAATGGTCAAATTCAAATTCAAAAGGTGCTATAAATTACAAGTTCCTCTCCAGCAAACAACACTTGGAAATTTGAGTACTGAGTTGTTGCGCGCTCAGATATTCATGAACTGAGACTTATTTGATATTCTGAAAGCGAATTCGTTGCTTGAGCAATTACCAGAGACATTGAGATAACTATGGAATCGCATTATGACAGCACCCGAAGAAGCCATGGATATTGGAGCAATGACAGCCGAGGAAGCCGCGCGGGCAATTGTGGAAGTAGAAGCCCCAGAGAACACCTGAATAATCACAGAGGTCCCTAAATCACCGCGCAAGATGAGACCTAAGAAGGACAAACAGGCCATGGTACCTATGCGCGTCTTTCCCAGGAATCCATCGAGGGCCAAGCTCACAATGGAGGAAAAGGAGAAGGCTATCAATTTGGAGGCCGATGAGGAGGAAAAGTTTGAATAAATCCTAGTGGAGGAGGAGGATGTAGAGATGGAAGTCAAAACTCAGGGTGCAGACCCTCTCACAAGGCTGCCTGCATATGTTCCTCCGTGGAAGGGTAAAGCCAAGGTGCCCAAGGATATAGATGAGAGCAAGAGCTCTCTACAAACTTCGCTACTCCCTTACGACATTATTTTTTAAGGAACGCACTTGGGATAAGTTCTCGTATTGAAATTTGAAGATTGGGACCTCGCGGACCATGAGAAGTTACCGCATTCAACAACCACGTAGCTAATACTCTGAAAGACAGACATGCCGAATGGAATGATAGAGTTGGAGCCACGCAAATGGCTCAGAGATGTTGAGAAAGTAGGGTTACTAAACTTGCTTTGGGTGCCACATTACCACCCCATCCTAGTGAACATTTTCATCATTAGGCAGCTGCTCTGCTTGGTGCATGATGGGTGCTTATGGATGGAGGAGCCCATCCCCATCATAGATCATCTGATTCATGAGATCAAACGGCTCCCTTGGGTAGGGGAGGACCCAGCAAACATTTTAGAAGGAAAAAGTGATGACTTGGCCATCGCGGAGGCCATGCAAAAGAAATTTAAGTTGGAGAAGAAGAAACGAGGGTATGCCATCTCCAACATCAAAAATCCTGCAGTTAAGGTCACGACACAGATATTGGCAAGGAAGGTGATGTGGAGGTGTTGTGCAGATGAGGTGCCCGCGCTAGTGGTTGCACTAGCAGCGCAATGCACAGAAGGGATTCAGTTCAACTGGGAAAACTATCTATGCAGTGAGTTCCTTGTGAATTGTCGCAAGGCACAACAGTAGGGAAAAACATTTCATTATGCATGGTTCCTGTTGTCGATAGTACTAGTAGCATGGGAGTTTCCTAAAGATAGCCAACTCTCACCGATCACACAGGATCTTCTAGAGGCAGTGAAGTACGCTTCGCTGTGAGAAACTAAGGATGCACAAAGGATAAGAGAGAGTAAGATATTTTGGGTGCTCATGGAGATGAACATCGGGATGGGGATTAATCGCAAGCCACGGTTATCGCCCACTGTCTAAAATAGTCTATAGAGCTTCGCGAAGTTCAAGGCAGACTTCCACCATGTCTTCATCAAGGCGTGGAAGGACCCTACGAAGACGTGGAATGAGTTACCATACTTGGCGACCGATGATGTAATTTTGGCGGTCATTGAGTCTTGGCCACCGAAGTGGCGCACTCCTAATGGTTGCGCGATGGAAGCAGAAAAGTTCGTCACGTAGCAGAAGAAGGAAGAGACGAAACTGTGGATGGCATAGTTGGTGGTAAAGCACAGGAAGGAAGAAATAGTAACTAAGGCTCAGGCGGTGTGCGACGCTGCGAAGTTGGCCGAGGAGCAGCAAAAGACAGCAGAAGAAGAGCGCGAAGGGTAGAAGTCACCTTCGCCCGAGCCAGATACCGATACAAAACAAGCTGGCATGGACCCACAGACAACATCCACCCAGCTAAAGTATCTACGACCACGCGAGCAGGTAGGGATGCGAAAGAAGATAAAGGCCTTGAAGACTTCGTTTGATCATGTCACCCTCACTGAGGGGGATCTACATGATATCAGCGAAATGGTGAGGGATGTCATCGTGGAGGCCCTCCAACAATTTGAGGAGCAACACCAGTTGGTGTTGGGGACTCTTCGAACACAAATATAAGAGTTGCAGGTTTGCACTCCACAGGCTGGCACAGTGTCTACCAACCTCGCATTCGGCACTTCAGATACCAAGGAAATGCTGCACGCCAGGGTGACCAACACAATAATGCTGCTAGATGGAGCACTCATGACATAGAATGAGTCCAACAGGCCTATGGTCAGCAGCGTGAAATGGGTCGAGTTAAACATGGTTGTGCTCTCGCGGGAGACATTCTATCTTCTGCAAGATGGAGTCACTACAGAACTTCAGACCAAGGAGAGTCGCTCTATACATGTAATGAGTGAGAAACGCATCAACATTGAGCAGTTGAGCCTACAATGCAGCGAGGTAGTGGCGCAGAAAAAACAAATAGTGTAGGTTGTGGAGGAAGCCTTCCAAATGGTCCCAGAGTTGGCCATCCAAGCAGAGGAATCGATGGAGGCGCGTGTACGTAAGTTAGCAGCACAGGTGCGTGACGCAAGAGCAGAAATGACTAGGGTTCAGCTGGAGTTGAACCTTCAAATAAAAGAACTACAGTTGAAGGCACAGCCTTCAACTCCATCAGAGGTTAGAGAATAGTGCACCACCGTGATCACAACAGTAATGGCGGCGGTTAACAGTGCAGTGACAGACAACATGAAGTTGTTTGAGTAGTCATTCGAGGTCCTCACCACGCTGCAGGAGGACCCCAACATAGAGCGCCTAGAGACAGAGGTGCACGAGCTGAAACAGAGATACGATGAGGTAAAAGGGACCATGCAGATGGTTTCCCTTACACAAAGGCTTGCAAGGATGCAGCAGGCAAAGGCACAGAAGGAGTAGGTGGATGTCGCTCGGCACAAAGAGGTGGTTTTGAAGGCATGCCTACAGCCATGGATCGATCAGGCGTACACAATTACAACATCCATTGAAGAAAAGCTCGCGCAACTGCAAACAACTCATGAAAGGATTCAGGGCAGCAGTTCAACGACAACAGTCACCGAACAACGAGTAGAGGATGTTCAAGAGGCAGCCGCTCAGTGCGCTGCCAAACTTGCAGTGATCCAATCAGAGTTGGGAGGTCTTCGTGCAAAGATCTCTGCAGCGACAGATTGACTCGAGGGTGAGTCATGATGTTTGTGTTGGGGGCCTGTTGAGCGTGGGATTCCCCAAGGGAAGTTTTGGGGCTTGGAGCCCATATTTTTGTCCAAAATTTTTAATTCCAATATAAAGACTCCGCATTTTGTGGGCGCAGAGCGCGTAGTTGTAAAAGAGTCATAGGGTTGTCCGCCCTTTTTTTGATAATGTAATGTCGGTTGTAATAGATCTATCCATGGTCCACGGACCATGGGATTGTATAAATAGAGTGAAGCTCTAAGTAGTTAAGGCATTTAATCTAATCATAGAATATCTAAGGAATGATGATGTACGCAAGATAGATCTGAAGTGTAAAGTCTAGTTTTGGGGTCATAGCGTAGGAAGAGGCTCTTCAACCGAGTGCGCAGAGGCCTGGTAGTTCGCAGTGGAGTGCGTGGACCCCTGCAAATGAGTGCACAGGGTAAGTCAAGTCTGTAATCAATTGAAGCATTAATAAATAGAAGTTTTTATCAACTCCGCGTCTTTATTTCCTATTTTATGCATTTGTTATATTGGGTATGAATTTCACTTCTTATGCTTATATTATGTGTGAATGTGTATAATTGTGTTGATTAAGTGAACACAAGTTGGAATATCTATTTACACAAAGATAATTAAGATATGTCAACAAGATGAGTAAGATATTCAGTCTAGGTTGGGAAATAGCATAGTTCGTTGCCATAGCAGCACAAAATCATCTCAGCCCCTGGTTAGGGCTGCACAAAAGAAGATTGTAACACTTCGCGGAGGTATTGAAGGGTGGAACAAAGCGTGAAGCCACCTGCGTGAAGGCAGGCATAGTTGGATTAAATCGACATCACAAACATCTCAAGGGTGCGGAAGCTTGGTTCTAGCATCCCCCCATATTGCTTCGGGTGAGACTTCAGTCCGCGCTCCACGAACTGATGCCGAAAGGGCCAATAGTGTAGAGATTTGTTTGGCTAAATAACTTTGAACTTAACTCAGGCCCCCATAAGTCAACACACACACAAGGTGAATCAAGGGGATTTGAACACTAGACCTCCTTGCACTAATACTTCATTTATATGGTGATTGTCAATTGACTTGTTCCCCGTGGGCTAGTTCACATATAATATTTAAAATAGAAATATATTAATAATAAAAAATTGTGTTAACCATAAATAAAATATTTTTATGTCCATATTAAATAACATAATTTTATCTTAACTAAATATAGATAAAAGTAAAGTAATTTAGATTAATTTTTTTCTTATATTTCCACTTTCCACTGTAAGAAAGATATGTGGTTTATTCCATTCTTAATATGGAGTTAATATATAATATTTAGAAAAATTAATAACAACATTTTTTTTTTTAATCTGAGTCATAAATCAAATATTTCAAAGTGCATGTTGAGAAAAAGGTCTTCACATCAAATATAGATAGAGAAAGAGTTGGAGAGTTCTAATTCCATGAATGAGTTCTTTCTAATTCAAAGTATAAGGAAGATTTATAGTTCATTCAATATTTCAATGTCCATATTAAATAGCGTAATTTTATATCAACTTTATATGGAGAAAAATAAAGTAATTTAAATTGATTTTGTTCTTATATTTTTACTTAAGAGAGATTTGTGGTTTATTTAATTCTTAATATGGATTTATATATAATACTTAGAGAATATTAATAACAAAAAAAAAAAATTAAAGTGGATTATACATCAAATATTTCAATGTGCATGTTGAGGAAAAGATGTTTACATTAAATATATATGTATAAAAAGAAAGAACTAGACAATATTTATTCCGTTAATAGGTTTTCTAATTTAAGATATAAGGGAGATTTATAATTCCTTCAATATTTAATATGGAATTGACATGTAATATATATATATATATATATAGAGAGAGAGAGAGAGAGAGAGAGAGAGAGAGATTTTCTACTTCATAATAGAAGGGGGCATGTGTATGGATATATTATATAAAATGTGTGAAACTAAAGTATTTCTATTGTTTTGCTTAAAACTAGCAAAGATCCATCTTAACTGCAGACCTACCAAGAGATTATAGAAATTTAATCTCTCTAGATACAAATCTTCTTTCAAAATTTTACACTCAAAACTGATTTTCATTTTCAAAGATTTGATCCTTTAACCATTTAGTAAAACCTGAATTAAAATAGATATATACTGATTCTAAATAAAATAAATACATAACACATATAAAAATATGAATACATATTTTAAAAAATATAGAAAATAATACATATTACCAATTAAATTATATATAATACATATTTTGAAAAATATAAAAAAATAATACATATTATAAATTAAATTATATATACAGAGAGAATATCAAACTCGATGATATGGATAAAGAAAAATATAATACTAACAATATGATGGTTTTGGACGTAAAAATACCAGTATAATAAAATGAGCACATAAATTAAAATAATAAATATTGCAAATTAAAATAATGCACATAATATTATTATACCAAAAAAAACAGAGACAATATCAACGTAGCTTGTCTTGCGAGTGTAGCCGAGTAAAATATAGACGGTATATCACGTTTCTTCTTACTCATATGGGCTTTCGGTATTGATTTTATAAACAGGTTATGCCATGCACTTATTCAAAATACTTTTAATAAAATTAGAAACGGTCTTTCTTGGTGGGTGGGAAAAGGTGATCAATTTCGTCTATGTCTTCATCCTTGGCCATGATGTGATTTTCGTCATTGTTTCCACCCCTTGATTGATTGGATCAAGAATCTTGATTTCTGTAAACTTTCACATATTACAAATCCCATCTGATCCTCTTTCTGGCATCAGGATTGGCCATCCTCTGAGGATCAAGGTATTGTAGAGGAATTTTGACTTTCATAGAAAAAATATATGTATGCCTTAGTAGATGGGCATATTCATCTATCTGAAAAATCTGATGAGCTTATCTAGAGTATTGTCCCTTCTAGCACTTATTCTTCTAAGATAGGTTTTCTTTATCTCATATTTGTCAGTCTAGATTTAGAGGTGAAATGGTGGTGAAACGAAGCATGGAAGGAAAAATTCCCTCCAAAATAAAATAAAAAAAATTATTTGGTGTCTTGTGATGAAGAAGGTTCCCACATGGGATGTCCTTCAAATTAAATTCATGTGTGGTTTGAGATGGTGTTCTCATTGTCAAAATGATGGTGAATGTGCTAATCATGTTTTCACAATATGTCCCTTCTTCAAAAATGTTTTGCACCTCTATGCGTCTATGTTGGGTCATTCAATATCATGGTCTGGTGTTGGACTAGAGGAGTCATGACACTCTTGGTACACCAATCCTTTAATTCACCCCATCAAATCCCTCCGCGAGGGCTTCACTGTGGGAGGAATACCATACCATGTGGGTTCATATTGGGGAATATTTATTAAGGAAAAAATGACATAATATATTGGGGGATATATAGAGGGTAGAGCGTTTTCATATTGGTAGGTATAAAAAATAGAGCCCAAAGTTAATGAAAAAATATAAAGGGGTATAAAAAATGTTATGAAAAAATGGATACCTATAATATCTAGTGAAAGTAGGGGTTTTAAATTGGGAAGGTGTATTAGATTTGTATTGGTAGGGAGTTAAATAATGTGATTTTTAGAGGTATTTTCCAATATATATTCAAATTAAGGATATTTTTTAATATGCCAAGAATGTATGTGATATGTCAAGGGTTCATTGAGTGAAGCCCTTGTGAATCCCTCCCACTTATTATATGTTGGAGTGGTTGTTTTCCAGGACTTAGTGTTGGTACCATCACACATTGTTGTTGATATTTTGGCAATTTTAAGCCATTTTCCATAGGAAAAAGACTCCAATGCTCCTAAAGTGATTTCCCTTTAATTCTTTAATTATTCTAATTTGTGGGTAAATTTTTTATGTTTGGCTTCTTATGAAATGGAAAGAAGTGTGGTGGTGATTGTGCTTTATACCTCTCTCCAAATCATTTTTTCAAAGTAAATATGGGCCTCGGTTTGAGTACCAACAATAGAGTGAAGCTCCTTGCATGAAAATTCCTACGATTGTTTGAAAAAGAGAAGGGATGCTCGAGGATTCAAATTTTTTGGGACTCAAATTTGTTGTAACCTAGATTAATGACACATTTTCTTGTAGGAACATTATTGTTGGGCCCACTATTGAGGGTATTTCTCTCATCATTGGTTCTTTCATATCCTTTTCATGTTCGCATAATTTTAGGGAAATGAACTAGGATGCAAATAACTTGTCTAAGGATGGCATCAATCTAGAAAAAGATGTTTGGGTCATATTGGAATAGAATTATGATCATTTTGAGGAGTCATACCGTCATGTCTCATGGTCCGTCTTTCGAAGCAGACAAATGTCAGTTTTGTGGACTATGGGATCTGTTTTTCCAAACTATGCTTCTTGCATTTTTCCACAATTGATAGTTATTCTCTTTGTGGATCAGATACATTTTGGGTTACTCCTTGTTTTCTTTGGAGTTTTATGTATATATTAGACTTTGGTGATCTCACCTCCTTCGTATTTGTTCCTAGTTTATTCTCTCATGGTCTCTATAGCTTGTTTCATACTTTTGTTTTATTCAAATGTTCTATCTTTTGATTTTTGGAGATGTATTTATTGGTCACAATCATGGTGAAGGTTGTTTGTATATTTGGTATGTATTGATTTTCTTACATGATGGAATTTTTTGGAATACACTTTTATGGTGTATATACAAAATATAATCTCATCATTTTATAGGAATGAAATTATGGAAAAATGGATGCAGCTTGTATTATGGATACAAATAAAAAAGACTTTATGCATGCAAGTATATGTATTACAAACATACATTCAACTATGTTTATAATTTCACTGAGAGGCGTTCTATAGCCCAGTGTAGTAGAGATGTTGGAATGTAATGTTTAACATTTTGACTTAAGTCAAATTACATAAAAATAAAAATAAAAATAAAATTTAAAATTTAAATTAAATAAAAATATTAATGTAATGTAAACATTTTAAATCCATAAAAACAAAATAAAATAAAAATAAACCTATAAAAAAATAAAAATAAAAATGACCCATGATATTGAAAACCCATGGTATTCATGTGGACTGTAGTCTATTCAAAGGGGGAAAATAAACCAACATTAATCCATCGTAACTCAAATATGTCGAAACCTCTTTTAGAGAGAAAAGAGATTGATCCCTCTCAACCCTTGGTAGACCTAAAATAAAATGAATCTAGGCTGGTTTAATATTGATTTCTTCTTCATATCATGTTTTAGTTAAAATATAGTTTTATGATAACAATGCAAAAATTAGTCTAAACTAAATTATTATCTTTAATTGAAATTTAAAAACATTTAATATATGTGTATATATAAATGATATGCCCTTGTGAACAACTTATCCATCAAAATGCTGGATTAAATACAAGCATATGTGTCCATTAATATATATATGATTATAAGTGGTAAACTTTTTATTCAATATACACAAAATATCAATATAAGTATAAGTACTGCAAATCACATTAATGCAATACGAATTGAGTGGGCCTAATGGTTAAAAGCATGTGTTTCCTTCTAAAAGATCACGAGTTCAAAACTAGAAGGGGTAGAGTATGTATACCTTTGTAGACTTAGCAGTCAAATCGCTCCATGGAGATAGATCCACTATCCCACAAACAAATTAGAAAATAATAATAATAATAATAATACAAATACCTACTTTAATAAATGTGAATCATTATTTTCACATACAAACACAATGATATCTTCTTTTTGATGCTATACGATATCTTTTTGATCAAATGATCAAATCACATTTCAATGTGATCGAGAGAAACGCTAGAGATCCATCTTCTGCCACTACCTCTCTACCTTTAATTCAAAATTTGTATTAGCAATAAATTAACTTGCGAAAGTTCAATAGGAAACTCTAATATCAAATTAATTAAAACAAAAACAAAACAACCAAATTCCAAACAGTTTCTTCTAAAATAATAACATTAATTTCAAAATAAAAACATCTATCAACATAAATGCCTGATATTTACTGAAGATATAAATAAACATATGTATTCTCAGCTAGGGAAGCAACTCTGACAATTGTAACTAGAACATGAGATTGATGCGGGCGTGAATGCATTGCAGCATGCATGCAAACCAGGTGAAATCAACTGTTTCATTGTTGGTTTGTAAAAGCCACAGCTTGAAAACAAGTCGTTCCTTGTCATGCCCATCAACCTTAATTGGAAATGCCTCCTTTCCCATAATAATATAAACGCGTAGTCTAACGAGGCGGAGGAGTTGCCTAGAAAGTTATGGAAATTCCTATTATATTTAGAGAAAATCCAACAAAGATTTTGTAAATCCAAGTTATAGTTGTTAAACTTCAAAATTTTAGGTGTCCTAGACGTTTTTTATGGTGCTGAATCCATTTCCACCATCAAAAACACTATTCAAACATTGCCTCTACAAGATTTTTTGAAATTTTTTTCCATGGATTCCGGCTACTTTTGGCCGTCCAGGAAATTCCTCCGCCTCGTTAGATGACTCCTAATATAAATACTGTAATGATATTACCCATTTGCTTCCAAAATGTTTATGGATAAAAATTAAATTGTATATTGTAAAATATTTTGATGAATGTTTAACATATATATAAAAAAATAATATAAATATTAAATATTGAAATATATACGCAAAATATTAATATAAATATTAAATATTATAATAACTAAATAATATTATAATGATATTAATAAAATTATTATTATAATCAGTTTAGATTTATCTTTAACTTTGAGAAGATCAAATCTTTAAAGTGTAAATTGTTGTTGTAAGAATAAATTTTGAAAAAAGATTTGCACATTGAGAGATTTAATCATTTCTACTCTTGATTGATGTAGAGTTAAAATTGATTTTTTTTGTTATTACTAATTTTAATTTGTTAATGTAAATATTATTTTTATAAATAGCTTTTTTTTTGTTATATTAATTTTAATTTGTTTACGTAAGTGTTATTTTTCATAAATAGATTTTTTTGTTATTACTAATTTTATTTGGTTAATATAATTATTATAATGAGGACTTATATTGTTTTTATTTTGGTCGAAATTTTTTATTAAAGTTTAAAAAAAATGATTTTTTTTAAGTATAAATTATTTTTTTCCTAATCCGTTGATGATTATTTCTATGTAGTATTAAATTGAATATTCAAATATAAAAATAAGATTAAAAAATAAAAAAATCTAATAAAAAAATTTATATTCACCAAGTGCCACAGAGTGTCATAATAATCATTGTTATTGCATATTTTGTACAATGCAATATCATGTGGAACTTCCACATGAAAAATTACATAATAATAAATTAAGATAGTTATGAATTCAAACCACAAATAATTATGTAAATAAAACAACTCCATTTTAAATATTTATATTCTTCATTATTAAAAACATTTATTTATATACAATTGTAGTTCTTTATTATTTACCTAAAATGCAAATACTAACAACAACATTTTATATTACTTATATTAATTTTAAATTTACATTTAGCCTGAAACAATAGTATGTTAAGTTTCTTATAGCAATTGAAGCAATCTTACATCCCCATGAAGAATTGGTATTCAAAGAAATTGACTGGCATTTAGTGGCGTGGCCGCTTCAAATTTGTATTCCTGCAGACATAACCAAATATTTGTTTTGGGATGAATATTGTAATGCCCACGAGTTGCAGTTCGTTTGGCGATGGGCGTACGACGGACGGGCAAGCGACAAGCTGGGTGGTAACCGATGAGTTGGGATTAACCCGCACGATGCGACGAGCTGGCCGAACGGAGGAGACGAGCCAACGTGCGACATGAAGAGCCACCGTGAAAATGACTAAGTGTGGGGTGGTGGGAAGTTTATATGTGGGGGCGGTCCCGCACATGGGCGCCCACACCATGGGCCGACATGACACAGGGGCGAGTTGGACGAAATGGTGAGTCAACTTGGTGAGTCGACACCTCAACCGATGGGTCAACCACCATATAAGTAAAGCATTCGAATGGTGGCAAAAATCATCCAAGTGATGTTTCCAAGTGTTTATGTAAGCTAGGATGGAGAGCTACTTGGAGAGTCTGAAATTGGGCGAAGTGCAGGCAGACTCTTGCGACTTAGCACGAAGCCACAACAAACACAAAAAAGGAGCCGCAGGTCGTGCGAAGGCGTTCGGGCGAGGGCATGTGAGAGCATCGGGCCGAACGACCGAACGGGTGAGGAAGTCTAAGGCCGTTTGTCTGAATGATTGTTCGGAGGCATTCAGGACAGGGCGTCAGCCTGAATGAGCGAACGGGCGAGGGCATCCAAGGGTGTTTGTCTAAACGATTGTTCGAAGGCGTTTGAGCGAGGGCGTCCGTCTAAATGACCGAACAAGTGAGGTAATTTGAAGGCATTCGAATTTTTGCGAAGGTGAACAAGCGAGGGCGTTCGCCCGAACAACTGAACGGGCAAGGGCGTTCACCCAAATGGATGAACTACGTGATGAACAGTGTGACGATGAATGAGTTGCGATGGACGGTAGAACCAGTGGGCACTCTGAATGATGATTCGGGTAGTCTGAACGGTGCAGGTCAGGTTGCACAGTTGTGACATATATTGTACCAAGGAAACTTGGGGTTTCCTGCAAAGGTTGTAAAACTGTATAATTTATGTAAAACTATTATTATCACCGGGCATACTCATATTTCAGGGAGTTGCCCTCACCATTAAAATATCTGTTGTACATATGTGTAAATGGTAATAACGATGAAGATACTTAATTGAATGTTTCTGCTGTGTATGTGAATGTTATACTTAGGAAAGTTGAAAAATAAACTAAGTATAGAAAGTAGGCGTAGTCCACAATCGCGAGTATTGTTAAATAGAAAGTGGTTGGTGGTCCCACACCCCCGATCGTGCGGTTGGAAGAGTACCGCAAAGTTAGGGGCGTGACAGGTGGTATCAAAGCCCTGATTCAGAGAATCGGATTTGCAGAAAAGATGATCCCACTGCACTTTGTGACAGGCGGTATCAAAGCTCCGTATTCTGCGGGTTTTGGTGATTCATATTTGTAGATTAAAGTTTAATACTTTGTGACAGGTTTAGCAGGGGTGAAGCTTTGTTCTTGAGCCAAGCTGAAGGACAAGACATGGCAGGTTTGGAAGAATGTCAAGGGAGGCTCTTGCTGACCTTATACAAGTTGAAGCTGATGAAAGATGAAAACCCTCAGATTCGAGATGAACTTGAAGTCTTGGAAAGGAATGTTGAAGACTAACTTCTTTGAATTGGTTGGGCAATGGAGCAGGTTGCAGTTGCATATTGCAATGACGAAGAAGAGGAATCTGTGATGTTTGAGGATGTTTCAGATATGACAACGATGGGGGATGAACTTGAAATTGATCAAGTTGGACTAGGATCATGCAGTCTACAGACATTGGTGGATGAGGATACTCACATGGAGGAGCCTCATGATGAAGTAAGTACTACTTATACTTGTGTTTCATTTGAGCTTTTGGTAGATGGGCCATATGCAAGAGAGGGAAAAGTCAGTTTGCCGATGCGATGGAGGATCTTACCATGGATTTCTATGATGAGA
The DNA here is from genome assembly GCA_031772625.1 of Pinus tabuliformis. Taxonomy (NCBI): domain Eukaryota; kingdom Viridiplantae; phylum Streptophyta; class Pinopsida; order Pinales; family Pinaceae; genus Pinus; species Pinus tabuliformis. Next base: position 484,088,600 of record CM062818.1, on the reverse strand, counting down.
CCTTGTATGGAGAGGCAAGGACCATTGACTGTTGCAGAACTTGTTGGGGTTGTTTGTGACCTTATGGTAGAAGGTGAAAATGCCCGTGACAAGGGAGGAACGTGATGATCATTGCAGAGGAATGGGTCATGCTTTAGCCATATGGAGAAATTGGCTAAGTGCTCGGCATGACTCATGGATATATTGGAGAAGGGCACACACTTGAGTTTGATGACACTTGGGTGGACTTCTCATGGCCGAGACCAAGAGGAAGTCTTGGTGGAACCTTTAGTGGGGGAGCCATGGTGGGAGAGACTCATGTGACAATGATATGGTTTGGGTAACTGAGTTCACTAGATCGGATTTCAGACTTGGATGAGGATGACCGATTGTTGTGATGGGTCTTCTTAGTTGGAAAACATGGGCAACTTGAGTCATGGACATCGAGTTGGAGACATGGAGCATGGCAGTCTTATGCAAGGACATTATGCAGGAGCACTTGCAGAGGTGTCACTTATGGGCATCTAATGAGGAGTGCCAAGGCAGGGATGTTCTGTAGGTGTATTTGCTAGTGTGACATGGAGACTTTTTATTTATGAGCCGATGGGGATATTGTGCACTCTTGTACAACAAGGCCATGTACTTGGTTGGAATTGTGAGCAGATTATGGAGCATTCCTACTACACGGAGAGCCGAGGCATCTTATAGGGACCTTTGGGCCAAGACATGTATGCTTGCTGGGATGTTGGTTGGAGATGACTCATGGATCTCATGATGACATGAGGTTGTGACTTTTAGGGACTTCATATTATGGTGGACTTGGAGGATCTGATGCATTGAGGAGCTGAGGTTAGGGACTTTGATGCAGTATGGGGTGTATAATTTTGAGTACATGTATGGGTGTGTTTGAGAGTGTGACTTGATGTGGAGTATCGATATGAGACACTTTGGAGTGACATAGTTGCAGCGATGATGATGCCTTGGTGGCTACACTTGGGCATGGGTTGAGCCGAGACTTAACCACTTTTGATACATGGGAGTTGATGGGTCTACGATCATGGGTAGCACATGGATGATGATGTTGGGATAGATCTGGCTGATTTCATGCAGCACATTGATACCAAACATCATGGGTAGCATGTTGCAAATGAAATGGAGTTTACTTCATGGACCTGGGCATGGATTACTTAGATGGAGATGGATTCTTAATCGAGTTGGTGTTATGATAGGAGGCCAAGAGAAACTACTGATGGTGGCATGAGGATGTGCGGTATTATGGTTTGAGCGTGACAGTTGGACTGATCACATGACTAGTTCGAATCATGGGTCTGGAAGTGTACAGAGATGTTTTCGCATTATGTTGGAGTATCATGGCAGCAGTTCACATGATAACGATACATGATGAGGTAGACACGATATGTTTTAGTGAGCATGTAGCTTGAGTTGGAGGGGCCAACCTTTCATAGTGGGGCAGCAGGTGGGGATTGTGACGGATTTGGTTGATGATCATGGATTGAGGAGACTTTCCAATTAATGGAGACATGAGCCTTTATTGTTTATGCAATGGTAAAGCAGAGGCAGGCAGCCTGAGCATTTTGATGTTGGAGCTAGCGACACTTTACGATGTCGTATGATAGTGTTTTCGAGGACAAAAACCATTTAGAGTGGGGGAGAATGTAACACCCACGAGTTGCAGTTCGTTTGGTGGTGGGTGCACGACGGACGGCCAAGCGACAAGCTGGGTGGTAACTAGTGAGTTGGGGTGCGCCCGCATGGTGCGACAAGCCAATGTCTGACACGACGAGTCATCACAAAAATGACTGTGTGGGGTGGTGGGAAGTTTATATGTGGGGGCGGTCCCGCACATGGGCGCCCACACCATAAGCCGATGCGACGAAGGGGCGAGTTATACGAAATGGTGGGTCGGCTTAGTGAGTCGATGCACCAACCGATGGGAAAACCGCCATATAAGTAAAGCATTGGAATGGTGGAAAAAATTATCTAACTGAAGTTTCCAAGTGTTTATGCAAGCTAGGAGGGCAAGCTACTTGGAGAGCCTGAAATTGCGTGAAGTGTAGGCAGAGTCTTAGGCCATAGCACGGAGCCGCAGAAAATGCAGAAAACGGAGCCGCGGGTCATGCGAAGGCATTCGGGCAAGGGCGCCGGGTCAAATGACTGAATGGGCAAGGGTGTCCGAGGGAATTTGTCTGAATGACCATTCGAAGGCATTCGGATGAGGGCGTCCGCCTGAAGGACCAAACGGGTGAGGTCGTTCGAAGGAGAATGGGTGAGGGCATCCAAGGGAATTTTTCTAAATGATCGTTCAAAGGAATTCAAGCGAGGGAGTTCGAAGACGTTCGAGCGAGGGCGTGTGAGGGCATCCACCTGAATGACCGAATGGGCGAGGTCATTCAAAGGAGAATGGGCGAGGGCATCCGAAGGTGTTTATATGAATGATCATTCGAAGGCGTTCGGGTGAGGGTGTCCAAGGGCATCCACCTCAACGACTGAATGGGCGAGGTTTTTCGAAGGCATTTGAAGTTGTGCGAAGGTGAACGGGTGAGGGTGTGCGAGGGCGTCCACCCGAACGACTAAACAAGCGAGGGCACACAAGGGCATCCGCCTGAACAACTGAATGGGAAAGGGCATGCAAGGGCGTCCACCCGAATGGCTGAACGATGTGGTGAACAGTGTGACAGTGAATGAGTTGCAATGGACGGTAGAACCAATGGGCACTTCGAACGCTAGTTCAAGTAGTCTGAACGGTGCAGGCCGGGTTGCACGGTAGTGATAGATATTGTACCAAGGAAACTTGGGGTTTCTTGCAAAGATTGTAAAACTATATATTTTATGTAAAACTGTTATTATCATTGGGCAGACTCATATTCGAGGGAGTTTCCCCTCCCATTAAAATATCCATTGTGCATATGTGTAAATGGTAATAACGATGAATATTCTTAATTGAATGTTTCCACTGTGTATGTGAATGTTATACTCAGGAAAGTTGAAAGATAAACTAAGTACAAAAAGTAGGCGTAGTCCACAATCATGAGTATTGTTAAAAAGAAAGTGGTTAGTGTTGTCGTAGCCCCGATTGTGCGGTTGGAAGAGTACCGCCAGGGTAGGGGTGTGACAAATACCATCCCAGTGATGCTCCAAATTAGTTATTGCACATTGTCTGCTTTATGCCCTTAAAACTAATCATGGGAATTCTGCTCATTCACCTACACCATTTCCATTGCCATGTTGACAAGAAATTTGTCTCCATCTTCATTCTTGAGAGTACATTTATGTCTGTCTCATCCATATAAATTTATATTAAAAAAATTGGCATCAACTACTCATGGCAGACGAAATGGTAACTGTGTCCTATGTTTTTTATTCTAGAGCAATGGTGAACGACATTCGGTTTTTTCGGCTTCTAACTATAAACTTAACATAATATTATTTTGTGATATTTTTTTGGAATAAATGGGGTGGTGTGAAGAATAAATTAATTTTAACAATAGAATAATTAGGGATGGAATTTGACATGCATTTTATTGTTGATAAAGTATTTTGACAGTTTTTTACTCTTAGAAATTTTATATAATTGTTTTTCTACACATGCTTAAAATGGTTGAAAACCATTTTTCTAAAACATCTCTAATATCTATTTATTTTCATTTTCAAGACATCTCTAATACCTATTTATTTTCATTTTCAGAATATTTTCTAGCTACCAGTAAATTGGCATAAATTCTCAAGTTCCTCAAACAACACGCCACACAAAGACAATCAGTACTTGACATCTATAAGATGTTTTCATTGTTCACTGTTGTGATACAAATATAGGCTGTAGGTACTAGGAGGCCAAGGATGTCACCTTCATGACTCATGAGTCATGACTAACTGGTATCCTACTTGACTTCATGTCTGACCAGGGTTGGAATTTCAAATGAAACGTGCTCTTTAAATTTAACATTTTCTACAGTTTCCAACTCATTTTTATAGTTTCAAGTTAGAATCGTGATGATTTTGTAATTTTTAAATTGTATTTAATGGGAAAATCACTCTGTGACAAGTAATTTGTCCATCAAATTCCAACCCTGTGTCCAAGAGCAAAGCAGCAACCAACTCAGAACCTGGTGTCTTTACAACCCTTCGTATAAACTGGCAATTCAGCTCACTTTCCTTTTTTACTTTGATATCTTATTGGCTGGGTTGACTTAGCCACTTATAACGTTAATTTTTTTTTTTTTAACAATTTGGTGAATTGATAGCCACCGCACCTAATCTAAGGAAGACTCGGGATCAATTCTCGTACCTAATCTAAAGAAGACTCATGATCAATTCTCGTAACTGTCACTATAAAATGAAAAATACATCCAACAACCTGTAAATAGATATACTAATTTCTTATGATTTCACTAGAAGCCGAGACTCATAAATAAAAAGAGTCTACTCCTTAAACCACACACCATATCAAGATAATATACTCAATGTGACTTGGCCACTTATAACATTATTACTATGAACTTTTTCTATAGTCTTAGATCAACTTCTTTGATTTAATCAACACAGCCAGACTTATTATACTCCATGTGACTTGGCACTTGAAAACATTTTGAAGTCGAAAGGATGGATTCATGTTAGTTTGACCTTACCAACTACTTGGCCTTTTAACTGAACTTCACTACACGCCTCACTGGACGGGTTTGGTTGGGTGGGAAAAACATTGCTATTTACCTTTTTATAGCCTAATTGGTTTCTTTTTGTTGGATTGATAGTTATGTTGATTTGATCCTGAACTTACTTCTTGGATTTAGAAACTACAATCAGACCCCTACCACACTAAATTTTAATGAGATTTATCGAAAACAATCTATTGATACCTATAGGGTAAGTTTTTAGTTCGGGTAGATCATATATATAAATTCAACTACCAGTCAAATGTCTTGATCAATTGATAATTTAGGAGACGGGAATGTCCAATTTTTATTACAAGAGATATTATGGGTGTAGGTTGATTAATATATTATGAGTGTAGTTTGATTCTTTCTTTCTAACATACTAATAAATCACTGCTTTATATTGTTTTGAACCATAATGGAATGCATATGAGATTCTAAGAAGTTACTTGAAGTAACTTCTCCTCATTAGCATATTTTCTCTATTTTGGGACAAGAAATTGTGACATAAGTAGTGGAAATAATTCAATTCAAGAATGAGAAAATCTATTTGGGTGTTGGGTGGTTTTAAATTTGGGTTCCAATAGAATTGAAAGTTCACATGACATTGAAATCGATGTTGTTGAAACTTGGATTGGAGGTTAGTGTTCATACTTTTTAACTTATTTTATTTTTACCTTTAGGAAATACCATACAATTGAAAATACTAATTAGGCTTGAAAACATACCATAAAATGATTGAGTGATTTTATAATTACCATAATTTTTTAGAGAAGTCATACAAAATAGTTGTAATCTATGGTTTCAAATTAATAATGAAAATAAAGTATACATGACTTTACAAGAGGTGAAAAATAATTCAAACTATGACCTCATAATCTATTTGTTGATGGGGAAGAGAATTAATTTTTGCATCTTTTATTTTTTTATAGTGTAATTGATGACAATAATTGATGTCTCTAGATTCAATTAATCCTAACCATCCACAAATTTGATCTCAATTGCATATGTAGTAAAATAATGATAAGAATAGAACAACTACTTAATGGTTACCATTTTCTTCCAAGAATAGAATGTTTCATTATTCACCAGAACTGGAAGACAAGCTTCTCCTTCTCATGACTAATAGGTCCATTCTCTTTGGTTATGCTTTAATCTATCCATTCAAAAATCATAGGACTTTTTGTCACGCATACAACATTTTCAACTTTGTTATTTTTAACCATTCCATGCGTGTGGTTCAAATATGTAAAAATAGTAAAGTTGAAATTAAAATTAATAAAAAATGTTTTTTATTATGATAAATATGTGAAAAAATTTAACATAATTATGTTATTGAAGGGTAATTTTTTAATTAAGCCTTTATTGATGAAGGGTAATTTTTAATTAAGCCTTTATTGGTGAAGGGTAATTTATTACGAGAACATCATTCTTTAAGGGAAAAATTTTAAACATAATGTTTCCCAAAACTTAAAAGAAACTGGTATGATAGGTAAAGAGAAATCCAAATTCCAATAGTGAATGGTGTGCATCTCAATTTTAAATTCTGAATATCCTAAATGTAGAATAATTGCTATTAGTCCCGAAGATGTGGTTAACCAGTTAGATGAAGAGATTTAGTATCACACGTCATGTGCTCAATCCCAAACAAAACTATATATACCTACTCCAAACACAATTTCTTTATAAAAAAAAAAAAATTAACTACATTAATATATATACTCTTCAATAATATATATAGTCTTCAATAGCTCCATACTATTTCAATAGCTCCCTACCATCTCTGGAAACACTAAACCGACCAAATGGCAACAGTCAATAGCATTAGAGTAAAAAAGAAAAAAAAGTAAGCAAACGCACTTAAAGCTCTGGAAAGGCTAAACACGATGAACCACAAATTTAGTAAACATGATTGGCATTATTTTAATATTAATTGTAATTAGTAACTTATGTTTTTATTTTCACATTTAAAATAAAAATTCAAAAAATTACTTTTTATATTCATTTTCATATCATTTTATGAATGAAGTTTGAACTTTTCTTTTAAGTAATGTTGAGGTTCATCCATGCATGAATATCTAACTATGTATATGTGTTTTATTATATTCTCTTAATATAATTTATCTGGTTTTTTCTCTCTGAAAAAAGAAGTTTGAAATATGTATTTCATCTTTGAAAATAACTCTCAAATCATTATAAATTACCTAATATCTTTCATTATGGGATAACAATAAATTACTTCGTAATGTCTCTGCATTTTTAATATTATGGATTGACTAGTTAATGGATCTATGCATATTGTATTTGTGAAAATCAAGCCCCAATGCCATGTAAATTTGTGAAAATCAAGTTTCATATTATAGTAGATGATTCGATAACCAACCAATGTAACTTCGGAACAAATATAATTTGATTCAGATTATATGTATATGCAACCTAGGTTACTCCCATGGGTGAATACCATAATTTAAATTAGTATTAGATTATAATAATATTATAATATTAATGTTAATATATAATATAATTATTAAAGAAAAAATTAGTATTATTTAATATTCTTATTAAATTAAATATTAATATGAAAGATATAATTATAATATATTATAATATTAATATTATTAAGTTTAATATAAAATTAAATTTAATAGTTTTGGATTAATATAATATTAGATTTGATTTTTTTAATAAAAGTATAAGAAACTCATTTTGTAGATGGTAAATTACCTAAACTTTCAACTTTGATTATGGAGCCTCCGCTTCAAGGGAATCAAAGAGAGTAGAGCTTGTAATCAACAACAATTAACTATAATATCAAAAAACTTTATATCTTGCTCTAGAGTACTTGAGCTAAAGCTTAAAGTTAATATTAAATTTCATATAGAAGGAAAAAAAAAAATATTTTAATTACCAGCCTAAAGACAACCCTTGAAATAAATTATTTCTCCATATAACTTTTATATATTATAATATATATTAATATATTAAAATACATTAATATCATAAAACTATTATTAATATTAATATAGTGTTACATTTTGTTGAACACCCAATCTAGTTGATTTGGTCCCAAAATGGTGTGAATGCTATTAATTGTTAGAAGTAATGGTTGATTTATGGCATGGAGCAAGTCGTGGATTAGTTGTTGCTTGGGTCAATCATTGTGGAGCTGATATTTTTTTCGTAAATAATTTATATGGATAATTAAATAACTGTTGTCTTTCTCACATTCTTTTGGATGAAAACCAGCGAGATTGGAATTTAATGAAAACCAGTTTGATTGGAAACGTTGATGTGGAATATCAAATATAATGTTCCCGAAAGACTGATACTAGATAATTCTCCGTTCAAAATATTGACAACAAACTTGGCTTTTCTTAAAAGGTGTTGGGACAGTGAGCTCAACCCTACATTTGCATAGACAAAACACTACCTATTCAACCACCATAATAAACGGATGATTTAAGATTTATGGAGGCAAGAACTACCTATTCAACAACCATAATAAATGGATAGTTTAAGATTTATGGAGGCAAGAACTACCTAAATGGATAGTTTAAAATTTATGGAGGTAAAAATTAGAAACTTGAGTTTTTCTTGTAATTTGTTTAATGCATAATTACCAAATTCAAATTTGAATTCAATTCGATTTGGTATGGAAAATATTTGATTATTTAAAATTCAATATTGAAAAAGTTTAGAAGTATATATTTTTTAAATATTTGAATATATTATTTTTTTCAATATTTAAAAAAATGAAGTCAACAACCATAATAAATGGATAGTTTAAGATTTATGGGGGCAAAAATTAAGAAACATGAATTCTTCTCCTAACTTGTCTAATGCATAATTACCAAATTCCAAATTCCAAATTCAAATTTGAATTCAATTCGATTTGATATGGAAAAAATTCGATTATTTAAAATTCAATACTGAAAAAGTTTAGGAGTATACATCTTTTAAATACTTGAATATATTATTTTTTTCAATATTTAAAAAAAAATGAAGCCAACAACCATAATAAATGAATAATTTAAGATTTATGGAGGCAAAAATCAAGAACCCTGAGTTCTTCTCGTAACCCGTCTAATGCTTAATTACCAAATTCAAATTTGAATTCAATTCGATTTGATATAGAAAAAATTTGATTATTTAAAATTCAATGCAGAAAAAGTTTAGGAGTATATATCTTTCTATACTTAAATATATTATTTTTTCAATATTTAAAAAAATGAAGTCAAAAAATTATAATATTGAAAATCTCAAAAACTCCTAAAAAATTATTAACAATGATATATGTTGCAAAAGTAGTTTTACATCATAATAGTACATTATGAGAATTTATGTATTCATTTTTATATCCAACTATACCATAAATTATATAATACCCAATATAAACTAAATTTTATAAAAACAAATCTAATTCCACATAAAAATCAACAATATTAATTCTATATTACCAACTAATTTTATATTTAAAATACGGTCATATATTAAATAAAATCATATATATCAAACCACCAAAATATTAATATTAAAATTTAATACTCGTGTAAATTTCTAATTAAAAATTCCGCTAATATTATGACTTATCAATATTTAACCAAAAACTATACTTAAATTAATTATCATCCTAAATAAAAAGTTTACTTTTATAAGTACATTATATAAAAATCAAGATACCATTCGTTAACGATGTTGGGAAAGTACGTACGCTCGGAGGAATCTCACCTCTGCCATCTCATGATCTGAAACGTTGTTTGAAAAGTAGTAGGCCCGCAAGAATTAATAATTTTGGTGTGAATCTTCGAATTAAACCGTACCGAATTTTGAATAATCGTATTAAACCACGAACCGAATGGAATACCCGAACTTGGTTTATACCTAACATTGGAGTGCAGTTAGTTGGAATATTTTTGGATTATAATGTAGAGAGGTGTATTTTATAGGATGGTAGGAGGGTAATGTGTGGTTCTTTCCATTTGATAATTCTTTCTTCAATATGGAGTGAAATGATTTTTTTTAAATAAAACTAAAATATTTTATTAAAAAAAAAAATTAATGTAAATTAATTTAATTTTATGATTTGAAAGAAAAAAAACAAATTCATATTTTCATTTTTATATGATTATATATAATTTTTATATTTTTTTAATACAATACTTAAATAGAATATTTAAATATATATATTAATTTTTTCTTAATTCATATATATATATAACATTTTAATATCATTATATATATATGAGATTAAATACACAAAAAAAATCTATGTATATATTATATAAAGTAATTGGAAAAAAATAAAAATATTATAATTAAAAGATTTAAAGTAGTATCTATATCTATATATATATAGATATAGATATCAGGGGTAAGAAGATCAAGAGGATCAAATCTGTTCAGTTGTAAAGTTCTTTTCAAATCTTACACTCTAAAAAAAGATTTGCATCTCAAAAAATGTGATCCTCTAAAAACTTACTTGATAAATCTAAGCAACTTACATCCGTGGGATGAATTGGTATTAAATGAAATCAATTTACAAACACATTCTTATTTAGATTGCAGATTTTGTGCATTTAATATTGTTTATTTTGCTTTTGCTAAATGAAGATTGGATACTTAAATTTGCAGTCTAATAATATCAATGAATTATGTGGAAAAGTAGCTATCAATATGTACACTATATGTGGCAGTGTATTGAATGTTTTCTTGAATATTCAAATCAACCTGTACAATAAATTCTGAGTTAAAGTGCAATGAATTTAATAATATGTAAGTACAATAAATTCTGGGTTAATATATTAAATTTTTCATATATAGGGGAGGGATGCCATTACCTGTGCACCCTCCCTTCCACCTTAGCTACCGATGTGGAGACACCTACCAACCTTGTACGACACCTGCTGAGTAGCTCCTGCCACATGTTGTGGTGTGTGGGGGCATTCAAGTTTGCATTTACTTCGTCGTTTAAGGTTTCATTCCGTATGTTTTGCGTGATGTCTTCTCTGCCCCGTGTTATTTCGTTCAGGTCCGGTGTGTGGGCGATGCACTTCGCCGACGATGGCTTGGGATGTGTCACGCCCCTACACCTGCGGCAATCTTTCAACCGCTTATAGCAAGGTGCGGCACTACCAATAATTTTCTTTTCACCAATACTTATGATTGTAGACTACGCCTAACATTCCATACTTAGTTTTATTTTCGTTACCAAGTATTATTATGTTTCCTTTATACAAGTGAAAGCCCATAACATTCACATAAATAGCATTATACAAGAGAAATGCACAACAGTATAAAGGGAGGGGCAACTCCCTGCAATATGAGTATGCTCGATATCAATATATAAAATCTTCTTTTACAAGTACAAGTTAAATCTTGGGAAACCCCAAATTTACACTTAGCCAATTTTCCAACTTCGGCAAACTCGGTTGCTCAGCTCGTTGATGCCTCCGCATGACTCATCAACCCTTCATTCACCTCGTCGCACGATCATGTTGTTTGCCCAACTTCGGCGTGCCTTGTCGTCGTAACCAAGTCGCCACACACGGGCGCCTCCGCACGAGTCACACCTTCGTTCACAACCTCAACACTTCAACGTTTTGTCGTGCATGGCGTGCCCTCACCCGGTCGCCCGTCCACGCGATTCTTTGTTTCGGCATGCACGACGTGCCCTCGCCCATCCACACGTCCACCCATTCACCCAACTCGTTCACCCGGGTCGCCACACGACTTCACCCGGTTCGCCCGAACAACCTCGCCCGGGTCATCACACGACTTCACCCGGGTCGCCCAAACGACCTCACCCAGTTCGCCCGAATGACTGCCTAAACAACTTTCCTGAATGACTTTCTCGAACAACTTTCTCGAACGACTTCTCGAACTACTTCCTCGAACGACTTCTCGAACAACTTTCTCGAACGCCTTCCTCGAATGACTTCTCGAACGAATTCTCTAACGACTTTCTCGAACAACTTCTCGAACGACTTTCCTGAACGACTTCTCGAATGACTTTCTTGAATGAGTTTTACACCTGAGTTTTGTCCATCGTGCGGGCTCATCCACGCACTGTAGAACTCCTTTTTCGAACTCGTGTTGATCGAATGATGGTCATTTGCCATCAAACGCCCTCCAATATATACGGGCAGGTGGCGGGTTGTGTCACCCGGTCGACCCACACCAAATGCCCAGCCCACTCGTTCATAATGCGAACTCTCGCCCATGAGGTAGGTCAGCCTGCCCAACTCATGGGACTGCCCCTTCATCACTCGCCCAACGCCTTATAAACTCATCCAAGGTTCGTTTCGTTTCATATTTCGCACGTCCTTCGCACGGTGGAGTCGCCCTACCCGTCGCATGGACCGCAGGTCCTAACATCCTCCCCCACTGGAAGTCATTGTCGTCCTTGACAATATCTCATCCTGGCAACCATCTGTCACCAAGATCACCATACCAAGGTATACACCCCATCGGTATGTCATACATCGGAAATCATCTCAATCCATGACCATCAACCACCCTGTCACAATCTCCACATGCTGCTCCTCATCATGGAAGGTTGGTCCCTCCATCTCAAGCCACATGCCCACTGCAACATATCGTGTTGACCTCATCATGTGTCATCCTCATGTGAACTGCTGCCATGATACTCCAACAAATGCTAACACATCTCTGCACACTGTCGACCCCCATGTCTAAACTAGTTGGGTAGCTAATCCAACTGTCACGCTCAAACCATGAGAATGCACATCCTCATGCCACCATCAGTTGTTTCTCAAAACATCCTGTCACATCCTCAACTCGATCAAGAATCCATCTCCATACAAGTGTAAGCCATGCTCAGGTCCATGAAGTAGTCCTCATCTCATCTGCAACATGTTGTCCATGATGTTTGGTACTAATGTGCTACATGAAATCAGCCACATCTACCCCAACATCATCATCCATATGTGTATCTCCTCAATATGAAGAGATCATCTCATCAAACTCCGACTCTTGATGTGCCACATCCAGGTCCATGAAGCAACCTCCATCATATCTGCAATGTGCCATCCCTCAAGTCTGCCATAGAAACAAGTATACACCTATCTCATCTATCCATGTGTTGCCCATGATCATAGATCAATCAGCTCCCATGTGTCAAAAGTGGTTAAGTCTCGGCTCAACCCATGCCCAAGTGTTGCCACCAAGGCATCATCATCGTTGTAACTCCATCACTCCAAAGTGTCTCATATCGATCCTCCACGTCAAGTCACTCTTTCAAGTCATTCCCATACATGTACTTGAAAGTATGCACCCCATCCTGCATCAAAGTCCCTGACCTTAGCTCCTCAATGCATCAGATCCTCTAAGTCCACCATATATGAAGTCCCTAAAAGTCACAACCTCATGTCCTCATGAGCTCCATGAGTCATCTCCACCCAACATCTCAACAAGCATACAAGTCTTGGCCCAAAGGTCTCTGCAAGATGCCTCAGCTCTCCATGTAGTAGGAACGCTCCATAGTCTGCTCACAACTCCATCGAAGTCTATGGCCTTGTTGTACTAAAGTGCACAACCTCTCCATTGGCCCATAAACAAAACATCTCCATGTCACATCAGCAAATCTACCTGCACAACATCCCTGCCTTGGCACTCTTCATTGGATGCCCATAAATGACATCTCTACAAGTGCTCCTGCATCATTTCCCTACATAAGACTGCCATGCTCCATGTCTCCAACCTGATGTCCATGACTAAGTTGTCCATGCAGTCCAACTAGGTAGACCCAACAATCATTCATCCTCATCCAAGTCTGCAATCTTCGGTCTAGTGAACTCGGTCACCCAACCATATCATCATCACATCACGAGTCCCTTCCATCATAGCTCCCCCATTGAAGGTTCCACCAAGACTTCCTCTCTTGGTATCGGCCATGAGAAGTCCACCCAAGTGTCATCATACCCAAGAGTGTGCCCTCTAATCTGTCCATGAGTCATGTCGATCACTTAGCCAATTCCCATATGGCCAAAGCATGACCCAATCATCCGCAATGATCATCATGTTCCTCCCTTGTCACGGGCCTTTGTACCTTCTATCACAAGGTCACAAACAACCCCAAAAAGTCTTGCAACAGTCAATAATCCTTGCTTCTCCATCCAATGTCTCATCATAGACATCCATGGTAAGATCCTCCCTAGCATCGGAAAACTGACTTTGCCCTTCCCTGCATATGGTTCATCTCCAAAAAGCTAAAATGAAACACAAGTATCAATAGTACTTACATCATCATGAGGCTCCTCCATGTGAGTACCCTCATCCATCCATGTCTGCAAACTGCACGATCCTGGTCCAACTTGATCAATCTCAAGTTCATCCTCCATCGTTGTCACATTTGCAACATCCTTGGTCATCACAGCTTCCTCTTCCTTGTCAGCACAATCTAAAACTTCATCTTGCTCCATTGTCCAACCAAGTTGAAGAAGTTCGTCTTCAACATTCTTTTCCAAGACTTCAAGCTTCTCTCGAATCCGGGGGTTCTCTTCTTTCAACCACTTCAACCTGTCTAAGGTAAGCAAGAGCTTCCCTTCGCATTCTTCTAAACCTGCCATGCCTTGTCATTCAACTTGGCCCAAGCAGTAAGCTTCTCCTCTGCTAAACCTGTTTCACCATTCACCTGAATCACCCTGATATTCCACTTGTCACCTGCAAAACTTGAACTTCCTTTCAAGTCTTCGGTCTTCATAGAATCAGCTCCTTGATTCAGTTCCCCGGCACTAGCTCTGATACCACCTGTCACACCCCCAGGCCGACAGTAGTCTTTCAACCGCTTATAGCAAGGTGCGGAACTACCAATCGTTTTCTTTTCACCAATACTTATGATTGTAGACTACGCCTAACATTCCATACTTAGTTTTATTTTCATTACAAAGTATTATTATGTTTCCTTTATAAAAGTGAAAGCCCATAACATTCACATAAATAGCATTATACAAGAGAAATGCACAAAAGTATAAAGGGAGGGGCAACTCCCTACAATATGCGTCTGCTCGATATCAATATATATAATCTTCTTTTACAAGTATAAGTTAAATCTTAGGAAACCCTAAATTTACACTTAGCCAATTTTCCAACTTCGGCAAACTCGATTGCCCAACTCGTCAGCGCCTCCACACGGTCGTCGCATGACTCACCAACCCTTTGTTCACCTCGTCACACGATCGTGTTGTTTTCCCAACTTGGGCGCGCCTTGTCGTAACCAAGTCACCACACATGGGTGCCTCCGCATGAGTCACACCTTCGTTCACAACCTCAACACTTCACCGTTTCGTCGTGCACGGTGTGCCCTCACCTGGTCGCCCGTCTGCATGATTCTTCGTTTTGGCATGCATGGTGCGCGCTCGCCTGGCCGCCCGTCCACCCATTCACCCAACTCGTTCACCCAAGCTCGTTCACCCAAGTCGCCACACGACTTCACCCGGGTCGCCATGCGACTTCACCTGGTTCGCCCGAATGACCTCACTCGAGTCGCCACACGACTTCACCCGGGTCGCCCGAACGACCTCACCCGGGTCGCCCGAACGACTGCCTGAATGACTTTCCTAAATGACTTTCTCGAACGACTTTCTCAAATGACTTCTCGAATGACTTCCTCGAACGACTTCTCGAATGACTTTCTCGAACGACTTCCTCGAACGACTTCCTCGAACAACTTCTCGAACGAATTTCTCGAACGACTTCTCGAACGACTTTCTTGAATGACTTCTCGAACGAATTTCTTGAACGAGTTTTACACCCGAGTTCCACCCAATGTGCGAGCTCATCCACACACTGCAAAACTCCTTGTTCGAACTCGTGTTGATCGAATGATGGTTGTTTGCCTCGAAACGCCCTCCAATATATACGGGCGGGTGGCGGATTGTGTCACTCGGCCGACCCACACCAAACGCCCAGCTGACTCATTCATAATGTGAAATCTCGCCCATGAGGTAGGCCGGCCCGCCCAACTCATGGGACCACCCCCTCATCACTCGCCCAACGCCTTATAAACTCATCCAAGGTTTGTTTTGTTTCATATTTCGCATGTCCTTCACACGGTGGAGTCGCCTTGCCCATCGCACGGACCGTAGGTCCTAACAGGATGGATCCAATAATTGTTCACCTTGTCCTCCATTCTTGATTTTCTCACCAAGCGAGGTTGCTTGTAGTGGTTCGTTAACCATTTAGGGTTTATGGTGTGGTTGCTTAATTGTGTCTTCGTTTCTCGTTCAAGTTTTAGGGTTTTGTTGCTTTACCTGATTTGAGGGGGGTTTAACTCTGTTGTTGTTGTTGTTCGTTCTGCATCATTGGGGGTTTACAAATGTCATTGTTGTTGTTCATTCTGCACCATCGAGGGTTTACAAATACCTTGGTTATTGTTTCATCCTTGCAGCCTATTGTTTGAGAAGGAGTTAGTGTTGTTTGGGAAGGAGCCAGTGCGAAATTCTAACCAGTTCGAGGTCCATGAAGGTAAATTTGTAAATACATGGTTTTTTTTTTCGAATTGGATGTAATTTGTTTGTATGTTTTTTCACAACTGCTAATTTTTTCATGTGTTTACAAGTTTTGGTTGCAGGTAATTTGTGTGGTTGTTGCAGAAAAGGTATGGCGAGGTTTGGTGGATGTTTGGACACGGTGGTGGCTTCTGCATCTATCTGGTAGGATTCTAAATCCTACCAGCCACTGTGTTTTTCAACACTTAAACTTGTTGTTGGGATTTTTGTAATTTTGCTCTTGTTGCACTATTGTGTTTTTCAACACTTGAATTTGTTGGGAAATTAGCTCTTATTGCATGTTTTTTGAATTTTCTTCTGATTTCTGTTATGATTTTTGTTTGCTCTATTACGATTATGCTTGCTTTGTTACCCTCCCCTGAACGTGAGTTGTTTTCTTAATTTTTTGGGTGCAGTGTTTGATTTAATTTGACCCTAGGTTTAGCCCATGTACCCACTAAATCTCACGTGATTTTTTGAGTCTAAAATAATTGATACGCTTAGGAAGCTCCCTCCAATAAGCTACAATTTGATAAGCTGGGGCTATAAACCCCTGTTAGGGGCAGGAACCTATAGTTGGAAGCTCCACTCGAGGGTGATGTGAATTAAGTAGGGTGTGAAGGGGTAGCCTCGACCCTATGATCTGTTTTGCGATTGAAATTCTCTGTGGTTCAGTTGATTTGTGTTGTTTAGACCTTCTTTTCCTTCAAATATGATGCGCGCAATTGTTTTTTATGTGGTCTAATTACCTCCATAATGAATTTTGACACGAAAATCATCTCTGTGATGTTTTTTGGATATTTGGATTGAACTGTTATAAGGGCTATATAATTTGTATATGGTGGAGTTTACTTTCTATGGTATCCAATGGAGGTCCTAAAAAAATCACACAACTAATTACCCAACCTTATCAGTGTGAGATGGAAGATTGTTTTTATTGCCAAATGTTTTTTAGGAGGTAAATTGATTTATAAGAGAAACTTTGCATTGTGTTTGGATTCAAAGTAAATTGGGTTATAAGGGAAATTCAATGTCGAGAGTGCATCACCCATTTGTATTATGTTTTAATTGGAAGTACATTGATTTATAAAGTTATTTTGATGCTCATAGTGGGCAGACCAGCACATTTGCATTGTGTTTTAATTCATTTATCTATTGTTTGGAATAGAGTCTGTGATAATATGTAGAGATTTAACATTCGAACTTCTTAGGCAGATACTTTAAATGTAGCGACTGCATTAATCTGTGAAATTCATTTTTTGATTCTTTCTTCTATAACACTTACAGTTAAGAGATGTAATTGCACTTAATGTTTGGGTTGGAACGAAAGTGTAGTTAAAGGATGTTTAGGTTGGAATGGATGTACTTGTGTACTGTTGTTTCATTCCGTTGTGGCATCTGGTTTGTGGAGAAATCTAGAATTTGTGTAATTTTGGAAATGGTTTTGGCTCTCGTCAAATTTAGTCTATTGTCTTATTGAGTTTATATCAAATGGATCTAAGTTGTCCTTTTGTAACTCGCCATCTTAAGGAGCTTCTTTATTGCTCTGTCTTCATATTTGTTGATGTATGGAATGTTAGGTTCTTTGACATATTTGTTGATGTATGGAATGCTAGGTTCTTTGTGAATATGAAACTTTTATATATTAATAAATTTCAAGTGCTACAGTTTAAAAAAAGAGAAAAATCCACAAGTTGGTATAACCATTTCTCTCATATTATTGAACTAATTCCTAAAATGTTCAATGCTTCTTTTAATTACGTTACAAGTTTTTAAAGCTTGTCGGAGTGGATTCCTCTTTGTCAATTTTTTTTCTCCATGATCATTGTAGTCATTAACTCTAACGAATTTTAATTTGTCCCAAAATTTGGTAACATATACAGTGGCTAGTAAAAGGACTACAATTTATGTACTATTGCATTATGTTAAAGCAATGAATATGGAAAAATCATTGTCAACTTGGACAAATCTTTCTACTCTACATTTGTGTAAAAGTAAAGTTATGAATATGGGAATTATTTTGCCATCAAGTCAAGTGTTTGCATTGCATTTAATGTGTAGTATATTCATTTATAGGAGTAATTCAATTTCCATAGTTGACAACCCAATTGATTGTGTTTCAATTGGAGGTAAATTGATTTATAAGAGCAACGTTGCTTTGTGTTTGGATTCAAGTAAATTGGTTTATAAGGGAAATACAACACCCAGAGTGCATTGCCCATTTGTATTGTGTTTTAATTGGAAGTGCATTGATTTCTAAAGGTAATATGATGCTCATAGTGGGTTGGTTTACCAACCCATTTGCATTGTATATTCATTTATAAGAGTCATTCAATGACCATAGTTGGCAGAATTGGAGGTAAATTTATTTGTAAGAGAAACTTTGCATTGTGTTGGATTCGAAGTAAATTGGGTTATAAGGGAAACTCAATGCGGAGAGTGCATTACCCGTTTGTATTATGTTTTAATTGGAATTACATTGATTTATAAAGGTATTTTGATGCTCATAGTGGGCAGACTAACCCATTTGCATTGTGTTTTAATTCATTTATGTATTGTTTGGAATAGAGTCTACGATAATATGTAGAGATTTCACATTCAAACTTCTTAGATAGATACTTTAAATGCAGTGACTGCATTAATTTGTGACATTCATTTTCCGATTCCTTCTTCTATAACACTTACAGTTAAATGATATAATTGCACTTAATGTTTGGGTTGGAACGAATGTACAGTTAAAATATGTTTGGGTTGGAACAAATGTACAATTAAAATATGTTTCATTCCTTTGTGGCATCTAGTTTGTGGAGAAATCTGGATTTTATGTCATTTCGGTAATGGTTTTGGTTCTAGTCAGAATTAGTCTGTTGTCTTATTGAGTTTATATCAGATGGATATAAGTTGTCCTTTTGTAACTTGCCATCTTGATGAGCTTCTTTATTGGTATGTCTATGTATTTTTTGATGTATGGAATGTTAGGTTCTTTGACATATTTGTTGATGTATGGAATGCTAGGTTCTTTGTGAATATGAAACTTTTATATATTAATGAATTTCAAGTGCTACAGTTTATTAAAAGAGAAAAATCCACAAGTTGGTATAACCATTTCTCTCCTATTATAGAACTTATTCCTAAAATGTTCAATGCTTCTTTTAATTACATTACAAGTTCTTTTAGCTTGTTGGAGCGGATTCCTCTTTGTCAATTTTTTTTTCTCCATGATCATTGTAGTCATTAACTCTAAGGGATTTTAATTTGTCCCAAAATTTGGTAACATACGAAATGACCAGTAGGACTACAATTTATGTATTATTGCATTATGTTAAAGCAATGAATAGGGAAAAATTATTGTCAACTTGGACAAATCTTTACGCTCTACATTTGTGTAAAAGTAAAGTTATGAATATGGGAATTCTTTTACCATCAAGTCAAGTGTTTGCATTCCATTTGATGTGTAGTATATTCATTTATAGGAGTAATTCAATGTCCATAGTTGACAACCCAATTGATTGTGTTTCAATTGGAGGTAAATTGGTTTATTAGAGCAACTTTGCATTGTGTCTGGATTCAAGTAAATTGGTTTACAAGGGAAATTCAATGCATAGAGTGGATGGCCCATTTGTATTGTGCTTTAATTGTAAGTGCATTGATTTATAAAGGTAATCTGATGCTCATAGTGGGCTGGTCTACCAGCCCATTTGCATTGTATATTCATTTATAAGAGTCATTCAATGTCCATAGTTGGCAGAATTGGAGGTAAATTGATTTGTAAGAGAAACTTTGCATTGTGTTTGGATTCGAAGTAAATTGGGTTATAAGGGAAATTCAATGCCGAGAGTGCATTACCCATTTGTATTATGTTTTAATTGGAAGTAAGTTGTCCTTTTGTAACTTTCCATCTTGAGGAGCTTCTTTATTGCTCTGTCTCCATATTTGTTGATGTATGGAATGTTAGGTTCTTTGACATATTTGTTGATGTATGGAATGCTAGGTTCTTTGTGAATATGAAACTAATAGCTATGTACTTTTGTTGTTCACTGTTTTATGGAATTTTCATATTAAAATAAGTGACTTGTTCAAGATTTCATTATTCACTCATTTGTCATCATATTTACAACTCAGTTATAAATGTATTGTAAATCATTTGGTGTGTAGAGGCATAACAAAAAATCCCATTTGCATTCTCAGGTAAGATTTCTACATTATAATAGACTATAGATGTTCCTTCTAAAATGGATTTTGGTTACAATGTCGCAAACAGTATGAAATAAACAACCTAGGTTGTAAGCCAAAATCTTTTTGTGACAAGAAAAAGATACAATCCATCCAAAATCCACATCATAATGTGGTTACAACCAAAAAAATATGACACACTATTATTTATGGCCTTGAGAATCTTGAGTGCCAAAAATCCCTGAGTTACTTGCTTGAGCCAGGTAGGTTGGCCTACCTAAAAAGGGTTGATTAGAAAATGGTTGAGTGTTGCCATATGATTGAGTCCAATTTTCACCTTCCAACCATGGAGGAATTGAGTACCCATACATTACATTTGCACTACTAACCCCTGCATTAAGTGGAGGTGTGTGATGAGCATACATAGAATTGACACCTCCTCTAGTAGGAATAAGGTAAGTGGGTAAAACCTCCGTTTGATAGTGAGGCACTTGAATGTTTATGAGGTCTTGGAATAATGGTGCATTATTTGCAATATTGTCCAATGTGTTTGAAATAATCTTGGTTTCATCAGATATGCTTGCATCATTGTCAACCATATTGATCATCTGTTGTTCCTTTTCAAGCATTTGTTGTGCCTTTCTTGATTACTTTTCCTGTCTTGACATTTTTTTATGGTCCTACTCTTTCCTTGTTTTATCTCTTTTAAGCCTTTCATCTGCTCGACATTGTGCTACAACAATCCTTGCTGCCTTCTTCTCCTTGGCTAGATCCTTCTTTTTCTGTTTTAATTCCTGCATTTCAAATTTCTTTTTTCTCAGACTCAACTAACAGGTTTATATAGTCTTCTGAGGTGAGTAACTGTGAACTTCGGCCCAAACGAAGACTACCCGGTGTACCTTACTTTTTTTTCATTGATACTCTCTCTACTGGTAGCTTTAGGAACCAGCCAAGTATCTTCTCCACCCCTCCCACCTGCATGTCATTGCTTGGTACTTCCCTTTTAGTATCTGAGACAACTAATTGAACTATATTGTTATCTTCATTTGATGCCTCATTATGTGCTTCATCTTCTTCCATTGATCTATTTTCCACAAAAAAATGAACAATTTCACTATTCAATTCAGCTGGTTGTGAGGGCATGTTCATGCTTTGTTCATTAGTTGTTGAGATACTATGTTCATTCATATTAATCGTGGCTTCTGCCAGCCATGATTGTGGGGTTACTTGGCTTGGCAATGTCAATTGGTCATTTTCAACTGCGTGTTCAACAATGTCATTAACAATATCAAGAACATAAGTTTCAAGTTCTTGAGTTGGTAGAACAATCTACATGTTACTGTGAATTTGTTCATGATTATAATGTGTTTCACATACATTTTCATCATATTCGTCATATAAATGTCCTTGAGAGAGGGAAACTATATTACCAGCTGCAACCACATCATCTTGTTCATATACTTCTTGCACTTCAACTCTTGTTTGGACATGCCCTTCTTCCTGACCATCCACATGAAACACCTGGCTACAACCAGTATCATGCATAAGAGCATCATAATTCAGTGGCCAGATTCCTGTCCTCATAAAGCCAACCTTGATATTTGATGGTGTCAGAGCCCTTTTAAAAGCTTTACTTGCAAGTTATGCTAGCTCGAACTTTTCCCCTCAACCCCTGGATTCTTTGACATCCATGCAGTACGCTCTAACATGAAATAGTTCTTGAAAGGGCCAAACACGCTAACATCAAGGGGTTGCAATCTGTGAGTGGTATGAGCGAGCAATGTCAACAGGTTGATGCAAAAATTGTTTTCTTCCTCAATTGTTTGTAGATCCATGTGGCTTCCATGGCCATCTAATATCGATATGTGTCTGTTATTAGTTGAGACACCACCTGGTACAGATGCAACAAAGTGACAAGCCAATTTAAAAATAGTTCTTTAGTCAGCCATGCATGGGGATGTGTAGCCATGCATGCACCTGGTTCACACTATTGTATGTAGTTTTTCAATTGATTTTTACTTTTGAAGAGATAAAATCTTGGGATTGAAGTACTAATTCCATTAAGACAACATAAAATAGTTATCCACTCCTTGCTCTTAGGTAAAATATTTGGCACATTTCGACTCCCTCTCTTGGCAATTACCCGCGTGCCACAATTCCTTCCTACCTGTAAACATGTTTCATCACAGTTCCATATATGGTTTGCACCATAAGAATGTTTATCATAAGCACTAGAAAGAGTTTCATAGAACTTCTGCACAACTACAGGGCACAAATTTAATGATATGTCTCTGTCAAGGCCCTCATGTATGCAATACAAGGTCTAGATGCCTTTTTCTAAACCCAAACCACCATGATTTATGAGGAAACCCATCTTTGAATGGGTTTGGCCTCCCTTGAAAAATTTGAGCAACTGTGGATTTGAGTTGTATCAACTCTAGCCCATGTCCCAATTGGGCCATCTCTTTACACCGCTCAACCACCTCGGCCTCCTCCTCTTCAGTCATAATTGTAAGAGGCCCTCTAAATTTTATATGAATCATTCCATTTATCCAATATTGTATTGATGAGGGAGGAATACCATGGTTTTTTGTAGATGCCCGAACTGAGTATCCATTAAACTCTATGTTGTCAATTGCAACTAACATTTCTTATTTTTTCCATCATCTTATAGCGTTGATCTTTTTAGTTGAACTTTCCCCTTGGACTGTTGTTGATGGTGGATCTGTGGGTGATGGTGTGACAAAATTAGCGTCAGTCGCATGGTCATCCTCAACAATGTTTCTTGGGAAATTGTTGACATTCACATCACCTGTCCTGTCCTCATCTGACGATGGGCATCACAGCTAGGCACCCCTTGTCACTCTCCTGCCACTTCTCCTTGTACGAGCAACATAACTAACTCTTTCCATAGATGCAACAACCTGCAAAATTATTGCATGCATTTATTTAAGAATATTTGAAAATTATGCTTTCATACAAGGCAAAAATACTTCTACTTTATTACAAGCAATTATCAACATGTATGTTAGTATCCTTGAAAATCAAATCTACAAACTCATTTTGTTGTATGTCTTCAAAATTATCAGTGATCGTTGTTTCGATAACTTGTTTATACACTTAAAATACCATGTCTGTATTTGTACATGGAAAACTACTGTTGGTTTCCACCTTCTTCTGGTACTATGAGAAGACCCTCTACTTATTGTTGACTCTAATGCTTCATAAACTTCTGAGTGAGGCTTGTTTTCTATTGGCGCTATTTTGGTTACTTTTCTAGTTAAGATGTTGATCTGGTAGCTACGATTGTTTGAATTAATTTGTTTAGCCTCATGTTTGTGTTTATTGTTATTCATAGTGACCAAAAACATCCCAGGTTTCGATTGGGGAGACATGGTAATTCTACAAGTTGTTTGGCTGCTGAGGGTAGCCTTCACTGTGATCTTGGACCTAGTTATAAAGTGCATTGGCTTACTGCTTTTTCAATTAAATTTAATCCTTAAATGTTGAAAAATGTAAAGTCTCACACTTTTGGAGACACTCACAGACATCCTAGGAATTTCAACTGTTATTTTATAAACAGTTAGTTTAGTTCTTTTTTATAAATTGTTATTTAAATTAAATTGTTTAGCCTCATGTTTGTCAATATTGTTTAGTTTCATTAGGTCTCTAAGTACAATGTTTGCCTCTACTCACATATTTGCATGCTTTTAGTATTGAATTTGCCCAAAAGATCATTTGGGTTTCTACATTCTTGTCATCTAAGCAAGCCCATCTATTTATCCCTAGGTTTCCACCTTCTTCTGGTACTATGAGCAGACCCCTCTACTTATTGTTGATTGTAATGCTTCAGGTACTTCTGCATTGCTTGTTTTCTTTGGGGCTATCCTTGAATTCTCATTTGTGTTCTTTGGAAACTTCGAGACCTAATGTAAATACTGTTGTTATTCCTATAGCTAACACTCTTTAAACATGAAGGAATCTCTAAGAGGAATTTCAACTATAAAAAGTGTCACCTAGTTCCTTTTCTGGTTAAGATGTTGATCTGGTAGTTAACGTTGTTTGAATTAATTTATTTAGACTCATGTTTGTTATCGTAATTGAATTCATTCATGGCCCAGACTGTCTCACCAAGTGGACCTGCATTGTGAATCATGTAGTTCAAGTAGCATTTGCCTTATGTTGCTTTCAAGTTGAAAAGAACTTACATCATACCCAATAATTGACCCATAATATTCTCTCACTATTGTAATACTTTTGTCATACTTTCCTTAGTACTTGTCAACAAACTCAAAAAGCTGCAAAATTCTCCTAGCCATTCGAATATCAAGATATCATATTAGATTAGAGCAATACCCAGTATAGTTATTGAATATGGGAATAATGCCATCAATATTAAATTCTATGGATAAGAGAAAATTACCTATTTTGCATGGCTCAAAAGTTCATTAGAGTAATCAGGATTAGATTGTCTAAAGACTATTGAAGAAACTTCCATTGTAGTAGAAGTTTCTCCTGCAAGATTTGATCCAGGATTGCTAGTGTCAATATTGTAGGCTTGTCTTGGTGTTTTCATATATTCTAGCCTCTGCCAACAGTAATGGTCTGAGTTACCATAACCAACCTGAGAACATATTGAAGGGAATGATGAGCACATTAATTGACCAAGTTCAATCTAATTGTAATACTTCAGAATTTTATGAGGAAGACATAACATTTCATTCAAATATTTAGCACAAGGTTAATGTCTCAATTTATTATAAAAACATCCAATGTGAAATACAATCTAACCCATTTTATTAATTATGTTACTTAAAGATAGTCTTTTCTCTGATATTTTGATTCAACAACTTGTGGCATGGGCCAATGTCTGCTGCTAAAACGAATTAGAAAGCTTTAAAACATTTGAATTAATGGTAGTTACTATTGTTTGAATTAATTTAGTTAAGGTGTCCAACTATCTCAAATTTGTTACGGCTTTAGGTATGCTATCAGTGAAGTTATTTTGAGCAAGATTTAGGTAGATGAGCCTGGTCAAATTGCCAATAGCTTTAGGTATGGTACACATCATGCTATTTTCAGCCAGATTTAGGGTAGAGAGGGGATTGGACTAGTGAGATCGTTGTATCCAATGGACAACACCTGGAGAGAAGTGCAGTTGCTCAAAAAAGTTAGAATACTTCCACTAAGATTATTCTTCCTTAGGCGGAGTTGTCCTGTTCTTTTTCATCTGTAGCTAGCCATACTAGCCAATACTCTTCATTATGGTTGTGTCATATTTTCCAATCAACTTTAAAATGAATTAGAATATAGAAAAATAGAAAAAATATATATTTTCATGAAAATGACAGTATAAGAACTGAAATAAAAGCTGTTAGAAATGAAAATAGAACTGTAAGAAAAATGTGTTGTAATTGAAATAACCAACCTAAATATACTGTTAAATATTTTGTGATGGTTTGTCTCCAAAGCTAGTGAATAGTTTGAATGCATAATATGCAACTTCAGCACTACGTGAAATTCTTTTATAGTTTTTTGCATTTGAATTTAATTAGTGGTGAGGATGGACATAGATTGCAATGAATTCATTTTGAA
This sequence comes from Pinus tabuliformis, assembly GCA_031772625.1. Lineage (NCBI taxonomy): Eukaryota > Viridiplantae > Streptophyta > Pinopsida > Pinales > Pinaceae > Pinus > Pinus tabuliformis. The sequence goes on along the minus strand of CM062818.1, from coordinate 484,062,676 downwards.
TGTGTGATCTGGATTTAATTGGATATGATCCAATGGCTGGGAATTTGTTATTTGTTGATCCATGTGCTTTGATCTGTTTTAATGAGAAACAGAATGGGTTGGGTGCCATTTATTGAACACGGTGAGTTTAAATGTTGAACAACATAGCAGTGATCACTGACATACATTCATTTTTATTATGTGTAAATATGGATATTTATTTGGACTACATAGCTTCAGTTTTGATGAGTGGGGGTTCAAGCGATTGCTACTTTGTACTTATGGAATAGACCATTTCAGAAGAATATATGGTTTTATATGTTTTCTAGTTTGGTCAATACGAGTATTAAGATACTATTTATGGATAGTTGTGGGCCCAGTCAATGTTTTGGGAAATTTTGGAAATAAATTAAAACATATTAACACTCTTATTTATTTTGTTTAAATATTGGTTGCACAAATCTCAATTTCTAGTGGTTTGGCGAACCCAGTACTATATCAATTATCCATGCACAACATTAGATGTCTCTCCCTCCCATATATAATATAATCAAACTATAATAATTACAAACACTTGAGGAGTTGGTCAGGTCACAATAAGAACTTTCAATATGAAAACTCTCATTATAAGTGCGATGAGTGCAGAAACAGTTGGTTTAAGTACAAAAGCCATTGAAGTAATGACTCAAGACCCGAGTATTACAACAATTGTGTCAATTTCCTCTATAGCAGTGAGTACGGATGATAGTGAAGTTATAGCAAACTGACTCAGTTTCCCCAATATCCGGACCGAATCCCCCATATTTGGCTTACATCTACCGTGAGGTACAGATGTGGCAACAAGTAATTCGATATCAAAGCATTTCATCAGCGTCGAAGCGCTGTAAGCTTGCAGGAGCCTGGGTTAGGTTTTTCTATGGCACGAAAGAAAATACCTTTCCATGGTATTAGGGGAGAGATTCCTAATATTGTGCAGGGACCAGTAGTTGATATAATACTGGTCCCACCAAACCACCAGTGATTAAGACTTTTGAAACCAAAATTTAAACAGAAATAAATAACATTATGTATAAATAAGTTTTAAATTATGTCCAAAAATCACCCATATATTGACTGGGCCCACAACTGTCCATAAATAGTATTGAACTACTTAATATTGCAAAACATATTGACCCAAGTAGAAAATAGCTGGAGCCATAAAGGCTTCCAAACTGGTCTATTCCAGAAGTACAAAACAACAGTCACTTCAACCCCCACTCATCAGAACTGCAACTTTGCATCCCAAATAAATATGCCTACCTGCACATAACAAAAGGAATGTATGTCAGCCATAACTGTTGTGTTGTTCAACAACTAAACACCCTATGTTCAATAAATGACACCCAACCCAATAACAATTAAATCCAATTTGTTCAATAAATGACACCCAACCCAATAACAATTAAATCCACTTTGTTCAATAAATGACACCCAGACCCCATAACTGCAATAAATGACACCCAACTCACTCTATTTCTCATTAAAACAGATCAAAGCACATGGATCAACAAATAAACAATTCCCAACCATTAGATCACAGCAAATTAAATCCATACCACACATTCAAAATGAAGCCATTGCAATCCATGTGCATCCATGTCCACCAATTAAAATCAAGTCCCCAAAACTATAAAAGAAGTCCACCCACTGTTGAAGTTGCATCTTATGCTTTCAAACTATTCAGCAAACTTGAAGACAACATCACAAAACAGTGGCCAATATATTCAAGTTAGTTATATGAATTACAACTCATTCTTCTTACAGTTCTGTTTTCATCGTTTTCATTTATCAGATTTCTTACATTACAGTTCTGTCCATTCATTTATCAGGTTTCTTACATTGCAGTTCTGTCCATTCATTTATCAGATTTCTTACATTACAGTTCTGGCCATAGGGTGGTGACAGTTAACCTATACAGTTACAGTTAACCTTTTTTATACAGATTTTATGTATGTGTTCTAGCTTATACAGTTAACCTATCGAATACAGTCGTATCCATCTAATCAACGTCACAGGTTGCTTACCTTACAGGAATTGAAGGTTAGCTTACACGAATTATTCGATCATCAACTTCATAGGGATTACAACTTACATATCACAAATGTTACATATGTCCAAATGTTACGTATGTCGTGCTAGTACTGTAGTCATAGCTTGTTCAGCTAACAGAAATTGAACCTTGAACCTTAGCTTACAGGAATTGAGCGATTATTATGGCTTGGGTTCTATGCAGAATGAGTTAAAACATAGAACAAAAACGAATTGTAACTTTAATGACTCTGATAAACTTAGTAATTTTTCACATATTTTCAGACCTTGACAATCATCATTGAGACATCACATTGAAACATAATCGAAAGACATGTATTTTCAGAATCATGAAGCTATTGAGAAAGCAAACATTTTGATATTGAGTCGAAAGACTGCAAATAAGTGAATTTCTAATACTGGTGAATGGACCATAGAACTGAGGAATGGTTTCTTAGAATGGAAGCCCGAGCGGATGACCATTTCTCTTTATTGGATTAGATGACTGTAAGATTTCAGATAATGAGAAAACACAATTATAAGTAACATAGCAGATGACCGTCTTATTGGCCTTCATATCTTTTCACCTCGTTGAGCTCGAGACCTTAGGGTATGGAGAGCCCGAGCCATACGGAGTTGTGAAACTTGGACCAAAGGAATGGGGATTTACATAACTCAGCACTGTAAATTAAGTCACAGAAAATGGAGAGAAATCTTGGAGTAGAGATTGTTCTTCACAATATTCAAAATAACTAAATAAATTATATGAAAAATATAAAAAATAAATGACTGCAATGAAACTCGATTAAACTGAAGTAAAACCAATTGTCTATGACACCTAGGAGACCATAGAATCAAATGTGATAGTGATTACAGCTTACATATCACAGAGGTTACGTATGACGTCTTAGTACTGTAGTCATAGCTTGTTTAGCTAACAGGAATTGAACCTTGAACCTTAGCTTACATGAATTGAGCGATTATTATGGCTTGGGTTCTATGCAGAATGAGTTAAAACATAGAACAAAAATGAATTGTAACTTTAATGACTTTATAAACTTAGTAATTTTTCACATATTTTCAGACCTTGACAATCATCATTGAGACATCACATTGAAACATAATCGAAAGACATGTATTTTCAGAAGCATGAAGCTATTGAGAAAGCAAACATTTTGATATTGAGTCGAAAGACTGCAAATAAGTGAATTTATACTACTGATGAATGGACCATAGAACTGAGGAATGGTTTCTTAGAATGGAAGCCCGAGCGGATGACCATTTATCTTTATTGGATTAGATGACTGAAGCTATTGAATACATCTCATTCATCTTATCACTAGTAAGCTCTATACACTAAAAAGCTCGTATTAGTATCTGAGCATGGTTTCAGTTCACCCTTATCTATGAGTGAGCTAGAACAAAGCTCTGTATAATTACATATGTTATATGTATATTAAAGCTGAATCCAGTCTATTAGGGAGATAACCAACCTGTGATACAGGTACTTTATCATATCTATACATGTATTTCTTAGGTTAGCACTGATAGTTCAACCTTTAGATGATGTTACTTGTAAAATATATGTGCTATTACTTATGCCGAGTGTAATGAGAATGAGACAAGCAAGTGATTAGGTAAACAAGCATGGTTAGAAAGAGTCATGTGTAACTACTGTGTTCTAATTGCATAGCTTGTCATAAGCTTAGATAAGATACAAAGGTGACAAGTTAATCAATATACAACATGATATCCCGGGGTTCTCACTCTTAGTCATTCCTATTATATAAATACCTTTTTTCTTATTGGTATACAGACTACCGTTCTCTCCATAATCAATACATATGGATATACTGTAATCACTGTATACGCATATCCTAATGTAATACATAATCAATACATATGAATAGACTGTAATCACTGTATACGCATATCCTAATGTAATACATAATCAATACATATGGATAGACTGTAATCACTGTACACGCATATCCTAAGGTAATACATATGGATAGACTGTAATCACTGTATATGCATATCGTAATGTAACAAGCTCTGTATCCTAATGTATACGCATATCCTAACACTGCCCTATGAAAGTGAAACATTTTCTCTCATTATGAAAACAGTGACATACATGTTGACAATTTCCTGTAATAAAGGAAAAGTATTTTTGCAGAATTAAAAACGCATAATTTGACATATATTCAAATGTCTAAATGCAACATACATGTTGATAATTTCCTGTAATAGAGGAAAAGTAATTTTTGCAGAAGTAATAAAGCATAATTTAACATATATTCTAATGTCTAAATGCATGCAATAATTTTACAGGTTGTTGCATCTTTGGCAAAAGGAAGTTACTCTGCTCGTACAAGGAGAAGTGGCAGGAGAGTGACAAGGGGTGCGTAGCTGCGATGCACATCGTCTGATGATGACAGGCCAGCTGATGTCGATGCTGGCAATGCACCAGGGAACATTGTTGAAGATGACCATGTGACAGTTGTTGATGTTAACACACCATCAGCCACAGAACCACCATCAACAACAGTCCAAGGGGCAAGCTCAACTAAAAAGATCAGTGCTATAAGAGGATGGACAAAAGAACAAATGTTAGTTGCAATTGACGACATAGAGTTTAATGGATACTCAGTTCAGGCATCTGCAAAAAAACATGGTATTCCTTCCTCATCAATACATTATTGGATAAATGGACTGACTCATACAAAACGTAGAGGGCCTCTTACAGTTATGACTGAGGATGAGGAGGCCGAGGTGGTTGAGTGGTGTAAAGAGATGGCCCAACTGGGACATGGGCTAGAGTTGATACAACTCAAATCAACAGTTGCTCAAATCTGTCAAGGGAGGCCAAACCCATTCAAAGATGGGTTTCCTGGTAAATCATGGTGGTTTGGGTTTAAAAAAAGGCATCCAAAACTTGTATTGTGTACTGCTGAGGGCCTTGACAGAGACAGAGCATTAAATTTGCGCCCTGCAGTTGTGCAAAAATTCTATGACACACTTTCTAGTGCTTATGATAAACATTCTTATGGAGCAGACCATATATGGAACTGTGATGAAACAGGTTTACAGGCAGGGAGGAATTGTGGCATGCGGGTAATTTCCAAGAGAGGGAGCCGAAATGTGCCAAAGATTTTGCCCAAGAGCAGGGAGTGGATAACTATTTTATGTTGTGTTAATGCAATTGGTACTTCAATCCCAGGATTTTATCTATTAAAAGGTAAAAATCAACTGAAAAACTATATACAGAACTGTGAACCAGGTGCATGCATGGCTGCACATCCCCATGCATGGATGACTAAAGAACTGTTTCTAAGTTGGCTTTTTCACTTTGCTGCATCGGTACCAGGTGGCGTCTCGCCTAATAACAGACACCTTTTGATATTAGATGGCCATGGGAGCCACATGGCTGTACAAACAATTGAGGAAGCAAACAATTTAGGCATCGACCTGTTGACATTGCCCGCTCATACCACTCATAGGCTGCAACCCCTTGATGTTAGTGTGTTTGGCCCTTTCAAGAACTATTTCAGGTCGGAGCGTGCTGCATGGATGGCAAAGAATCCAGGGGTTGAGGTGAAAAGGTTTGAGCTAGCAGAGCTTGCAAGTAAAGCTTTTAAAATGGCTTTGACACCATCAAATATCAAGGCTGGCTTTAGGAGGACAGGAATCTGGCCACTGAACTATGATGCTCTTATGCATGATACTGGTTGTAGCCAAGCATTTCATGTGGATGGTCCGGAAGAAGGGAATGTCCAAACATGTGTTGAAGTGCAAGAAGTAGATGACCAAGATGATGTTGTTGCAGCTGGTAATATGATTTCCCTGTCTCAAGGACAGTTATATGCTGAAGATGATGAAACTGTATGTGAAACACAATATAACAATGAACAAATTCCTAGTAACATGGAGATTGTTCCACCAACTCAAGAACATCAAATTCTTGTTGCTGATATTGCTAATGATATTGTTGAACATGCAGTTGACAATGACCAATTGACATTGCCAAGCCAAGTAACCCCACCTTCATGGCTAGCAGAAGCAATGATCAATATGAATGCACATAGTGTCTCAGCAACCAATGAAGAAAGCATGAACATGCCCTCACAACCAGTAGAATTGAACAGTGAAATTGTTCATTTTTTTGTGGACAATAGATCAATGGAAGAAGATGAAGGACATAATGAGGCATCAAATGAAGATAATGATATGGTTCAATCAGTTCCAACAGATACTGAAAGGGAAGTACCAAGAAATGACATACAGGTGGGAGGGGTGGAGAAGACACTTGGACGGTTCCTAAAGCTACCAGTAGAGAGAGTATCAATGAGAAAAAAGCAAGGTGCACCGGGTAGTCTTCGTCTGGGCCGAAGCTCACAGCTACTCACCTCAGAGGACTATATAAACCTGTTAGTTGAGTCAGAAAAAAAGAAACTTGAAATGCAAGAATTAAAACAGAAAAAGAAGGATATGGTCAAGGAGAAGAAGGCAGCAAGGATTGTTGCAGCACAATAGCGAGCAGAAGAAAGGATTGAAAGAGATAAAGCAAGGCAAGTTAAGGACCAACAAAAGCAAATGGCAAGACAGGAAAAGGAAAAACGAAAGGCACAACAAATGCTTGAAAAGGAACAAGGGATGATCAACGATACAAGAATAGCTGATGAAACCAGGATTATTTCAAACTCATTGGACTCCATTGCAGATAATACACCATTATTCCAAGATCTCATAAACATTCAAGTGCCCCACTATCAAATCGAGGGTTTACCCACTTGCCTTGTTCCTACCAGAGCTCGTGTCAATTCTCTGTATGCTCATTACACACCTCCACTTAATGCAGGGGTCAGTAGTGCAAATGTGAGGTATGGGTACTCAATACCTCCATGGTTGGAAGCTGCAAATTGGAATCAATCATATGGCAACAATCAACCATTTCCTAATCAGCCCTTGACTGGTAGGCCAACCTACCTGGCTCAAGAAGGTAACTCGGGGAGTTTTGGCACTCAAGATTCTCAGGGCCATAAAGAATAGGGGTGTCATATGTTTTCGGTTCTAACCACATTATGATGTGGATTTTGGATGGATTGTATCTTTTTCTTGGCACAGCAACATTTTGGCTTACAACCTAGTAGTGATTTCTTGTGGCAACCTAATTGTGTGTTGATAAGAAATTTTCAATGGAATATGTCTTTCTGTAAAATATTAATTATGATAAAACTATTTCTATAAGTTATTCTGTGCGCACTGTAAAAAGCTCTAAACTCACTTATGGCTCCAATAAGTGGACCGTTATAATGTGATGACAGTGCTGGGCAAGTTTACAATCACTTAACACTGAATAGAAGTCTACACTCACAATTAGAAACACCTCCTGCTCGCTTCTAATGTACGAGGCACTAGTAGTAAGGAACTCTATACTTAGCATGTTATTGATTGAATTAGAATGAATAAGAACTTTACATTGTTGGAAACTAGAAATACAATAAAGAACATAGTTATGATTTTTATCAATCACCTAGCTAGCCTATTTTTTAACTACTGCCCAACTTATAGAGAGCATGTGTTTTTATATGTGTCAGTAAAAATGATGGAAGTATCTAAATTAATCAAATCAGTTGATGAACAACTATGAGAATCATATTGTTCCATCTTGTTACATCAACTTTCCAAAAGATAGAGAAATTTGGGTGCATAGTAACCTAATCAGCTATATGACGAATTGTGGCTTAGTCATTAATTCTTTTCTAAGCACCTATTCACCTTTTTCATTTTCCTTCATGAGTAGATCAATTTTTTGACAATATGAGTGATTCACATATGACAATTGTTTGGTTAACTAATGAATTGTTATAATTGACGCAAAGTTGCAACAGCCTTCTTAGAGTTGCAACAACAGTATTGAGCAAGTTGTAGCAATAACCATGTGCTATAAGTCACAACAATGGTGAGAGTCACACCAAGTAAGAAGAGGCGAGAGTCATAACAATAAGGGGTTAGATCGAACATATTTAGCATATAAATTTTATTAGAAACAAAAACAGTTATCATGTGATGACAGTGCTGGGCAAGTCCACAATCACTTAACACTGAATAGAGGTCTACACTCGCAATTAGAAACACCTCCTGCTCGCTTCAAATGTACAAACCATAAAAACACAAACATTAACATGCAAGAATAACTCAGGTTATGTTAGCAAAAGTTTCCTGGCCAGGTTATGATGCTAGAGCCAACCAAACGAGAGAAACAGTTCAAAAACTATTAGAGTTAGAACAATTGATCTTGAAAGTTGCAGTAAAGGAAATATAACAGTTGCAGTTAAGTGCGAGAAGAATTGCTGGAAATAAAGTATGATACTACGCAAGTCCACAATCACTTAACACTGAATAGAGGTCTACACTCGCAATTAGAAACACCTCCTGCTCGCTTCAAATGTACAAACCATAAAAACACAAACGTTAACATGCAAGAATAACTCAGGTTATTTTAGCAAAAGTTTCCTGGCCAGGTTATGATGCTAGAGCCAACCAAACCAGAGAAACAGTTCAAAAACTATTAGAGTTAGAACAATTGATCTTGAAAGTTGCAGTAAAGGAAATATAACAGTTGCAGTTAAGTGCGAGAAGAATTGCTGGAAATAAAGTATGATACTACGCAAGTCCACAATCACTTAACACTGAATAGAGGTCTACACTCGCAATTAGAAACACCTCCTGCTCGCTTCAAATGTACAAACCATAAAAACACAAACGTTAACATGCAAGAATAACTCAGGTTATGTTAGCAAAATTTTCCTGGCCAGGTTATGATGCTAGAGCCAACCAAACTAGAGAAACAGTTCAAAAACTATTAGAGTTAGAACAATTGATCTTGAAAGTTGCAGTAAAGGAAATATAACAGTTGCAGTTAAGTGCGAGAAGAATTGCTGGAAATAAAGTATGATACTACAACTACTCGATAAAGTACAAACAATACTCAGGTTATGTGAGCAAAAATTTCCTGGTCAGGTTATGATGCTAGAGCCAACCAAACCAGAGAAACAGTTAAAAAACTAAACTTGCTAAAATGAACAAAAGTAGTCATATCTACATGGAATGAAATCCCGAATTCAATGAAAAAGATACAATAGCAGGGACAATAAAAATGCAGCGTTTTTATCTATAAAGAAAACACAGTAACAAGGCAATTGAGAGCAGCTACAGAGAGTTTCGAGGGTTGGTCTGGGCTCATTTCTGCGATGTTCCATTTTCCCTTTGTCTTTCTGCTCGGGGCCGGCTATGCAAGTCAATTGAGAGCAGCTACAGAGCATTTCTAGGGTTGGTCTGGGCTCATTGCTGTGATGTTCCATTTTCCCTTTGTCTTTCTGCTCGGGGCCGGCTATGCAAGTCAATTGACAGCAGCTACAGAGAGTTTCGAGGGTTGGTCTGCGCTCATTTTTGCGATGTTCCATTTTCCCTTTGTCTTTCTGCTCGGGGCTGGCTGTGGGGTGAAGCCCTCCGCCGAGAATGGCACGGGAGGGCCGAGGGCACGAGGCAGCAAAAATTACAGGCTAAAACAGCACAAATAGCATAGAATGCTATAGAATGCCGAAAATGGCATGGGACGGCCTAGGGCACGGGATGGCCGAGGGCACGGGGCAGCAAAAATTATAGTCTAAAACAACTAAAATAACATAGAATGCCTAAAACCCTAAACCCATAGAATGCCATAGAATGCCTAAAACCCTAAACCCTGAAAAAAATGCTCAAAAAAATTACAGGCTAAAACAGCAAAAATAACATAGAATGCCATAGAATGCCTAAAACCCTAAACCCTCAAAAAAATGCTCAAAAAAATGCCATAAAATGCCATAGAAAGTTCACAAAATAGCCTGTTAGGGTTGCTTGTGTTGAAAAACACAGAGTAATAGCTGGTAGGATAAAAATCCTACCAGTTACAGGCTATGGATGGTCGTCGACCTCCCCCACCTTCCCCAGAGCTCGCCAGACCTTCTCCACACCTGCAACGTCCTTTTCCACACCTGCAACAGGAAGAAAAAAGCCATTAGAGATCAGAAAAACAACAAAAACAGCAGTGCAAAACAGAAAAATCCTATGTTACCTCAAGCTCGGTAGAATGGTGACCGACTCCTCCCCAAACAACAAAATCGTCGAATAAGACCACCATCAGAGAAATGCTAAACAACCGTCATTCCATGTTAAACAACTTGCATTCCAGAACGACCAAGAAATCCAGGCGGAAAAGCACAAAAAAAGCAGAACCGCTATCCCAACCAGAAACCATAAAACTCCATCAAACCTTCACACCAGCACACGAATAAACGACACTGCGCGCAGGTACACAAACCCTGCCAACCGAACAAAGCATTCCCCCAGCACACGAATAAACTACCATGCGCGCAGGTTATAGGGTCGTCCCGCGCCATCTTCGGCGGGGGGCTTCGCCCAACAACTGGCCCCGAGTAGAAAGACAAAGGGAAAATGGAACATCGCAGAAATGAGCCCAGACCAACCGTTGAAATGGCGCGAAGTCGGATTTTTATGCAGCGAGGTGATAGCCCACACATGGAGCTCCACGGTGGACAGGTGTCGTACCGGCTCCATGTGGGTTGACGCGTGGTAAAGTGACGTGGCGGGGAGGGCACACATGTATTGGCGACCCTCCCCTAGTCCTTGCCGGCACGAGCTATAGTTCTAGTGCGAAGTCTCTTCATATTAATTATCAATGTTTAATGTTTATTATATTAATATTTTTAATAATATTATTTATTTAAATAAATATATATTTATATGGTCAAATATCAACTCAAATATTTTGATGTGTAATTTTTTTTTTCCAATATTTTTTGGATAGTCACTATGTACTAATATCAGTCCACAAATGCATATAAATGTACAATTCATATACCTTATGAAGTTTTTTTTGATAGGGCTGCCCAAAGGAACTCCTGTGCATGTGGATTTTGGATTACTATGGCAGCGGATTTGTCATACAGGGTCTACCGGAATAGTGGTGATGGTACCAACACTAAAGCAGAAGCATGAGCACTCTGGGGGCTCCTGTGGTTCAACAATTTCCTTGAAAACCCCATTTTGCACATTTATGGAGACTCGAAGATTATCATTGATCAGGTCATGGGGAGGGCATCCATCAATAACCCATGCTTCAGGGATTGCTGGAAAGGATCGAATTTCTATGGCAACTACACGGCTACTCCACAATCCAGCGTATTGGAACGAATCTGAACAAGGAAGTGGACAGATTATCCAAGAAAGGCTTGCTGGAACGATTGGCGAATGGTACTTGGAGATCACTTGGGAACAACACATTTTTGATATGGGCGACTTTACATTTCTGGGTTAAAATATTGTTTTCCTGTTACACTCTTTTTTGTAATTTTTTTATATATGTCTATAATCTATTTCCTGCGCCACATTGAGAGAATGTGACATATAGTCAGGACTGTATATGTTTTGATTATACAGGTTCTTTACATGTACAAGATATGTTGAAAATGTCTCTTAGCTGTATTGATATTTTTTTATCCTAAGCTTCTGGTGGTATTCTGGTGGTGATCAAAACACATCATATCCTCCTTATCAAGTGACTTGGGATGATCATATTCAAACTGTAGAAAGTTGACTTTATATACTGTCATATAATTTATATATTTATATATCATCATCTTACTGAATATATATATAGATAGATAGATATAGATAGATATTAGAGTGTAAAAATTAAACTAAATTTTATTAAATTAATTGGTCATTGTGATTTATATATATAAGCAACATGTATAACTGTTTATTCTTAAATTATATATTTGAAAGCACGAAAAGTAGAATTGTGTAAGTGACCACATTCTTTAGATTTTGCTTGATCCGTCACCAACCACAGATACGGGGTGCAGCAGATAGAATGGTGTAAGTGACAAGATTCATGTTGTAGTCGCAGACAAATAGTGGAAGTGACAATGGATTTTTGCGAACATCTCATTGTCACCATTGTCAAAGGTTGGCAGTGTAATAATGTCGCAATGCTTTGCACGTAGCAATTGCTGCAGTCTATTGAAGTTTTATTGTTGATAGTTGATTTGGATGACAAGGAAAGTCATATAATTATAGAGGGTTGGTTAAAATAGCTAATTAATTTATATATAGAGATTTATCTAAAATTAAGGAGTCACTTAATTGAGTGTTGAGTTAGGTGATAGAGAAGAGGGTAGGTGCAAATTCCCCCAATTTGTGGTCTACCATACGATCTGTTACATAAATGGGTAAATGTTCCCTCCCATTATGAACAGCAATTGTATGACCGATCATTGCGGGTACAATGACGGATGCCCGGGACCAAGTAACTATTATCTTCTTTTCTTCTTTTATGTTTAGATTTTTAATTTTCCTCAATGAATGATTAGCCACAAAAGGATTTTTTTTCAGTGAACGTGCCATGATCAATTACCTTTCTTTCCTTCTTTTTTTATGGATATCCAACCATTCTTACTCACGTCGACGAAGGATTAAAGCATCATTGTATCTATTTCTCTTCCGACTTTTCTTTCCAAGTGCACTATAGCCCCAGGGGGTCACAGGTTTTTTCCTGCCAATTGGGGTTCTTCCTTCCCCACCTCCATGAGGATGGTCTAAAGGGTTCATAGCTACTCCTCTTACCTCAGAACACTTACCCAACCAACGTTTAGCTCCGGCTTTACCGAAACTTCTATTGTTTGCAGTGATATTACCCACTTGTCCAATTGTGGCTGAGCAGTTCTCAGATATTAAACGAATTTCTCCAGATGGTAATCTTAATGTGGCCGATCGATCTTCTTTTGCGATCAGTTCTGCTACAGCACCTTCCGCTCTAGCCAATTGTCCACCCTTTCCAAGTGTTATTTCTATGTTGTGTATAGTCGTGCCTAAGGGCATATTGGTTGAAGTAGACTCTTATTCCGATGAATAAAAATCCCTTCCCAAACTGTACAAGCCTCTCTCAGGGCATACAGCTTTCTGGATGTATAATATATTCACATATATTGAATAAATATAATCGAGATGAGAAGGAGCATCTATTGTATTCTCTATGTCCCGATTCTCTACATCCTAGGTCTCTCTATTCCATCATCTGGCTTATATTCTTTATGTAGCATTCAGAATGAATGACTTTATCAAATTACGCTAATACTTTCGTATGTTATGGATAACGTAGGAGGCATATTAAACATCTTTTTCTCTTCTCTCTCTTTTTACTTCCTCTCCCCATCTTTTTATTTTGGGAATTACTACCACTGTCCAGCTCCGAATCCGCCTCTGACCATCAGATCAAATGTGAGTAACTTGTCTTTTTAGAGGGTGCCTCTATCCCATTTTGTTCATGCTTCGGACAAACAATCAGGTCCTCTCCATATTATTATATCTTCGGAACCAATGATCCGATATGAACAATTTTTGAATCCAATCACCTGCTGTCATTTATCCTCAGTTTCCCTTTGGGGTTCGTCCCGTAAAAGTGTCCTAGTTGGATCAGTGATAGATTTATAGGTTTCGCTGTAAACCCAATCGGTTGCTTCCGATCACGTAAATTAATAATTCAAACCGCACTCAGAGGTAGGGCATTTCCTATTGATATAGGAGCTTTTGGACCAGAAAGAATAGTATCTCCAATCATGACCCCTCTGGGATGCAGAATATACATCTTATCGCCATTCTTGTAATGCACCTTGCAAATGTATGCACTTCTATTAGGGTCGTATTCTATGGTTACAATTTCTCCTGATATGTGTTCCTTATTCCGTCGAAAATCAATTTGACGATACAGACGCTTGTGACCCCCTCCCCTGTGTCTTGCGGTAATAATTCCTCTTCCATTACGACCTTTCCCACAATGATGTTGTCCAGAGGTCAATTTCTTCTGCGGGTCCAACTGCACTCTTCCATCGAAACCTGATACAGATCTATTGCGTGTATCCGGAGTTAAAATTCTATATGAACGGATGGCCATTTAGTTTCAAATTTGAAATCTTATTGTTCTGAAAAGAGTGGAATAGAATCACCGGTTCTAAGTGTAATAATCACACGTTTACAACGTATTGGATGTCCTATCATTGACACTCTCTTTCCTCCTTTTTCAGGGAGGCGATAGCTGTTCATAGCTATTACTTTAACATCGAAGAAATTTTCAATCCAATTTTTAATCTTTGTTTTGTTCGATTGCGAATCGACGTTAAAAGTATATTGGTTCCTTTCCAATAGACGAATACTTTTCTCCGTAAGTACTGGATATTTCACTTCATCCATAAATTTTTTCCCTCCTTTTCTTCTTTTTTTTCCCGTAAAGCCTGTAGCTATTATTATATCGGATCATATACCAATTTAATTATACAGATATATCATAGTTTAGGTATGGAAGTTATGCACGAACGTAATGCTCACAACTTTCCTCTTGATCTAGCCGATGTTGAATCTATTTCAATAGGTGGATAATACTCTGATGGATTGTTATCGTGTATTGCTTAATTGAAGCATACCAAGCCTTTCATTCATTTTATTGAAAGGCTTGGTATGCTTCAATTGTATTGTTTGGTGTTATTCTTCATACTTCTTCCCATTCCATCAATAATGGATATGTGCAGTTCCCCTGCATCCAGCAGGAATTGAACCCGCGAGTTCGCCAATTATGAGTTGGGCGCTTTAACCATTCAGCCATGGATGCTGGATAAAGATCATCAACATATTCATTCTATAATATGAGTATAGACTCAGATCTAAAATTGGGTAGTTCGGGATTGGGACCCATTTACATTCTTTCTCTCATACTTGATTCATGTCAAATATGAATCAATAGACATTCAAATAACATTTCATTTCATTGAATTAATTTGATAATAAGCCATGGACGAAACAAAATATGTGAATCAATTAGAATTGATTGTATTTATTGTTCGGTCCTTTGGTCTTCCACTCATGGTGGGTGGGATAATAATGAAGAAGTTGACGTAAAAATATAAGAATTTGATCTATTTCAAAGGAGTATATTCATGTTCCTATTTCCCTAATATAATACTTTCTGGCTGGATATTTTCATTAATATATAGTCTCATTCCTACCTATTCTTGCATCCTTTATTTCCAGAGCTTTGGCTCCCATTGGTCAAGAACCGGACTACTAGTTACGAATCAAGTATCGAACCAATGGGAAGATACTTGGATCCGATCTAAGATCATTATATGTTCGCTCCAGTTCTTGTTGTTCTTGATGTTGGAACAGTCTCCCTTTCTCTATGGGCTATGAGTTCTAGTATACAGGGTATATCTGCATTTATAGGAGCTTCAATTCTCGTGCTTATTTTCATCGTTGGTTCAGTCCATGCGTGGCGAAGAGGAACATTGGAATGGTCCTTAATTTCCGAGTGGGGGAGGGAAGTACAAAATGACATAAAGCCAATGATGAATCCTATGAAGTTACCTTTACTCGATCAAACAATTTTGAATCCAGATATTTAAACTACCCCAAACGATCTGTCGAACGAATTGGGCCAGACTCTCCAGTTTATGAACGCTCCTTTACAGTATTAATTGTGGTTTCATCAAATTCGCTTCATTAATAGATTCGCGATTCGACTCCGATCGTTACGGTCCGGTACCAAGATCTGGACCTAGACGAGCTTACCTCATTATAACAGCGGGGACTGTGACCATGAAAAAGGCTCCTTCTGTAGTGATATTTCAAATGCGGAACCAAAATATGTAGTTGCCCTGGAGCATGTACTATCACAGAGAAATGTTTGGTACAGATTATTATAGTACCGTTCGCAAAGTAGATAAGTTAATTCCTGTGGATGTCTATTCGCCAGATTGCCCACCTGAACCAGAGGCTATTATAGATGCTATAACGAAACTTCGTGAAAGAAAAGATAGTTCGATGGATATATGAGGCCCGAACTCCAACAAGGAAAGAATAAAATATTTCACTATAAATCATAGGGATCATCATATTGGATCCAGTATTCATACTAGAAACTATGGTCAAAAGTTATTACATCAATCTTATGAACCTCAATTCGAATCTACTTTCGAGATACCCTCTGCAACGTTTGGATCTACTTCAACTCTGCAATTATAGATCTATCATTGGGATAATCTATCCCATTTCGATTCGGATGGAATAGGATGAATAGATTCCGACTAGTGCCGAATTATCAGTCCCACCGTCAAATCTTGACTTCTGAGTTCTCGATCCTACTTTTTTATATGTACAGAGTATCGTGATTCAATTGGAACGGACAGAGAGGGACAATATGAGCAAAGAAGAGGGAGAGAACAGATTGATCCATCTATCTATTTTGATCGGGGTGTCTCCGTATGTAGATATACATCTAGATAGAATAGATTTAGATAGATGGATATGGAGACATGGATATTTACATCTTGCCAGGAACCAGATTTGAACTGGTGGCACGAGGATTTTCAGTCCTCTGCTCTACCAACTGAGCTATCCCGGCTCTTCCCTGTGGATCATCCTGGTACAGGGTTTTAACTTGTGTCAACTAAAAAGAAGTAAAAAGGTATTTTTACTAGTTTTTAGAATGATCTTTATTATTTTCGATCTGGAAGTCACTAATATGATAAAAATGGACTGCAATTGAATAATTTCAAAATGATCTAATCTATGTAGATCATATATCACAAAATCAATTGATCATATGATCAGCTTATTAACAGATCAACTCAACTGGTCATAAGATGGATGAAAAGATTCATGTTCTAATTTCTTCTCTTCATGAAAAAAAAATAGCGAGGTAAAAGAATCGAGAAATTAGAATGGATTCGAACCAATGGAATTGGAGAAGATAGATCAGTCCGTTCGGGAACGAACCTGGGTGGGGATAGAGGGACTTGAACCCTCACGGTCTATAAAGCCAACGGATTTTCCTCCTACTGCAATTTGCATTGTTGTTTACATTGACATGTAGAATTGGACTCTATCTTTATCCTCGTCCAACCATTTATTCCAAAAAATAATTAAATTATTCATCTAGAGTAGATAAGTTCATAATTGGATTACTTAATGTCAAATCAGTACTTCAACTCGAATCTGGCATCTATCTTATGAATAAAATGCTTGGAACGAGTTCTGATCGCCAGTTTTGTCTGATGTTATATAACATCTCTCTCCATTTTTGAGGTGTAAATAGATCGTTCTATAACTACAGTAACTACAGTATTGGACCAAATGAGATTCATTCGTTAGAATAGCTTCCATTGAGTCTCTGCACCTATCCCCTTCCTATCTTAGGAGAAGAAACATTGTCTTCATGAACCGGATTTGGCTCAGGATTACCCATTCAAAATATCCCAGGGTTCCCTGGATTTGGAAGCTATCACTTGGTAGGTTTCCATACCAAGGCTCAATTCGATCAAGTCCGTAGCGTCTACCAATTCCGCCATATCCCCTTCTCGAAGAACAAGATCATACCTTGATCTAATCCTATTATGTAATATCCATCAGCATTATTCATTGGATATTTGCTCAATATTGGGTGGGAGAAATATCCTCCCCTACTCCCCTACTCCCCTTCTCTCCCCTTCTCTCCCCTTCTCTATCTCTACCCCAATCGAATATGACTGGGAATCATTATATTATTTATCCATTTGAAATGCAATGTTATTATCCTCCCCTAGTCGATTTGGAAGAGTGAGTAAAACGATCGATATCAATTGACCCTTACTTCTCCTTTCTTTCCCTTGAAAGAATCTACATTCAAACAATGTTCCGTTGTAATCGTAATCTGGATTGCGTCATTGAATCTGATTCGCGCTATAATCGTTAGGATTCCAAAGGAATCTATGGATCTCACCCCAATGAAATGGGGAGTGATATTCCATCGAGCCTGCTTAGCTCAGAGGTTAGAGCATCGCACTTGTAATGCGATGGTCATCGGTTCGATCCCGATAGCTGGCTCTTTTCCGTTCCGTTCCGTTCCTCTCATTTCCATAATCCACAAAGTTTTGTTAGGATCAAGATGGAATGGAGAATACTCTTACGATCGTTCGTCGGGTCCGTCATGCCATGATCATTTACTCCCAACTAGGAACGGGATGAATGAAATGATTGGAGCTATTAGGATCAATAACAAATTGGAGAAAGATCTTCGTTTTCCATATAAAAGAATTCCAGTAGTACTCATACGGGTTATACTATTCTTTCTTCTTTCTAGCACTATTTGTTAATTGAATAAGGAGTTTCTATGTCCCGTTATCGGGGACCTCGTTTAAAAATAATACGTCGTCTGAAAACTTTACCAGGTCTCACTAGTAAAAGACCCAAAAACAGAAAGGATTCTATGAACCGGTCTTCTTCCAGGAAAATATCTCAATATCGTATCCGGCTAGAAGAAAAACAGAAATTGCGTTTTCATTACGGACTAACAGAGCGACAATTGCTGAAATATGTTCGTATTGCTAGAAGAGCCAAAGGCTCAACGGGTCAGGTCCTATTGCAATTACTTGAAATGCGTTTGGATAATATTCTTTTTCGATTGGGTATGGCTCCCACCATTCCCGGAGCTAGACAATTAGTGAATCATGGACATATCCGGGTCAATGACCATATGGTAGATATACCAAGTTACCCTTGCAAACCTCAAGATGTGATTACTATAAGAGATCAACAAAGATTGAGAGCTATCATTAAGAAGAATATAGATCTGTTCCAGAGGGATAAATTGCCAAATCATTTGACTTTTCATTCCTTACAATATAAAGGATTCATCAATCAAATAATAGATAGTAAATGGATCAATTTGAAGATTAATGAATTGCTGGTCGTAGAGTATTATTCCCGTCAAGCTTGAATCGAGAATGAAATGAAAGAGAGGGGTGGGTTGGTTGCTGGGCATCTGGAAATTATGTTCTTCTCCCTTCTTTTTCCCTTCCCCGAAGGAGACATTTTATAATCCTTACGTACGTTACTTGTTATCCGCGATACTTTTTTTTTATTGCTTCTTAAAATAGTCTTTACTTTTCCCATACCACGAACCGATGTTCGTTCTATTTTCTCTATTACAAATAGAGGTAGATTGATCCTGGAATTAGGAAATAGTCCTATTGGGATTCAATAGATTGGAAAAACAATGGATGAGAAGAAAATAGATAGTAGGGCGAAGATACGGAAAGAGAGGGATTCGAACCCTCGGTAAGCAGAAGCCTACATAGCAGTTCCAATGCTACGCCTTGAACCGCTCGGCCATCTTTCCTATGAGATCTCTTGGTTCTAATTAATAAAATGAGTCAATAGCAACTTCCTTACGAAACGAATTCTTTTTGTTCGGGTACGAACAGTTCAATCTTTCGGAAATAAATAGATAATAAATAAGGTAATGATTCAATCCCCCCCCCGGAAAGACGAAAGGACATTTTTTACAACTTCCTCTTATTTTAGGAAATCCTCAATCATCCCGGTTAATCCGACGTATTCGGATCGCCTAATCAATAATTAAAGACAGATTAACTGATCCATTCCATATTATGATAATATATAGATCTGTAGTGATCATCTTATCAATTGTATAAGAACTAATTCTTTGGCAATGATCCTGTGTCATGATGACTATATTTTCCCGATATTCTTTTATCTATATGGATAAAGCACACAATTGCTGGGTAGGCATTTCATCCTCATTATGCAATGCTCGATCGTTTAACTCTTTCTTTGTTCGGATCATAATCGAACTGGACTTCCCGAGTTTACCCAATCTATTATTCTTTCAATACGAGCCTTTTTCCATTATTATTCATGTTACTAATGAACAATTATTCAATTTATTCCCTATCTATTCTAATTTTAAAGAATAGATTGGAATAGATAGAATGAGAACATATTTACGATTGTAAGGAAATCCATTTTATGGTATTGTGCACCAGAAAAAAATTTCGTTCATGGAATCATTTGCGTAAGGGAATGAAGGAAATTATCAAATCTGTAATTGACTATGCCTAGATCTCAGAGAAATGACAATTTTATTGATAAGACCTTCACAATTGTAGCAGATATATTATTGCGAATAATCCCGATGGCTCCGGGGGAGAAAGAAGCATTTACCTATTACAGAGATGGTGTGATTTGATATTTTTTCCGTTCTTCTTTTTTGGGGAAAGAAAAGGTAAGGTATTCGGGAATAAAAATTGGGTAAAATAAAACTTACGCTCAGTGAAGGTGAGTTCTGGAGATAGAACAATTCCTTCTGTCGTGTATCCCCGGTCAATGCACCTTTAGATGCTTTCATCTCCTGAGGATTTTAGTACCGAGCGAAAGGTTACACCTATGCAATAGGCCTTGCTTGTATAGTTGAACCTATTTGATAGGCGCGCATGAGGGGAGAAAGCACTACGTATGGAAATCGACAACACAAAAGCTTCGTTATAGCCCATATGCATTACCCTTTTCTGAAGGGTAGTGAGAATGGTTGGGACAACAAACATCCATCTCGTTTGTACTTCGGATACCCTTATAATGGAACCATCGGAGATTGTTGAAGTGATTAATCCCCGGAGAATACAGGGCGTTAAGAACAAAGAAATTGTTAGAGGTTCCATTCCTAGTAGTAAGATCCTTGGTATTTGGAAAAGAATCTTTGCAAGAAGGATGGCTAGAGATTCATTGGAAATACACTAGCCCCTGTTAATTCATAATATTGGGTCAGAATCTTTTTTTTTTTTTTTAATTCCACGGATTACTCCCCATATTACCTACTGTAAAGAAAGGAGGAGCCGTATGAGGTGGGAATCTCATGTACGGTTTTGAAGCGGAGATCATTTCAATGGAATGAACGACCGTAACGAATGTCAGCTCAATCGGAAGGGGAATATGCGGAAGCTTTACAAAATTATTATGAAGCTATGCGACTGGAAACTGATCCTTATGATCGAAGTTATATACTATATAATATAGGTCTTGTGCATACAAGTAATGGGGAACATACGAAGGCTTTGGAATATTATTTCCAAGCATTAGAACGGAACCCATCCTTACCACAAGCTCTTAATAATACGGCCTTGATCTGTCATTACGTGCGACTATCTGTACCATAGAATAACTTAGTTAATAACTACTACGAGTAAGGACAAAAGAAAAGGCTTTCTACATATGCACCGTCCCAAGTAACGGTATTTTATCAGCTGTAGCGAAAAAAACTCTCATAGGAGCCCGAATATGAATAGATAGAGCCTAAATATTCCATGGATAATAAATTCAATTGATGATGGAAGCACCATAAAGATCAATTATTGAAAGAAGGTTCGGGCTGATACGATCAAATCTGCTCATTGACAAGAATCAGGAATCAACTTATGTAATAGAGTTGATCTACTAAGCTATTGAGCAGCGGTGTAGCATCAGATCCTAAAGATGTGAAGTACTCCAACCAGAGAGTACTCTCCAAAAATTCTATACGGAACTGAGATAGTTACCTTGCAAAAAGACTTTGATTTGGACAATCAATCTGAAGTAGAGAAAGAGATATACTTCATCTTTTTGAGGGTAGGATAAAAGATAGAACCTGATCATTGAATTGATTGGAAGTTAAATCAGATTTTTTCTATCAATCATACTACTTTGATGATTGAAGCGATATATGAGGATCGATAATGTAAGTACTACTATACCTTTGACCAAAAAATATGGATTGCTTTTCCGTAGATCGCGTAAAAGCAACGTACTGAGAATTATAGGATCAAAAAGCTTTATAAGGCGCTCCCGACGTGAAAGGATTTGAATTAACAATCTAATCAAATTGGATTTGGTCCATGGATTGCATAGAAATTGATAACTTTGTATCTCTTCCAATTTGATTATCCAGGGTCTTCTTCTTTTTTTCATTTATTTGAAACCCCCCCCTTACCTCTCCCTTTTGTTTTATCCCAATAAATAGAACATTTATAGCATATATTGATTTCATATAATTGTAAATCTCATGTCAACCAACCGATACCATTATGTCCCATGGATATAATTTATTTCACTTAAATAGGTAGGAAGGAAAATGACAACGAATCGGATCCAGTCCGATTTTTTTTATCTTCTTTTATGGGCGAACGACGGGAATTAAACCCGCGCGTGGTGGATTCACAATCCACTGCCTTGGTCCACTTGGCTACGTCCGCCCCGGAAAAACCAATTTATCTATCTACAGTCATTTCTTCCAAGAATAAAAAATGAGCTAACGTTTGTTCTTATGTGGGTCGTCGGTGACCTCTGATAGGGGATCAAAGCAAGATTGATGACTAACTCTCAACTCTCGAACAAGTTGTATGGCTTATTATAAAATTAATTCAATGAAATGAAATGTTATTTGAATGTCTATTGATTCATATTTGACATGAATCAAGTATGAGAGAAAGAATGTAAATGGGTCCCAATCCCGAACTACCCAATTTTAGATCTGAGTCTATACTCATATTATAGAATGAATATGTTGATGATCTTTATCCAGCATCCATGGCTGAATGGTTAAAGCGCCCAACTCATAATTGGCGAACTCGCGGGTTCAATTCCTGCTGGATGCAGGGGAACTGCACATATCCATTATTGATGGAATGGGAAGAAGTATGAAGAATAACACCAAACAATACAATTGAAGCATACATACCAAGCCTTTCAATAAAATGAATGAAAGGCTTGGTATGCTTCAATTAAGCAATACACGATAACAATCCATCAGAGTATTATCCACCTATTGAAATAGATTCAACAGCGGCTAGATCCAGAGGAAAGTTGTGAGCATTACGTTCGTGCATAACTTCCATACCTAGGTTAGCACGATTAATGATATCAGCCCAAGTGTTAATTACACGGCCTTGACTGTCAACTACAGATTGGTTGAAATTGAATCCATTTAGGTTGAAATCCATAGTGCTTATGCCTAGAGCGGTAAACCAGATACCTGCTACGGGCCAAGCAGCTAAGAAGAAATGTAAAGAACGGGAGTTGTTGAAACTAGCATATTGGAAGATCAATCGGCCGAAATAACCGTGAGCAGCCACAATATTGTAGGTTTCTTCCTCCTGACCAAATTTGTAACCTGCATTTGCGGACTGATTCTCAGTAGTTTCCCTGATCAAACTGGAATTTACCAAAGAACCATGCATAGCACTGAATAGAGAGCCGCCGAATACGCCAGCTACACCCAACATGTGGAATGGATGCATAAGGATATTGTGCTCAGCCTGGAATACAATCATGAAATTGAAAGTACTAGAGATTCCTAGAGGCATACCGTCAGAGAAGATTCCTTGACCAATAGGGTAGATCAAGAAAACGGCAGTAGCAGCTGCAACAGGAGCTGAGTATGCAACAACAATCCAAGGACGCATACCTAGACGGAAGCTAAGCTCCCACTCACGACCCATATAGCAAGCTACACCAAGTAGGAAGTGTAGAACGATTAGCTCGTAAGGACCCCCGTTGTATAGCCATTCATCGACGGAAGCTGCTTCCCAGATGGGATAGAAGTGCAAACCGATAGCTGCAGAGGTAGGAATAATGGCACCGGAGATAATATTGTTTCCATAAAGAAGAGAACCAGAAATAGGTTCACAAATACCATCAATATCTACTGGAGGAGCTGCGATGAAAGCAATAATGAATACAGAGGTTGTGGTCAATAGGGTAGGGATCATCAAGACGCCGAACCATCCAATGTAAAGACGGTTTTCAGTGCTAGTGATCCAGTCGTAGAAGCGACTCCATAAATTTGCGCTTTCGCGTATTTCTATAATTGCGGTCATGGTCAGAACTTCGTTTATAAAATCATCAGAGGCTCCCAAGCATAAGGCTTGTTATTTTACAGTATAATATGATCCATGTATCAATGTCAACCAATATCTGGGATGGAATTTAAATATCTATCCCAACGGAATAGATACTGAATCTATACTATATGGATAGAATATAGAGGTATTTTAGATAGACTCTATCTTTATTTTTTAGATATATTCCACACTCTATAGATCTATCTGTGGTTAGATACTCCATCAAATTATTTATTCCTGGTTCCAGAAATGGAAGATCAATTGGAATGAGAACAGATAGGACCGAATAAGTATTTTTTTTTTCGCTATAACGAAGTGCAACACAATTCTGGAACCAAATTATTAATAAATTTATATGAGTGGAATATCAATTATTTATCACCTTTCTGGAGAACCCGTAGTGCGATAGTTCGTTCCCTGTGAATAGAAACAAATATTAAAAAAAACTTGATTAGATCCAGAACCAGAATAAGTGCACAGAGGTACCTATCAGAAATTTGATCCGGGTTGCCCGGGACTCGAACCCGGAGCTCGTCGGATGGAGTGGATGATCTGCTCTTCAGTATCAGTAAGAGCAAGAAATCTCTCCCCAAACCGTGCTTGCAATTCTCATTGCACACGGCTTTCCCCATGTAATGTATCTATTTCCTATTATTTCTCGGATAGAAAAATAAAAATGATTCTGAATCGAGGCAATTACTCAAAGAGCATTTCATTGGTCAAATAAGTTTTCTATTTTCAGATCCTGTATCTTTTGCCAGGAATTAGCTAGGGGATTTATCTGGGGAATATCTGAATGCCAAATTCGTTCTCTTTGCGAACGGGCCGCCGCTTTTGATGAAAAAGGCAGAGAATCAAATTCTCGTTCTTTTGAAAATGATTTTTTAAAGAGTTCTGGACCTAATTCCTTCCGAACTACATGTATCATACTTTTATGTTTACAGGCTAAAGTTTTAGCACATGATAATAAAAGTATATACTTTATATGATATAAACCATCTCGATCAAAGGATCCACTGTAGTAATGAAAAAGATTTCTCCAAATTTGATCGAATTGATCGAGGATATCATCATCTGTTAGACTGGTCCAAGACAATTTACTAATTGGCCGCCCTGATATGTCACAGAATTTTTCTGTAGCCAATAATCCAATTATTGGTACAATCGGAACTATTGGATCCATTTCATTGGTAATAAGAACGGGGATGAATAACTCATCTAGCGTTTTGGTTCTGACCAAAAGAGGGTTCATCCGAACCCTTAAAAAATAACCTGGAGAAGAAGAACAATTCTTGGATAATTGATGAGAACAGACCCTATACGGTTCGGACCAAGGATGGAAATAAAATTGCTGAAAAATTAGAAGATAATATCTACATTTTTTAACTAGGAGATCAGCACCCTTTATAGCTATAATAGGTCTTTCGCCATATCTAACATAGTGAATTTTAGGATCCTTCAACGACCAGATACTTTTCAGTGAATTTCGACGAGAAAAAACGATAATATGTTTTATCTTTCGATGAAAATGAGTTCGCTGAGGGAAAGATCCATGAGACAACGATCGTGAATGAGAGGATCGTTTAAGACAGGAAAATAAAATGGATTCGCATTCACAGACATAATAATTCAACAGGAATAGGAAGAATCTCGTATTTACTCTTGGGACGACAATAATTGATCTTTGTAAATTCTCTGGACTATTTCTATAGTCATAGAGAACAGATCGTAATGGGTGCAAGGAGGGAGCATCTCGGATCCAGCGACGAAAGGTTCGAACCAAAATTTCCGGATGAATAGAATAGGGTATTCGTGCATCTAATATAGAATTTGAATGCGGGAATTTATCCTCTAAGAAGGGAAATATTGAATGGATCGACCGGAAACTCTTACATTCATTCATCCCTTCCACAGAAGATTTTGACCATATAGAGAACGGAACTTCCAGGACCAATGTAAGTGCTTCTAGTACCGATTCAGAATAGAAACTCTTCTTGCGATCAGCTAATGGATTTGGATCGCAATTCACGAATAAAACAATTGAATGATTTTGTTGACGTATTTGACCAATCAAACGTTTTACAGTTAGGAAACTTAATTGATCATTGGAACTTAAATGTTCCATCGGTCTGGAGGAACTTGATACATCCAAATAATGATCATGAGAAATTGCGTAAAGATCTTCCTGAAAAAAAAGTGGATATAAAAAGCATTGTTGCCAAAAGCTATCTTCCTTTCCGCATCTATGGAACTCATCCATTTTCAACCCTCAGCTATGGCCCTCGTTCATGAGAATAACCTCTTTATTTCTGAGAAAATACATGGTGCGATCTAGTCGGAACAAGATAGGAAAAAAGAGATATATCCGGATATCAATATTCTATCTTCTATAGATTTACTACCCAAGGATCTCATTCGTCATGAGGAAGAACGAAAATCTTTTATCCTGGCAACCAATCGCTCTCCTGACTCATGGAATTAATAAACCTGGTCAGTACACTATTTATCTTACACATCTGTACTCGAGTATTTAGGACTCATTGTTAGTGTATAAATCCCTGATCTACTCAGGGAAAACCTCCCGATATTGGGTACTAAACTGCTCTTAACTTCTGATCAGTAAAGGGAATTCCTCGCTCGCTTAATTGGAACGAGGAACAGAAGCTCGTTTCTCTGGGTCTACTTATGATTCAAGTCATATAGCTTTCTCCATTGACTCATTCGACTTAACCGCGAATTGATTCAATCCTATTCACAATTATCACATTTGATCCGAAAGGATGAGCATATTATACATCCATCTAGGTATATAATAGACATTTCCCACCCATTTGATTCCTT
The DNA here is from genome assembly GCA_031772625.1 of Pinus tabuliformis. NCBI lineage: Eukaryota > Viridiplantae > Streptophyta > Pinopsida > Pinales > Pinaceae > Pinus > Pinus tabuliformis. The sequence continues at coordinate 484,035,965 of CM062818.1, read as the reverse complement.
AAATCAGATCCGGTCCTGATCGAATACAATCAGGTATCCGATAAATAATATCAGGTATCATAAAGATCATATGTTGGAACGACATGCTTTTTTTCCCGTTCATTATACTTCGAGGATCAGTCGTAGTCTTCCGAACTTTACCGATGGTATCGACGAGTTTTCTACTTCATTCAAATGTGTAAAAGATCTTAGTCTCACTTAAAAGCCGAGTACTCTACCATTGAGTTAGCAACCCATATTGCGGATAGATATTGAGGATATATACGATCGAAGTGGAATGCGAGGTTACTCAATATGAACCGGTAAATCCTACCAATCTAATTGACGAACGGGAGGGATCAAAAACCTACGTGAATGACCAAATAATTCACTCGTCAGTTCATATCGGAATATGTAGAGTTTCAATCCACCATTCCAGAATAAAGTAATCTAGGTTATGAATAAATGATCCATCAACAGAATTATCATGATTGGATAGAATCACTGATAAACGATGAACCTAAGATATCTATTTCTATTGTGAATGGACGAATTATATCGACACAATACACTATTGTCAATCCAGAATAAGAGATAAATTAATTGTTGGATTGGCGCTATATTGGGATGAGATGTTAGATGCATCGATAGAAAATCCTAGGCTTATTTGTAACAATAGAACGATTCAAATATTCGTCATCTTTGTATGGAATCACGTGGAAACGAGATTTACTTGGAGAGTATATAATAAAATAAGAATAATGTTGAGCCAAGGGCATTTGATCCGAATATGAAATGATGTCATAATCCATATCCACGAAACCCACTATGTAAACTACCGCATCGTTTTAGACGATGTTTTGAAGATTCCTCCCTGATCTCGAATCATGATCGAGATCAGTGATCTCGAATCATGATTCGAGACGTGATTATGAATAGTCATTAACTCAAATGATATGATAGGAATAGGTATCGAATCAGATCCACTCTTTTTGTATAGAATACACTCAATGTAATCAATTAATTTATATTTATTAGGTACTTAACTTAATGCTTCTTTAGCTGTGTGCATTACCTCGACAGTAACGTTCAAAATGCCCTTTCGTCGTGCAAATTTTTCTGTATTTCTTTTTACTTCGTCCCTTACAAAACGGGGGATTTTACCCAATTCTTGCCGACTTTCAGGATCCCAAATTGGACTAATATCCGTGGATAAGGATTTAGTCATTATTTCCTTCGTATCATGACCACAAAAAATATCTAGAAGATGATCCTCCATACCCAGAGCGAATGAGTTATAAACTAGATCAGCTATTTGATTAGTACCTTCGTAACCCAGGAAGGGTCGATATCCCAAGGAAAAATTTTGGATATGAGCTGGGGCGGAAATAACTCCACAGGGAATTTCAAGACGTTTACCAATATGACGTTCCATTTGAGTACCAAATATTGCAGAGGGTTCCACGCGAGAGATAATATCTCCTACTTCAGCATGATCATCTGTGATGATTATCTCATCACAAAAATCTTTAATTTGCTCTTTGAACCATTCTGCATCATGTTTACAATAAGTACCTGTACAACTCACACGAATTCCCATCTCTCTAGCAAGTATCTTAGTGATTGAAGCAGCATGAGTTGCATCACCAAAAACGACTGTTTCTTTCCCCGTAAAATTCTGACAATCGATAGATCTTGAGAACCAAGCAGCTTGGGAAATGAATCGAGTTTGTCCATCGATATAGGATTCGTAATCAACCCTTTTGCTCGATAAAATAGGAGCCGCCAAGGTCTCAAGAGATTTCTTTATCTGTCGGATGCACTCGGCCATATCTACAGCTCCCATAGGAGTTGTAGATACATAAGACATTCCAAATTCCTTATTCAAATGCATCGCTGTCATTAAGCCCACTTCACGATAAGGAATTAAATTGAACCGAGCTTTCGGTAAATTTTTTGGATCCTCTACAGATCCTCCTTCAGGAATTATTTGATTAATTCTGATGTTCAGATCTTTTAATAAACGTCTCAACTCACGACAATCATGTCGATTATGAAAACCCAGAGTAAGAATCCCAATTATATTTACAGAAGGTGCATCTGTTACGAATTGATCCAATGCATGGGATTTCTCCAAATAATATCGAACTACCTGTTCCAAAGTTCTATCCGCTACCTGAATTTCATTCACTTGATAATGATCCACATCCACAAAAATGACGTTGCAATCGGAGATTATGGATGCTCTATCCACAAAGTTTTTTAAATCCTCTTGCAAGATACTAGAGGTACATGTAGGTGTTAATATTATCAGATCGGGACCTTCCTCCTTATCTTTTAGAATAATATGATCCACAACTCTTTTTCGAGATCCACGTGCTAGTACGTGACGATCTACTATACTAGCAGTTGCAGGAGTAAAATTTCTTTCCCGTTCTAACATAGAACACATTACATTAAAACAATCATCTCCTAGAGGAGCATTCATAATGGCATGGACATTTTTGAATGAACTAGCTACTCGTAGAGTTCCAATATGAGCAGGACCAGCATACATCCAATGGGCTAATTTCATAAATTGAACCTTATCTCAAATTGATCCGTATTCCCATCTTGCACCACAGATATATCCCTTTATCTCTTCCCTATTGTAATCACATTCCCTTCTGAACTTTAAGTATGGTTAAATTATGATAAAAAGGAAAACAAAGTTGGATCTTTTACGCAAGAAAAAAGGGAAGAGCGAAGGAAGGGAAAACAGGAACCAATGAAATAAGTCTGGGACGGAAGGATTCGAACCTCCGAATAACAGGATCAAAACCTGCTGCCTTACCGCTTGGCCACGCCCCATTCCCATCCTATTTCCCTATTCATATGCTAATGAATACTTATATCAAATTTTTTGTCAACCCATTAGTATCCAAGATTCATTAGATCAGATCTCAATTGGGGAAAAATTTTTGTGGATATTTCAACAAAATAGGTTATTGATGGAATTGGACATAATAGGAGAAACAGAAAAAGTGACAAGAATATCCATTCATTGATCATTTTCTATTAGATTTGGTAAAATGTTGTATGTATGAAAGAATCATCCCTTCCAACCCCAAGTCCGGTCAAACTTGCCGAAGAGCTTCGATCGATTCGATCAATCAAAGACTTTTCTGGCTTTACCCCCCCCTAATTTTTATTGGAGAATAAAAATGCCAGTTATGTTCAATATTTTTCTAGATGATGCCTTTATTCATTCAAATAATCCCTTTTTGGGAAAATTACCTGAGGCTTATGCAATTTCTGATCCAATTGTCGATGTAATGCTAATTATTCCTGTTCTCTCTTTTCTCTTAGCCTTTGTTTGGCAAGTTGTTGTAAGTTTTCGATAAAAAGTATCCCCTTTTTTCTTTTTCAAGTTTTTGGGTCGCTGTCATTGATCCAATTTTTGTATAACTCTTTCCATTTTTTTGTGACAGAAGTTCTATCCCTGCTCCACCATACCAGATTCAGATACCTTATCTGCTCCCGGATAAAAACTTTTCCACTCACCTTCATCAATTCCTTCCGATCCCACCGCTCACTTCGGATCGGGCTATTGGGTCACGTATTGATACGATCACCAATGACTTATTTTCATAAATATTCAATAAATATCTAGTTGATCCAAAAAAATAAGAGGGAAAAAAGACCATTTTGAAAACAAAGAGAAAAATTATATCCTTCTTTCAAATTGATTTTCACACGTGATTCGGAGAAATAATTTCGTGATTTGTAACAATAATACTATTGTTTGGTATTCAAGTATCCATATATGGTACAAAGATTGATGATCTATTCTGTTGTACTTATAATCAGGATTCCGGAGATTACGTAATGCTTACTCTTAAGCTGTTCGTTTACGCAGTAGTGGTATTTTTCATTTCTCTTTTTATCTTTGGATTTCTATCGAACGATCCAGGACGTAATCCCGAACGTAAAGAATAGTGAAAAAAGTCTCTAGGTTAATGGGTCTTTTCCGTTCCGTAGAAAGATTCGGGGTTATTCGTTTTCAGGATCAATAGTGGACGAACGGAGAGAGAGGGATTCGAACCCTCGGTACGGATGATCCGTACTACGGATTAGCAATCCGCCGCTTTGGTCCGCTCAGCCATCTCTCCAAGATCGGCAATATAATGAATATTGCGATTATTCAGTTGGATAAAGAACAATCCAGTCAATCGTATTGTTCATTTCGTTAAAAATAGTTCTGTATGACTGATTTTTTCTGCTTTTCTTGGCCTGGCCGATGGCCAGGCCAAGAAAAGCAGAAAAAATCAGTCATCCAGTGCTTCACCTAATTTGATAGCTAGAAGAAGACCTGCTGTAAAAGCAAGACAACCACATATCAAAATTTTAAGCCCTTCCATATCTTCATTCATATCTTCATTCCCTCCTAAATGAGTTTGATTAAATGCGTTACATGGATTAGTCCATTTATTTCTCTCCAATATCAAATTTTATTATATTGTAAAGATATCAGTTGCTCAAGGCCATAGGTTCCTGATCGAAACTACACCAATGGGTAGGAGTCCGAAGAAGACAAAATAGAAGAAAAGTGATTGATCCCGACAACATTTTATTGATACATTCAGTCGATGGAGGGTGAAAGAAAACCAAATGGATCTAGAAGTTATTGCGCAGCTCACTGTTCTGACTCTGATGGTTGTATCGGGCTTGTTTTATCAGCAATTCGCAAAGGTAATCTATAATTACAATGAGCCATCTCCGGAGATGGCTCATTGTAATGATGAAAACGAGGTAATGATTGTTCAATAGAGGTTGATTGATAACTCCTCATCTTCCTATTGGTTGGACAAAAGATCGATCCATATGTTACAATCAGATCGTGGCGGGTATAGTTTAGTGGTAAATGTGTGATTCGTTACATTATCAACTCGAATAGTTGAAGGATCTTTTACATGGATCTTTGATCCATCTAAAGCTCTATTTCCAGATAGGTTCAAAACCTTCCCTATGAATACCCAGGAATAGCATACCTTCTTGTAATCTGGGTCTGAAATGATGAAAGATAAACACATTTTTGGTTCCAAGATAGCGACACAGAATGTTTGAAAGGTTAGATAAATTACAGATCTATGGGGAAGATATTTTTTCATCGTGACTAAACCTTCAACTTATGGATGGAAGGACCCCAGGTTGAAGCCGAATAGCTATAGAACTATGACTTTGGTTTACTTGGGTTATCGGCATTTCGTTCGAGCTCGGTGGAATTTGTTCTCCTAGGGATCAGAATCAGTAGAAATAGGGAACGAAGTAACTAGAAAGATTTGTGATTATTTTAAACTTTTCAAATTTATCTTTCTATCAGGATCATCTAGAAAGTGAGTAAGTATTCTACGATTTTGGGCCCTTCACTAAAAAAAGAGAATAAACTGACGTAGATGCCATGGGTACGATAATAAATTAGGGTTTTTTATTAGAAAAAAAAAGAGGAGAAAGAAAGGAATTGAAAATTCCTTTCAAAAAGATTTGATATAAATACTCCGCTTCTTCCCTCATACCGCTCTCTATCTCCCATGAAGGAGCCGAATGACATTAAATTCTCATGTTCGGTTCTGAATTAGAGACATCGAATAATAAATGTCGACTATAACCCCTAGCCTTCCAAGCTAACGATGCGGGTTCGATTCCCGCTACCCGCTAACAGATATCTACCTATTCTATATCTATCTAGATAGATATAGAATAGGTAGATATAAAGTGATTAAGTATATAACATAATTTCACGATTCACTCGAAATCAATTAATGTGAAATAGATTCCATTCTTTTCATATCCTATAACCTCAGTGTGAATAAAAAGGTAGATCGGGACAATGTATGCCAAAGGGAATTCAAATAAAAAAAAGGGAAGAGAAAAAAAAGAGCGTCCATCGTCTAATGGATAGGACAGAGGTCTTCTAAACCTTCGGTATAGGTTCAAATCCTATTGGACGTAATACTCTTCAATTGTTAGAAATTGTTGTGCAATGTATTGGATTGGAATGGAACAAATTCTTTAGTTCTTTTCACTGTTCTGAATAATTCCACCAAATGATCAAATATTCATTTTTTTTCTTGAAGTAAAAAAAGTTCAGTATGTTCCTTAAGAGCCTCTTCCAGAAGGGCTTTCGCTTCTTCTGTAAATGTACCAAAAGAACGTATAATTTCTCCGAACTGAGGTTTATTTTTTATCAAATAAAAACGTAACCCAAGGAGAAATTTTCTCACCTGTGCTATTTCGAATATATCCAGGTATCCGTTTGTTCCGGTATAAATAGTAGCTATTTGTTATTCTACAGTCAAAGGAGCCGACTGATATTGTTTGAGCAACTCACGTAATCGTTGACCCCTCGCCAATTGATCTTGAGTAGCTTTATCAAGATCGGAAGCAAATTGTGCAAAAGCTTCCAACTCTGCAAATTGAGCTAACTCTAATTTCAACTTTCCAGCTACCTTTTTCATAGCTTTTATCTGAGCCGTAGATCCTACTCTAGAGACGGAAATACCCACATTAATAGCAGGTCGGATCCCGGCATTGAATAGATCGGCCGATGAAAATATTTGTCCATCGGTAATGGAAATTGCATTAGTGGGAATATAAGCTGAAACATCTCCAGCTTGAGTCTCAACTATTGGTAGAGCAGTAACACTCCCCTCACCTAACTGGGAACTTAATTTAGATGCTCTTTCCAAGAGACGGGAATGCAAATAGAAAACATCTCCCGGATAAGCTTCTCGGCCAGGTGGTCTTCTTAATAGAAGAGACATTTGTCGATAAGCTTGTGCCTGTTTGGAGAGATCATCATAAATGATTGATGTGTGTTGTTTTTTATACATGAAGTATTCAGCCAAAGTTGCTCCTGTATAAGGGGCGAGATATTGTAATGTAGCGGGAGAATCCGCAGTTTCCGCTACCACAATGGTATATGCCATTGCGCCACGTTCTCGGAATGTATTAACTACCTGAGCCACGGAAGAAGCTCTTTGACCAATTGCTACATAGACACAGATTACATTTTGACTCTTTTGATTAAGAATAGTATCTGTAGCTACTGCTTTCTTGCCGGTCTGTCTGTCCCCAATAATTAATTCTCGCTGACCACGCCCTATAGGAATCATAGAATCAATAGCAATAAGCCCCGTTTGAAGGGGTTCATATACGGAACGCCTTGATATAATACCTGGAGCGGGAGATTCAATCAGTCGAAATTCGGAAGCTGAAATTTTACCCTTACCATCAATGGGCTGGGCTAGAGCATTTACAACACGACCCAAATACGCATCACTTACTGGTATCTGAGCAATTTTTCTTGTTGCTCTCACGGAACTACCTTCTTGTATCATCAAGCCATCGCCCATTAATACAGCTCCAACATTATCCGATCCCAAATTTAGGGCAATGCCTACTGTACCATCTCCAAATTCCACTAATTCCCCTGCCATTACTGCATCAAGACCATGAATACGAGCAATGCCATCTCCTACTTGAAGTACGGTGCCAAGATTACCAACTCTTACTTCGTTGTTATATTGTTCGATCTGTTTCCGTATAATACTACTAATTTCGTCGAGTCTAATACTTCCCATTAGCACTTATTAATTATCTGTTCAGAAATAGGTCCTTAACCTTTTCAATTATCTATTGAGAAATAGGACCTATAACAACTAATCATTTGTGTTCATCATGGTTCTAAGCAGGCCAATATTGTGATCGATCGTACGTAAATGTAACTCAGTATTCAAACGACTATTCAAAGTTCCTATAGCTCTTCGTAAAGCTTGGCGAGAAACTTGTTGTCGGATCTGGTCAAATGCTCTTTGATGTTCGGAGTAAATCGTCTCATTCTTGGGATCCTCTAATTGTTCCAAATTCTCAGAAGCAGTATTGAGGAGATCCTCTTTCTCTCGTTCTATTTGGGAGTTTCCATTTACCTGGATTTCATCCGCTATCATTTCCACGTTCCTTAAGCAAGCCCGAGCTTTCTCGAGCTGATCGATAGCTCCTTTACATAGTTCTTCCGAATTCCAAATAGTCTCCAATATTTTCTGTTTACGGTTATATAATAGATTACTTAATGAAAGTAGATTATCTATTCACAAATTTCACGAATTCATAATCTCTTCCCAAACCGAACACGAATCTTTCGATTCATTCGGCTCTCCTGCTCAGTTCTTTTTTATTCCCCAGGAACGTATACGTTCCCTTCACACCAAGCTTGCCCTTTCCGTTCCGTTTACGGAAGATTAGAATCAATTTATAAAAGACCTAGATCTCCGAAGGGCTCTTCCAGCAAAAGGGATTTGCAATTATCAAGAAAGTTTTATGTTGTTTTTGTTTCCCCTTTTCTCTCCTCTTCTTCCCTCATGAAAATTGAATCGTTCCATTCAATCAATTAATTTGTGCCTCCTCCTTTTTGTTCTATCGAATAAATTCCCTTTTGTTTAGGTCGTCAGTTCAGCATTGGAACTAAAATTGGATGGGAGATTGGGACTATTTTTCAGTAAATAGATCAAATTATTCCATTGATATGAATGTTATATATCGGATCAATCTCCAACTATGCCTTTGAATCCATCTCATCTTGACACAGCGGTGGAAAGAATACCCAGTTAGTTGTGCTTAGACTTCAAACAATTCAGCTTTAACCATTCTAGTGGTCCTCCCTCATTGGTTGTTATAAACTAAGAGTTCATTTCCCAATCAATTACGAAATGCTATAGTTCTTCGCTATTCCCCATTCGGAAGTAATTCGTTGAGATTATGCACTTTTCTATCTCCAAAGTGCAGCTGGTTGGGCCCAGCCATATTATTCGAATATACAACTCGCACACACTCCCTTTCCAAAATAGATCAGTACACTAAGCACCACACTTGAATTTATTATATTTGTTTCTAAAATATTGGTATTTGATCCGAAACCCCCAGCGGAAGGCCAATAACTCAAGGAAATGAAAGGATCAATTACATTTTTCATACGCTCTCCCCTCATAGATAAGGATATGTTCTACAGAATTTTGTTATTTTCTTATTTGATCCTATCTAGTTCTGGATAATAATATTTGGGATACTTAACTTAGTCCCAGGTCTTTTATAAGGATAAAAAGAATTTTCTTGCCCTATCCACTCCCTTCCCTGCCGCACGCGTCATGAATCTTTCCGACCGTATAGGAAGAATAATTCATTTGCTAATTATTCAGATCAGCCTCTCCTGCAGTTTAACAAGTAAATTATTGGAGAAATACTAATGTAATGACAAGGTGTAGGGATCTTTTTTTTTTCAGGATTAAACAAAGGGATTCGCAAATAGAAGCGCTAGGGCCACAACTAGTCCATAAATAGTTAAAGCTTCCATAAAAGCTAAACTTAGCAGTAAGGTACCTCGTATTTTACCTTCTGCTTCTGGTTGTCTCGCAATACCTTCTACAGCTTAGCCCGCAGCAGTGCCCTGGCCAACGCCAGGTCCAATGGAAGCAAGCCCTACAGATAATCCAGCAGCAATAATGGAAGCAAAAGAAATTAAGGGATCCATGGTAATCTCCTCTTACTAAGGTTGGGAAATAGTTGATAATACGACAGTTTCATCTATTGAGTGTTCACCAATGGTAAAATTATGGAACGATTTCTTCCGAACAACTAAGAACAAAAATATTTATTGATGATATCAAAGTGATAATATCAACGAATAGGGTATCCCTTATGAAAATATTTCATCATAAAAAGATTTATTCTTTATAATATTCAAAATAAAGATTCCATTTTATTGGGCATATGAATTCTTATCACGGAGAGAGAATAGACTGCGTAAGAGCCTATAAGTCATTATATATCACATCTATAGATGTGATATTAATCCATATAATCTATAAGGCTTATAATCAATATAAATGGATTAATATATGAAACGAACTATATACAAAGTCAACACGTTCGAAAAAATCCTCCCCTTAATGGGAACAAAAATTTAATCGTTCTACGCCAGTACATTCTTTACTCAAACAACTCCGATTAGTGAACCTGTTCGATCCTATTATCATATTTCTATACAAATGGACCAATCGGATCCACTCTAGCTGGAGATCTAATGGACAGAAGTAGTTAACTGATCTTAAATCTTGTTACCAAGCTCTTTTTACTAAGAAATATGATTTGCTTCTACCATACATATCAAGTCATGCGTTGGTACGATACTTAGAAAATATTCTGTCTGATTGGACAGTGATTTAATGATGACCCTCCATGGATTCACCTATATAAGCTGCAGCTAGAGTTGCAAAGATCAGAGCTTGAATACCGCTCGTAAATAATCCCATGAACATTACAGGTATAGGAACTATTAAAGGTACCGGAGAAACAAGAACAGCAACTACCAATTCGTCAGCTAATATATTTCCAAAAAGTCGAAAACTAAGTGATAAAGGTTTTGTAAAATCTTCTAAGATGTTAATTGGTAAAAGTATTGGGGTTGGTTGAATATATTTACCAAAATAACCTAACCCCTTCTTTGTAAGACCTGCACAGAAATATGCTACTGACGTAAGTAAAGCTAGAGAAATCGTAGTATTAATATCATTTGTAGGTGCGGCTAACTCCCCCTGAGGTAATTTTAGAATTCCCCAAGGAAGAAGAGCACCTGACCAGTTAGAAACAAAGATAAATAGAAACATAGTTCCAATAAAGGGAACCCAGGGACCATATTCTTCCTCCCCAATCTGAGTTCTGGTCAAGTCCCGAAAAAATTCGAGAATATATTCAACAAAATTTTGACCACCGGTAGGAATGGTTTGTGGATCTCGAACAGCTATGGTAGCTGAACCTAATAAGACAGCAATTACAACCCAAGAAGTTAGAAGTACCTGTCCATGAACTTGAAACCCCCCTATTTGCCAATAAAAATGTTGACCCACCTCCACACCGGATATCTCATAGATATGATTCAGTGTGCTAATAGGAGATCGTACGATATCCATATCCATATTACCCCCTTGTAAAGATGAACTTAAAGAAGAAAATAAATTATTTTTGTCAAATGAGAGATTCCTCAATTATTTCACTCTCATCAGAATTTTTGATGTCACGAGATAATAAAAAGGGTATTCCATTAAGAATATTTTTCAATTTGGAGCAGCCAACCAAATCAATAAATGAAATTCCCTCTTACGAGATCTTGGATGGAATAGCAGCCAACTCAGTAAATCCTCAGGTCCTCCCCCCCCCCCCCTTTTTTTTATTTTTTTTATTACTTTCTATTAGCCCTTCATATAACTATAATGACCTTAATGCCCTTCCTTCGCAAATTGCTGACGTTAATCTGTTCAGGATCAATTGGATTGAAGCTATACCATCATCATTGGCTGGAATTGGGATATCCACAAGATCTGGATCACAATCTGTATCAACCAAGCAAATTGTCGGAATACCCAAAGTTCTACATTCCCCAAGAGCAATGGATTCTTCCCGTTGATTGGTAATTATAGCAATATCGGGTAAGCTTGTCATATATCTAATCCCACCTAGATATTTCTGCAATTGGTCTAATTGTCTCTTGAGCATAGCTGCTTCTTTTTTTGGAAGTTGATTGAATCGTCCCGTATCTTGTTCTTTTTTTAAATCCTTGAACTTCTGAAGTCTCGTCTCTGTAGTAGACCAATTAATTAACATACCACCAAGCCATTTTCTATTTACATAATGACATCGAGCTTTTGTAGCAGCTGATGCTACTAAATCAGTTGCTTGATATTTCGTACCGACTATCAGGAATTGTTTTCCTCTACCTGCTATATCAAACAGCAAATCACAAGCTTCTAATAAAGAACGAGCAGCTTTAGCCAGATTTATAATATGAGTATCTTTACGCTCTGTAAAAATGTAAGGTGCCATCTTAGGGTTCCATTTCCTAGTTTTATGCCCTAAATGAACTCTTGCTTCCATCATCTCTTCCAAATCAATGTTCCAATATCTTCTGCTCATTCTCGTTCGCTTTACTCCCCAAAATAGCGAAATAAAATGTATCGTAATATCTAATTATTCCAACGGAATCAATTACATCTCAAAGATTGCCTGTCTGTCTAGTACGTGATAGAAACGTTCTCACTCATAGAATATTTGATATTCTTCCTATTATAGAAGAGATATTCATGAACATAACAAGAAATCTATTTCTCAAGACTATTTCTCAAGACTATTTTAATGGCTGTTTTAATGGCTGTTTTAATATATTGTGATATTTGTAAGAATTGCCTTTAAAGGAAAAAAAATCTACTTTGTCATGATGAAATAAAATGTCCTTCACTTTGTTGCTAAATAGATTCCTATTCCCTATTCTTGGATCTATTCCGTTTCGTTTCCCTGAACGGTGAATATGTTGCCCAGTACCGGCAGGTATCATCCCCCGAGAATAACATTTTCCTTCAAGCCTTTCAACCAATCGATGCGACCTTGTAGAGCAGCTTTAGCTAAGACCCGAGCAGTTTCTTGGAAACTCGCTTCGGATATAAAACTTTGAGTATTCAGAGATGCCCTTGTTATTCCTAATAACATGGTTTGATAGTAGATTGCCTCTTCCAGAGCACGATCCATTCTCTGTGCTCGTGATAATACAATGAGTTCCCCCGGTGAAAAAACATTAGCCGTTCCATCTTCTGAAATTAAGACTTTCGATGTCATTTGGCGTACAATAACCTCTATATGCTTATCACCAATTCGTACCCTTTGGGATCGGTAAACTTTTTGAATCTGATTGACCAAATGAATCTGACTTTGTTCCATAGTTATCCTAGCGCTTATGAATAACCCCCAAAGACTTCCAAGAAATCTTGTCATATCTCCGGTCCAATTTTCAAAACTTTCTTTCAAATTCATCGATATTGAATTATTCAAACGGGCTTCTGACAATTGTTCAACTTTAGGAAGACCTTGAATTATATCACTAGATTTGAACCTTTCATATATCAATGTTATCAATGTATCTCCTTTGTCAAGAATTTCTCCATAATGACTATGGACAGTTGCTTTTCGAGTAGCCAAATAAGGTTTAGCTGATCTAATGACTAAAGATTCCTCATCAACTGCTATAATTTGACCAGATTCGGGGAGTGGTTCATCCTCGGATATCCATACACTTTCAGGAATCAATTGTCCAAGACTAACTACTGGAAAATTTTTTTCGCAGAATTCGGATTCGGATGAGGAAGAGCACCAATTTGGACCCAATAGATTGGAAATGATGTTCCTGCACGGATCGAAATGATAAATTATCATATTTTCGTCCATGAAATAATATTTAGGTACTTGGAAAGTATTGAAAGAATTGTGGAAAATGGAATGTTTCTTTGATAATACTTTTTTATAAGTTAGAAAATGGGAGGATGGAAAACGGTTGGTTATACTATGTAAATTACCCAAGAGACCTGAAAATTCAATGATTTTTCTCATAGGATCCTTTCTATTTGATTGATTTCCCGTATCATAACATTTAGAATCATTGAATAGAACGATTCGAAAATAGTCGGATGGTGATAGAACCATAAAAGATCCACTGTCTTCTTCCCCATTAGATAATGAACAAATAATTCCTTGATGCTTACTAATTAATTGACTCGCCCCATTGGAAGATAAAAGATTAGTGTGGTCCAAATTGTTATGGACCATCAAATTTGGACTTGTTTTATTGTCCCTTCTCCCCATGAAAAAAGGGGGGTATTTCATCAAGCTAATTTGAACCATATTGTTAACGATCTTATTTGTTCTTACTGAAATAAGAGAAACATAAGCCTCAGATTCTATAGAATCTATTTGTTCCCAATCAAATCCTATACAAGTTCGAACCAATGGAATACTTATATCACTCATTACTTGGATTCGTTCACCGTCTTCATACGAAATAGAATAGCTAATTTGAATCTGCAAGTTGTCCCCTTCCCTCGATAAATCTAGGGAAAACGGTGTTGTCATATTCGACCCATCAGGTATTCCATGTTCTACGTTAGAATATCCAAAAATGGAATTTCTCTGTAGAATACCACTTTTGGGTATTCTAAGAATCGCATCAGGACAAGGTATTATTCTTTTTTCCCATTCTTTATCACACTGCAATGAGACGATGAATCGATTCATTTGCTTTTTCCCCTTAATATTGTAATTATTAGGGTAAAAGACATAAATAGAGTCTCGATGCTTGTTGGATATGGTCCGATCAGTTTCAGTTTCTGAATAACTGAAGATTTGTTCTTCCTTCTCATAGCAATTTGAGTCACCTGATCTATGTTCCACTTGATCCACGTAAGAATCGGAAAGTGATTGATGTTTGGCAACAAAAGGTTGAACATATACTTGATCCTGATAATATGAAATGGAAAGGGTACTACACGGGATCCGTATATACCTCCCGATAATATCCATAGATAACCCGTCCTGAGTATAGGATGAACATTACCCTGTACATATTCAGGTGCATGACACACATTGTTACTCCAGTGCATTTCTCCTTCTAAGTCAGAATATATATTTTTGCGAACTTTTTCCTTGAAGGAAGATGTTCTAGCACGAACCTCGGCAATAAGCTGTTCCGATTCCACATATTGATCATTCTGAACCAAAAGCAAACTTTGTGGCGGAATGGTTAAGTTCTGTACTTGATCCTGACCATCAATAGTAATGGATAAGTTATTATGACATAGATAAGCAGGATGTCCATTACGTGTACGTGTGGGATAAACCAAATTTTCATTGAATTCAATCTTTCCATTGAAAGGGGCTCGTATATGTTCTGCAATATCACCAGTGAATACCCCCCCGGTATGAAAAGTCCTTAGTGTTAGTTGAGTTCCTGGTTCTCCAATGGATTGGCCCGCAATAATACCTACTGCTTCTCCTAATTCAATCAAGTGACTGTGAGTAGTACTCCGACCATAACATAATTGACAAATCCGAGATATACTCTTGCAAGTAAAGGGGGTTCGTATATATATTGGTTGTGTTCGAAGGTTTATTAATTGATTGGCAAGTCCAACTCCAATATCCTGATTGCGCGTGGCAATGCATCTCCTATTTATATATACATCGTCTGCTAGCACACGGCCAATCAGTATTTGTGTTCGTACAACAATTTCATTTCTGTCCCCCTCTTGACCTCGAATGGGACTTACGAAAATACCTTGGATAGTGCCACAATCTGTTCTACGTACTACAATGTGTTGAACTACTTCAACGAGTCTACGTGTGAGGTATCCAGCATCTGCTGTTCGTACAGCAGTATCCACAACTCCTTTACGATCCCCATAACAGGAAATAATATATTCCGTTAAAGAGAGCCCTTCGCGTAAATTCCGTCGAATGGGTAGATCGATGATTTGTCCTTGAGGATCTGACATTAATCCTCTCATACCTACTAATTGGTGAACCTGAGATGTACTTCCCCTAGCTCCTGAGAAGGACATCACATGTACTGGATTTAAGGGATCAGTCATGCTAAAATTCGGATTCATTTCTTTTCTCAAATATTCACTGGTAGCATACCATATCTCAATCGATTGACGTAATTTTTCCACTGCGTGTACATTCCCATAATGATTCTGTTTCTCCGAAACAGAACCTTGTTGCTCCGCATCTCGGACGAGCCATCCTTTGGAAGGCGCTGTTAAAAGATCATCAATTCCTAATGAAATAGTTGTATCAGTAGCTTGTTGAAAACCCGAAGTCTTGAGTTGATCCAAGATATGCGATGTATATGTCATTCCGAAGTGATCTATTAATCTGCTAATAAGCTTTTTAATGGCAGTTTTATCCATCACTTTATTATTAGTGTGTTGAGTTAAGTGATAGAGGAATTAATGTGTTGTTATATAAGTTTTTTAAGGTGGGTAGTTAGTTGGAAACATATAAATATCTTTCACCGAATTCATTGTAATTATCAAATTTTGTGTGATCAATAGAAAAGCCATAACTGGTGTGTTTTGTGTGTAAAATTTGTATTTTTGACTTTTCTGCGTTTCCAACAAATTGATATCATAATTGAGCAAGGATCATAAGGTCAGTGGTGCCTAAAGAACCAATGTGAAAAGGGCCCAGAGATAATGACCCACAATTTTTTCTTTTAAATTGCGTTGTAAATTTGTCAACCTGCTAAGAGTTAAACGAAATCCTTACTTCATTAGTGAAAAACTGAGCAAATATCATTTAGCCAAAAATCAGATTAAGTGCGCTGACCATAAGTCAAAAGCTGCATCGTATTTTTGAAACAGTCACGTGGGACCCGTGGCTCACATCATAGGTATGTAGTGTTGAAACTATTTGCAAAGATTTTTTTTTAAGTCGTGATTTCATATATAAAGGATTCGTACAAAGTTTTATATAAAAGTGTTTTTAAGGTTTTTTAATAGTTTTATAAAGTGTATTAAGAATTTTTTTATTTAATTTTTTTTATAAAAAGATTGGAAAGAAAAAACATAATGGTTTTGAAAAAGTGTTTTTTTAAAGGAAGGGTGTTTTTATTTTTTGAAGAGAAGTTTTAAAAAAAGATAGTTTTCTCAAATTTTTAGCCCCAATTCTCACCGTTTACAGCACAGGATTATGTTGTGTGGGCCATTAAGATGGCAACTATATTGTAGGCTCATGATGTTTGGGATTATGTCTAGTTTGGGTTTTTAGAACCTAAAAATGAAAAAGAAGAACTAGCCGTCACTAATGCAGAGATGGAACTATGGAAGAAGGACAAAAAGAAGAATGCACAAGCGTTGCAACTTATCCAGCAGGGAGTGGACTAAGTAATGTTCTAGAAGATTATGATCATGTCTTCAACAAAGATGACATGGGAGACCTTGGCAAAAAGCTATAAAGGTATGGCCAAAGTCAATATTGTTAAGTTGTAGAATACTAGAAGAGATTTTGAAAGTCTGCAGATGAAGGACACATAGGATATTGATTCTCTCATGAATAGGGTCATGACTGTCATAAATTAGTTAAAATATATGTGAAGAAATTAAAGTTCAAACAGTAGTTTAGAAGGTCTTGAGATCTTTGTCTACCAAATTTGATGTTGTGATAGTAGCCATAGAAGAAGCCAAGAATTTGGCATCATTAATAGTTGATGACTTAATGAGATCACTTCTATCACATGAGGCAAGGATAGAAAGAAATAAGGATTCCACTTTAGAAACTGCTTTTAAAAGTCAGGTTTCTATTACAAGAGACAAAGGTCGAGGCAGAAGTAGATCGAGAGGCAGAGGACGAAGCGGAAGACGTGGTGGTCAAAGAGATGGGCGAGAAGACCATGAACATGAAGGTGGAAGAAACAACAGAAGCTTCAACAATAATCAAAGAGTTGACAAATCAAAGATGAGATGTTATTATTGCAATAAATTTGATCACTGTGCTCATGATTGCAGGAAAAGGATAGAATTTGGTTGTAAATTTGGATCAATTTGTGAAGACAAAGGTAAAGTTAGGGACTAACAAGACTGTGGATGTAGATGGCAAAGGAGTGGTCAACATTCTGACCTAGTAGGGGCAGGTAAAGACAATCTCAAAGGTATATTATGTCCCTGGTCTCAAAATAATTTGACAAGTGTTGGTCAATTGACACAGAAGGGATACAGAGTTATCTTTCAAGGACAAGAGTGTGTTATATATGACAAGCCCCCAAACCAACAGCTGATAGCAAAGGTGCAGATGACAAGGAACAAACACTTTCCTCTAGTCATGAATTATAGTGACCATGTCAGTTCTTTTACAATTGCATGTTCTAATGATTATTGATTATGGCACTTTCGGTTTGGACACTTGCAATTTTCTGGTTTAAGATCATTGCAGCAAAAAACGATGGTCAGAGGATTACCTCCCATCAAAGAACCTACTAATACTTGTGAGTGTTGCATCTTGGGAAAGAAACACCATGAAAGTTTTCCAAAGGGATTTGCATACAGAGTAAAGAAACCTCTTGATCTAGTGCATACAGACTTGTGTGGACCTATGAGGACATGGTCGATTTGTGGAAGTTGTTACTTCCTCACTTTTATTGATGACTATAGAAGAAAGATTTGGGTTTACCTCTTGAAACAGAAGTTTGAAACTTTTGCAAAGTTCAAAGAATTTGAAGCCTTAGCAGAGAACCAAAATGATCGAGAGGTCAAGGTATTGAGGTCAGATCGTGGTGGAGAATATGATTCAAAGGAATTCCATGATTACTGCAAACAACATGGAATCATAAGACAATTTACAACCAGGTACACACCGCAACAGAATGGTGTAACAGAGAGAGAATAAAACCATTATGAACATGGCAAGGATCATTTTGAAAGGAAGAAACTTGTTTAATGAGTATTGGGCAGAAGCAGTTGCATGTGTTGTTTATGTGATAACCAGATCCACTACAAAGAGCGTGATGAAAAGAGTACCAGAAGAAGCATGGTCAGATATGTCTTGAAACATATCTCATCTTAGAGTGTTTGGATGTGTAGCTTATGCACATGTGCCTAAATAGCTAAGAGGCAAATTGGATGATAAAAGTGAGAAATGCATATTTACTAGTTGTAGTGAGCAATCAAAAGCTTACAAATTGTATAACCCTGTCACCAAGAAGACTATAATTAGCAAAGATATTGTGTTCAAAGAACAAGAGTCATGAAATGGGACTATAGACAAAATAGTTGATGCACAAGCACCATTGATGGAAGAGGATGGTGTAGCAGAAAATGAGCAACAGGGATCAAAAGAACAGACACCAAACAGAGACACACCAAAAAGGACTTCAAGATTTTCTGAGCAACATGGATCTTTAAGTATATCAACAAATCAAGATTCTCCCAACACTCAATCAGGTGATGAATCAAGTAATGGTAAGATAAAGATGAGAAGTATGAAAGATATTTATGATGATTTGGATGTTCGGTCAAATTTCACATTGTTTTCATTCCAACCTTCTTCATTTGAAGAAGCTATCAGAGATGAAAATTGGGTGCAAATCATGGATGAAGAAATTCAAGCTATTGAAAAGAATGATACATGGGATTTGGTTGATTTTCCAAAGGACAAAAATCTCATTGGTGTGAAATGGGTGTACAAGAAAAAGTTGAATGCGAAAGGTGAAATTAACAGATTTAAAGCAAAATTTGTAGCAAAAGGATTTTCGCAGCAACAGGAATATATTTTGGAGGAATGTTCGCTCTAGTAGCCAGATTGGATTCTGTAAAAGAATTTCTAGCCACAACAACTTAGAACAAGTGGAAAGTATATTAGATGGATGTGAAATCAGAATTCTTGAATGGAATTCTAGAAGCAGAAATTTATGTGCAGCAGCCTCTAGGTTATGAAGTTGAAGGTAAAGAATATAAAGTTTAGAGGTTGAAGAAAGTGCTTTATGGACTCAAGCAAGCGCCTAGAGGTTGGTATAGAAAAATTGAAAACCACATGATCAAGTCTAATGGATTTTTCAGAAGAAGCATTGAGCCTACCTTGTACACAAAGGTAAATGAGCATGGACAAATTTTGATTGTTTTCTTATATGTTGATGACATGATTTATACAGGTGAGTTTGAATTAGATGAATTTAAAACAACCATGATGAAAGAATTTGAGATGACAGATCCTGGTCCCATGAAATATTTTCTTGGCATAGAAGTTGAGCAATCTGAAAAAGGAAATTTTATTTGTCGAAAAAAAATAATGTTAGAGTTTTGTTGAAAAGATTCAAGATGGATAATTGCAAACTTGTCCCTACACCAGTTGCAACAGGTACAAATTTAAGCAAGGATGATGAAAGCTCATATGTCAATCCAACTCTATTCAAAAGATTGGTTAGAAGCCTCATATATCTCATAGCTACAAGACCAGATATTATGCAAGGAGTGAGTTTGATTTCCATATTTATGTAGACTCCAAAAAACACACATTAGAGTGCAGGAAAAAGGATTCTGAGATACATAACAAGAACTAGAGATTATGGGATAATGTATGCAAGCATAGAGAAGAAGGATTTGATTGGGTACACACACAGTGATTTTGCAAGTAGTTTGGATGATAGGAAGAGCACTTCCGGTTATGTGTTCCACCTTGGTTCAGGTGTGATTTCATGGGCATCTAAGAAGCAGCATATTGTGACACTTTCATCAACAAAAGAAGAATATGTAGCAACAACATCAGCAACATGTCAAGTAGTGTGGTTAAGAAGAGTATTTAGTGGACTCAAGCAGAAACAACAAGGATCAACAACAACATATTGTGACAACACCTCAACAATTGCACTATCCAAGAATAGTGTGTTTCATCAAAAGAGAAAGCATATTGATACTACATATCACTTTATTAGAGAACTTGTGAGAAATGGAGAAGTTCACTTGAAGCCTTGTAAATCTAGTGATCAATTGGCTGATATATTTTCTAAGTCATTAGAAAAATATGTGTTTGGGTTTCATAGAAGAAACTTGGGTGTTGTAAGCTAAGACATAGACCAACATACATATTTGAGTTGTCATGAGTCATGTCTTAGCTTAGCGGTCATAAAAAAGGGGGAGCATTAAAATAGATAATTAACTCCTGCATGGAGATTTATCTAAAATTAGAGTGTCAGTTAACTGAGTGTTGAGTCAAGTCAAGTTAAGTGATAGACGAATTAGTGTGTGGTTGCATGTCAAGTTATTTTAGGCGAGTCGCTAGTTGGAAACATATAAATATCCATCACTTGGTTCACTCTAATGATTAAGTTTTGTGTGATCAATCAAAAAGGCGTAACTCACGTGTTTGGTGCCTAAAATTTATGTTTTTGGATTCTTTGCCTTTCCAACCGGGTTCAATGGTGATTTTCGTCTTAATGTCATTATGTTTATTTAATTCATCGAGGAAGGGAGATGTTGTTATGACATGTTGAGTGAGAATTATTATCTTAATTCATAGTGCCTATTTAATTCCTCTCAAGGGAAACGTAAATATTGTTACGAAAACTTAGAGTGAAATGGTCATGCAAGTGAATTTGTTTCTTTGAATATACTTGCAATTTTAATTTATATATTATATTATATAATATAATATCCATTCTATTATATTATATTATTTAATATAGTATAATACAATGATATAATTTTTTATATAATATATAATAAATATTTATTAATTTAATAATAATATATAACATTATTTATATTAATATATCTCAATCATATTATTCTAATTATTTAATATTTAAGTAATATTTAATATTTTTATATTAACAAAATAACTACAATGATTATATTTATTATATGCAATAAATATATTCCTATTTATATAACATAATTTATTTTTATTAATATA
Organism: Pinus tabuliformis; assembly: GCA_031772625.1. NCBI lineage: Eukaryota > Viridiplantae > Streptophyta > Pinopsida > Pinales > Pinaceae > Pinus > Pinus tabuliformis. Next base: position 484,014,671 of record CM062818.1, on the reverse strand, counting down.
AATTTATTAATTACTATAGTACTATATCATTATGTAATATTGAAAAATTATATATATATATAATTTTATTTAATTATTAGATTTTTTTTAGTACTATATCATTATGTAATATTGAAAAATTATATATATATATATATAATTTTATTTAATTATTAGATTTTTTTTTAGGTTTTATTTATTATGTTTTTCTTAAAGTTTTGACTTTTATTAGGTTTTGATTGATTTCTCCTTATTGCTTATTTACTCCTCCGTTTTGCCTCATTCTTTTTCAATCTTTGTTCTGGAGATGGATCCTCTTGTGGATTTGAAACATTGACAACTCTCGAATATCGCTATGGAAAATCCAAACTCGCTATCTACTAAAACAAACCACGAGAGTTTAAAATCTACTATTATGTACAATAAGAAAACTAGGTCATATTATGCTTTCACGAGATCAATACAACATTTGTGCATCTCTAGTTGTGGCATAGCTTGTACTATGTTACTAAGCTCTGAATATTCTCTTCAAGGGTGGAACACTACGGTGTAATTTTATTATTTGAATTACTTTGTAAGTAGGTGTATTTTTGGTTGAAGTTGAAACCTTTAATCCTCTAAGTTTAAGTTATTGTAAAATGGCTCGAATTACTAATGTGTTATAGTTATTGGACACTATAATACTCTCTACTATTTATAACACAATCCAAATGAGCAAGGACACTCTCTCTAACATTCAAAGCTATTTGCAAAATGCACAGGACAAAATCAAGTTTATGCAACTCGAATCTCAATTCCAATGAGATGAACTACAACAAAAGAGTCATGATTCTGAACTCGATCTTATTTAGAACAACTCTCTTTTTGAGTCTCAAGTTGACTCCCATCAGTAGTCAAATATTAAGTAGATTTGTGAGGTCATTTCAGGAGCATATTTGCATAAAGATGTTGAGGACCAGCCTGCACTTCCCAATCCCATCATCAGATCTTGGGAAGAAGTTGTTAACAATAGGAACATATCTGGTCTTGGATATGACAAGGATGGCTCCTTTCATATTTTGGACTACTTTAATCCCATCCAGTTTCATAGCACAATTTTTTTTCAAGATGATTCATCTTCACCTACTCCTCTTTCACAACCACAACAGATTTATAGATGCCAACATTGTAATTTAGTTAGTCATGCGAAAGGTAGTGTTTTGATCTTCACCCTTGTGAGCATTGTGGTAACCACACTCATCATTCAAGAAAATGCTCTAGAAACAAGACTTCAACAAGAACAAATATTCACCTTGGATGAATTGCTTCTTGGCAATGGTCTTCAACAACCAAGAAGATATATCGATCATACCTCGGAGTTTAGTCTCGAGTATTGGCATGTCTTGTAGTTGATATTTCTTCATGTTCTCACCTTATATATGACAGGGGGGAATTGATAATTAGCTACTATGCTTCAAATATTTATCAAGCGAGCTTGAGCCATAGCCTAAACTAAAGCCAACTGCCAAAGCTTAGAGCTAGAGCCATCTATCACCAGAGATAGATTTATGCTCCATGACCATGTTTTTTTATTGGTGGCCTACCTTAAACCACCTATAGTAGAATACTTCGGTTTCTACTACATCAGTTTGTAGTCATATTCAAACCAACATCAGTTTGTGGTCAACTTCAAACTGTTATCTGGGAACACTTCCACTAGCAGAAGGCTTCAACTTCTAGCCAAATTTGGAATTGTTTCAGGAACTACTTTGAGATTTAGTTCCAGAGTTGGTGGTCAGCCTTAAACCACCACTAGCAGAGACCTTGAGTTCTCACCTCATTTGGTTTTTGGTCTTCCTTAAACCACCTTTTTCAGAGAGCATATCCAACCATTGGCTCCCATGCATTTTTGCACTTTAGTTCTCTTTTGGGACTCATATACGCCCCTTAGGATTAAGGGGGGGAATGTTAGACACCTAATCTATTAGGGTTATGGTGAACCATTACTAGAAGTATAAGGAATCTTGGAAGTTGAATCCAACAGTGTAAATGTTCTATTTATATGTATATGATTCATAATGAAAGTTGAATTCATTCCAACACGTTTAATATATATATATATATATATATGTCAGAATATTTTATTATATAATAATTGTTGGCTAATATAATATAATATAATATTATATTATATATTATATAGTATTCAACATATTATTATAATGTTTAACAATAAAATATTATATAATATATATAATATATCACTATATAATATTATGTTTATTATTATATAGTAATATGTAATATTGAACATTATTAACCATAGAGAAAGAGAAAGTAAGCCTGTTACAAGAGGTAAAAGAAGTTGGAATTCTAAAGTGTGTAAATCTCAAAATTAGATTAAAAAAACAAGATGCCAAACTTTCATTGAAATTTTAGTAAATTAAATGGTTAAAATCATATGTAAGGTTCTAACTTCAATTTAGACTAGTTTAATATTTTGTTGTTTTACTCTAATAGATGCATTGATTTTAGTTAAGATATCAATTTCTAATCCTATTTGATTATTTACACTAGATGCATTCATTTTAGTATAGATGTTAATTCTTGATTTGATGTAAATAGATGGATAATGTGCATTGATTTCAAAGTAATGATATTTAATGTGTGCATTGATTTCAGAGTATGTACAAATTAATTATTGGACATGAATTGATTTCTGTGTTATAATATTCATCAACCTAGATCCATAATAGATAGAAATGAACAATAAAGATCTCATATCCATCTTAATCATCATCCTAGATCCATCTTTAATAGAACTGAACAACAAAGAGCAAGTCAATAGGGAAATGAACAAGAAATGATAACTAAGGATGCATTGATTTAAGTGTAGATGTTGATTTCTAATTCTTTTTTATTGTTTGCACAAGATGAATTGATTTTAGCATAGATTTTAATTTATGATCTCATGAAAATAGATAAATGATGTGTATTTCTTTTAAAGTAATTAAACTAATAGTGTCCATTGATTTTAATGTATGCACAAAGTAATTATTGACAATGTGAATTGTTTTCTTTGTTATAGTAATCATCAACCTAGATCTATATTAAACAAAAATGAACAACAAAGAGCATAGATTCATCTTAATAATCATCCCAAATCCATTTTAAATAGAAATAGATAAGAAAGAGAAAGCTGACAGAGAAAGGTACAAGAAATGATAATTGAGGTGTGTCAACAACAAAGGGAGAAGCAAAGAGAAGATCAATAAAGATAGTCACAACAAATGACAATTGGACAACAACAAGAATAAGTGAAAGAAAAAATTGAACGACAAAGAGCATCAAAGAGAATATCAAAGAACATATCAACAAAGACAGACAAACCAAATGGAAATTGAAGACTGTCAAGGTAAAAGAATATAAGAAAATGCACAACAAAGAGGAAATCAACAAAAAAAATCAAGGAAATGACAACCCAGGAGTACAAAGAATAGAGGAAATGAAAAGTCGAATAAAAAAAACCATATAAACATAGGAAAGAAACCAACTCAAGTATAACACAAGATGTAAAAGAAAATCCTATGAGAAAATATGTTTAAAATATATCTATGCCCAAGCTCAACTAGTAACTCTCATTGATATGAATATTGCACATCGAAAATTTATGATAGGATTTATTGATTAGCTCAAGTTCAAACATGCCATGTGTGTGACCAACCATATGCTAGAGTTTACATTTTCAATACAAATAAAGGTTTAATGTTCATCAAATGTAAAATATAAGGAACTCATCAAATTAATCTTTGATATATTTAACATACATTAAATGATTATATTAATCTTATGTTTGAAAAATTTTGTGTGGCCATGCATGACTGAAACCAACCTCGATCCATCTTAACTATATATTTATCAAGCGCCAAGATGGATCAAATCTCTCGAGGTGCAAACAATTTCTCAAGTTTTGCACTAGAAATAGAGACTTGAACCTTGAGAGATTTGATCCCTCTTGACACTTGATAAATCTAGAGTTTAGATGGATCTAAGATGGCTATATAACATATACATATATGCATAAATGACATTCAAATATTTTGTTTAAGACGGATATTAAAATATTTTATTTATGGAGCACATTGTCCATATTAAAATATTTTTATGTTATTAATATAGTTTTAAATACATGTCAATATTACTTAATCTTGCTTAGTGAAATATTTTATTATGATTTACATTGAATATTTCTATTATTAATAATATTTTTTAAATGTCATATATCAATTTTTGCTGGGAGAGGCACTCTACAATTGAGTATAAGGAAGATGTGTAGGTGATATTTTATTATGATTTACATTGAATATTTCTATTATGAGGCACTCTACAATTGAGTATAAGGGAGATGTGTAGGTGTTAGATGTAAACATTTTTTAAATTCATTTTTTTTATTATTGTAATTTTTTTTATTAATAAAATTATGAAAAAGTTTTTAGATAAAATAAAATCATAATATACATATCACATTAAAATATATAACATATAAATATTAGTTATTAATTAACTTCCATTTTACCATATAAATTAACATCCATTTTACCATATAAATTAAAATAATGATTTTGTAACCATATTCAAATTTAATTAGTAAGCACATGAAAATTTAATATACCATGGCTTATCAATACCACATGCTCAAAAACCATAACTCATTTCAAAATAAAAATAAAAATATTTTAATTTAATTTGATAACATTTTTAAATTAAAACTTAATACTTACAATAAACTTATAATATAAGGAGATTATTAACCATGTATATTCAACCCCATTTCATATGGATATTATTAACTTGAAAATAGGCTTTATTACAATACCATGGATACCACTTTTCCAAAAACCATAACTCATTTCCAAACCAAAATATTTAATATATTTTATTTTAGATTTATTTTATAACATTTTTAAAATTGAATCTAAAAGCAAAATGGTATGGGATGTTGTAGTGGTGTATATGCTTGTAACATTTACATGTGGGATGAATTAATAAATAATAAAAAATTAAGAGTAATTATTTGGAGAGGTGCTCTCTAGCCTAGTATGTAGAGAAGTTGTAATGTCCCATAAACATTTTTACAGAGGTCAAAATAAAATAAAAACATAAATTAAATTAAATTAAATAATTAATAATGATAATTATCAATAAAACATTTTGACTTGGTCAAATTACATAAAATTAAAACTAAAAATAAAACAAAATATATAATTAATAACAATAATTATGATTATAATTAATAATAAAACTAATCTAGATCCATTTTAATTTCAGATCTACTAAACATTGGGAGGGATAAAATCTTTTGAGCTAAAACCTCTTTTATGATGAAAAGAGATTTGATTCCTCTGGATGCTTGGTAGATCTGAAGTTAAGATGGATCTAAGTTGGTATATTAACAATCCAATGAATTACACATCTTTATTTTATTAGGAAGCGATTGACTTATTTTACCGTTTAGTACTACTTCTTCTTTCTGGACATTGAAATATTTTCATATGGTCTGAGTGTGTGTATATATCTATATATCTGTGTAATATTTTTTTTAGTTACTTTATCTCTCAACGAATTAACATAGAAATATTTTATTTATGACTCCAATAGTAAAAGTGAAATATTTTTACCATATCTCCTTCACACTGGGTTGTAATATTAATTACCACATCTCCTTCATTTTGGGCTATAATACTGACAACTAACATAGTAAGCATAGTGAGAGTGAGATTATTGATGTTTTATATGTTTTTATTTGACACTAACTAAATGTGTATATTCATTTCTATTTTGATTATATCTGTTATTTTATTTTTATTTTGAGTATATTTAATTTTTATTTTGAAAGAAAGAAACGTCAACTCCATATTGAGTATGGACAAAAACACACATCACTACACTAGATTGTAGAATGTTCCTCTCAACACAATGATTAATATTAATTTTTTAATTCTTTCGAATTTTTTAAATTAAATTAATTATTATTTAAAATAAACATCTTACTGTAATTCCATTTATAAATATAAATTAATTTATAAAAATTACAATATGGCCTTTTCTAAGATTTTGCTATACTTGGACAACTCTGATATTCTGACCTGCGTGCTCATGTTCTAGAGATTATGCAACTTCTCATAGAAATTCTTATAATCTACCAATGGCACCACATACACTATACTCATTTCATGTTAATTTCCACCTCACTCAATGCCACCTCGTCACTAGCTAGCCTCACTGCGATCTCTTTGCACAAGCATTAACTTTATTTCATGACGTAAATAAGATCCATAATTTAATAGAGACATATGACCTTTTTATGCTACCAATTCTTGTTAATGCCCTTCTACTTTCCTAGTGATTAATATGCACCACCTTAAATTTGTAACACATTGACCTTCTTATGCTACCAATTATGGTTAATGCCCATCTTCTTTCCTAATGATCAATATGCACCACCTTAAAGCTGTAATATATTGGTGGAAAGAAGATAAATCCCATGTGTTATGGTTTACTTCTGACTAATATTGTGTGTACAAGATTGAAAAGAAAGTGAGTTGATTAAGGCTTTGAATAATAAATTTATATTTCCATTGATCTTTAATGATTAATTTAATATTATAAATAAAATAACACATAGATGAATAATACTTGGTTTAACATCTCTTTGTGAAATCATAGTGTAAGGTTTACATGACTGATATATTCCGCTACATACTATCTTATCATCGTAGACAAATATTTGTATGCAACTTGTTATTGACTTTTCTATTTTGTTTTGACTAACATAAATCTAATTTCAACAATGTGGTTCCTTTGCATTCCAAGGAAAATTATAGAGAGGTACCAAAAATCTTATGGTTCTTGATTGTTTGGGTTTAAGAATCAAGTTTGTTTTGTTTTTAGTGTCAGAATCCATCAAAAATATATATAGATTTACCTTTCCAAAATTATTTACTATAATTATTTTTTTCATTAATATTGATTTTTATTTCATGTGTGACATCATCACAATGTTTTACTTTGAGATGACAAGTAATCAAAAATAAAAAAGAAAGCTACTAAGAGTTGCTTTCTTATTTAGTTAGTAAGCAAGTTTTTAGGTTACCTTAGTACTACATTAGGAGAGTAAAAGATATAGAAGTAGCACAAGCACATTAGTAAATATGGTTGATATATGTCGATCAGTGTATAAAAAGTGGAAAATGGCACTGATTGACGTATATTAACCACATTTACTAATGTGGTTGTGCTAGTTGATGGCCAACTAGTGTGGGGTGGTTAATTGGCCATGGTTGAAGATGGTTCATGTTGGATGACTATGGTTAAAAATGGTTGATGAGGTTTGACCATGGTTGATAATTGTTGACCATAGTTGATGAGGTTTACCGAGGTTCAAGAGGGTTGAGTTAGGCTGGTCATGGTCAACCATTAATGTAACAATGTATTTATGTTACATTAATTTGAAAATGTTACATTAATGTTGACCATGATTAACAAGGTTGACCAAGAACAAATATGTATATTATGGCACGGGGGCTTCAGTGGGGGAGAAATACCCTACCATAGGTATTCATATTGGGGGATATATTAAGGAAAAATGGCATAATTATTAAGCATACAATAGGGGGTAAAGGTTTTTTATATAAGCAGGTATAAAAAATGGAGCTCAAAGTTAATGAAAAATTATAAAGGGGTATAAAAAATGTTAATGGATAAATGGATAAATACAATATCTAGTGAAAGTAGGGGTTTTTTTAATTGAGAAGGTGTATTGGGTTCATATTGGTAGGGGATTATATAATGTGATTTTTATAGGTATTTTTCAATATATATTCAAATTAGGGGTATTGTTTAGTATGCCACGAATGCATGCGATGTGTCATAGGTTCATCGAGTAAAGCCCCCATGGATTGTGGTTGACCTTAGCTGACTATAGTTAAATATTGTTGAACTTGGTTTAACATGGTCAACCTTAGCTAACAATGTTCAACCATGGTTGACTAGGGATAAAGATGATATATTATGGTGGACTAAGCTTGACCATGGATGACCATGTTCACCATGGATGGGTATGGTTTGAACATGTTGTTCACAGTTAAACATTGTTGACCATTATTTAGCGGGTTTAATAATGCTTAACCGTGGTCAACGATGGTTGAACATGGTGGCTATGTTTGACCATGGTGACCATGGTTGATCTTGTTTGACCATGGTTGAAATTGATTTACAACATTGACTATGCTTAACGATCAATGATTATAGGGGAACATGTTTCACTATGGTTATTCAAGTTTTACTATAGATGACTATGGTAGAACATGTGTGATATGGTTGACCATGTAGACCACTCAATCATGTTTGACCATGGTTGATTACGTTGGCCATGGTGATGATAGCCAAGCATCATTTAACCAAGTTCATCATCATTGACAATGTTGTCTATGGTTGTTTATGGTTAATAATGGATGAACATGTTGACCAACTGAAATATGTACAACCATGGTGACCATGGTTGAATAAATATGTGTTTCTTTGAACGTGGTTCATTATAGTTGAAAATGTTAACCATGTTTGACCATATATGAACTTGTTTAACCATGGTTGATTGCGGTCACCTATGATTTATTGTAGGTGGACACAATTATCAACATTTAACTATAAATGACTATGGTTAACCAGTTTTTATGATGGTCAACATGTAGACCACTTGCCCATGTTTGACAAGAGTTGCTCATGTTGTGCATGTTTTCCATGAATAAACATGGTTTGACCAACTTCACCATGGTTGAGCTTGTGGTCAATGGTTGACTATGATTGACCATGGATGGACATGGTTGACCTGCTTGACTTTTTTTTACCATAGTTTACCAAGATAATTATAGTTGACCATCATTGACATTGGCTTTGTTTGTCACATTCTGACATGGATATTTGTTCTATACATTGTAATGTCATTTTTTGTTGCTCTAATTACAAAATCATTTTTTTTTAATCACATTGTGGCATTGAATTTTATTTTTCACATAAAAATGTCAATTTTTCTGTCACTTTATGATGTCAATATTTGTCAAGTTATGGTTGACCATGGTTGTAACTGTTTAACTATAGTTAACTATAATTGATTATGGTTGACTATGGTTGACCATGCTTGATGATGTTTGACAATGTAAGCAATGGTTGACTTTGGTTTGATCATGTGCATACTTATTGACTATAATTGACCATGGTGGTCCATGCGTTGACAACATGGTATTGGCATTGATGTCGATAGTTGAGTCAACTTGTGATAGGCATTAATTCCAATAGTTGTAGGATGTGTGTGTGATGGTTTGATGAGTGTTCTGGAGCTACAGAGGTATGTGGCATGATGGTTGTAGGTGGTTTGAAGAAAGTATCGCAAATCTAGATAGAGACATTTTGATTTTTTCCCTAAATTAGGGAACAGACCGAGAATAAATCTTATTAGTCTACATTTGTAACTTTGGTAGCCTATATTTCCAATGGGAAATATGTGGACACGACCCAGATTAGCAGTGGATAATCAACGTTTGTGTCTTACAGGATGAAAAAGGAAAACCACAGGCTCTCCCATCGTAATTTCTTAGGGAATTGGTTGTGATCACAATGATTTGATTTATTCCTCGTCTAGTTGATATGGTCATCAAAGAGACAAAGTGGAATGTGATTACGTCCAAAAGGTTAATCTAGTCATTATGCCTTAATCTAAATTGATTAGTCCAAAATATTTAGGTATTGATTGCATTGATTCAATCCAAATTGATTGTTGGGTAAATTAGTTCAAAATTGTTGAGTTGTGGATCGATTAGAGTTTATACACAATGCACAAAGGTGTCCTATCAATAAGAAGATCTGAAGTAACAGACTGTGTGTTAAGGATGGTGTTGGAGTGTGCATTGTTTTAGTTATTGTAGCTACTAAATATGTAATCGTTGAGGTCGATGGATTGAGTATGCAATATGTTGTGTGTTTGGGATCATAGTACTATGAAAATCATTAGTGCGTGACTGTACTCTATTTGTGTAAGAAAAAAGCACTTTTGTAATGTATGTTGAGAAAAATATATGTGTTACAATTCCAATTTTTAATTATTGAACCGAGAGTCCATGAAAATAGAAGTGCTAGAAAAATATATATATGATCAAAGTCTAATATAATCCAATCTAATATAGTTGAGAATACAAAACAAACTTTGAAAGCTTGAAATGAAAAGAGCATGAAATTTAAGCCTATTTACTCTAACATTTAGCCTTAACCTTTTAGCTTAGCTCCAGAACTACCATCTTTCGTTGCTAATGAAAAGCATTCAAGCATTCCATACAGGTTGGATAAATGAGGTATAAAGAAATGAGGTATAAATATTAGAGTTCTAGTCCCAAATCTCATTGAAACCAAGTAATGAAAAATAAAGACAAAGCATGTAAAGTAAATGCTTAAAAGGAAATTTTACTTAGTGTATTAAACTATAAATAACTAATTGCTAATTACAAAATAGTGTTTGCTAATTACTAATTAATAATTGTAAATTACCAATTTTCTCAAGCATGAAATCTAACGAACATTAATACCAATCTCAATCCAATCATATACAAGCTTTCACAAAGAATAGCCAATCATAATACTAGTCAATCTCAAAGATTGTAAAACTTGTTTACTAATATGTGCATAACCAAAAATGCTTTAAAGAATCATTATTCATCCATAATTCTTACAACAAACTATAACATATTCGTATCATACCCCAACTTTATAGATATGTGTAAAAAAGTTCTTCATACAATCGGAAATGAGGAAATCATGAATTCTAATTTGTTATGCTCATAAGCTTTATATGTATGTATCCAAATATCAGAGGAGTTTTTTTCATAAAATGTTTCAATGTGAGATCCAAGAATCTTAAATGTGAATCAGAACTGAAACTTCTCATTCAAATGAAAATTGGAAGTTCTCATTTAAATATGAGAAAAGCTTCTCATTCCAATACCTAAAATATTTATTATGATAAATGATGTTTGAATGTCAAAGACAAGGAACCAATATAGGTCTAAAGATAGCTTCCTAAAAATTCAATATCATTCTTAGATATTTTGCTAGCAAAGGAACGCCAATCTTTACACTAATCTTCAAAGAGATATACCAAGGTTTTGTGTATAAACACACAAGGATATGATATATTATAAAGGACAGAGTTATATTAAATCATGTGTATACATACATGAAATTCTGGCATAGGATAGAGGGAAAGGTACTGTATTTGTGTTCTAATTTGAAATGAAATTGTTTATTAAGGAATAACAATTTATGATCAAAACAAGGTTGTATAGTTAGCGTCTTACGAATTAGTTTAATTATTGAACTTTCAAATATATGAATTAATTTTTATACTTGAATAAAGGTAACATTATAGATGCCTTTGCTTAGTTTAAATAAAGTTAAATTACAATCAAGAACCAAATTTTCATTGGGATGATTGAGAGAGACGTAATTATAATAATGGGAAAAGTATAAAACTTAGTTTTAAATTTTATGTGCATAAAGCTTCGAGTTTGATTGTATTAATCTTGAATTAATCATATTCATATTTTTTAAATTTGTTGTTTCATAGTTAATATTCTTTTGGCCACATTTACAAAACCGTAGATGGTACAAGTACTTACAGTCATTATATTATACAAGGATTTGAGTGAGTGGAATTATCATAGGAATTATAATATTATATATAATTAAATTATTAATATTAAAAATATTGTCTACATACATATTATATATTGAATTAAATTAATAATAATAAAAATAAAAGCTTATAAAAAAATCCTACATGATTTAAAAATGGAGTTAATTTAAATTAATAAAAAATAATATTTCATAAGAGTTGTAATTGTTATATAATAATTAATTTTTAATTAAAATAAATATTATTCAAAAATATGATATTTTTTTTGGTGACGTGATGAAATTTAGTATGGTTTCATGCCTTTCCATATGACTCGAATTCTTTAATAATCATATCTTCACATATTCGAGAAATCAAAAGTAGATCAATTGCTTGCACTTTAATACATTCCTTGAACTCTAGAGAAAGTGGCCTTTTGTCTTAAATTATGACAATGCCAGGTGAAAAATGCAAATCATCATAAACTTTCCTATGTGATATCCCTTAAGGTAGAGAATGGGTTCACAAAACAATTTTGCAAAGCACAAACTTTGCCCAAAGACCATGATGAACAATGACCCTTATATGAGTATTAAATAATATTAACTATTTTTCCAAGAAACTAATATGAAAACCACATTTTAATTTATGCAGTCCAAAAATGGTAAATAAAATAAAATAACATATATCCAAAATTAATATAGGTGGGATAACTTTATTAGTAATACATTTTCACATAATAATTATTAACTAATCAATCATACTTAGATGTCCATATTTATACCACTTGTGATCTAGGTGGATATTGGTGGCCACCTGCCAAGTCCACTTGGACCCCCACCAGTGTTTCTTTCAGCTTTTCAGTTTCCTTAATTGTAGCACAGTTTACTATTTTTAGCAGTTTTTCAGGGGCTGAACTTCCGAAGCCATTTTAAGGCCTAAACGACATTTTTTGAGAAAACTGGGAGCAGCATGGGTCCATGGACCGATGTTGCTCTTCCCAAAGTTGTAGTTCTCGGATAGATCTTTCTAACGAGATACTGTGTGCATCAAACGGAGATCACATGCCAAAGTTACGACCCTGGGAAGTTGATGTACCAATTTACCCAAACGGGGCCCACAGTTTGCCATTTCATCTTCTAGGGTTAGGTTTTTGGATGTTTAGGGTTTTCCATTGTTTCTCAACAATAAATAGGCATTCGAGCCTCATTGTAACACAGTTCAGAGGCATGTAGCCGCCGCATCTCTTCTCAGAGATAAGCTACCATCGCCCTAGCTGGTTTATTTCCATTTCTGTTTGTAAGCATAGTTCAGTATTTTACATTAATGAAATGAAGTATTATTTCCGCTGCATCTTTGTGTATATGGTTATCTCTGTATTTTGTTGCGTTCCTGTTTAAATCTGAATTAGTGGTGTCAGAGCGATCTGTTTTTTTCTCTGTTTTTCTTTGCATGTCCCCAACGAGGTCGGGATATAAGGGGGCTTGAACTGGTCGAACCTTTGCAAGTCCAACCTCACAAATCCCAACAGTCTCCCATGGCGGATGAAAAGAAAGACGAGGGGGCAGGAGATCCTATCAAAATCTTGCTTGAAGAAACCCTCAAGTGACGAAGGAACGCAATGATTGACAACTTTGCCCAGAGCCTTCAGAGGCTACCCAGGGGCGATGCATCGACTTCCAACAGCTACTTTGGAAACACCACACCGTTTAAGGTACAAGTTAGTTTTGAAATCCCCATATTCGAGGGTTAGATAGACGCAAATATCATCAATAAATGGTTAAATCTACTAGAGGGTAATTTTTCTGTTCATGACTTTTCCAGTTGGGAAAAGATTATTTTCGCTCTTCTCAAAGCAACCCCCCACATCAAGGACTGATGGGAAACCTACTGCAAGCATAAGTATGAAAGTACAGGCTCACTATTTTCGGTCGCACCCACTTGGAATTCATTCCGGGATGCCATCAAGGAGTAGTACTACCCTATCAGAAGCTATGAGGATCAATACATAAAGTGGACCATGCTGCGGCAGGGAAGGGACCAAGATGTGCCAGAGTTCACCAATATTTTCCATACCCTTCGCACAAAGTTGGGTATCAAGGATTCATAGCAGGATTTGGTACTCAAATACCGTGGCTGCCTACACAAGTACATCCAGGAAGAAATAGAATTCCTGAACATCTCCTCGCTCGACACTGCATACTGATATGCTGTTAGGATCGAGCAAAAGTTTAAACAAAAGAAGCGAGACTTTGGATCTGTGAATCCGAAGAAAGGGAAAGGTGCCCCCAAACCGTAGAACAAAGGACAAAGCCAAGGCGGGGCATCCCAAGACAACCCGCCAAAGCTGCAAGCAAAGAACAACACCATAAAGCCGAAAAAGGACACGGGAAAGTGGTGTGAGTTCCATAAGAGCTCCACTCAGAACACAAGTGAGTGTCAGGCCAAGCAGTCACTGGTGGTTGAGCTAAAGGTTTCAGAATCGGATGCAGGTTCTGACTCTAAGTCAGAACCCAACAAGGGGAATGACAAAGGGAAGTAGATTATTGATGCGAAGCCCAATACCATCGTTGTCACCATGAAGATCCAGAAGGAGGAACCTGGAGATCCAGAGGAGGAGGAGCGTCTCTTCCACTCCGAGATGTGGGTAAAGGACTCCCCGCTATAGTTCTTTGTCGACAGCCGGAGCCAAAAGAACCTCATTTCGTCAAAGGTCGTGAAGTGGCTAGGCTTACCGACCACAGCACATCCACAACCATACACCATCGGGTGGCTTCACCAAGGACGGGATCTTTGCGTGAGCCAGCAGTGTCGCCTTCCATACAACATCAAGCCCTTCATGGATGGGGTATTGTGTGACATTGCTCCCCTTGAAGTGTGTGATGTATTACTAGGACAACCATACTTGTGGAAGCGACATGTTGTGTATGAATCAATGCCCCGTGTTGTTATTGTTACTTTGGGAGATAAGTTGTATAGGATACCAGAGGTAGCACCACCTACCGCCATCTCTTTGATTACTCGAAAACAATGTAGTAAGCTCGTTTCCAAAACCAGGAAATTTGTTTTCCTGATGATACGCCCTCAAGGAAAGAAGAAGACGGTGGCCACGACCTCCAGACAGGGCCCCTCCGCATGACAACTACAGATGGACAAGGTCATGGAGGAGTACGAGGACATCTTCACCACCCCCGCAGGGGTTCCTCTGCACTATCAGGTCAAGCACTCCATCGATTTGACCCCAGGTGCGCCGCTGCCCAATGGATCAATCTATCAGTGCTCCATTTTGGAGAATGATGAAATCAAGAGGCAAATTCGGAAGCTATTGTATAAAGGTCACATCCGTCCAAGTTCATTGCCCTGTGGGAGCCCGATCGTGTTGGTACAGAAGAAGGATGGAACTTGGAGACTCTGTATTGACTATTGGGCACTAAATAAGATCATTGTCTGTAATAGGTACCCGATCCCATAGATTGATGACCTCTTGGACCAACTAAAGGGGGAAAAATATTTCAGCAAGATCGATTTGAAGTCAGGATATCACCAGGTACCAATCGAACCCTTCGATGTGTGGAACACTACCTTCAAAGCCAAGGAGGGCCTGTTCGAATGGTTGGTGATGCCTTTCGGATTAATGAATGCTCCTGCAACCTTCATGAGGCTAATGGATGACATCTTGTAGCCATTCACCAACTCATTTGTAGTGGTATACTTGGATGGCATCCTAATATTCATCCAGAGTTGGGAAGAGCACCTCCACCACATCCGACAGGTTCTCCAAACACTGCGGCAACACAAGTTATGTGCCAATTTGGAGAAATGCACTTTTGGCATGACCCAGGTTCAGTATCTGGGATACATTATTGATGAACAGGGGTGCATGTGGATCCATCCAAGATCCAAGTAATTCGAGATTGACCATCTCCAACCACTCTGACAGAGCTCCGCAACTTTCTAGGTCTTGCCAACTTCTACCACAGGTTCGTGTTGGTATTTTCTCATATCACTTGGCCCTTGAGTCAAGTCACCAAGGGAGGAGCGAAAGTGAAATCCTTTTGGTCTGAATCTCAATAGAGGGCATTCACAGAGTTGAAATATCGCCTCTGCACGAAACTTGTGCTCGCATTACCAAACTTGCAACAACCAATTGAGGTCGAGACAGATGCCTCTAACTATGCTATTGGGGTAGTCCTAACTCAACACGGGCATCCAGTGGCATATCACAGTGAGACACTTTCAGACACAGTCCAGAAGTATCCCACTTATGACAAAGAGATGTACTCCATTGTGCAGGCTTGCCGACAATGGAAGCATTACATTTTGGGGAAGGAAACAATCATCCACATAGACCACCGATCCCTGCAGTTCATACAAACCCAAGGGAAATTGCAGAATGATCTCCATTAGAAGTGGTCCACATACCTGCAACAGTTCCATTTGAATATCAAGTATAAGAAGGGTAGCACCAATAATGTTGCAGATTGCCTTAGTCGACCACCGATCATGGCGTTAACCACTGTGCTCAACTTTTGTGGGCATGAGACTTCTGATTGGCCACTTCTCTACAAAAGCGACCCAGAATTTGGCCACACATACCAAACACTCTTGGAGGGTTAGCATGTTCCAGATTTTCACCTCCAGGATGCCCTGCTATGCCACCTGGGTCACCTTTGTGTTCCTTCAAGCGAGCGTGCCAATATTATTTGGGAAGCATACTACAGTCGGGCTATTGGACATTTCGGGGTCGAGAAAACAGTGGCAGTACTGTAGAAGTATTTCTATTGGCCAAATCTTCGACATGATGTCGGGAAGTACATCAGATCATGCACTACTTGCGCCATTGCCAAACCAACCATCAAGAAGCAACGCCTCTATACCCCGCTGCCTACCCCTAGTCGACCTTGGGAATCCATCCCCATGTATTACATGTCAGTTCTTCCTTCCACTAAGCATGGAAACAACTGTGTTTTTGTGGTCGTCGACAGATTCTCGAAGATGGCCGTTATGGCCGCCTACAAGAAGAATATCACAACAAAAGCCATTACTAAACTCTTCTTTGAACGAGTTTGGGTACACTTTGGGATCCCATAGTCTATCATCTCAGATCGGGACAACAGGTTCCTCCGTACATTTTGGTCCAGTCTCTGGTCGATGCTCGACACCAAACTCACTAAGTCCACAACGTTCCATCCTCAAACTGATGGCCAGACAGAGGTTGTCAACAGGATGATCGTACACATTCTTTGCATGTACAACTCAAAGCATCCACGCACATGGGACAAGATCCTCCCCTATGTTCAACATAGCTACAACTAGGCTCTTCACAGCTCGAGTGGCCACAACCCTTTTGAGGTGGGCTTAGGATTCCAGCCACTATGTCCCATTGATATGGCCATGCTAGTTGCAGCTACTCATGCAGATTCGGCTCATGTCCAGTCTGAAACAGATAAGGCAAATAGCTTCAATGAGCACATCCAACATATTCGCCAGCAAGTCCATGACATTCTGGATAAATCAAATGGCAAGTACAAGCAGCGACATGATCAACATCGGGTGCCACACAAGTTTCAGGTGGGCGAAAAAGTCTGGTTGCATTTGCAAAAAGAACACCTTACCGGAGTCTATCGGAAACTCAGACCACTCCGATATGGTCCTTACACCATTACCAAGGCTGTGGGAGACAATGCATTTGAGCTCAGCATTCCCCCATTCCTTGGTCTGCACCCAGTGTTCAATGTGGACTGCTTTCGGCCATACTTTCCACCATTACTAGACACATCCGACATTGCAGAACAGCTCACACCCACATAGTTAAACCCAGATTGCATGGAACAAGCTACAACTGATCGGATCATGGACACAAATATCAAGCATGCTCACCAGCAGAATATCCAATTGTATCGAGTTGTCAAAGCAAGCCAACTCCTTCACCAGGGCAAGTGGCTCACCAAGGACCAAGTTCAGCAGAAGTTTCCTCATCTCATGGAGGAACTCAACACAATGGGGACCATTGCTTCCTAAGGGGGGAGGAATGATCCAGGTGGATATTGGTGGCCACTTGCCAAGTGCACTTGGACCCCCACTAGTGTTTCTTTCAGCTTTTCAGTTTCCT
This sequence comes from Pinus tabuliformis, assembly GCA_031772625.1. NCBI lineage: Eukaryota > Viridiplantae > Streptophyta > Pinopsida > Pinales > Pinaceae > Pinus > Pinus tabuliformis. The sequence continues at coordinate 483,996,882 of CM062818.1, read as the reverse complement.
TAATTGTGGCATAATTTACTATTTTAGCAGTTTTTCAGGAACTGAACTTCCGGAGCCATTTTGAGGCCCTAAACAACGTTTTTTGGGAAAACTGGGAGCAACATGGGTCCATGGACCGATGTTGCTCTTCCCAAAGTTGTATTTCTTGGATAGATCTTTTTAACGAGATACTGTGCGCGTCAAACGGAGATCGTATGCCAAAGTTACCACCCCGGGAAGTTGATGTACCAATTTACCCAAACAGGGCTCATAGTTTGGCGTTTCATCTTCTAGGGTTAGGTTTTTGGATGTTTAAGGTTTTCCATTGTTTCTCAACAATAAATAGGCCTTCAAGCCTTATTGTAACACAGTTCAGAGGCATGTAGCCGCCACATCTCTTCTTAGAGATAAGCTACCATCGCCCTAGCCGATTTATTTCCATTTTTGTTTGTAAGAATAGTTCAATATTTTACATTAATAAAATGAAGTATTATTTTCGTTGTATCTTTGTGTATATGGTTATCTCTATATTTTGTTGCGTTCTTGTTTAAATCTGGATCAACTTTTCACATGTTTTAACTTAACACATGACCACATAATACACTTATATTAAGAATAATGAAAATTACGATTTCACTTACCATTTTAACTAAGATATATAAAACATAACAATCTATTTACTTGTGATTGGACATAAATAGTACTAATGCCATTGATATGAAATAAAATAGGTTAAACATGGAATCCATTTAATTGGAAAATTCTGACTGTCACATGACCCGGTACCCCGCACCTCCCAACATACATATATCTATATTGTTATTTTCTAAGGTCCAGTACCGCACCTCCCAACTTACATTTATCTATAATGTTATTTTTTACAATAAGTATTGCTTTATGTTATGGAACTTTACTTTAGCTTATTAAACCATATAAGTTAAAATGATTATATCTATTAGCAAATTTGGATTACTAAAATAAATGATGATTATGTAAATTTATAATAAAAATTGACTTTAAAAAATAATCATTTTTTAATTAATGTAAATAGAATTTAAATGTTTTTGTTTAACCTATAACATAAATTAATATTGTAAAATTATAATAAATGAGATAAAGTTAATTTTTTTTAGTTTGATTAAGTTTTTAAATTGGACATATATGAGTGAATTTCAAAGTATGGGCTATATAAACCAACAATTCAATACACTAAAGTATGGAAAGAATATAATATGATATATAAAGAATCAATGTGTGGTAGAGTTGTCATCTATGTTGACTTTTAAACTTATAGTGTAAATAGTTATGTTCCCTTTGGCCTTTCTTAGATATAAATCATATAGAAACAAAGAGCTTATTTATATATGAAAGTGAATAAATTCAAGGTTAAATATTTTATCAATAAATAAGCTTTAATTAATAAAAGATGGCCACCTCTTCGTGGATTCAAATAAATCATATGAACAAGACGCATGATCCCACTAATGCCATTGATATGAAATAAACAACGCGCACAGTCTCCACGTCAGCTATTACACAGGTGTCGTACACTTATGGAGGATCATTGTCATTTCATAGTAGTTGAATGTGATTTGAGTAAGGGTGTTAAATGAATTTTATAGTCAAATTATTTAGAAGTTGTAATACTATTTTTCAGTTCGTATCTTTCTCCATTGGAGCTCCTTCCAAAATAATTTTGGATTATTTTTCCAAGGAAAGTTAGTTCTTCCCTCCTTGAAACCATGAAATTGACCTTTTTCTTTCTTAATATCTACTTCTAAGCTTTGAGCTTTATGTTATCCTTGTTTGACTCTTTCCACATTCTCCTTGCCTTTAATATCTGCTTGTAAGCTTTGAGCTTTATGTTATCCTTGTTGACTCTTTCCACATTCTCCTTGCCTTTTTGCATTCCTTGTCAAACCAAGCATTAATCGTAAAGCAATTTGTTCAGACTTCGTAATTTTTGCTCTTTTGTACTCTACAAGTGCGCTTTGAATTAAATGTGTTAATTTGTGACTATGAAGGCCATGAATTGAGGTTTTCTCCTTCTCGAAGAGCCTCTCTAGCGTCATTTTGAAGGTATTACAATTTTCTCAGTCAAAAGAATTCTGCCCTTTGGGAGACTTTTGTTGAACACAATGAGTTTTTGACTCTATTTTTTTTTCTTGGTCCAAGAGAAACTTAAATAAATTGGCTTGTGATCTGATTTTAAGTCCCAAAACTTATCTCCAATCAAAACTTCCTCCATTTTCTAACATAAACCATGCAATCAAATTACATAATCTACTACATTTGGGGATTAACACTTCAATATAATATTTTTTCTTTCTCCATAGTTCCTTATCCCAAATACAAGGAGCCTGTAGAACTTATCCATAACAAAAGTTTTTATCTCTTTCCTATTTATCCATAACAAATTTTTTTTATCTCTTTACTATTTATAAAACATTTGTTCAAGTAAAAACCCCCTTTACCAAACCATTATTTTGTTAAATCCAAATGTTTTTTGTTTTGCACAATAAACCTTAAAAATATTTTATTAGACTGAGAGGTCTTTCTATTGAATCAGTGTCGTAGTTAACACTTGCATTCTCCTATTGACATCTAGCCTGGTTTCTTATTAACATTTGGGCACAGATTTTACGTCACCTTTCTACTCCCCACTTACATATTTGCACACCAGTTTTATGCCAGAGTCTTTTACGTCGGAGTTCCAGGACAATCCGTTTCAATGCTGCGTGGATTGCTACAATTGTAGATACTATGCATCTTCATTATCAAATACTGTTACTGAATATTTTATTGTACAGTATCTCACATCTGGTTTTGGTTTGCATTTCTGTGCAGTGCGTCCGAGAGCCATCCTAATATTCTCGGAGTAACAACTGTGCACTTAGGATTTAGAATTAGATCGCTAGGAGGAGGTCTGTAAGGCTGTCAGATTAGATTCCTATCCCTCAACGCGCTACCTTGTTTTGTATTCCATCTTTGCTGCAATTCAAAATGGATATGGCTTGTGAAGAAGTGGTTGCCGGCCCGATGACTACAATTGGTTTCAAAGGATTTGAAAAGCGGTTAGATATTGAGCTTTTTGTATCTTCATTTTTTACTGAATCAGAGGGCAGAGGCCTAAGGGCACTCACTCGAACCCAATTGGATGAAATGCTCAACGCAACCGAATGCAAAATAGTTTCTGAGCTCTCTAATGAACATTTCAATTCATATCTCTTGTCAGAGTCAAGTCCCTTTGTTTACCCATTTAAGATCATTCTCGAAACCTGTGGGACAACCAAGCTGCTGCTTTCCATCCCTCCGATTTTAAGCAATGCAACTAGCCTATCTCTTTCTGTAAAAAAAGTTAAATTCACTCGTGGAACATTCATCCATCACGGAGCACAGCCATTTCCTCATCGGAGCTTTTCTGAGGAAGTGTCATATCTGGATAAGTACTTTGGAGCTCTTGGATCTGGTGGAATGGCTTATGTTATGGGAAATTCTGGAACGTTTTACAACTAGCATATCTACTCCGCTTCTTCACTGGCATATCTACTCCGCTTCTTCTAATGATTTCGCATCGGAGGGTGCACCTTCTCTAGTTTTTACATTGGAGATGTGCATCACTCAGCTTGACAACAACTGTGCTTCCCTGTTTTATAAGCGTCATTGTAATTCTGCGACAGAAATGACACTTAATTCCGGTATATCAAAAATTCTTCCTCAGGCGAAATTCTTTGATCTTGAATTTGATCCTTGCAGTTACTCCATGAATTCTATTGAAGGCCCTGCTTTATCTACAATTCATGTAACTCCGGAAGATGGTTTCAACCTTACATGCAGGTAGACAGTTTGAAATGCGTTGGTGAGGAAAGAAGCAGAAGTAGCACAGTTATAGAATATGAGAGAACCTCCGCTTATTGACCAACAAAAACTCCAAATGCCAATGCTAACTTGCAGATTGATCCTTGAAGGGCCTAGAATAAGCATAGTTGAGTTACGTGCATATTAAGAATGTTTGGAAGTTTCTATTTTGAAGTCCATACTATTGAGTTCTATTAGTCCATTGATGATGAATTTTGATTGTAGGTATAAAATGGTATTTATAGTTTTGGGATGGCTATCTATGATGACAAGTTGGTAGATTCAGGGGAGAGAGCCAAACTTAATGAGATGTCGATAGGGCAAACAAAATGGCAACCGTCAAAGTACTCTGAGAAATGACCTTAGAAATTTATCAGGGTTAAAAAGTGGTGGTACAGAGGGTGAAACAAATACAAATACAGGAACTGATACTATGGCTCCATCTGCATCTAAAAAGGCTACTCAATTTCACGTTAAAACAAATACAGGAAGTGATGCTATGGCTCCATCTGCATCTAAAAAGGGTACTCAATTTCACGTTAAAGCTATTGAAATGATCATAGTAACAAATCTCACCCAGGAGATTAATACAAAGTATCTCCATTCCTAATTTTATATGCATATTCCACGTCACCATGCCTTGTGCTAACATGTTGAGGCATAAACCACAGTTCATGTGTATTCTCGTCTCCACTTCGGTAAACACATTCAACATATACATCTTCAATTATATAATCTAATCATTATTTTACACTTATTTTCTATTTTTAGTGTTTTATTAGAAATATATCAAATTAATCTAATCATTATTTTAATTGAATTTAAATAGTGGTTTCCAATCACAATTATTTTCTATTTTCAGTGTTTTATTAGAAATATATTACATTAATGTTTTTAGTGTTTTTAGTTTGAGCTAATCCATAAAACTAAAATATCATCTTTTACAATATCTATATAAAATTTAAATTTAACAATACATATCACATATCACAACAAATCATGATTTCATCTCAATTTCTTCCGCCGGATTCCGTCACCGGAATCTCAAAAAGTCGCATTATAGACAACTCCATAAAGACGTAGTCTTTAACGCGACTTTTTGAAAGTCTTTCCGGCGATTTTTTCCGGTGAAAATCCGGCAGTAATTTATTGAAATCGAAATTTGATAACTAGTTTCTGCACAATGAAAGCGTCCCAGGGGTTTTTGAGGGTGCTGAATCCGAATATGCAGTTAAAAAACCATTTTAACTGCAACAAATCATGATTTCATCTCAATTTCTTCCGCCGGATTCCGTCACCGGAATCTCAAAAAGTCGCATTATAGACAACTCCATAAAGACGTAGTCTTTAACGCGACTTTTTGAAAGTCTTTCCGGCGATTTTTTCCGGTGAAAATCCGGCAGTAATTTATTGAAATCGAAATTTGATAACTAGTTTCTGCACAATGAAAGCGTCCCAGGGGTTTTTGAGGGTGCTGAATCCGAATATGCAGTTAAAAAACCATTTTAACTGCAACAAATCATGATTTCATCTCAATTTCTTCCGCCGGATTCCGTCACCGGAATCTCAAAAAGTCGCATTATAGACAACTCCATAAAGACGTAGTCTTTAACGCGACTTTTTGAAAGTCTTTCCGGCGATTTTTTCCGGTGAAAATCCGGCAGTAATTTATTGAAATCGAAATTTGATAACTAGTTTCTGCACAATGAAAGCGTCCCAGGGGTTTTTGAGGGTGCTGAATCCGAATATGCAGTTAAAAAACCATTTTAACTGCAACAAATCATGATTTCATCTCAATTTCTTCCGCCGGATTCCGTCACCGGAATCTCAAAAAGTCGCATTATAGACAACTCCATAAAGACGTAGTCTTTAACGCGACTTTTTGAAAGTCTTTCCGGCGATTTTTTCCGGTGAAAATCCGGCAGTAATTTATTGAAATCGAAATTTGATAACTAGTTTCTGCACAATGAAAGCGTCCCAGGGGTTTTTGAGGGTGCTGAATCCGAATATGCAGTTAAAAAACCATTTTAACTGCAACAAATCATGATTTCATCTCAATTTCTTCCGCCGGATTCCGTCACCGGAATCTCAAAAAGTCGCATTATAGACAACTCCATAAAGACGTAGTCTTTAACGCGACTTTTTGAAAGTCTTTCCGGCGATTTTTTCCGGTGAAAATCCGGCAGTAATTTATTGAAATCGAAATTTGATAACTAGTTTCTGCACAATGAAAGCGTCCCAGGGGTTTTTGAGGGTGCTGAATCCGAATATCATCTTTTACAATATCTATATAAAATTTAAATTTAACAATACATATCACATATCACAACAAATCATGATTTCATCTCAATTTCTTCCGCCGGATTCCGTCACCGGAATCTCAAAAAGTCGCATTATAGACAACTCCATAAAGACGTAGTCTTTAACGCGACTTTTTGAAAGTCTTTCCGGCGATTTTTTCCGGTGAAAATCCGGCAGTAATTTATTGAAATCGAAATTTGATAACTAGTTTCTGCACAATGAAAGCATCCCAGGGGTTTTTGAGGGTGCTGAATCCGAATATGCAGTTAAAAAACCATTTTAACTGCAACAAATCATGATTTCATCTCAATTTCTTCCGCCGGATTCCGTCACCGGAATCTCAAAAAGTCGCATTATAGACAACTCCATAAAGACGTAGTCTTTAACGCGACTTTTTGAAAGTCTTTCCGGCGATTTTTTCCGGTGAAAATCCGGCAGTAATTTATTGAAATCGAAATTTGATAACTAGTTTCTGCACAATGAAAGCGTCCCAGGGGTTTTTGAGGGTGCTGAATCCGAATATGCAATTAAAAAACCATTTTAACTGCAACAAATCATGATTTCATCTCAATTTCTTCCGCCGGATTCCGTCACCGGAATCTCAAAAAGTCGCATTATAGACAACTCCATAAAGACGTAGTCTTTAACGCGACTTTTTGAAAGTCTTTCCGGCGATTTTTTCCGGTGAAAATCCGGCAGTAATTTATTGAAATCGAAATTTGATAACTAGTTTCTGCACAATGAAAGCGTCCCAGGGGTTTTTGAGGGTGCTGAATCCGAATATGCAGTTAAAAAACCATTTTAACTGCAACAAATCATGATTTCATCTCAATTTCTTCCGCCGGATTCCGTCACCGGAATCTCAAAAAGTCGCATTATAGACAACTCCATAAAGACGTAGTCTTTAACGCGACTTTTTGAAAGTCTTTCCGGCGATTTTTTCCGGTGAAAATCCGGCAGTAATTTATTGAAATCGAAATTTGATAACTAGTTTTTGCACAATGAAAGCGTCCCAGGGGTTTTTGAGGGTGCTGAATCCGAATATGCAGTTAAAAAACCATTTTAACTGCAACAAATCATGATTTCATCTCAATTTCTTCCGCCGGATTCCGTCACCGGAATCTCAAAAAGTCGCATTATAGACAACTCCATAAAGACGTAGTCTTTAACGCGACTTTTTGAAAGTCTTTCCGGCGATTTTTTCCGGTGAAAATCCGGCAGTAATTTATTGAAATCGAAATTTGATAACTAGTTTCTGCACAATGAAAGCGTCCCAGGGGTTTTTGAGGGTGCTGAATCCGAATATGCAGCTAAAAAACCATTTTAACTGCAACAAATCATGATTTCATCTCAATTTCTTCCGCCGGATTCCGTCACCGGAATCTCAAAAAGTCGCATTATAGACAACTCCATAAAGACGTAGTCTTTAACGCGACTTTTTGAAAGTCTTTCCGGCGATTTTTTCCGGTGAAAATCCGGCAGTAATTTATTGAAATCGAAATTTGATAACTAGTTTCTGCACAATGAAAGCGTCCCAGGGGTTTTTGAGGGTGCTGAATCCGAATATGCAGTTAAAAAACCATTTTAACTGCAACAAATCATGATTTCATCTCAATTTCTTCCGCCGGATTCCGTCACCGGAATCTCAAAAAGTCGCATTATAGACAACTCCATAAAGACGTAGTCTTTAACGCGACTTTTTGAAAGTCTTTCCGGCGATTTTTTCCGGTGAAAATCCGGCAGTAATTTATTGAAATCGAAATTTGATAACTAGTTTCTGCACAATGAAAGCGTCCCAGGGGTTTTTGAGGGTGCTGAATCCGAATATGCAGTTAAAAAACCATTTTAACTGCAACAAATCATGATTTCATCTCAATTTCTTCCGCCGGATTCCGTCACCGGAATCTCAAAGAGTCGCATTATAGACAACTCCATAAAGACGTAGTCTTTAACGCGACTTTTTGAAAGTCTTTCCGGCGATTTTTTCCGGTGAAAATCCGGCAGTAATTTATTGAAATCGAAATTTGATAACTAGTTTCTGCACAATGAAAGCGTCCCAGGGGTTTTTGAGGGTGCTGAATCCGAATATGCAGTTAAAAAACCATTTTAACTGCAACAAATCATGATTTCATCTCAATTTCTTCCGCCGGATTCTGTCACCGGAATCTCAAAAAGTCGCATTATAGACAACTCCATAAAGACGTAGTCTTTAACGCGACTTTTTGAAAGTCTTTCCGGCGATTTTTTCCGGTGAAAATCCGGCAGTAATTTATTGAAATCGAAATTTGATAACTAGTTTCTGCACAATGAAAGCGTCCCAGGGGTTTTTGAGGGTGCTGAATCCGAATACGCAGTTAAAAAACCATTTTAACTGCAACAAATCATGATTTCATCTCAATTTCTTCCGCCGGATTCCGTCACCGGAATCTCAAAAAGTCGCATTATAGACAACTCCATAAAGACGTAGTCTTTAACGCGACTTTTTGAAAGTCTTTCCGGCGATTTTTTCCGGTGAAAATCCGGCAGTAATTTATTGAAATCGAAATTTGATAACTAGTTTCTGCACAATGAAAGCGTCCCAGGGGTTTTTGAGGGTGCTGAATCCGAATATGCAGTTAAAAAACCATTTTAACTGCAACAAATCATGATTTCATCTCAATTTCTTCCGCCGGATTCCGTCACCGGAATCTCAAAAAGTCGCATTATAGACAACTCCTATCTATAAATATGTTCCTCTTCCTTATTAGCGTCTCTTTACACCTTTTCAGCACATTGTAAGTTTTATTTATTTTATTTTATTAATGCTTTATCGTAAGCGTGTGAACCCCGCCATTATTGCTGACCTCTGATTCATTTCGAAGACAGTAGATAGATCTACCGTCGACCGAGACACCTTTCCAATGCTCTACTTGACACGTCAACGTCTAGGGACAGTTGTCAGCAGAGAGTGAATAGTAATGGAAATGCTTGCATGTACTTGACACGTCAACGTCTAGATACACTTGTGAGCGTAGACTGAATGGCGACAATAGTGCTTACATGGACGAATAGTAGGACAGGATTTTGATTCCTTTCATAAACCTTATCACGGATTTGTCAGCCATCGTAGATTCTAACTAGGTTATCATTTAGACACGTGTCAGAAATTTACTGAGGGAATCGGGGGAAACACGAGAGCCACAAACTCAACTCTTTTTTATCTCGCAAATCGGGCCGTCGATTTTTGGAGCATGAATCGATCTGAACGGTCCGCCCGGTGCACCAGAAGGTTCTAGTCGTGCCCATAACATGGGTGATTAGCGAGAAGTTACTGGGAGGCGGTTCAGCCGCCGGCGCCCTTCTGGATTCTTCTTCTGGTTTTCATTTCGTTTCATTTCGGATTTCCGTGGATGGTCATTTAATTTCATTTCATGAGGAAGAGCTCTATATAACACCACAGAACTGTGAATAAATTCAAGCAGAGTTCACTTACTGAGCGGCAATTGCTTCCTTAGTAATTGCGAGGTAAGGTTTTCTGGGTCGTCTTCTTGTTGAGACAGAGATTTGTGCTTCAGGGAGTAGAGATGGCTCCAGAGGTAACAGCCGAAGTATTGATCAACATTGCCGGAGGTAAGGCGATGGCGGTGAGCGGCCTGCGCACCGTATACTCGAAGAGAGCTTATGTGACGTTCTTGGCTGGCGCAGGCGACTACGTCAAGGGCGTTGTCGGCCTCGTAAAAGGCCTGCGCAAGGTTAATTCGGCGTATCCCCTCATCGTAGCCGTTCTTCCAGATGTTCCCGAGGAACACAGGCAGCTTCTGAGGAGTCAGGGTTGCATTGTTCATCAAATTGAGCCCATCTATCCTCCGGAGAACCAGGTCCAGTTTGCTATGGCTTATTATGTCATCAATTACTCCAAGCTCCGGATATGGGAGGTATAATTTGAACTAACTTCCATTCGTATTCCGATTCCCTTTTCTTGAATCTTTTATTTATTATTTCTTGAATCTTTTAGAGCAGAAATGTAAAGAACTCTGACATTTCGTATTTTGACTCCCTTTTCTTGAACCTTTTATGTATTATTTCTTGAATCTTTAGGGGAAGCAATAACAATAACTCTTCCGTGTCAGATTCTGATTAACATTTCTTGAATCTTTCATGTTATTTCTTGAATCTTCTAGGCAAGAAATGAAAAGAACTCTTACATTTCGTATTCCGATTCCCTTTTCTTGAATCTTTTATGTATTATATCTTAAACCTTTTCTCGAATCTTTTAGGGAAGAAATGAAAAGAACTCTTACGTTTATCTAATTTGTTAAATATCTGAAATCTGTGTTGGTTTGTGCTGGTCCAGTTCGAGGAATACAGCAAGCTTCTATACCTGGATGCAGACATTCAAGTGTATGAGAACATCGATCACCTCTTCGATCTTCCGGACGGCCATTTCTATGCTGCGATGGACTGCTTTTGCGAAAAGACGTGGAGCCACACTCGGCAGTACGAGATCGGTTACTGCCAGCAGTGCCCGGAGAAGGTGCAGTGGCCAGAGGAATTAGGACAGCCCCCTTCCCTCTACTTTAATGCGGGCATGTTCGTGTTCGAGCCCAGCAAGCTGACGTACGATACGCTCCTTGAAACCCTAAGGGTCACCCCTCCCACGGCCTTCGCGGAGCAGGATCTTTTGAACATGTTCTTTAACAAGGTGTACAAACCAATTCCCTTGGCCTACAATCTGGTCTTGGCCATGCTGTGGCGCCACCCGGAGAACGTGGATTTGGACGGAGTGAAAGTTGTCCATTACTGCGCTGCCGTAAGTATTTTCATTTCGGCCTGAACTGCAGTAACTATTTCCCAAATCTTTGGAAAACTTTAATTCATATCTAAAATATGTGCGGTGATGGACGTGGTGCAGGGATCGAAGCCGTGGAGGTACACAGGCAAGGAGGAGAACATGGACAGAGAAGATATAAAGATGTTGGTAAAGAAGTGGTGGGATATCTATAATGATCCGTCCTTGGACTTCAAATCATCTGACTCGATGCCCGATTCGGAGACGCTCTCAGAGCTGCAAAAGATGACTAGCAGCTCCATACTGGCTGCAGCCATTCCTGGACCAAACGCTTGGCTCTCTCTTTCGCCTGCCGCTTAGGCAGCTGAATTCCGTTATCGGTCGGCAGGAGTTCGATTCTTATGCAATACAAAGTATGCTCGTCGAAGTGGTCACGCAGTTCCGTCTCATTATTTGCGAAACATACCACTGAAATCGTCTGTATTTTTGTATTTATAGCCGAGAGGCTCGTTGTGCCCTGCAATGCCCTACAGGCCATAAATGAAAATGATAATTGATATTTCAAAATATATTGGTTTAAAGGGATAAAGCCTGATATGTGATGCGGAAAACTCTTGAATTTATAATCACAATTTTCTGTTTACTACCGCTCAAAAGTCTCACTATCTGATTCAGCGGCACACACTGCAAAGCGCTAAATATGTGATTTAGAAAACTCTTGAAAGTATTATCTCAGCTCTCCGGTTGCTACCATTCAAAAGTCTCGCAATCCAATGCACTCGCTACAAAGTACTGACAATTCAGAACCGAGTTTTCAATCACGACAGTGGCATGTTGAGATAAGTGTATAAATGATTTTTATGTGTATAATATGCACTAATACTGTTTTGTGTTTTTAGTCTCGATGACAAGACAATGTGACAATGTGTTTTTTGTATTTTTAATGAAAAGATAATAATGTGTTTTTAGTATTTTCAATGAAAAGATAATATCAATTCATTGAGGCTAATATGATATCATAATTGAATGCATCACATTCTGAAATGAAATATTTTTTTCAGTTCAGTTCCTTGAAAGCATTATATTCATCTTCTGAAGAAGTAATTTGAACTATCGTGATATGTTTTTACTTTGAAGTGTCTTCCTATTAGGTATGAATACAATTTATTAACTGCATATAGTATGGCTAACATTGATTTTTAATAGATGGGTTTGAGTAAGTTCATTCCTTTAAGTTCACTACTTTCAAAGACAATGAGCCCTCTTCCCTGCATCAAAACTACACCAATGTTATGTCCTGAGGCATCAAACTCCACAATGAATATTTTTGTGAAGTCATGTGTCACTAAGATGGGAGTTGTACACATAATCTCTCTAAGTTCTTCAGATGCTTTGGTTGAGTCGCAGAAAATGCTTCCTTATTCAACAATTTTTTTAGAGTTGTTGTTATTTGACCATAATTCTTGACAAATTTGTGATAATATCTTGCCAAACCTAACAATCTTATGAGCTTCTTCAAGGTATTGTGGATTGGTCATTCTCTCATTTTTTTTATTTTGTTAGGATCCACCTTGACACCATCATGTGATACAATATGACCCAAATATTCCATTTATTGAATCCTAAGGCACAATTGGAAGGCTTTCCATATATATTTTCTCTTCCAAAAATGTTAAGACCTTGTCAGCGTGTTGTACATGCTCTTCCAAAGATTTGTTGTAAATTAGTATATTTTTTCGTCATTTTCATCATTGCATTATTATTTTTCCAAATTTAAGAGAATCATCCAAAGTGAAATTTATGAATCCATTTCCCTCTTCACATGTCTTTACCCTTCTATGTTAGATATCTTAATATCTCATTGCTTTGAAAAATGTGTATAAACTTAACCTTTTTGGATTATGTTTGAAGTTTATTATTATTACAAAATTATATTGTGACATTCTCATTTGAAAAATATAGTGACATTTTGATAAACATAAATCTTAAATTATAGTATTAAATTTTTGAACATGATTGACTTTATATAGTTTATGTGGGCTTAATGGTTAAGAGTATGTGTTTCTTCATAAGAGGTCACAAGTTCAAAACCAGAGGGGTAGAGTGTGTATCTGCCAAACCTAATCTAAGGAAGACCCAGGATCATTGCTTTGAAAAATGTGTATAAACTTAACCTTTTTGGATTATGTTTGAAGTTTATTATTATTACAAAATTATATTGTGACATTCTTATTTGATAGTGGAAAAATATAGTGACATTTTGATAAACATAAATCTTAAATTATAGTATTAAATTTTTGAACATGATTGACTTTATATAGTTTATGTGGGCTTAATGGTTAAGAGTATGTGTTTCTTCATAAGAGGTCACAAGTTCAAAACCAGAGGGGTAGAGTGTGTATCTGCCAGACCTAATCTAAGGAAGACCCAGGATCAATTCTTGTAGCTACCACTATAACACCAAGAGTACATTCAACAACTTGCAAGCCAGATATACTAATTTCTTATGATTTTGGCAAGAGCGGAGATTCACGCTAGGGGGAGTCCTTTAACTGCACACCATAGCAAGACAATATACTCAATGTGATTTGAACCTTGACCTCGTGGGTTTCACCCAACGAACCCAACCGTCTCACCACACATCACTGTATGTATGTCTTTGTAGACTTAGCAGTCAAATTGCTATGCGGAGGTTTCATACACCAATTTCTCCCACAAATAAGAGAGTCTCATACACTAATTTCACTACGCGGAGGTGGGTGAGTTCCTTGTACCACAAACAAGGGGTCTCATACACCAATTTGTCCCACAAACAAGAGAGTCTTATACACCAATTTGGTATCTTACCGTGACCTTAAAAATCTATTTAGCGAGGGTTTTGCCAAGAAGCTGGGAGCATTTATTGTGAGGCCTCACAGAAAAATGGTCAAATACATCAAGCACATGAAGAAGCAATTTGTCCCATAAACTATCTTTAGCCTCATGGACTTTAAAATAATTTTTTTCTTTTTTCTTTAAATATTATATAATTTTAATTTTTTATTTATTTTTAACCTATCAACCTTCATACACTTTTATAATTTTATTATTAATATAAAATTTCTAAATTAATATTTTTTTTTAATATAAAATATAAAAAATAAAAATTAATATTTTTTTTTAATATAAAATATAAAAAATAAAAATAAAATTATTTTATTAAAAATAGATATTAAAATATTTTATTTATAATGAAATGAAAAATATTTTATTTTATTAATGCTTTCTCGAACGCATGTGAACTCAACCGCTATTGCTGACCTCAGATTCATTTCGAAGACCGTAGATAGATCTGCCGAGACACATTTCCAATGCTCTACTTGACACGTCAACGTCTAGGTGCACTTGTCAGCAGATAGTGAATAGTAATGAAAACGCTTACATGTACCTGACACGTCAACGTCTAGGTACAGTTGTGAGCGCAGACTGAATAGCGACAATAGTGCTTACATGGACGAATAGTAAGATAGGATTTTGATTCCTTTCATAAACCCTAACACGGCTTTGTCAGGAATCGTAGATTCTAACTAGCTTATTATTTAGACACGTGTCAGCAATTTACTGAGGGAATCGGGGGAAACACGAGAGCCACAAACTCAACTCTTTTTTATCTCGCAAATCGGACCTTCGATTTGTGGAGCACTAGGCGATCTGAACCGTCCGCCTGGTGCACCAGAAGGTTCTAGTCGTGCTCACAACATGGGTGATTAGCGAGAAGATACTGGGAGGCGGTCTCAGCCACCGGCTCTGGGAGGCGGTCGCGATTCTTCTTCTGGTGTTCATTTCGTTTCATTTTGGATTTCCGTGTAATGTCATTTAATTTCATTTCATGAGGAAGAGCTCTATATAACACCACAGAACTGCAAATAAATTCAAGCAGACTTCACTCACTGAGCGGCATTCGCTTTCTTAGTAATTGTGAGGTAGGGTTTTCTGGTTCGTCTTCTTGTTGAGACAGAGATTTGTGCTTCAGGGAATAGAGATGGCTCCAGAGGTAGCAGCCGAGGTATTGATCAACGCTGCCAGAGGTAAGGCGATGGCGGTGAGCGGCCTGCGCCGTGGATACTCGAAGAGAGCTTATGTGACGTTCTTGGCTGGCGCAGGCGACTACGTCAAGGGCGTTGTCGGCCTCGTAAAAGGCCTGCGCAAGGTTAATTCGGCGTATCCCCTCATCGTAGCCGTTCTTCCAGATGTTCCCGAGGAACACAGGCAGCTTCTGAGGAGTCAGGGTTGCATTGTTCATCAAATTGAGCCCATCTATCCTCCGGAGAACCAGGTCCAGTTTGCCATGGCTTATTATGTCATCAATTATTCCAAGCTCCGGATATGGGAGGTATAATTTGAACTAACGTCCATTCGTATTCCGATTCCCTTTTCTTGAATCTTTTATTTATTATTTCTTGAATTTTTAGAGCGGAAATGTAAAGAACTCTTATTTCGTATTCTGATTCCCCTTTTTTTGTATGTTTTATGTATTATTTCTTCAATCTTCTAAAGAAGAAATGAAAATAACTGCCATTTCGTATTCCGATTCACTTTTCTTGAATCTTTTATGTATTATTTCTTGAATCTTTTCCTGAATCTTTTAGAGCAGAAATGAAAAGAACTCTTACATTTCGTATTCCGATTCCCTTTTCTTGAATCTTTTATGTATTATTTCTTAAATCTTTTCTAGAATCTTTTAGGGAAGAAATGAAAATAACTCTTACGTTTATCTGAGTAATTAAATATCTGAAATCTTTGTTTTATGGGGTTGTGATGGTCCAGTTCGAAGAATACAGTAAGCTTATATACCTGGATGCAGACATTCAAGTGTATGAGAATATCGATCACCTCTTCGATCTTCCGGATGGCCATTTCTATGCTGCGATGGACTGCTTTTGCGAAAAGACGTGGAGCCACACTCGGCAGTACAAGATAGGTTACTGCCAGCAGTGCCCGGAGAAGGTGCAGTGGACAGAAGAATTAGGACAGCCCCCTTCCCTGTACTTTAATGCGGGCATGTTCGTGTTCGAGCCCAGCAAGCTGACGTACGATACGCTCATTGAAACCCTAAGGGTCACCCCTCCCACGCCCTTCGCGGAGCAGGATTTATTGAACATGTTCTTTAACAAGGTGTACAAACCAATTCCCTTGGCCTACAATCTGGTCTTGGCCATGCTGTGGCGCCACCCGGAGAACGTTGATTTGGACAGAGTGAAAGTCGTCCATTACTGTGCTGCCGTAAGTATTTTCATTTATGCCTGAATCGTAGTAACTATTTCCTAAATTTTTGGAAAACTTCAATTCATATCTAAAATATATGCGGTCATGGTGGCGCAGGGATCGAAGCCGTGGAGGTACACAGGCAAGGAGGAGAACATGGACAGAGAAGATATAAAGATGTTGGTAAAGAAGTGGTGGGATATCTATAACGATCCGTCCTTGGACTTCAAATCGACTGACTCGATGCCCGATTCGGAGACTCTCTCAGAGCTGCAACAGATGACTAGCAGCTCCAGACTGGCTGCAGCCTTTCCTGTACCAAACCCTTTGCTCTCTCTTTCGCCTGCCGCTTAGGCAACTTAATGCCGTTATCGGTCGGCAGAAGATCGATTCTTATGCAATACAAAGTGTGATGTCAAAGTGGTCACGCAGTTCCGTCTCGTTATTTACGAAACATACCACTGACATCGTTTGTATTTTTGTATTTATAGCCGAGAGGCTCGTCGTGCCCTGAGCCATTAATGAAAATGATATTTGATATTTTAAAATATATTGGTTTAAATGAATAAAGCTTAATATGTGATGTTGAACAACTCTTGAAATTATAATCTCAATTCTCTGTTTACAACAGCTCAAAAGTCTCACTATCTGATTCAGCGGCACACTACAAAGCGCTAAATATGTGATTTACAGAACTCTGGAAAGTATTATCTCAGCTATCTGGTTGCTACCATTCAAAAAGTCTCACAGTCCAATGCGACGTCACTAGCTACAAAGTGCTGAGTTATCAGCACAACCAATTTTCAATCACCACAAGTGGCAAGCACAACCAGTTTTCAATCACTACAGGTGGCAATCACCACAGGTGTGATAGGTTGAGTGTTTCATACACTAAGGGTCTTATACAAATGTGCTTAGTCTTAATTTTAAAATTAATAATATATATATATATATATATATAAAATAAGTGTTTATTTTGTTAGTATAGGTTGGTCTTAATTTTAAAATTAATAATATATATATATATATATGTTTGACTATGATTGATTTGGATGAACCATGTTTTACTATGATTAAATTTGGTTGGTCTTATTTGACTATATTGAACTACAATTGGCCATGGTTGGATCTGTTTGATCATGTTTGTCTATGGTTAATGATGCTTATCATGGGTAAAAATGTTGATTATGGTTACCATGGTTTGTTATAGATATATTTAGTTAATCATGGTCGTCTATGGTTGATCATGGTTAACTTTGCTAGGCCTTGGTTGTCTTTGGTTTACTTATAATTGATTTGTTTTATGCTTGGTTGAGTTATGGTTGAATTTGATTTACAATTGTTTACTTATGATAGACTCTAGTTTATGTTTAGTTTACTAAAGTTGCCCTCATTGACTTAGATTTATTATGGATTCACTATGGTGAACTTTGCTTTATTATAGTTAACCACATTTGATGATGTTTGACTATGGTTGAACATGGTTGATATAAGTTTATTATAATCGACTTTGGTTCACCATGACTGCATATGATGGTTGATGTTGTTGATTATGTTTAACAATGGTTTACTATGGTAATGTGGCATCACCATGTTCATCATGGTTGACTATCAATAAATTGTTACATTCCTTAATGGATGTATCACAATTTGTCATCTATCAAAAGTTATGTCACATTGCAACATTCCTTAGGAGTTATGTTAGGTGTGATGTTCCTTAATGATTATGTCACATTAGAACATTCAAAATCATTTTGTTATGTTCAATTGCTATGTTCCTCAATATTTACATCACCTTGTCACATTCATTAAGGGTTATGTCACCTTGAATGTTATGATCCTTATGCCTTAAAAATGATAAGAAACCAATAATTACAGTGCATTTTGAGGGGAAACCTTCTTTTACAATAAATACAATGAACAAGACAATATTTGATGCTCCTAAGACTAGGCCTCCTTAGTGTGTGTGTGTGTGTGTAGGAGAGAAAGGGTACAATTATAATAAAATGGGACCATGAGCAGTTCTAGCCTACATAACAATATAACAATAGAAATGTAATCACTCAATATCTAGGACATAATCAGGGGTTTTTGGGTTAACATGGGGCTTATATAGGGTTAACATGACCCTCCCCTTCAAAAAAGTATTCTCCTCAACATTTCACTATCCGTGAGTGTTTCTACATGAACAAATCATCTTCCCACGTTGCTTCTTCCACTGGTAGGTTCTCCCATTTAACAAGGTACTCAATAAGTGTTTGATTTCTTAGTTGCCTAGTCCTTGTTTCCAAAATTGTTTCAGGTTCTAGAATTATTTTCCCTTCTTCATTAATCTATGGTATAAAATAATCTGGATTGGGATCTTATCACAAATTACCTTCTTTGTGCAAGAAACACAGAAGACTTGATGTACACGTGAAAATGAAGGTAGCTCCAATTTGTAAACCATTCTTCTAATCCTCTACAACACATTATTGTCCTTCTTTTATTGTCCTTTTATTTCTTGAGGTACATCTATTTATATGGTTATAGTATTAGAAATAACCAATCCCCCACTTCAAAGTCCTTTTCACTGCGATGTTGATCTTCGTATTGTTTCATGTTATTTTGTGCCATAACCAAGTTGTCCTTCAATAGTTTGAGAAACTCTTGTTGGTGTTGTATGCGGTCCGTTGCTGGTTGAGCCTTTATAGTCCCTTTCAAGAGTGATGTAATGGATGGAGGATGATATCCATAAAGTGCCAAAAATTGTTATATTTTTTATGAAGTATGGAAGGTTGTGTCATACTGATGCAGGAGCATGAGACTGGGAGGGAAAAGGCTTCAAACTTATTCCAAAATTACAAAAAAATTACAAGCAAAGGAGTGGGATCCTTTAGCCATCAGTTTCCATGTTTTTCTAGTTAGGCATAGAGCTAGAATATAGGATTTGATCATGATGTAATAAGTGTTAGTTAGTTAGCTGTAGTGGAGATTCTCGAGGAGAATGCCTCACAGAACATATAGGATTAATAAATTTTAGCCTTTGTATTAGGATCTGGTTGTTAGGATGAACCAGTACTTATGTAATTTTCACGCTATTGTAAAGGGATTTTGACTGTTGAAGAAATTTGGCTTCCTTGGAGCGAATTCAGTAGATTGAGAAATCTTAGTTTCTGTGTATGTGAATGACAAATTCTCTGTCAAATCCCGAAGAATAATCTTCTTCGAAATCTCTGTTTTATTGTGAAATTCGAGGTTTAAATGGTGTTTTGTGGAATTGGATGGAATTGTGTTGATTATGGTAATTTCCATGGTTTTCTTTTTTAATTGAATTGATCATAAAACCCTGAGTTTATTAAGCGGAAGGTCGAGATTGTGGAGGAAGACCACAGACAGAGGCTGAGGCAGATCAACAGGGTTCAGACGCAGAGGTTAACTGATAGTTAACAAACTGAAGAGGTTTGAAGAAACCGCAAGTGGTTATCGGGCGCAAGAAGGGCCGTAAGCGATATTCACCATTTGGGCTCTGATTCCATACAGACGGTGACACGTAGCGGAGAGGGAGAGAGTTAAACCGCTTATCGGGCGGGTTTCAAGTGCACAGGTTAGCCACCCGATATGTGTTTAAGCCATCAGATCTGTTGATGTGAGATCAACGGTTGACACAAGTGGAGCAGGTTCAGAGATCGGGAAACGTTGTGACCGTTGGATCTTAGATAAGATCAATGGTGTAGAGGAGCCGACGACAATTATAAGTGTGGTTATATAATCTTTAAAGTTCGGCTTTTGTGTTGGGTGCGTTGTTTTCCTATGTAAACCTATGTCTTCCGATAGAGGGTTGTAGTCCTGATTTATAAAGGAAAATCGGTTAAGTTATATGATCGGGGTTTTTAAAGGCTAAGGCATGGTTAAACGCTCTGATAGGTTGTGGCCATAATAAGTTTTAGAAGGCGGATTTCAAGGTTTATTAAGTTATGGTTTATATCACCGTCGGGTCCAACTAGTGGAGGTTTAGTGGAACTCTACGGTTCTTAGAGGGGTCCGCTAACCTAGTGATACAAAAAGGTTATCGGTGGATGACAGAGAGTCCATTGAACGAGAAATTACACCCCGAAACGGAAATAGAAGACATAATTTTATAGTTTGGGAGATTATCACTCCTTCCTATACCTAGACCGCCATCATTAGTGGTATCAGAGCAACATGTTGACATTGAATTGAATCTCAAAAGAAAGAGAAGGAAACCTAATATGGCTTTCAGAGTTGGAAGAGGACGGGGACATGGTAGAAGAGGACGACCAATTGCAAATGCTGAGGTGATGGAAGCTATGCAACAGATGCAGGCTAGATTGGAAGCATTTTTAGGTCCATATAATACTAGTGATTACCCCATTACTATTATAGTTGTATCCCTTATTAACATTGTTGTGCCCCTATTGTCCCCATATTGTTATTACTATGCCCCATAGAATCCCTCTATTGTTATTTTTGTGCCTTTATATTATTATTGGGTTATATTGTGACTCCTTAGACTCCTATATATAGAAAGGAGGTTTTTTCATTTGAATCATCAAAGAATCATTCATTTATGTAATGTAAAGGAGGTTTCCCCCTTGAAGAGGCTGAATTCTAAGGTGTTGATCTATCTTTTCTATCTTTTTGTGAGCTGGTTTCATAACATTTGGTATCAGAGCTTTGGATTTTAGGGTTTCGCTGCTCCAAATAGGTCATCGTGGCATTTTCGCTATAACTTTTTTTCTGCGACGTTTCAGAAGCGAAAAAAAACCCAATTGAGACAAAATTGCACTGAACCTCGGATTCGAATTTCAGATCTTTTTGCACTATATTTGCGGAGATATGATTGAGGAAGTTGGTCTTTTTGCATACTTCTAAATTACATTCCAAACAGGTGACCTGGGGAAAATCGTCATAACTTTCTCTTTGAGCATCGGATTGAAATTTTGTAAGAAGGTACGGGAGAGGATGCGTAAGCATGACTCGACCAATGGGAGAGGATGCGTAAGAATGACTCGACCAACGGGAGAGAAAGAAGATGGACTGTAGTTTCTTGTATATATTTTTCAGACCCAAAGGTTGAAACAGGGACACGTGGCACATCGTACAAGTTTGCTCTTCTGAACTAGTCTATAATCAGGTCACTGTGGGATATTTGGCATAAATCTTCCTTGGAGAATCCAATTGGGATCAGACTAGTGGCATTGGAAAGAGGACAAAGAGGGATACTACAGGTCACAATTTCAAAATTAGATGATCCAAAATTATAGAGATACACCAGAGGCAATATAAAGCTCCTACAAAGTTGAAAAAGGTGTGTAGATTTTTTTTAATTTTTTCTTAAGCTTGGTTTGAAAAATTATTTTGAAGGAATTCAAAGGGCATAGTAGAGAATTATTATTGGTAACTGATACCTTGAGGAAGGAAAATGCAAACACTTAATAAGCAACCTGAAAGCTCTAGCATGACTCATGAGGAAGAGGAAGAAATGCTACATGATATATCAAAATTACAAGACCAAGTGCAACAAACTTCACTCTCACAAAAGCTAACAGAAGCTAAGATAAATGGTGTGGAATCTAAGATAAAGGGCGTGGAAGCTAAAATTGACGATTTGAAGATAGATTTGACAAATTTTCTACAAGAAATACTTAGGTAGTAAAGGAAACTCATGATGTGAAGAAAAGAAATGTTAATCATGATTTCATAGACTCTAATGTTGGATCGAAGACCCACCATATTCGAAAAAGCGATATGAGGAAGTTTGATGGCAAGGATCCCACAACATGGATATTACAGAGGGAGTAATTTTTCGATCTCAATAATACGCAAAACACACAAAAGGTATGTATTGCAACTTTATATTTGGAACCAAATCAGTTTGTATGGTATCAATGGCTTTGCTCTCGTAAACAAATTATCACTTGGGAAATTTTTATGGAAGAATTGACAACACATTATGAGGATACAAAAAGCAACACTTTTTTTAACCAATTGATAAGTCTCAAACAAAAGGGTTCAATAATGGAACACATTGAGAAGTTCCAAAAATTGAACATAAGGGTAAAAAATATTCCAAAGGAGCATAGGATTGATGTGTTCATAGGGACTTTAAAGGATAATATCCAACATGATGTTCGCCTTTGGGAACCTGATTCATTAGAGAAGGAATTCAGGTTAGCAAGAAAAACGGAAAGCAAAATTATGGCAACCAGGAAGCATACCATTCACAACTATAAAGATGGAAGTGTTGTTGCCCCTAGTCTTCCACAACCTATAAGGTTGACACCACAACAATTGGAAGAAAAAAGAGCAAAAGGGCTTTGTTACAGTTGTGATAGCAAATACACTAAAGGTCATAAGTGTGCTGAGAAGAAATTATTTTACATAGATTGTGAAGAGGAAGAAGAAAAGGAGCAAGAAAGGTCAAAAGAAGAGGATATACTCCAGGAACAAAGCCTAGATAAAGAAGAAATGAATCCGACCATATCTTGTAATGCATTGGCTGGAATTACCACTCCTCAAACCATCAAGATAAAAGGACAAATCAAGAAGAAAAAGGTAATAGTGTTGATTGATTCAGGAAGTACCCACAATTTTATTCATTGTAAGGTAGCAAAAGAATTAAATTACTTCCTATATCCAACACCAGAGTGTTAAGTGATGGTTGCAAATGGAGGAACAATAAATTGCTCTGGAAAGTGCCATAATATCAAGCTATCCATGGGAGAATATGTATTGACTAGCCCAATGCTTTCCATTACAATGGGAGGTGTTGATGTTGTACTAGGAGTCCAATGGCTACAATCCTTGGGTACAATAGCTTTTAATTTTCAAGAACTTTTCATGAAATTTTCTGTGGAAGGAAAGGAAGTTGAATTAAGGGGTATTGTAGGGAAACCGGGAAAGATAATCAGCTCTAACAGTATGACAAAGATTTTAAAAAAGGAACAAAGAGGTGTAATTGCACAATTATGTTCGCTAGATGTTTCCACATCGAAATCATCTATTTCTCCAGATCTCCAAAAAGTCTTGAACAATCATTCCAAGGTATTTGAGACTCCCAAAGGTCTCCCACCTATTCGTGATCATGATCATGCTATTCATCTGGTTCCAGGAAGTGTTCCTCCAAACATCAGGCTGTACAGATATCCCTATGCCCAAAAGAGTGAAATTGAACTTATTGTTGCAGAAATGCTAGAGGCTGGTATAATTCAACCTAGTCAAAGTTCTTTCTCTGCTCCAGTAGTATTGGTGCACAAGAAGGATGGATCATGGTGCATGTGTCCAGATTATAGGGAGCTCAACAAGTTCACTATTAAAGATAAGTTTCCCATTCCTGTCATTGATGAATTACTGGATGAGTTGCATGGATCAGTTTACTTCACCAAGTTGGATCTTCGTTTAGGATATCATCAAATCAGAATGAAGACTAAAGACATTCCGAAAACAACATTTAGAACTCATGAGGGTCATTATGAATTTTTGGTTATGCCTTTTGGCCTTACTAATGCACCT
Source organism: Pinus tabuliformis (assembly GCA_031772625.1). Lineage (NCBI taxonomy): Eukaryota > Viridiplantae > Streptophyta > Pinopsida > Pinales > Pinaceae > Pinus > Pinus tabuliformis. Next base: position 483,973,217 of record CM062818.1, on the reverse strand, counting down.
TCTACATTTCAAGGTTTGATGAATTCCATTTTCAAACCCTTCCTTAGAAAATTTGTGTTTGTATTTTTTGATGATATACTAATCTACAACAAGTCTTGGAAGGATCATGTTGAACATGTTGACAGGGTGCTACAACTATTGTAGGAGAAACAATTATATGCAAAAATATTCAAATGTTTCTTTGGAGTACAAGAGGTGGAATATCTGGGTCATATTGTATCTCATGGAGTTAAGGTAGACCCTAGCAAAATTAAAGCCATTAAGGAATGGAAAATCCCCACACCCATAAAGCATCTGTGAGGATTTCTCGGGTTGACAAGGTATTATCGCGAGTTTGTTAAGAATTATGGGAGAATAGCAGCACCTCTAACAACATTATTGAAGAAAGATGCATTTTCATGGACTCCAGAAGCAACAAAGGCCTTTGAACATCTTAAAGAGGCAATGTGCCAAGCACCGGTCTTAGCTACACCGGACTTCACAAAAACCTTTATTGTGGAATGTGATGCTTCAGGAAATGGAATTGGTGCTATTTTTATGCAAGATGAAAGACCCATTGCTTTTGAAAGTCGTCCAATCGAGGGAAAGTTTTTACACAAAGCTATTTATGAGAAGGAAATGTTGGCAATACTACATGCACTTAAGAAATGGTGACCCTACCTAATGGGAAGACACTTCAAGGTAAAAACGGATCATGATAGCTTTAAATACTTTTTAGAACAAAGATTATCCTTTGAAGAGCAACAAAAGTGGGTCACAAAGATGTTGGGTTATGACTTTGAAATCATCTACAAAAAAGGAAGCAAAATGTGGTGGTAGATGCACTCTCAAGAAAGGATGAGGATGTGGAAGCATTGTTGTGTGCCATTTCTATTATCCAACCAGATTGGATAAACAAAGCAAGGAAGGAATGGAAGAATGATGAGGAAGTGTGGGCACTTATTCGAAAGTTACAACAAGATTCCAGTACATCTAATACATTTAGCTGGAAAAATGATTCGTTATGGTACAAAGATCGCTTATACCTTTGTAAGAATTCCCAACTCAAACAAAAGATTCCTATGGAATTGCACACTTCTCCCTTAGGAGGGCACTCGGGATTTTTAAAAACTTACCACAGGGTTAAGAAGGAATTTTTTTGGGATGGCCTTAAATCGGATATTCAAAAGTTTGTGGTGGAATGTTTGGTTTGCCAACAAAATAAAGTTGAAACAATTAAGACCCCGGGTCTATTACAACCTTTATCCATTCCAAGCCAACGTTGGGAGGATATTTCAATGGATTTTATCACAGGTTTACCCAAGTTTGAGGGAAAGAGTGTCATCATGGTGGTAGTTGACAGACTTACCAAGTATGCACACTTTTGTGCATTATCACATCCATTTAAAGCCAATACAGTTTCTACTGCATTTATGGAAACAATTCAAAAGCTAAATGGAAATCCAAAGATTATTGTAAGTGACAGAGACCACATTTTCACTGGAAATTTTTGGACAAAATTATTTTCTTGTCTTGGTACTCAATTAGCTCATAGCTCATCTTATCATCCTCAATCTGATGGGAAAATTGAGATAGTAAACAAATGTTTGGAAGGATATCTTCGTTGCTTTGTATCTGATAAACAGAAACAATGGGTCAAATGGTTGCCTCTGGCTAAATGGTGGTATAACACTTCCTTCCATACAACAACAAAAATGACCCCATTTATGGCACTTTATGGATATCAGCCACCATCCATCACATCATATTTAAGAGAAAATTCTAAGGTTCAAGCAGTGTAACATCACATCGAGCATCAACAACAAGTCCTCCAACTCTTAAGGGATAACCTCGTGTTGGCGCAGAATAGAATGAAACAATAGGCAGATCAACATCGCAGTGAAAGAAGTTTTGTTGTAGGTGATTGGGTATTCCTACGACTACAACCATATAAACAAATGTCCCTCAGGCAAGCTAAGAAGGGTAATAAATTATCACCAAAGTATTATGGTCTGTACAAGGTGTTGCAAAAGATTGGTACTATGGCATACAAATTGGAGCTTCCTGCAGCTTCTCGAGTGCACCCAGTTTTCTATGTTTCATGTTTAAAGAAGGTTATAGGCAACAAGCTCCTAGTTCAAACAATATTGCCAGAACTTGACGAGGAAGGAAAAATTATATTGGAACCGGAAGCAGTCACAGAAACAAGAACTCGACAGCTACGAAATCGATCAATTTCGGAGTAACTATTCAAACGTTGAGGACAACACTTTTTTGAAGGAGAGGGGCATGTTAGGTCCCTATAATACAAGTGATTATCCCATTACTATTGTAGTTGTATCCCTTATTAACATTGTTTTGCCCCTATTGTCCCCATATTGTTATTACTGTGCCCCATAGAATCCCTCTATTGTTATTTTTGTGCCTTTATATTATAATTGTTAGGTCGGCTGGGTTATATTGTGACTCCTTGGACTCCTATATATAGAAAGGAGGTTTTGTCATTTGAATCATCAAAGAATCATTCATTTATGTAATGTAAAGGAGGCTGCCCCCTCGAAGAGGCTGAATTCTAAGGCGTTGATCTATCTTTTCTATCCTTTTGTGAGCTGGTTTCATAGCAAGCATTAACAATAGGGAGAAATATAGATGATGGGGATGTTAGTGAGCCTGAGGTTGAAACTGAAGAAGAGGAGGAAACTGTAGCAGTTACTCCTGAGATGATGTTCTTCCAGTCAGTGTTGAGATCCACAACTAGGCCAAAGACTAAGGTTTCAATATATGAAGGAGGATTGAATCCAAAAGAATTGATAGACTGGATTAATGGCATGGAGAAATTCTTTGATTATGAAGAAACAGAAGATGAGAAGAAAGTAAAGTTTGCTGTCACCAAGCTAAAAGGACATGCAGCACTTTGGTGGGATGGAGTGCAGGCAGAAAGAAAGAGCCTTGGCAAGCAACCAATCAGAAATTGGAACAGGATGGTAGCAAAGCTAAGAGGTAAGTTTCTACCAAGTAATTATCAACAAACCTTGTTCAGACAGATGCAAAATCTTAGATAGAGGTCTATGACAGTGAGAGAATATACAGAGGAATTCTATAAGGTAAGTATAAGAGCTGGACAAACTCAGGATACAGATGAGAAGGTGGCTAGATATGTGAATGGTCTTAGGATGGACCTTCAAGATGAGATAAGTATACTGTCTCCTAAAATAGTAGAAGAAGCTTATCAGATGGTACTGAAAGCTGAAGAAAAACTCATGAGGAAGCAGTCTGCCAGAGGAAGAGGTACTTTTTGAGGAAAAGGAAGTCAAGGTGGTAGAGGAAGATCTACAACACCTAAAGATGGAGCTAGTAGCAGCTCAAACTAGCATGCAACCACAGGAGGTGATGCAGGTGGCAGAGGGAGTTTTTCTAGAGGAAGAGGAGGCAGAGGAAGAGGAAGAGAAGTAAGATGTTACAAATGTAACAAATTGGGACACAGAGCTTTTGAGTGCCCAGAGAATGCAGGAACAAGTTAGAGGAATGCAATTGTTGCTCAAGTTGAGGAAGAAGCAAGAACAGAGACAGAAGAAGAAAATGTACCAGAGAGAGGAGAATCTTTGGTAGTTAATAAAGTTTTTCTCAAGCCAGCAAAGGAGATAATTGAACCATCACAAAGAAAGACTTTGTTCAAAACAATGTGTAAGGTTCAAGGGAAATGCTATCAAATGATCAGTGATAGTGGCATCACTGATAATTTGGTCTCTACAGAAGTGGTGGAGAAATTGAAGCTGAAGACAATGAGACATCCAACACCTTACAAGGTGTCATGGTTACAAAAGGGACATCAGTTTTTAGTGAATGAACAATGTGAAGTGGAGTCGCAGTTGGGCAAATATAAGTATAAAATTGTATGTGATGTGATGCCCATGGATGTGTGTCAAATATTGCTTGGAAGACCTTGGTAATATGGCAGAGGAGCTATATACGATGGGAAAAGAACACCTACAAGTTTGGTAAAGATGGTCTCAATCATACATTGGTTCCTATGGGAGAAGAAGATGGATCAAGAAAGAAGACTGATACAAAAACTCTATTACTAGGAGGAAAGGAATACTTACAGCAGATTGAAGAAAATGAGGTAAATTTTGCTGTAATTTGCAAGCCCAAGGTAATAATGACTTCTACTAAAGTTTCTGATTTACCCATTGAAATTCAAGAAATGTTGGACAACTATTGTGATATCATTGTTGATGATTTGCCTAATGAGTTACCACCCATTAGAAGAATTAGCCATCATATATATTTGATTCCTGGAGAAAATCTACCAAACAAAGCAGCTTACAGAATGACACCCACAGAAAATGAAGAGGTTAGAAGGCAGGTTCAGGAACTACTTGACAAAAGACTGATCAGAGAGAGTTTGAGTCCTTGTGCAGTACCAACAGTGTTGAGTCCAAAGAAAGACGGAGGTTGAAGAATGTGTACTGATTCAAGAGCCATCAATAAAATCACAATCAGGTACATATTTCCTTTACCTAGAATTGAAGATTTGATGGATTGTTTGAGTGGAGCAAAGTATTTTAAAAAACTAGATCTTAAGAGTGGGTATCATCAGATAAGGATAAGAGAAGGGGATGAGTGGAAAACTGCTTTTAAGACAAATGAAGGATTGTATGAATGAAGAGTAATGCCTTTTGGGTTGTCAAATGCACCAAGTATGTTTATGAGACTCATGAATGAAGTTCTTAAAGGGTTTATTGGTAAATTTGTAATATTATATCTGGACGATATATTAATTTACAACAGGTCTAAGGAGGAGAACATGAGACATTTGAATTATATCTTACAAAGGTTACATCAAGAGAAATTATTACTGAATTTGATGAAATGTTCATTCATGAAAGAGGAATTAGTGTATTTGGGTTTTTTTGTTTCTGCTGAAGGATTGAAGATGGATCCAGAGAAGATCAAGGCAATCATGGAGTGGCCTTCACCTAAAAGTATATTTGAGGTAAGAAGTTTTCATGGTCTTGCTAGCTTTTATAGGAAATTCATAAAGAATTTTAGTAAGATCAATGCTCCTTTTGTTGAGACTATAAAGAAGGATAAAAAACCATTTAGATGGACTACCGAGGCAGAAAAGAATTTTGAGCTGTTGATGAGGAAGATCACTGAAAAACCTATTTTGGTTCTAGCTGATTTTAGTAAACCTTTCCAAGTGAAATGTGATGCCAACGGAGAAGCTATTGGAGGTGTTTTAAGTCAGGAAGACAGACCTATAACTTATTTTAGTGAAAAGCTGAGTGATTCAAAGAAGAAGTATTCTTCTTATGATAATGAGTTTTATGCAGTTGTGCAGTCATTGAAGAAGTGGAGACATTATCTAATGTCAAAAGAGTTCATACTTTATTCAGATAACCATGCATTGTAGTATATTATGCAGCAACCAAAGCTTAACCAGAAACATGCCAAATGGGTAGAGTATCTTCAGGGCTTTCATTTTTTCTTGAAGCATATAAATGGCCAATCAAAAAAAGTTGCAGATGCTTTAAGTAGGAGAAATACATTACTTCTAGAGAGTCAAATTCAAGTGTTGGGTTTTGATTTTCTTAAAGAATTGTATGAGACATATTTAGATTTTAAAGAGGCATTTGAAGCTTGTAAGAATCCTGTTTTGATGGATAGGAATAAATGGTTGGATTATTTCTTACAAGATGGATTGTTGTTTAAGAGAAATCAGCTGTGCATAGCAAATTGTTCGATGAGAAAGAACTTAATCAAAGAGAAACATAGTGGTGGACTTGCAGGACATTTTTGTATAGATAAGACTTATGAGGAGTTGAACAGATTTTGTTGCTGGCCGAAAATGAGATCTGAAGTGGAAAAATATGTGAAAACTTGCAAATTTTGTCAATATGCAAAGGGAAGAAGCCAAAACACAGGTTTGTATGTTCCATTACCAAATCCAAATAGGCCTTGGGATATGGTAAGTATGGATTTTGCTTTGGGCTTACCAAAGTCTCAAACATGAAATGATTCAATTTTTATAGTGGACAGATTTTCAAAAATGGCACATTCTATTCCATGTTATAAAACCAGTGATGCTACTCACATTGCTAATTTGTTTTTCAAGGAGATTGTAAGATTGCATGGGTTGCCTAAGAGTACTGTCTCAGACAGGGATTCCAAATTTGTTGGACATTTCTAGAGGACACTATGGAAAAAGTTGGGAACTAAACTGAGTTTTAGTTTTTCCTATCATCCACAGACTGATGGACAGAATGAAGTTGTGAACAGAAGTTTGGGTAATCTTTTAAGGATTCTTACTTCACAAAATCCAAAGCAGTGGGATCAAGTATTGGCATAGGCTAAATATGCATATAATGACTCACCTAACAAGAGTACAGGACATAGTCCATTCCATATAGTTTATGGAATGCATCCAAGAGGAGTGTCTGAGTTAAGAAACTTGCGAAAATATGAGATGAGAAGTGCAGAGGGAGGAGATTTTGCTTCAGAAATACAAGCAATACATGAACAGGTGAAACAACAACTATAGGATAGCAACATCAAGTAAAAAAACAGAGCAGACATGAGAAGAAGAGAGGTGAACTTTGAAGTTGGAGATTTGGTTTTAGCACACCTAAGGAAGGAAAGATTTCCAAAGAGGGACTATAACAAATTGAAGTTCAAGAAAATTGGACCATGCAGAGTATTAAGGAAATTTTCTGCAAATGCATATGAAATTGAATTACCCCCTGATGTTGGAATATCACCAATTTTCAATGTTGCTGATCTGTATAAGTATGAAGGTGAAATTGCAAAAGATATAGAAGAAGACCAAGAGACACAGGAAATTGACTGGGTAAAACAGTTACCTACAGCAAAGGAATTGTAGCCAGAAAGGATTTTGGACAAGAAAGTGTTCAAGAAAACCAGAGGACAGGAGTACTTTCAGTATTTGGTCAAATGGAAGGATCAACCAATTGCTGAAGCTACTTGGGTAACAAAAAACATGCTACAGAAGTTGGGCAGTTCTGTAGAAGAGCTCATGGATAGGAGCCCATGAAGAATTTTGTCCTCAGGAGTCTGATGCAGGAGCATGAGACTTGGAGGGAAAAGGCTTCAAACTTATTCCAAAAATACAAAAAAATCTACAAGCAAAGGAGTGGGATCCTTTAGCCATCAATTTCCATGTTTTTCTAGTTAGGCATAGAGCTAGAATATAGGATTTGATCATGATGTAATAAGTGTTAGTTAGTTAGCTGTAGTGGAGATTCTCAAGGAGAATGCCTCACAGAAAAGATAGGATTAATAAATTTTAGCCTTTGTATTAGGATCTGGTTGTTAGGATGAACCAATGCTTATGTAATTTTCACGGATTTTGACTGTTGAAGAAATTTGGCTTCCTTGGAGCGAATTCAGTAGATTGAGAAATCTTAGTTTCTATGTATGTGAATGAAAAATTCGCTGTCAAATACTGAAGAATAATCTTCTTCAAAATCTCTGTTTTGTTGTGAAATTCGAGGTTTAAATGGTGTTTTGTGGAATTGGATGGAATGGTGTTGATTTATGGTAATTTCCGTGGTTTTATTTTTTAATTGAATTGATCATAAAACCCTGAGTTTATTAAGTGGAAGGTCGAGATTGTGGAGGAAGACCATAGACAAAGGCCGAGGCAGATCAATAGGGTTCGGGCGCGGAGGTTAACCGATAGTTAACAAACTTAAGAGGTTTGAAGAAACCACAAGTGGTTATCGGGCGCAAGAAGGGCCGTAAGCGATATTCACCATTTGGGCTCTGATTCCATATAGACGGTGACATGTAGCGGAGAGGGAGAGAGTTAAACCGCTTATCGGGCGGGTTTCAAGTGCGCAGGTTAGCCACCCGATATGTGTTTAAGTCGTTAGATCTGTTGATGTGAGATCAACGGTTGACACAGGTGGAGCAGGTTCGGAGATCGGGAAACGTTGTGACCGTTGGATCTTAGATAAGATCAACGGTGTAGAGGAGCCAATGAAAATTTTAATTCCGCTTATATAATCTTTAAAGTCCAACTTTTGTGTTGGGTGCATTGTTTTCCTATGTAAACCTGTCTTCCGATAGAGGGTTGTAGTCTCGATTTATAAAGGAAAATCGGTTAAGTTATATGATCGGGGTTTTTAAAGGCTAAGACACAGTTAAACGCTCTGATAAGTTGTGGCCATAATATGTTTTAGAAGGCGGATTTCAAGATTTATTAAGTTATGGTTTATATCACCATCGGGTCCAACTAGTAGAGCTTTAGTGGAACTCTACGGCTCTTAGAGGGCTCCGCTAACCTAGTGATACCAAAAGGTTATCATTGCATGATAGAGAGTCCATTGAACGAGCAATTACACCCGGAAACGGAAATAGAAGACATAATTTTACAGTTTGGGAGATTATCACTCCTTCCTGTACCCAGACCGGCATCACATACCATCATTTTGCCAAGGGAATCTATTTGACCCATTGTTTTTATTTATTAGATGCAAAACAATTGAGATATCCTTGTAAACATTTATTTACAATCTCAATTTTCCAATTAGATTGAGGACAGTAAGACGAACTATGAGCCAACTAACTACCTAAAGAAGACAATAATTTAGTCCAAAAATTTCTAGTGAAAATTGGATCTTTGTCACTCACAATGAATGCTTCTACCACAATACTTTCTTTAAAAGGATGGAAAGAGAGAAAAAGTGGGAATACTTTGTCATTCCATCTACCATTACCGTAATGACACTCTTTCCTTCAGATTTGGGTAAACTTGTAATAAAATCCATTGAAACTTCTTCCTGACACTGGCTTGGTATGAATAATGGCTGAAGGAGCCCTAGGATCTTGATAGTATCTCCTATATTTTGTTGGCATACCAATAATTTTTCCTCAACATTTTTCACATCCGCTTTAAGACATTCCCCCAAAAAATATTTATTGATCCTATGGTATGTATTGGAGACCTTGAATGTCCCCCTTTAGGAGAAGTGTGTAATTCCAATATGGCCTTCTATTTGAGCTGATAATTCTTACATAAGTGATCTTGATAGGTCCATAACAAATTATTTTTCCATGTAAATTTTCTATTACTTTAAGATCCTCTTGTAGTTGTTGATTGGTCTTGCATATCTTCTCACCATGTTATCATTTTATCCTTTCTTCTTCCATCCAGTTAGATTGTGGAATGGAAATAGCACATAGTAAATCATCTATGTTTCCTCTTTCCTTGAGAGTACATCTACCACAATATTTTGTTTTTCCTCTTTGTAGATAATTTCAAATTCATAACCCAACATCTTTGTAACCCATATTTGTTGCTCTTATGAAGATAGTATTTTCTTGAAGAATTAATTCGAACTATCATGATATGCTTTTACTTTGAAGTGTCTTCCTATTAGGTATGGATACCATTTCTTAACTGCATATAGTATGGATAACATTGCCTTTTAATATACGGGTCTGAGTAAGTTCATTCCTTTAAGTTCACTACTTTCAAAGACAATGAGCCCTTCTTCTTGTACCGAAACTACACCAATGTTATGTCATGAGGCATCAAACTCCACAATGAATATTTTTTTGATGTTAGGTGTGAGCAAGATTAGAGTTGTACACATAACCTCTTTAAGTTCTTCAAATGCTTTGGTTGAGTCCAAGAAAATGCTTCCTTATTCAACATTTTTTTTAGAGTTGTTGTTATTTGACCATAATTCTTGACAAATTTGCAGTAATATCCTGCCAAACCTAACAATCCTCTAATTTTCTTCAAGGTATTGGGGATTGGTCATTCTCTCATATCTTTGATTTTGTTAGGATCCACATTGACACCATCATGTGATACAATATGACAAGAATATTCTACTTATTGAATCCCAAGGCACACTTGGAAGGTTTTTCATATAGCTTTTTCTCTTCCAATAGTGTTAATACCTTGTTAGTATGTTGTACATTCTCTTCCAAATTTTTTTTGTAAATTAGTATATCTTCAAAAATAATAGCCCAATTTTTTTAAGGGTGGGTTTGAAATAAGAATTCATCAAGCTTTGAAATGTTGAAGGTGCATTTATAAGTCCAAATGGCATAACCAAAAAATCATAATGACCTTCATGGGTTATAATGGTTGTTTTAAGAATGTCTTCTTGCCTCATTATGACTTGATGATATCTAGAAAAAATGTCCAACTTAGTAAAGAAAAATGTTACATTAACAATTCATCAATGATAGGAATAGGAAATTTGTCTTTGATTGTCATTTTGTTGAGTTGTCTGTAGTTTGGAACATATACCGCAAACCATCATTTTTTATAACCATCACCACTATTGAACATAAATAACTTTGTCTAGGATGAATGATGTCTTCCTAACATTTCTCAAACAATATGCTCAATCTCACTTTTTTATGCATGTGGATATCTATAAGGCCTAATGTTAGGTGGTACACTTCCATGTCGCGAATGAATAGCATGGTAATCATCTTGGAAAGTTGGAAGACCCTTAGGCGTTTCTCCAATTACATTAGCATGATTGTTGTTAATGTTTTGAAGATCCATTGAAGAAGAGGATATATATGTTTGAGTGTCTAATGAACACGATTGTGCAACTACACCCTGGTGTCCCTTTTTTAGCAAAATTTTCATGCTATTAGAGCTTATCACTTTATGGGTTTCCCTTGGACACCTATAAGCTCAATTTCTTTTCCTTTTGAGAAAAATATTATGAAAAGTTCTTTGAAATTATTGTTCCCAATTAGTGTGACCACTGGACCCCTTAAAAACGCCAACACCACCCATTTGGATTAAAATCATGGAACTAACCAATAAATACTCCCCCATATTTAGCTTAATATTATTATGTTTCTCTGAACAATTTATGATACCTCCATCTCCATTCATCTCTTGAAATTTTGGTGTTGGGTATGAAAAGCAATTAAGAAGTTTTTCCAATTTGTAATTGATGAAGTTATGGGTACTGCTTAATCAATCAATATTGTTACCCTTTTCCTTTTGATATATCCTTCTATCTTGAGGGTTTGTGGAGTATTGATGTCGCCAATGCATGAAAATAGATTGTTGGAGTATTCTCTTCTAGTTCTAGATCTTATGATGTTCACTTATTGATCTTCTTCTTATTCATAATCTATGTAGAATAATTTCCTTTCATTGCATTTATGCCCATTACTATACTTGTTGTCACAGTTGAAACATAATCCCTTTTCTCTTCCTTCATCCATTTACCGAGGAGTCAACTTTCTTGGTTTAGGAAAGGGAGAAAGTTTTTCTCTATAGTTATTAGTGATCAATTTTCTATTGGGCATATTTTCACTTTCCACTTTCCTTATTAGACTAAAAACATTCTCCATAGATTTAGGTTAAAAAAGACACACCTCATGTTGGATGCTTTACTTTAAAGTTCCCATAAATAGGTTTAACAAGTTATCCTCTGAAACATTCTTTACTCCGAGACTCAACTTTTGGAATTGTTGAATGTTCTTTGTAATTGGAAAATTTTTCAAAGATTTACCAATTGAATAAAGAATATAGTTATCTTAATATCCACATAATGTGGTATCAATTTCTCTGTAAAAATGGACCAAGATAGAACAAAATAATTTTTTCTTTCACAAACCCAGCGCTACCATACATGTTGGTATTGTTCTAAAAACATTAATGCAATATTTACCTTTTTCAAGGATGCCACTTGGTGTAGATAAAAGTGTCACTCCATTTGAAATATCCATGTTGCATGATCATTATCATCAAATTTCCTCATGTCAATCTTTAGAAGGTAGTAGTTCCTTGGTGTTGATTTGAAGCCTCGATGTTGTGGATATTGGATTGAAAATTCATGATTATGTTCCTACGCTTCAAAATTTGAGCTCTCCAATTTTGATAGCATACTCCCCATATGAGATTGATTCTAAAAAATATTCTTCTCCTTATGTTCACGATTTCCTTGGATCTCCACATCCCTTCTAGAAAGCCTCTCCAAGAGAAGAAATATGTCACCTCGCAACATTCCTTAAGGATTATGTTTCAATGAAATGTTATTGAATGGTCATGAAACATTCTAACATTCATCTTAGTTTGCTTAAAATTTATTTATATGTTCCTTAGTCGCTATGTCCCATTGCAACATTCATGAAGGGTTATGTAACATTTGTGATGTTACTTAATGTTATGCCACATTGAAATGTTAATGGTTATGCCAAATTTGGATCAATATATTGCATTACACTGTTCAAACATGGTCATCCTCTATATGACTATGATTTACTATGGTTATGCCACATGACACATTAGTTGAATTATATCAAATTACTATATTATGTAATGTTATGTCGTGACTTTATAACATTCATAAGGGTTACGTTGCATTGAAACATACCTTAATGATTTTGTTGGATTGTGAGATTCCTCAATGGGTATGTTGCTTTGTGACCTTCATCTTGGTTGACTTGTGTTGAGTTGCTAAATTATTAAATGATTTTTTTGTGTTATGTTCTAAAAGAAATATGTTGGATTGAGATTTTTATGTTTATTGACTTATGTTAAATCCTATAGATGACTATGATTGACTAGGTTATACATGGGGGCTTCACTGGGGGAACAATACCATACCACTTGCATTCATATTGGTGGATATCTATTGAGCAAAAAATGACATAATATATTGGGGGATATATAGGGGGTAAAGGGTTTTTATATTTCCAAGTATAACAAATGGAGCTCAAACTTAATGAAAAAATATAAAGGGGTATAAAAAATGTTAATGAAAAAATGAATACTTACAATAGCTAGTGAAAATAGGGTTTTTTAAATTGGGAAGGTATATTGGGTTCGTATTGGTAGGGGGTAAAAAAATGTGATTTTTAGAGTCATTTTCCAATATGTAGTCAAATTAAGGGTATTGTTTAATATGCAATGAATGCATGTGATACGTCGAAGGTTCATAGAGTGAAGCCCCCGTGTGGTTATGTCACATGATACATTAGTTAAATTATATCAAATTACTAAATTTCGGAATGATATGTCACACAATTACATTCATAAGGGATATATTTTCATCGAAACATACCTCAATCATTTTGTTGGATTGTGACATTCCTCAATGGGTATGTTGCATTGTATTTTTCATCTTGGTTGACTTGTGTTGAGTTGCTACATTCTTATATAGTTTTTTTGTGTTATGTTCTAAAAGAAATATGTTGGATTGAGATGTTTATGTTTATTGACTTATGTTGAATGGTTATGTTGCAATGCAATGTGTTGATGTGGGAAAATTTTCCCTCATTTAAATGGAAACTTTCCTAATGGTGAATCCCAATTAGACTCATTCTAATTTGGAATAGCAACCTCTGACTAAAATGTAGGCTTAGTTAACCATTGAAAGACTTTTAGTAGATTTACAATTAATAAAACATTAACTAATTAAATATATATGTGTGTGTGTGTTATTACAAAAGAAATTAAATAAAACAGTGATAAATGACTTGTTGAATTGTAAAAAATAATTCGTTAACTCAACAAAATATAAACTCAATTGCACATAATGTTATGTTAGAAAACCAATGATTATTTGAAGTACTTCACATACATTTTTATATTTTATTTGCCGATCAGCCCCAACTAATTGTGCAGAGTGCAAAGCAACCTCTACACAATGAAGACTGTTAGCTAACTAGGATTTGGAATATATTCTTCTAGAGCGAGAATTGCTCACGGATTGAACTTGTGTTTTCTTTCCACAAATTGATCCCAATACCACCCGAAATGCCTCTTCCATTCCATTCTTTTTCATAGATATCTCTTTTCAATACCCTCTCTTTTGCATAGACCAAGAATCTCCTCTTTGTTTGCAAGTGTGCTCTCAATGGAATTACAACCTCTAAATTTGGTTGAATAAAATGTAGAAATCCCACTAGGTAGAGTATATCCTCGTTAGGCATTGTTGTAGACATTCAAAAATCCCACTTGCAACACCCATATCCTATAACATGGGCTAGCAAAACAAACTAAATTTAATAATCTTAACCATTCAAACATAAGATTCACAAGAGAAACATACTATAATTACTTGCTTTTTTTCAAAGGATATAGGACGAAATGTCCTTTAATGCTATGTTTAAGAATCCATTTCAAACCTTGTTATCAAAGCATGCAATTTGAGACTTTGGTATGACTAAATTATGAGGAGCATCCCACATTCTAGTGGCTCTAGCCGAGATCTCTTCACCATGTACAAAATTAAGAAAATCAAAATATGATATGTTAATGTCGTAGTTCAATATTTTTATGAAACTCAAAGGAGCCAACATGTTCTCTTATTGCAGCGCAAATGAATTGTTCAATATCATGTAGGGAAAAACATTATCATCTAATAAAACCTTATTCAAGGTCGTGATATCAGTTTCATTGCCATAATATAAGGCCACCCCTATGCAATAGAAATCGGGCCTAAATTGGGAGACATGAGTGAATAATAAAAAATGGTGTTGCTCATCTTTTTTAGACTCGATCATTTAGTTCCTTGTGTGCAAGTGCAGAGGAAGCAGAATGAAAACCTCCTACACATCTATGCACTCAAGAATGAAAGAAACATCCTCATCACCCATAGTACTGAATATAGGTGATCTATGATTTAATTCATCAATATTTTAATCTCAATGTATTTAAGTATTAAATTGTTGGATAAGTTAAATACAACTAGCTTCTGTAGTTCTATGTTATATATGTTTTCTTAAATTCTATGATATGAAATTCCAATTCTAATATACTTGTAATGTGTATTTTATCATAGCGCGGTACATGTGTATATATCTACAGGATTGATTTCTCCTGGATTTGAAGTTACGAAATTTGGCATGGTTGCATGAGGCCAAAAATTTGACTTTATCCATGAATTCTTTACATGGCATTCTCTAGTATCATAGTTGAATTGTTCAAATGTGCACATGTCTGTTTAGGATCCCCCCATATTTAGTTGTGATGGGTTGCAAGAAAAATGATGGCATAAGAATGTTAGTCGACATTTTTCTCCCATTTCACTGGAGAATTGGAGATCATTAGTAATCTTCATGAACACAGATCTCTCGTTGTGTAGGAATTTCATGAATTTTGACCTTCACAAGCTTAATATGGAACTAATATCAATGTGGGACACTCTTTCATTTGGACATATGATCATTTGGTCTAACTGAATGATTTTTACGTCTCAACAACATAAAACACACCATAATTGTTCAAAAAGGAGCTACAGTTTTACGTCAATATGAAAGAAATTATCTTCTCATAAGGAGTACAAGAGTGTAGAGGAAGTACAATGAAAGTCGCATCCTTAGGTGAGAATCTCACGTAGTGAAACCATCAAAATTTTGATGCTCTTTGAACTTCAAATCCACTAAAGAACCTTCACTCTAACCCCTCAAAATACATACATTCACACGTGTTTCTCCCTTCCTCAGGTGGAAAAATACCTTTTGTTTTATAGAAATTTCTTAAAAAAATTTCCTTATAAACTCCCAACTGACGACCACACATATACATATATTAATGTGGGTCATGTTGGAGCAAGACGGAGGTCGGCCCTGGTTTGAGGTTGGAGGTCATACCTTCCCCTCACAATTTTCCTCCATGTACTTCTAACTCCACTATGACCCGACCATGTTGATGATCAGGTGTTAGTCTCGACTAACTTGACGGAGGTTGGTCTAACTGTTTTGATTTCGTTGGGCTAGTCCCACACTTAGAAAGGGTTGGTTGTATGGTTGTTTATAAAAATTGTGTTACTGTAGGACTTGACTCCCAATTACTATAAACCAATGGTGGCCTCATATTTATTTTTCTCGACGTTGTCATGTTGCAAGCCCTCAAACCATGTGTTTTTTTGAAACACAAATTCTTTTGAACTAGCTTCCTCCTGTATTATTCTTTGAGGTGTAGCGAACTTAGGCCTAGAGATTTTCTAGCCACACTAGGACTTCCCTTCTTTTTATGCGGTTCTCCTTCGAGATCAAATGAACTCTTATCACCACACCCATGCTAGAGTAATTGTGTGGTCCCCTTGTAATTTAATCCTAACTCATGGAACTCACACCCAACACTACATAGTCTTAATAAACTAGACTCTATTCCCCTTCACATAATCAATGTTAAATGAGAAAATGATACTTGCAGGAATATTGAACAAATATCACCTTCTCGATTGAATGAAGATTATATATAGAGGTTGAATGATGACCCACTTAATCATAGTCTTTATATTTCATTTCCTTAATCGCTTACAAATACCAAATCCAAATCAAGAGATTTCCCTATCCAAATTCCAAACTAGTAGAATTCAAATCAACAGGAAAACCACACAGAGAAAACATGCACAGGTACACAAAGGAGTTGCAAGACTCATTCTCATTCTCTAATTAGAAAATGTGTACAAAATTCTTATGGACCACCTGTCTAAATTCTTCCTCGTACTATACTAAGAGTCACTTCTCCCTATCCTAGACACACACACTTCTATACAACTTCACTAGCTAGAAATATCTCAACAAAAATAGTAGGAATCTGACATATGTCCAATAACCTAAAACTACCAGATTCCTAGCTCTGCACATGTTACATCGACAAAGGCCCACTTGGAAAACAATTATAACTAACTAACACCTCAACATATTTACAATGAACCACATGCTAATTTACACTCAAATTCCTACTAGAATTTCTAGTATGTACAATTTATGATGGAGATTTCTTCCCTTGCAAAAATTTCATGAGTCCTCTCAAGTTTAAACGAAATAGGGTTGTTTGGTGGTTTATGCTCCTGCATCAAAATCCCCAGGTAGAAATTATTTGACCTCCTAGTCAAATTCCTTCAGTATGTGAAACCCACCAAGGTCCAAAAATTTATGTTACAATTTCCCTCTTAGTTTGACTTGTTGTCTTGATGTTGCATTCAATTCTCCTAGATCCCATACCTTACTTTGTAGTTGTCCATATGCTTGATTTTGGTATTGCTCCAGCCTTGACTTTAGTCTACCAATATCCCAAGTTTGATTTTGTTGCATTCCACTTGCCCTGTGTTGATGGTGCTAGACCCACCAACATCTAGGGGATATCCCCGATATGAAGTTTCAACTAGACCTCACACCCTTTGGATTAGGAGTCCCTGTTGGGTCCCTATAATACTAGTGATTACCCCATTACTATTGTAGTTATACCCCTTATTTATATTGTTGTGCCCCTATTACCCCCATATTGTTATTTCTGTGCCCCATAGAATCTCTCTATTGTTATTTTTGTGGCTTTATATTATTATTGTTAGGTCGGTTGGATTATATTGTGACTCCTTAGACTCCTATATATAGAAAGGAGGTTTTGTCATTTGTATCATCCAAGAATTGTTCATTTATATAATGTATAGGAGGTTGCCCCCTCGAAGAGGCTGAATTCTAAGGCGTTGATCTATCTTTTCTATCTTTTCTTGAGTTGGTTTCATAACATTTGGTATCAGAGCTTTGGATTCTAGGGTTTCGCTGCTCCAAAAAGGTCATCGTGGCATTTTCGCTATAACTTTTTTCTATGACGTTTCAGAAGTCGCAAAAAAAACCCATTTGAGAAGAATTGGTGCTGAACCTTGGGTCCGAATTTCAGATATTTTCGCGTGATATTTTAGGAGATATGATCTGAGGAAGTGGGCCTTTTTGCAAACTCTTGAATTACATTCAAAACAGGTGACCTGGGGAAAATCGTCATAACACTCTCTCTGAGGATCGGATTGAAATTTCGTAAAAAGGTACAGAAAGAGGATGGACTGTAGTTTCTTGTGTGTGTGTTTCAGATTCAAATGTTGAAACAGTGACTCGTGGCACGTCGTACAAGTTCGCTCTACTGAACCAGTCTAAAAGCAAGTCA
Source organism: Pinus tabuliformis (assembly GCA_031772625.1). Taxonomy (NCBI): domain Eukaryota; kingdom Viridiplantae; phylum Streptophyta; class Pinopsida; order Pinales; family Pinaceae; genus Pinus; species Pinus tabuliformis. The sequence goes on along the minus strand of CM062818.1, from coordinate 483,955,330 downwards.
CTGTGGGAGAGTTCACATAACTCTTCCTTGGAGAATCCAATTTGGCTCAGACTTGTGGCATTGGAAAGAGGACGCAGAAGGCTACTACAGGTAGCAATTTCAGAATTGGATGATCCGAAATTACAGAGATACATCAGATTCAATATCAGGCTTCTATAAAGTGAAAAAAGGTGTGTAGTTTTTTTTTAAATTTTTGTGTAAGCTTGGTTTAACGGAATTAAAAGGGCATAGTAAAGCATTATTATCGGTAACTGATGCCCCGAGGAAAGAAAATGCAAACACCTAGTAAGGAACCTGAAAGCTCTAGCATGACTCATGAAGAAGAAGAAGAAATGCTACATGATATATCAAAATTACAAGAACAAGTGCAACAAATGTCACGCTCACAAAAGCTAACAGAAGCTAAGATAAGTGGTGTGGAATCTAAGATAAAGGGCATGGAAGCTAAGATGGATGATTCGAAGACAGATTTGAAGAGAGACATGGCAGATTTGAAGACAGATATGGAAGAATTGAAGAAGTTGCTACAAGAAAGGGTCACTAATGGTGAAAAGGTAGTAAAGGAAACTCATGATGAGAACAAAAGAAATGTTAATCATGATTCCATAGATTCTAATGTTGGATCGAAGAATCACCATATTCCAAAAATCGATATGAGGAAGTTTGATGGCAAGGATCCCGCCACATGGATATTACAGATGGAGCAATTCTTCGATCTCAATAATGTGCAAAATGCACAAAAGGTACGTATGGCAACTGTATATTTGGAACCAAATCAGTTTGTATGGTATCAATGGCTTTGCTCTCGTAAACAATTTATCACTTGGGCAATTTTTACGGAAGAATTGATAGCACATTATGAAGATACAAAAAGCAACACTTTTTTTAGCCAATTGATAAGTCTCAAACAAAAGGGTTCAGTAATGGAGCACATTGAGGAGTTCCAAAAATTGAACATAAGGGTAAAAGATATTCCAGAGGAGCATAGGATTGATGTGTTCATAGGGTCTTTAAAGGATAATATCCAACATGATGTTCGCCTTTGGGAACCTGATTCATTAGAGAAGGCATTCAGGTTAGCAAGAAAAATGGAAAGCAAAATTATGGCAACCAGGAAGCATACCACTCACAACTATAAAGACGGAAGTGTTGTTGCCCCTAGTCTTCCACAACCTATAAGGTTGACACCACAACAATTGGAAGAAAAAAGAGCAAAAGGGCTTTGTTACAATTGTGATAGCAAATACACTAAAGGTCATAAGTGTGCTGAGAAGAAATTATTCTACATAGATTGTGAAGAGGAAGAAGAAAAGGAGCAAGAAAGGTCAAAAGAAGAAGATATACTCCAGGAACAAAGCCTAGATGAAGAACAAATAAATCCGACCATATCTTGTAATGCATTGGCAGGAATTACCACTCCTCAAACCATCAAGATAGAAGGACAAATCAAGAAGAAAAAGGTAATAGTGTTGATTGATTCAGGAAGCACCCACAATTTTATTCATTGTAGGGTAGCAAAAGAATTGAATTGCTTCCTATATCCAGCACCAGAGTGTCAAGTGATGATTGCAAATGGAGGAACAATAAATTGCTCTGGAAAGTGCCATAATATCAAGCTATCCATGGGAGAATATGTATTGACTAGCCCAATGCTTTCCATTCCAATGGGAGGTGCTGATGTTGTACTAGGAGTCCAATGGCTACAATCCTTGGGTACAATAGCTTTTAATTTTCAAGAACTTTTCATCAAATTTTCTTCGGAAGGAAAGGAAGTTGAATTAAGGGGTATTGCAGGGAAACCAGGAAAGATAATCAGCTCTAATGGTATGACAAAGCTTCTAAAAAAGGAGCAAAGAGGTGTAATTGCACAATTATGTTCGCTAGATGTTTCCACATTGGAATCATCTATTTCTCCAGATCTCCAAAAAGTCTTGGACAATCATTCCAAGGTATTTGAGACTCCCAAGGGTCTCCCACCTATGCGTGATCATGATCATGCTATTCATCTGATTCCAGGAAGTGTTCCTCCAAACATCAGGCCGTACAGATATCCCTATGTCCAAAAAAGTGAAATTGAACGTATGGTTGCAGAAATGCTAGAGGCTGGTATAATTCAACCGAGTCAAAGTTTTTTCTCAGCTCCAGTAGTATTGGTGCACAAGAAGGATGGATCATGGCGCATGTGTCCAGATTATAGGGAGCTCAACAAGCTCACTATTAAAGATAAGTTCCCCATTCCTGTTATTGATGAATTACTGGATGAATTGCATGGATCAATTTACTTCACCAAGTTGGATCTTCGTTCGGGATATCATCAAATCAGAATGAAGATTGAAGACATTCCAAAAACGGCATTTAGAACTCATGAGGGTCATTATGAATTTTTGGTCATGCCTTTTGGCCTTACCAATGCACCTTCAACATTTCAAGGTTTGATGAATTCAATTTTCAAACCATTCCTTAGAAAATTTGTGTTAGTATTTTTTGATGATATACTAATCTACAGCAAGTCTTGGAAGGATCATGTTGAACATGTTGACAGGGTGCTACAACTATTGGAGGAGAAACAATTATATGCAAAAAGATCCAAATGTTTCTTTGGAGTCCAGGAGGTGGAATATTTGGGTCATATTGTATCTCATGAAGGAGTTAAGGTAGACCCTAGCAAAATTAAAGCCATTAAGGAATGGAAAATCCCCACATCCATAAAGCATCTGCGAGGATTTCTTGGGTTGACAGGGTATTATCGCAAGTTTGTTAAGAATTATGGGAGAATAGCAGCACCTCTAACAACATTATTGAAGAAAGATTCATTTTCATGGACTCCGGAAGCAACAAAGGCCTTTGAACATCTTAAAGAGGCAATGTGCCAAGCACCGGTCTTAGCTACACCGGACTTCACAAAAACCTTTATTGTGGAATGTGATGCTTCAGGAAATGGAATTGGTGCTGTTCTAATGCAAGATGAAAGACCCATTGCTTTTGAAAGTCGTCCAATCAAGGGAAAGTTTTTAAGCAAAGCTATTTATGAGAAGGAAATGTTGGCAATACTCCATGCACTTAAGAAATGGCGACCCTACCTAATGGGAAGACACTTCAAGGTAAAAACGGATCATGATAGCCTTAAATACTTTTTAGAACAAAGATTATCCTCTGAAGAGCAACAAAAGTGGGTCACAAAGATGTTGGGTTATGACTTTGAAATCATCTACAAAAAAGGGAAGCAAAATGTGGTGGCAGATGCACTCTCAAGAAAGGATGAGGATGTGGAAGCATTTTGTGTGCCATTTCTATTATCCAACCAGATTGGATAAACGAAGCAAGGAGGAATGGAAGAATGACGAAGAAGTGTGGGCACTTATTCGAAAGCTACAACAAGATTCCAGTACTTCTGATACATTTAGCTGGCAAAATGATTCGTTATGGTACAAAGATCGCTTATACCTCTGTAAGAATTCCCAGCTAAAACAAAAGATTCTTATGGAATTGCACACTTCTCCCTTAGGAGGGCACTCAGGATTTTTAAAAACTTACCACAGGGTTAAGAAGGAATTTTTTTGGGATGGCCTTAAATCAGATATTCAAAAGTTTGTGGCGGAATGTTTGGTTTGCCAGCAAAATAAAGTTGAAACAATTAAGACACCGGGTCTATTACAACCTTTATCCATTCCAAGCCAACGTTGGGAGGAGGTTTCAATGGATTTTATCACAGGTTTACCCAAGTCTGAGGGAAAGAGTGTCATCATGGTGGTAGTTGACAGACTTACCAAGTATGCACACTTTTGTGCATTATCACATCCATTTAAAGCCAGTACAGTTTCTACTGCATTTATGGAAACAGTTCAAAAGCTACATGGAAACCCAAAGATTATTGTAAGTGACAGAGATCCCATTTTCACTGGAAATTTTTGGACATAATTATTTTCTTGTCTTGGTACTCAGTTAGCTCATAGCTCATCTTATCATCCTCAATCTGATGGGCAAACTGAGATAGTAAACAAATGTTTGGAAGGATATCTTCGTTGCTTTGTATCTGATAAACAGACACAATGGGTCAAATGGTTGCCTCTGGCTGAATGGTGGTATAACACTTCCTTCCATACAGCAACAAAAATGACCCCATTTATGGCACTTTATGGGTATCAACCACCATCCATCACATCATATTTAAGAGAAAATTCTAAGGTTCAGGCAGTGGAACATCACATCGAACATCAACAACAAGTCCTCCAACTCTTAAAGGATAACCTCGTGTTGGCACAAAATAGAATGAAACAACAGGCAGATCAACATCGCAGTGAAAGAAGTTTTGATGTAGGTGATTGGGTATTCCTACGGCTACAACCATATAAGCAAATGTCCCTAAAGCAAGCTAAGAAGGATAATAAATTATCACCAAAGTATTATGGTCCGTACAAGGTGTTGCAAAAGATTGGTACTATGGCATACAAATTGGAGCTTCCTGCAGCTTCTCGATTGCACCCAGTTTTCCATGTTTCATGTTTAAAGAAGGTTATAGGTGACAAGCTCCCAATTCAAACAATATTGCCAGAACTTGATGAGGAAGGAAAAATTATATTGGAACCGGAAGCAGTCACAGAAACAAGAACTCGACAGCTACGAAATCGATCAATTTCAGAGTATCTTATCAAGTGGAAGAACTTATCCGCTGAAGATTCCACATGGGAGGATGAGAATTTTATGCAGAAGTATCCAGAACTACTCAAGCGTTGAGGACAACACTTTTTTGAAGGAGAGGGGCATGTTGGGTCCCTATAATACTAGTGATTACCCCATTACTATTGTAGTTATACCCCTTATTTATATTGTTGTGCCCCTATTACCCCCATATTGTTATTTCTGTGCCCCATAGAATCCCTCTATTGTTATTTTTGTGGCTTTATATTATTATTGTTAGGTCGGCTGGATTATATTGTGACTCCTTAGACTCCTATATATAGAAATGAGGTTTTGTCATTTGTATCATCCAAGAATTGTTCATTTGTATAATGTAAAGGAGGTTGCCCCCTCGAAGAGGCTGAATTCTAAGGCGTTGATCTATCTTTTCTATCTTTTCTTGAGTTGGTATCATAACAGTCCCAGCAGTGGGTGGTGGTGTTATGTCTTTACTGGGAAAATGCGCAGAGCGAAGTATGGTAACTTTGGGTGAGAGAAAGTGCGTGACCTTGCTGAGAGTCAAGTGTGATGCATGAAGGTTCCAACACACAAAGGGAAAAGGAAGTGCGCCCCTTGGAAGCATGTAATAGTACGCATCTAGAAAGGAACACATGAGCATAATGACATCACAAGCTAAGATGCGGAATAGTCCACAAGTTATAGTGATGAATTAATACAACAACATATATTCGACAACATTCATACAAATGAAAATGAAATAGTTCATAAGCATAAGCGTAAGTAAAATAACATACATTGAAAATACAAATGGGAATAGTCGTACTATATTCAAAACATATGCATGAAAGAATGTCGGCTCTAATTTGATTATTATAAGTGAAAGTTCCATTCATACATACACCATTAATGAACCACTAGCCCCAATAGTGGAACATTAAAGTCAAGAACACCTACTCCTCCAAATAAGTATACTCGCTCTACGCTATAGAGAAGCCAAGGCTCTTCACAATACTCCCAAGCTCCTCATAAGCTTAAGCCTAGCCAAAAGCTTGGATCCCAAAATCCCTTTACATGAGTTATGAGGTTCTATTTATAACCAGAGGGGGTGACTCTTCAACTCCCCTTTGTGACCTTTAGACTACCCTCATGACTCTTCAACTTCTTTACAAAATGACTCATTACATTACATCATGACTCTTCTTATTCCAATATTGACAATTAAAATTTCAATTACAACATAATTACAAATAATATTACAATTTACACTTACACCCATATAGGACAAAATAGGGTAGAGACAACTTTATAGCCTAACAAGGCAAAACATTATGATGCTTGAGTTTGGGGAAACTCTAGCTCAACAACTTCCACTTGATGCTTCTTGGTCACATCTTGGTGCCAAGCTTGGTACTGTTTGATGACATCCCCAAACTGTGTAATGGTGTTTGGTTGGAAGTGGACTCTTGCCTCCATGGCATTTGGAAATTTGTCTCAGCTGCTCCAACTACTCTTCGATATCCTACATAACTTGATGTTTGTGCTTAGCTTTTGTGAGTGAGATGATTGATGGGATATCATGGGTTCTCACCATGAAATCCAAACTTTTCTATAAACGTACATATGATGCCTAAATGTTTCCAATGAACAAGGAGAGATGCTTATTGTTTTAAATCAACATTCAAACTCTTGCTTTCTCCAGTTCTGCCTGCGGCTTCATATTCTTTACCAAAATAAGTGGTGCCCCTTTGTATCACATTGTCCATTCTTGCACGACGGTGATGGAAGTTTGCACATTCCTAAGAGTCTTGAAAAAATCCTTGCTCTGCTACTGCAAGCTATGCAAGTGGACAACTACCTTATGTACGGTCATGAGCTCCTCATAGAGGTCCTGCATGGTCTCTCCAAGTGTTGATACTTCACCAAGTATCGCTACTCTCATTTCCCCTAAGTATACCTTTGTGGAGACTGCATTCTGTGTTGTTGCACAAAGTTTTTCTATCTCTTGTCGGGAAACATGTAATTTTTGTGCCAATTTCTTATTCTTGGTCATCAAATACTGAGTGTTTGATCTTGTTGCGCCTGTAAAGGCCAACTTGGCTCTGATAATGGAATTTGGATTCTTACTGGTGTCCGCCACTATCACACTTTCTCTAATGGATGTAGGTGATGCGTGATCATCTGGAAAATTATTTCTCCGCGTTTGTACAATTCTCTCCCTAAGTTCATTATATGACAGATTGTACACATCCATTACCATATCATCATCAAGGGGAAGTATGTCTCCTTCCTTTCTTGGGGCTAACTCTATAGTTGGAGGTGGTGGAGACTGAACGATGACCTGCAATGCACTAAGCATCAGATCAATATCTTCATCATGCGGCTTCGGTCCCAACTCCATGTCTGCAACTTCAATCAAATATTTGATCGACTGAGCAAACTCTTGGTCCTGCATCAATTCGTTCTCTCCCTGTGCTGCTGGCTGGTTTTGTTCTTGCTCTTCAACTTGAATTGATGATGTTTCTTCTGTCATTGCACCTTGCCTTTCTTCTTCTTCTCTTCTTGTTCTTTCCTCCTCAACTCCCATTCTTCCTTCGGTTCTTGTTCTTCTTGCTTCAAGATCAGTTCTGCTTCCTGCAAGATTTGCTTTTCTCTCTTCCTCTACTCTGCTTTTTGTATCCTCTTCTTCCTCTTTGCTTCCATTGCCAAAGCTTATTTCATAAGGATTGAATACACTTTCACTCTGCAAATTTGTTCTCCCTCTATTCTGTCAGCAACCTTTCCCTTTCCCTTATCTTGTACTAGATTGTTGACTTCTGTTACTACTGTTAGAATCGTTGCCATGTTAGCGTTGACTACTTTTCTATAAACAACTGAGTGTTTGCATACAAAAGCAATTCTACTGGTGTTTTCTCAATTTCCTCCCTAGTATTGCTTTCAACGGTCTCTTTTGAAGCAACTCTCTTTAGTGCATTGGTAACAGTGACTACTGGTGAGAGGTGCTCAACAACTATTGTACCTTTGGGATGGGAAAGACACTCATGGCAAGAAAACATCAATCTATAGCAAATTTACTTACAAGGCATGATCAAGTAGAAAACTGGGCATTTGATGGGAAGGATTGTGTAACTTTAATTGGAAAGGGGGACTAGCTTCCTGTGGGAACTCCACATTGTGCATCTCCAACCTAAGTAGAGACTAGGAGAGACTACACATTGCATAGTCTTAGTGGCCAAGGTGATAGGATGATAGCTGGAATTGCACAGTGCATAGTTGGAGCCAAATTGTATTGTGCACTGCGTAGTTTCATAGGCCAATATTGTGGCTTGATCCTTAGGATTGTGTAGTGCCGAGTTAGGAAAAGTGAAAACTAGCCAACGAAAGTGCAGATCTGGCCAAGGGAAGTGTGGAAAATGAGCACGTCTGAGAGATAGTGTGGGCTTGAGTGAAAATCTAACTAGGTATGAATAAATCATGATAGATCAAGTATAGAAACTGAATAAATGGGAAGAAATTCAAATTGGTGAGGAGAGTCGTCATAACAACGACCATCAGTGAAAAAACAAAGAAATCAATGCGACACTTTTGAAAGGAAAAGGATAACTTCAAACAACACTTCTGAAAGCTAAAAATAGTTGAAACACTAATAATAATGAAGAGAAACAAGCAGACAACACTTACATAAGTGAAACGACAAAAAATAGACAAAAAACTAGCAAAATAAAATAAAAGATAAACTCACCCGAAAAAACAACCACGACCGCACCGAAGGTTCCTTGATCTCCTCAGGAATTATATAGCTCCAAGATCAGATGTGAAAATGTGCTCTAGAGGCATCGATTAACTATATTTGAGTAAATGAGGTTTTATAACGTGCATGCCTAAAATCAAGGAAAAAGTGGCACTTGGCAAAAACTTCTAAAAATATAATTTTTCCACCTTCGGGAAGCTAATAATGGATCCCTACTTCCTCGGAATGCTTTTTTCCCTTTATTTTTCTTTTTTTCTAGGGAAACTTTCCATGCACATTGCCGGGAAAGATTGTGGAATTCTGGTGATCTGAGTAACTTTTCGACTCAGTGTAGTATGTAATTTCTGAGCTTAGTGAGGGATTGCATAGTTTATGGGCTTAGTGTTGGGCTGCCTTTCATGACTACACATTTTCTGAGCTCAAGGATGACTGCTAGCTAGAACTGCTCAATTCCCATCATGAAGGCTGCTTGCCCTCAATGATTGCGCAGTTTCTAGAGGCAAGCCCAAAATTGCTGTGTGACCAAGTCAGGAAGTTATTTTGTGACACAGAAAGATCAGTTAAGTGTGAAAACAAGTGAACACAAGCACAAGTGAAAAATATAAATCTCAATAAAAACAAGAATACTTGATAGTAGTGTGATATAAGCTCTTGTGAATAGAAGGTTAGGCTCCAAAATCTAAGCATAGGAAAAATTTTGCAGGGTGTTGTAGTCACTACAACACATTGCTAAGGCAATCTCATGTAGTCATCTTTTGCTAGCTATCCTTCTCCTTTCATGATCCCAAAGTTTAATTTGTAGTTGTCTCACCCTCGTCATGTCGATGCAATATTCTACAATCAACCAAATGCTGAAACAAATTTGGCCTTCCTCATCATTGTACCATTCTCTAGGTACCTCCTCCATTAGTATAATTACTTCTTCATCCTCCACGTCTAATATGCCTTCTTTTTGGAACATGACGTTTCTTCTTTGTTGACCTAAACTATCAGTACCTGTTAGCTTCTCCAATGTCTTCAAGGCTTCAAACTTTACTTCACCTTACGAATACCATTTTTTATGATAGAAAATTATCATTCCTTTCCATGAATTTCCTATGGACAATAGATTTCCATCTTCCATGCATTGAATTGATTCATATGAGAAATCTTATTTCCTATTGCTTCCCCTAACAAAGTATATCATTGCAAACTATTGGCCATTTTCTAGAACAAGTTCAAGTCCCATATTCTCTATTTAATAATGAAATAATTTTTCATGAGACAAAATATCTCAGGTCTCTTCACCTCTTCTTCTCTTGATAGTATATATTGTCCGTCCTTTACTCTTGCAAATATGCCTCCAGTAATTTTCTTGCCATATAAATTTGTTCCTTCGAGCATTTCAACCTCTTTCGGTCCTTGGGTTGCACTCTTCATGCAATCTTCTTTAGTCTTGGGAATGTTGAACCAATTTTCTAAAAAAAATAACTCATTTTCATATTGTGACAACAAAACATCTGAGCATTGTCATATTTCCTTGCTGTGAGTGCATCCACAAATTGTCCTTTCATCCCTACCTCCGGTTTTAACAACTTTAAAGATTTGTCTCTCATCTTGCATGTAATTACTTTCATAAATCAACCTCAATTTAGTTTTAGAAATAATTCCTTTTACTCTATGACAGGAATTGTTTTGATCGCCACTGAGAGAAAAATTCACTTCTTCATGCCCTTGCTTCAAAAAATCAAACTTGGCGCTTTCCTATTCTAGGAAAACCTTGCCATCTGTAGTTCCCTTCTTTATAGGATCATTTGGAATGTCATTCTCCTTTACCACCTTAGATTTGTTGCTCTTCCTTTCACTGGCTGAATTCTCCTCTTTATCTCTATCTCTTAGGGACAAATTCATGTTATCTTTCTTCATTAGGGCAACCTTGAATGGCTACCCTCCTTCACTACCTACAAGACCAACATCCACACACAATTTATTAGTGTCAAAAACAAAAGGCTCTTAAGCCTTCTCTTTTGTCAACAACTCCTCCTGTTGTTTTGGACTCTTTGCACATTCCATGAGAATTTCCACTAGTCTACTCTCCTTATCTCCAAGAAGCGTTCCTTCCGCTGGTTTGCAGTAATGAACTTCTCCTTCCACGGGCTCAACTACTCTTAGCTCTTCTTTTTCCATCCATGCTTTTATTAAAGGCTTCATCCTCTTTTTCCCCAACTCCTTAGCTTTTAGGGATTTCCTCTTAAATTCCTTCTATTTAATAGATAACTTGAGCCTCCTACTTAGGTTCCATCTCTAGCCTTATTCCCTCTCTTGTAGTAGTTGCATTGATATGAAATTGGATTAGGTGATTTATTCCTCTTTTCCAAAATCAAATAAAACAAAAATTAGGACCATGTCGACGCTTTAAAAGGTAAAAATGGGTCTTGAAACAACATGTTTTTCCAGTGTCTCTTCAATTCATGAATTACTCTTCATATGTAACTTAACATAATGAACATAAAAACACATAATCCATGCAGGCACAACAAAGAGAAAAAAAAGGTTTGTTGACGGAGTTCACCCCTCCCGAGCTACATCTTTGGGCCTATCAACGTGACTAGACCACTCATATATTCAGTATCAAATGAAGTACATAAACATTTGTTGCAAATAAACATGTGACTATTACCCCTACAAGGTAATGTTCTCCTACAAATAACTCTAACAAACAACAACAACTCAAAGCATAGCCTACAAATATGACATACTCCAACTCAAATGAGCTAAAAAGAGTATGTAAACACTTCAATTCCACATTGAAGCACATAAACAAAACTTCATGTTGAGAGAAGTTAAACCTGAGATGGACCCTACAAGTTACAGCTTCTGCAACAGACTTCTAAAGATCAGAGTACCCCTACAAGATCTTCTCCATGCCCAAATAACTTCCCAAACTGCTTCCAAACCCTGACTGATCCATACACCTTTAGTCTCAAACCCAGACAAAAACTTTGTATATGTGCTCACATCATAAATTAGAGGTCACCAATGGATTCAGAACGTCCAAAAACCCCTAAGTGGACCCTTTTTGAGCTCAATTTGGTCAAAAAAATTAAAAGCTATGAGCTACCAAGCTCTCTCATGAACTTGATTGTTAATCATCCTACAAATTCAACCTTCTCTCTAATGGTCCTACAAATCTGCCCCGAAATTCGCTAATTGAGCAACAAATTCATCCTTCACCGGTACATTATGTTGGATGATTAAATTTCCCAATGACCCCATAAGTCTGAAAATTATGGCCATATGGGCCACATAGAGTTGAGGGTTGGGCCTTAACGTCTGACCTCGCTGGTTAAGCTCTTAAATCTCATGCACGTAATCATATGGGGTGCCACGTGTCCAAGGTCTAGGCTAATCACTCGCCCTTCTCGTTGGGCCCCTTAAAATTTGGTCCACTTAAAATGGGGTCCAAAGGACCTAGGGTTGGTCTCTATTCTAGAGTGCTCTCCCATCTGGCACCTTTGACCTAGGGAAATGGTCCTATAGATGCACATGTGACCCTAGGGCTGGCCCTTTGCCACAAGCTCCTCCTTCCTAGCCTGTGACACGGTCTCATGGCATGGAATGTGTCCTCGACCTGGGGCCACCACCGAGCCCTCCACCATTGACGCCTTCCACTGAATGCTATGGTCATGTGCCTACCTCTGTGACTTGGGGCCAGGTTAAATTTCCTGAGCCCCTTTGACTATTGCGCCGAGGTTATATGTAAATCAATGTGACCCGGAGTCAGGGCTAGCAGCCCGACCCCTTCCTCTGAAAGGGCATTAAGGCAAACCTTAAATAGTTTTTTGATTCTATATATAATAAGAACCACCATACAACCTAGTGGTAAGGGGTTCTGCTGCAAACTTGGAGGTCACGAGTTTGATTCTTGTGGAGGCTAGTTCGGCCATGAACCAAAATTTTACACCACTCCCGGGGTGCCATGTGGTGGCCCATGACTGGGCCACGTGACACCCATTCATTGGTCCACTTAACCATAGTACAAACCAATCAAATTCGACCATCAACCAATAAACCAAAATCTGCCAAGTGTCAACCTATCATTGGGTTGTACCCTGCACAGTCACCCTACTGACTCAGCAGTATGAAATCCCAGTCAGTTGCCCAGTCAACTTTCCTCCTCAAATTTTAGTAGTTTCGCTAAATGGTAAATATACGATAATGTAAGCATACATTGTCGGATTGAGGTGAAACAAACGTTGTTGGATTCAAAATGACAGACACTTCGATTTGGCGCTAGTTTTAAGAATTTATGGGTGCTTTAATTTTTGAGCTTAAAATTGATCACTTGATCACACCTCCCCACTAGGAACTTTTGGACTCCAAAATTTTACTTCCGTAGTCAATATATAGAGGATCAAACTCAAAAACACCCAAAAACCCAATCCAAAATGAAAAATTTTCAATTGGTGCGCTCCAAGCCCCAATCAAGGAACTTCACCTTTATTTTTCGTGAAGACTTGTTGTCCTGGAAGAATTGAGCCAACATTCTTATCGTTGTTGCAGGAAAAAAATACTGATGAATGGAATCTGAACATTCTCTTTACTCTCATCTTTACATGGCTAAAAAAACACTTCATCTTGAAGTTAAAATGTTGAAGACAAACTTGACTCCATCTTGGAATTCAGAAGAAAAATAAACTTGCTTTAACGTCTTCAACTTGAGCTTGTACATAAAAAGTACACTGATGCAAATTTTTCCATGATATGATTGACCTTGCCTACAATACATAGTCATATTATATAATATTGAAAAAAAATTATTCTATTCACACAAGTTTCAAAGCGAATACTTGTATCCGTGAACATATGACAAACTTGTAGAGAACTTTGAACGACAATCTTGCACATTCACAAAATTCCTTAAACATGTGGACTATAAAGAGCTAATAAATACATCAATGAAAATCATCTACTTGTTGAACATAGTGACAATGATTTTTCACTTTACAAAAGTACCTAAATAAGTAATGACAACAAGTAATTACAAAATTTTACAAAACAACTTTACAATAAGTCTACCCAAACTTTGCCTCTCCTAGGCTTATGGGTTCTCTTCTTGCATCATCTTTGTCTTGAAGGTCGCTTAGGATTTTTATGAGTCCTCTTTCCCACCTCTTATTTCCCTTGCATTATGTAGAAAAATCTCTTTACCTTTCTTTGAACAAAACTCTAGATGTAACTTCCAACATCATTAAGTGTCATGTCCATGCACCTTGCAATGAGTACAAAAGAACTTCCTCTTGTTTGCTAACATAGAAGTTCTCTCATGCGAAAGAGAGTCATTATGCTTGATGCCTAAAATTTGGTTCATTATTTTAACCATTATCATACGTTGCTCACATACGGCCACACAATGGTCAAATGCATCACAAAATGTACAAGAGTACTTATTCCATGAGTATTCAAAATTTCCATCCATTGAAAAAAACTCTTGAGAGTTATACCTGTCTCTAGGGTTGTAGCTTCGACAGTTGTCACAAGGTGGTGACATTTCATTCTCAGATAGTTGATTTTCCTCAAGCTGTTTTGAGCATTCTCCAAACTCCCTTCGACCATATCCGAATTCGATATACTCCGGTCACTCCTCAACCATAATTGGATTGGTAATACCTTGGTCATTTATGCCAAGACCTTCACCTTCATATCCCATCTTGGAAACCAACTTCATACCTATGTCTTTGGTATTTTGCTCAAACACTGCAAAAGACTTGGTATGCACATAAATGGAAGGAGTTGTACTTGAGATGCTAATTACCTCCTCAAACTTGTCATTCATCTTTTCAGCTTTTGATGATGACGATGATGGCCAACTTGTAGATGATTCTAGCCACCCACTCTTATCCACTAGCATATAGTGTGCTTCTTGAACATTTTTGTGAAATGCACATGCAAAATCTTCCACATATGGTCCAAAACCACTATTTGAACCATGACCACATATTAGCTTCGCTCTGGAGGTTTCTCTTGCTGTTACAAGAGTAGAAATTTCTGCAAGTTTTTCATCAAGCACTTGTTGCAATACAAAGCGCATGAGCCTCTTCTCCTCTTCATCTATCTCTAACATCCTTCTCAACTCTATGTTCTCCATATGCAAAGCCAAATTCTACTCCTCTAGCTCTTGGAGACTCTTTTTGTTGCCCATTTTTGCAACTTGGTCAATTGGTGCTCTGATACCAAGTTGATCTGAAATTGGATTAGGTGATTTCTTCCTCTTTTCCAAAATCAAATAAAACAAAAATTAGGACTATGTTGACGCTTTGCAAGGTAAAAGTGGGTCTTGAAACAACAATTTTTTCCAATTTCTCCTCAAGTCATGAATTAGTCTTCATATGTAACTTAACATAATGAACATAACAACACATAATCCATGCAGACATAATGAAGACAAAAAAAAAAAAGTTTGTTGATAGAGTTCACCCCTCCTGGGCTACATCTCTGGGCCTATCAACATGAATAGACCACCCATATATTCAATATCAAATGAAGTACATAAACGTTTGCTACAAGTAAGCATGTGCCTATTACCCCTACAAGGTATGTTCTCCTACAAAAAACTCTCACAAACGACAACAATTCAAAGCATCTCCTACAAAAATGACATACTCCAACTAAAATGAGCTAAAAAGAGCATGTGAACACTTCAATTCCACATTGAAGCACATAAACAAAAATTCATGCTGAGAGAAGTTAAACCTAAGATAAATCCTGTAAGTTACAACTTTTACAATAGACTTACGAAGATGAGAATACCCCTACAAGATCTTCTCCATGCCCAAATACCTTCCAAAATTGCTTGCAAACATTGACTGATCCATACACCTTTAGTTTAAAACCTGCAAAAAGGCTTTGTAGATGTGCTCAAATCAGAAATTATAGGTTACCGATGGATTCAGAACATCCAAAACCCCTAAGTGGACTCTTTTTGAGTTCAATTTGGTCAAAAAATCCAATATCTATGAGCTCCCAAGCGCTCTCATGAACTTGATTGTTAATCATCCTACAAATTTGATCTTCTCTCTAACGGTCCTACAATCCACCTTGAAATTCGCTAACTGAGCGACAAATTTTCCCTCTACTTGTGTATTTTGTTAGATGATTAAATTTCCCAATGACCCCATAAGTCCGAAAATTATGGCCATATGGGCAACATAGGGCTGAGGGTTGGGCCTTAATGCCCACCCCCGCCAGTTAAGCCCTTAAATCTCTGGCACGTGGTCATATGGGGACCAAAGGACCTAGGGTTGGTCCCTATTTTGGAGCGCTCTCCCATTTGGTGCCTTTGACTTGGGGCTATGGTCCTGTGGACGCACATGTGACCCTGGGGTTGGCCCCCTGCCACAAGCTCCTCCTTCCTAGTCTTCGACACGGTCTCATGGCATGGTATGTATCCTCAACCTGGGGCCACCACCCGAGCCCTCCACCATTGGTGCCTTCCGTTGAACGCCATGGTCATGTGCCTACCTCCATGACTTGGGGTCAGGCTAAAGGTCTCCAGCCCCTCTCCTTGTTGCATCGAGGTCATGTGTAAATCAATGTGATCGGGGGCCGGGGCTGGCAGCCCAACCCCTTCCTCCGAAAGGGCGCAAAGGTAAACCTTAAATAGTGTTTTGGTTCTATAGATAATAAGAACCACAATACAGCCTAGTGGTAAGGCATTGTGCTGCGAACTTGGAGGTCATGAGTTCGATTCCTATGGAGGTCAGTTTGGCCATTAACCTAAATTTCACACCAGTCCCGAGGTGCCACGTGGCAGCCCATGACTGGGCCACGTGGCACCCATTCATTGGTCCACTTAATCATAGTATGCACCAATCAAATTCGACCATCAACCAACAAACTAGAACCTACCAAGTGTTAGCCTGTCATTGGGTCGTACCCTACACAGTCACCTTTCTCACTTAGTAGTACAAAATCTCAGTCAACTGCCTTGCTGAAATTTTAGTTGTTTCGCCAAATGGCCAGCACACGATAACTTGAGCATACGGTATCAAATTGAGGTTAAACAAACGTTGTTGGATTCAAAATGATGAGCACTTCGATTTGGCGTTGGTTTCAAGAATTTCTGGGAACTTTCATTTTTGAGCTTAAAATTGATCACCTGATCATGCATTAACACGTTAGGTTGTACCTTCAACTCAATCATCTCTTTTTCAAATTCCTCCTAGCTTAGTTTCCTCATGCCATTTCTCCTGGCATCCTTCTCCCCTATGATGTAGCTTTTACTTGACCCTTCATCATGACTAACAATGGTCACCTTCTTCCTTCTCTGCATATGCTCCTCCATGTTCATCATGAGCTACAACCTAGCCCGGTAACAAGCCTCACCTAACTTGTTACCCGAACACCTCACCACTGCCTGGATATTGGTATCCCTCTTGGTTCCCTCCTTTGGAACCTCTTGAGCACTCCTTGCTCCTCTCTGGCTATTGCACCTTCTGCTCACTTCTTGAGAGCTTCTCTTGTTCTCTTCACCTTGAGTACTCCCTCTGTCCCCTTTTCAGATGTAGTGCTTATGCTGCAAAATATTTCTGCCACAGTGTAGAGAACATTGCTAGTTCTCTCCTCAAAGATTATAATGGCTACTACCATTTTTTTATTAAATAAAATTTGAAGGCCATATTTACCTCCTTAATATTGGAATCTCGTCCTCTGCTCGGGTGTACTCTACTCCCAAATCTTTTACATTATGTGTTAACAATCCTTCTTTAATTCTCTATCTCCTTCGAGTGAAAATCCCCAATCTTCTCTGCCATGGGACTTTTTACTTCCTCAACCCATTCCATCTCCCGCTTTTATGAAAAAACATTGAGTTATAAACAAGAGAATTCAATACTTTTTGGGATTTACTCCAAATTTCCACGAGATTCTTTCTTCTCTTGTCTTCAACCATTCTTTTTCATCGGTTGCAATCTCCCTTTATATGTCAATGTTCAAAAAAGAACTTGACTCTGATACCACTTGACACATCATAAATTGCAAAATTCCATTGCTTTTCACACTTCAAATCCACTAAACAACCTTCACTCTAACCCCTCAAAATCGATGCATTCACACATGTTTCTCCTTTCTCTAGGTGGAAAAACACCTTTTATTAATCAAAAATCCCTTTAACATTGACCCAAGTCCCCTTTAACTTTGGTCCTCATCTTCTTAGTTCTTTCTTACAAATCCTTATTATAAACTCCCTACCGACCATCACACATATACATATATCAATTTGGTCACACTAGAGCAGGTCGGATGTTGGCCCACACTTAGGTTAGATGTCAGGCCTTCCACGAAGGAGCGGAAAATCGCAAGAGCTGAAGAGTTAAGCCTTCGAAAGGTTGGGAGATTGTAAGATGCATTGATGTTCGAAAAATATATATCCTGAGGTTGAGTTTATTTGTTGAATTATAAAAATTTCTAAGTCAAAAATTTGAATGCTACAATTTATGAAAGAACTGTAATTAAATTAAAAAATGTGAACAAACGTGCGACGAGATGCAAATGAAGACTTTTACTTCCTTGACGTGAAATAAAGGGACTCTCTTGAGCGCACCTGACAATGAATAATTTGTTATGTGTTTCCCGTTACTTATGAGGTCTTGATTTTTTTGGCCGTAGTTTAACCATATTTTACTTTTGGTAGGGATTTTGTAAATTTAAATTAAAGTTTTTAAATTTCAAGATTTTAGGTGTCTAAGAGGTTTTTGATGGTGCTGAAATCGATTGCCACCTTCAAAAACATGATTTAAACACTGGTTCTGCAAGATTTGTTGAAATGTTTTAGCCAGATTCCGACTAAAAGTGGCCGTCCGAGCAATTTCTCCACTTGTGTAGACTTGTCCATCTTTTTATAATTGAGAGACTCACTCTACAATTTAATAAGAGAGATGTGTAATTTTGTGCATGTTCAACTTTAAATTAACACTTATTTTAAATATATATATATTCTTTAAATAAAAAAATAGACCATAATAAAAAACAAAAATTAAAATACATGTTTTACCCTAACTTTCAAATATTTAGATATCTATAAGTAAATCACTCTGCAAATTTTAAATAAATATTTTATGTATGAAATATTTACATTGTTATTGGGTTTCAATGTTTATATCAAGTTGTACCTGTAAAAATTTAAAATAAATATATATTGTATGAAATATTTACATGGTTCAAATTTTAAATAAATATTTTATGTATGAAATATTTATATTATTGTTTGGTTTCCATGTTTATATCAAGTTGTACTTTGTCAAAGTAAGAGATGCTATACTATTTTTTCCTTGTAAGGTTATGTGTGATAATTTTATCGTTTAAAAATTTATGCATGTTTCCAATTTTTAGTTACATGTTGCATTATTTGGATTTTAATGATTGTATAAGTATAAATTTCTATATGAATTTTCTTTAGTTATGTAGATATTTTAAAATCATTTCATTTAAGGAGAAATGATAGATATAAATCCCATTTCTAAGAAAAGACTAGAACGATAGTGACATGTAATATAATTTTATTTATATTTATATATTTATCATTGTCATCGATGGAACAAAATTAAACATATTATTTCAAGTTGATTGTCACTCTATATCTTATGTGAGCACTAGAATAATCAGGTCAATTCATCTCTCTTTATTAGCCTTTTAACACGCTTAACACAATCTAAGATGATAAGTGACATCAATTAATCCCATTTTCCGAACTTTGATGTAAGGATGATATATTGGATGGTTCCTTAATACCTTTAGAAGTATGATAGAAGCAAGCATATGGAAACCTAGAACAAGTTTACTAAATTATTTTGTTTTTCAAAGAAATAGGTAGGAATTTGTATTACAAAATATGGTTACTAGGCCAGAACCTTTACATATTTAAATCTTCCTTGGAGGTTTGAAATTGAGCATGGAGGCTCAATCCAAATCCTCAAGTGATTTCCCCATGACACAAAAATTTCAGACCTTTTCCAACTAAAAGTTCTCCAGGAAACTCCCAATATCTAGATACATTAACATTCCATTATTCACTACTTTAGTTGTGACTTAGTCTTAGTTCTTATTTTCCTTGGTGAAATTCCTTTTCCTTTCTTCCCATATTGAGTCAAACCTTTGTTTCCTTCTATTTAAGGTGAATCATTCTTCAATAAGTGAAATTTGGATTCTTCCTCATCTACCTTATCTACCAAAGAAGATGATTTTCAAACAAGAATCCCTGTGGATTCTCGAGGGGATCCATTTTCCACAAGGGTTTGTTGTTTTTTCACTTTCGCTGAGTCTAAAGAATCCTCATTGGTATGTGTTTTTTCCTTCTTAGTTTTTGTTGTTGTTGAAACAATTTCTTTGGCCATATTTGCTTCATTCTTGTCTTCTAGTTCTTTCTTATCCCGAAGCTCTTCCTCTTTGAATATCGTACAATGATCACCATGAGCACCTTTCCACCATTTGGGCCTTCGAGATTTTTTATTTATCTTATTTTATTTTTTTTCCCGTTTTTTGTTGTTATGTAAACAATTGGGGCAATTTTAAATACATGCCCCATTTCATAACATGCTCTTAACCAGATTGAAATATTCTCATAGTTGAGCTTTTGGACCCAAACATAGTTTGGAGTTGTCAAGTTAATCTCCATGAGAAAGCCCTTTTTAAAGTCCATCTCCACACATATTCAAGTGGAAGTAGTATTGAAAAATTGTATAGTTTCAAGACAACAATAATAAAACTTTACCATTTCATTCCCAAAAGAGGATACCAATGGAGTAGTCCAAAAATGCAAGGGAAGGTTTGGAAGTCGTACCCAAACTGGAGCCATAAAGATTGATGTCATTTCCAGATCAAAAGTGGGAGTCCAAGGCTACATGAAGATTTTGGCACTACTCCAAAACTGTGGCCCAACTTTCCAAATGACCTTCTTGTCCTCTATATTATAAAAAACCATAATGAAAAAATTGTGTTCCTTAAGGTAAATATGAATCACTTCATCCGTAAAAAATGGGCTTCCGTGTCTCAGAGATCCATTTGTGTAGATTAGTCAGTGGTGGCTAGTACCCATTAAACCTACAAACCATACCTTCCTCATGAAAAAAAAATACAACTGAAAGCTTCCTCATCCATAAGAATATTAAGGGAAGAAATTTCTTAAACCACTAGAAGACTAGAAGTAAGTTTTAGCATGAAACTATATGAAATTGAAGAATATCTTGCTTGATCGACAGCTAGACCTACAACTATATGAAATTGAAGAATATCTTGCTTGATCGACAGCTAAACCTACAAAAAAAAAAACTATCTTTTTTCACTGAATCAATTGGATTTGCCATTGAATAAATTACAAAACAAACATGAAAAATATTTACGCAAAATAAACAATGAAGGGTTAGCTAGGGTGAAACCCTTCCCACTGCAAGGTTTCCAGATCTTCGTCCATCCTCTCCTACCACCGCAAAATAAAATATAAGTTTACGAAATTCTTCAAAACAATAATTTCATAAGCTTTAGCTAAAATAACCTCGCTTAACCATTAAAATCCATTCAAAGTTAATATTAACCATGAAAAAACCATGTTTTAACAAAATAGTAATGTTAAATTATTCATATTTAGCACCATCCACAATTATTTTCAAGTCAATGAATTTTGCCGCAAGATAAGAAGAATAATTTAATATGGAATAAAATCCCAACATAGGCATATATGGTTTTTAGAAAATATTATATTGTAACATCATGTGGTAACAAGTACAAGTCAAAGCCACACGCAATGACTCCAAAATCATTGATGATTTTAATATCAAAGTGAGCAGGATGTAACTTCATCAACTTAGGTATGTGTGCTCAAAATTTGGTGCCTAAAGTGGATATATTTTGGTGTTCATAACTCTATATGAGCCATCTCCATATTAAAATTAATATTACTAAAGTTGGATTTATTTATACAAAGAGGCACATACATAACTAATGGTGCTGTTGACACACATAAAGACACAATTTACAACAAAATATTAAATCAAACATAGGGGATATGCTAGTGTGGCAAGGCAACATGTAACATTTTTTTTTATGGGTAATAAATATAAGTGAAATATGTCCCATAAGAATGGGAACTTAAATTACTAAAATGAAGAAAGGGATAAATTTAAAGGGACTTGTACTTTAAAGTCAATTTTTACATTAATTGATATTTTAAAACAAGTAATGCATTAGAAATCATCTCTATCTCACAATTGTTATATAGGTGAGACTATTACAACATGTGTAGTTAAAATAAGTTTAGTGCATACATATTTTAGAATAAGTTTAGTGCATACATATTTTAGAATAGGAATATTAAGGTGGATTGGAATACCAACATAGGGATATGTGTCTATAGGAAGATTGTGGCCTATAACATTATGTATAACAACACAAGCCATTGAAGATAGAACATAAGGCTAGAAATTAAAATTATCAATGTTGTTAGTACTAAAGTGAGTGAGTGAGAAAAATAATTATATTATTTAACTACACCTTGGTTTAAAATCTAAAATGCAGTGTATTACCATTCAAAATTAATAAGGAAAAAGGAAATTCATTAGGGTAGTTAATGCAACTAATTGGAATTCCATCACATTCATCGTGTAGTTAGCAATGCCAATTCAAAAGTCACACCGGTGTGTGGGATAGGGTTAATATCTGTGTGGGTTAGGATTAAAAAAGAGATGGAAGGTAAATATAATAACTCTTAACACCATTTTACCTCATTATTAAAATAAAAATATTCTAACCCCGAAATAACATGTATAAGAAGAACCGATTACTTGTAGAAAAATTATCCAGTGTAATAAGAAGCCAGGGGAACCTTCCACCAAGGGAAATGGAATCTTAGGTTGAAGTTTAGTTGTTGAGTAGCAGCTTAAAAGCTCTGGAGCCTGTTTAGGCCTGAGGGTGTTAATACTCAAAAAAAAATTAGACAAATTAAAAGTGATTATTTTTTTTTGTTTGAGCCGTGATGGAGATATGACATGGGCAGATAAAAACGTGAATGTGTTATTAATATTTACATTATATTTCAATAGCTATGGTAATTTTTCTAGGAAAACAACCGTATTTACTTTTCAAAATTTATATAAATATAATTTTTAATCGAATTATAAAGTAATTTCAAGAATAATTTGAAATTTGATGAATAAGAACTTATTTAAACAATTAACTTCACTTTTATTAGTTAATTTTTAAAATAGGTATAAAATGTACCATCAAATTAAATTCAATTCTATAAAAAAACAAATAGCAATCCACTTAAATAAATATGATTTTTTCAGGGTGAAAAAAGCGAGATTGTATTATATAAGATATATAAAAGACAGATCAATACATTTGCATGTAATTCTGTATATGGCCAATTTATGGCTTGAAATATTTGAAGGCAAAGTAGAAGAAAAGGGAAGCATAATCCCAGCAGAAGAGCAAAATTCTCTAGAAAAAAACGACAGACCACAGGGCTGTCATTCAGAAACAAAAATTAACATTCTCATAGAGACAACATAGGAGTAGCTTTTCAGAAGTACTCGATGGGAAATTCACATTATGCTTCAGCCATTCATAAAACAAAATTCGGAGGTACCATAGGACAAAAAGAGGAGCAAAAAAAACAATGCATACCTGTGCTTCAGCAACTATGAAATTTAGAAATCTGGAAGGGAAAAATCCATGATAGAGAAAATATCCCCTTCAGACGTTACCTTCATAGACCAAAGGCCTGGTTCCGAATGTAAACCCTCCTTAGACAAAAAGTCTGCTTGTTGGTTCTGTGTCCTGTTGATGTGATGAATAGAATATCCTTCCATCCTTCTCCAGAAAAACCTGATCCTGTCCATCCATCCTACCAGGTGAGGCTTGTAGATGTTGTTTTTCCCTGATACATAATCCACCATTACTTTGGAATCTCCATAAATTGAGACTGCCTGAATATTTAGAAAAAAGCAAAAATTCAGAAGGCCAGCAAGGGCCATCGCCTCAGCTTTGCTGTTGGAACCCATTCCCCCATTCCAATGGATGAGATATTGAACATCTTCATTCATTATAATGTGCACTCCGCAACCGCAGGAACCTTTCTGCTCGGCTCCATCAAAATACGCTCTTGGCAACACTGAATGAGGCTGTACATGTTCCTTATGATCCTCCTTTTTTTGCTTGTGCGGCTTCTCCGGTAAAGAGTCGTAGATTGAGACAATATGAGATAAAATTTCCAAGAAAGGCACTTTTCTGTCATTGAAAATAACATTGTTTCTCCATTTCCAGATGCTCCAGAGAGTGATAATAATTATCGGCCTCCATGACTCCTTCTGTCCACTCCACCACAGAAACGCTTCTTTTGTGGAAGCATGTGTAATATGTGGGATTCCATATAAATTTTCCAGAGATTGCCACAATAGTTGAGTTCCTTGGCAATTAAAAAACATGTGACAATTGATTTCCTCAGCTGATTTGCATATTAGACAGATACTCGGCCCTTGCCATCCCCGCTTTTTTAAGTTTTCCCAAGATAAATTTTTGTTGTGGAATGTCAGCCATGAAAAATAAATCATTTTGGAGAGACATCCCGATTTCCAAAAGACAGTTGGGAATATAAGATTGGGAGCTGCACCCCTTAGACCAATCATATTCTGATAAATATCCTTAACACGGACCAGGTTGATACCTTTTGAATTCTTCCATATAAGACAGTCAGATTCCGAAGAGCGGAAAATGTCGCAGTTTCTCAGGCATGTCCTGATGATCTCCCATTGTCGAGCTATAGAAGCTGGCATCCCCATATTCTCTGCTTCTTTCCATAAAGGAATCGATCCCTGCCAATCTGAAATCAATTTATCCCAATAGAAGAAACCTTTTCTATGAAAAAAATTTATTAAAGTTTCAGGCACAAAGATCTCCTCGGCACCGCTCAGAAAATGGTCTCTTCCAATAAGGATCTTGCTACCAGATTGGAAATTCCATGTTAGATTCTTCAAAAAATAACTTTCTATCTTGCAGAAGCTCAACCATATTGATGACCCATAAGAGGAACCTATCCTTCCAACCCTGTACCAGTGTGAGATATCCTTACTGCCCATGTATTTCTTTTGAATTGAGTTGCTCCATGGGCCTTCTCCATAAATCCCTCTCCACAAAGACTTACATAGAAGTGCCTTTCCGAAAGTCCGCAAGTCCAGCAGACCCCATCCCCCCATGCTCTTTGGCAAAGAGATATCAGATAATTTGGAGAGATGAAATTTCCTTTTTTTCGATTGGCCGCCCCATATAAAATTCGCAGTTAGCTTATTCATTTTTTGAATGATACTTGTAGGTAGAAAGAATAGATGGGCCCAGAATACTGCGAGTTGATTTAAGACCGATTGAGCCAAGGTCACTCTTCCTGCCAGTGATAAGCATCTGTATTCCCAAACTGATATCTTTTTGTAGTATCTATCTAAAATCCATTGCCAGTCCTTCTTTGAATATCTGTTTGCCTTTAACTGGAAACCCAAGTATGTTATTCCATGCTTAATGGATTTCGCCTCTATTCCAAAAAGTGAAGATAACCATTCTATTGCTTCCTTATTGACATCATTATGATAGATTACTGACTTAGATTTGTTAATTTGCAGTCCTGTAGCTTTTTGAAAGTTTTCAAGGATGTCATAAAAACATAACCAGGTGAGTCTGCACAACATACCAAACATAAGAATATCATCTACAAATAAGTTATGCGAGATGGAATTGTTCCTGCATATTTTCAATGGGCTACATCTGTTTTCCTTGACTGCCTTATTGATGTGGAGACTAAGGCAATTCATTGCCAAGATGAATAAGAGGGGTGACAGGGGACAGCCTTGGCGAAGTCCTCTAGCAGCTAAGAAATAAGAGGATGGTATCCCGTTTACAATGATAGCATAGTTCACCTTCTCAACACATGCCATGATCCAGTCAATCATGTTGGCCCTTAATCCAATATTTGCAAGTAAACACCTGATGAAAACCCAATCAAGGCAGTCGTATGCCTTGCGGAGGTCGATCTTGAAAATGACAGCATCAATTTTTTTTGAATGCATGGCAAACAGACTTTCTTGTGTATTTGCAACTGCGTCCAGAATATTTCTTCCCTTTAAAAAGCCATGCTGATCCTTTGTTAAGAATCTTGAAAGAGTTTCTTTGATTCTTTCCACAATAATTTTCGAAATAATTTTGAAAGAAATGTTACAAAGGGAAATCGGTCTAAAGTCTTGGAAGGATTCTGCTTCTCCTTTTTTTGGAATGAGTGCTATATGAGTGGAGGAAATTTTCTGGTTGATACTGCCTGATATCCTGGATCCTTCTACCATTCTTAGCAGATCAGTTTTTATAAGATCAAAAAAGTGTATGAAGAATTCTATCGTCCAACCGTCTGGACCTGGACACTTATCCCTTTTAAAAGATTTCATTGTTTCTAACAGCTCCTCCTCGGATACCGGCTAGAAAATTTGATCATTTAGGTCATCATCGAACATCTGTGGAAGTAAATCAATGCCCCATAAAATGTCTTGAAACCTGCAATCCTCAGCTCTCTTATACTGATTTTCAAAGTATCTTACGGCCTCGTTTGAAATGTCCTGTTGAGAGTATAGGAATCCTCCTCTTCCATCACTTATTTTCCATATAGAATTTTTTTCACGCTTGGAACTCGTAAACTTGTGAAAATTTTTTGTGTTCTTGTCCCCCTCCTTGAGCCAGATCGCCCTACTCTTTAATCTCCAAAAAGCTTCCTCCTGTTCTAAGATTTTTAATTTTTTCTTTTGTAGCTCCTTTATTCGGCATCTCATTTTGAAAGTGAGAAGATGAGAAGCCAGGGTTTCCGAAGTGCTGTCCAATTCCTTTTGGATCTCCTGAAGAGCTGTTCTATTCATTTGCCTTTTCCTGATTTTCCATTCCTTGACCACCTTTTTAATGGCGTCCAGCTTGTCCCTGAAGGTCAAAAAAGGAGGAATATTCTGCGTTGATGACAGATCTCTCCAGGTTCTTATAATAAGATCATTAAACTCCTGTTCTTCCAGCCATGTCCTATTAAATTTGAATGAGTAGCCCTTTCTAAAGCCCTTTTCTCTCCAGTCTAAAAGAATCGGTCTATGATCTGATATGAACACATTCTCAATTGTTGAGAACGGCATGCCCATCTTATCAATTAAACTAGCATGTAGGATAAATCTGTCGAGTCTTTTGGCTATATAAGCCTCTTTGATCCTTCCATTTTCCCAAGTCGGGAGCATTTTGAGGGGGATTATATCAATAAGATTCCTGCTTAAAAGCTCATATTTGATGCGGTCTGCAAGTGGATCCTTCTTTCTGCTGATACCCCATGTTTCATCCAAGTTTAAGGTGATATTTAGATCTCCTGCAATCATCAAATATTCAATGTCAAAGATTTCTGAAGCAAATAATTTCTCCCAGAATGGCAATCTGTTTTTATAAGGAGCGTATATGTTCAGAATGTTGATGGGATAGTCATTTCCCCTGATTTGAGCTGAGATTAGAATGCCCGCCAAACATCTATATGCCTTTGCTTTGATCCAATCAGGATCCCATAAAACCGCTAGGCCTCCAGAAAGACCATTAGCTTCCAAAGCGGTAATATGCCAGGAGGGAAACATTTTCCTGAAATAGGAAATTGACACAGAAGAGTTATGCATGGTCTCTTGAATTAATATGATTTTAGGACTTGCTGAAAGGAAAAGATTCTTTAGGGCCAGGAATTTTAGGTCTGCCCCTAGACCTCTTACATTCATGGATATGATGAATGTCATTGGGGATTCTTTTCGGCCATGCTTGCTCTAAGAGGCCATTCTTCAGTCATATCAGTGATAGGGACATCTATAAGAGAGAGATTACGAACTCCTCTGCCTGCTCCATCGATCCTCCCCCTGAAGTGTCTACTGCCCCTATTATTTTTTCTCCTCACTGTAATGTTTTGTGTATAATTTGGGCTTATTTGAGGAGAAGATTGTTTCCCCAGCTTGTGAATGGTAAGGAGACAACGTTCCAACGATTTCTTGTTTAGAAGGTAATCCAAGTCACTGCCAATAGAGTTTGTGGGTGAGGAAATAGGGGAGTTTAAAGGAGTAGCCGTAATCATAGAATCTTTTCCTTTTCCAGATGGAGTCTTTTTCTTTTTTGGAGACGGGGAAGAGGATGGAATGAGGGTAAAGTGGACCTCTCTGTTGAAATCTTTACAGGGCTGAGGGACCGGGGGAGGAAGAGGGATTTCATGATCAGAGGCTGGTTCCAAAGGAGGCATTGAAGGAGAGATAATATCCAGCGGATTTGGGATCTTGAGATGAGGAGGAGATTGATGTTGGATTTCAAGGTTACTAACCCTTCGCTGATCATCTGACTCCGATGGAGACAGAATTTTTGAATTTGTTAACTTCTCTATTCCCAGGGATGGGGACTTTGTCCTATAATTCTTTGCAGCAAAACGGGGAAGACCATGATGCTTTCGACTTTTTAAGACAGGACAACGAGGGCAATTCTTGATTAAGTGTCTCGTCTGGTGGCATGCAGAGCACCTAAAGGGCACTCCCCAAAAGTCCAGCCTCTGATTTATTTTCAGCTCCCTCTAGAAAATTTCAATATGGTCCGGGAACCCTCCTCTGTAAGCTTTTTCTATGAGAATCCAAGCCACACGCTTATCTTTTTCTCCCAGGCATCTAGGGTCAACATATACACATCTTCCTATGGCATTTCCTATTTCTGTTAAGGTTTCCTTTGACCATAACTCCAGGGGCAGCCCGGGTAGCTTTACCCATATCAAATTGTTGGTAGGAGTATTCTTCAACGGGTTATAGCCCATATACCACTTATGTAACGCCAGAAAACTCCTTCCATACACCCATGGCCTATTCTGAATGGTTTCCAGATCACTGGTACTCAGGAAATGAAAGCAATACCATTCCTTCAATAATCTGGCCACGATAGGAACATAGCCTATCAGAGGTTTCCATTGTCGTTCGAGCCAGATTCTCATGTTGGAGTCATCCATCTCTGGAAAGTGCCAACGGCCAACCAGAGCATAATCTTGGAGGCTTTCTATGCGATCAGACAAGAAAACACTTTCAAGCCTGATTGCCGCAGGTGGGGGAGAAGTTTTGACAGGCTTCAGATTATTTTTTGAATAGGTCGATGGCTCGCCATAATCCTTTTCCTTTTGAAAAACATCGGTTTGACTGTCTTCGCGGCAAGGTCTTGCCTTTGCGCGATCTTTTCCATCCATGTCATCATAGTGGTATGAGGGTCGGATAAACATATCATCCAACGTGGATTGCCATTTATTGGACAGCTTGGCGGCACCCTGGTAGGATTCTGCCTGAATGGCCGCATGGACCATGGCCCCCATGGCTGATGAGTCAGACGTAAGGTCCATTCATAAAAGGTCCACCTACCTTCTTAACTCAGAAGTACTGATAAATCCAAAAGGGGATATGTCAGATCAGGAAATTAAGATTGTAACATGAGTGGACAAGTCACTCTCTGAATAAAATACCCAGAAAAGATAGGATCAAAAGAGCAAAACGAGGATTTTTGACAGAAGGACTGACCAGAAGAAGCCTCGGGAATGATCAGAGGGCCAGCTGTCTTCCGAATTTGAATGAGGATGACGGAAACATGAGGTAGGATATGTCAGATAGTGAGGAGTTTTGAAAAACGATGGCTTTTCTTGTTCCCGGATATCTAATCTCGTCCTTTGAAATATTAATTGATCCTGGATCTCGTAAGATTTGAATCAATAATCTCTGCCCGAGACAGTCCTGGGGAAAAGGGATGTGATGAGGAGGAAAATTCGTTACCCCAAACTTGATTTCCGGCACCCAGAAACAGAGATCCAGCCCGGAAAAACCAGAGGGCCAATGGTGTCGAGAAGATGCCAGAGATTCGACCAGTCCTCCAATACAAAAAACCCGAAGATAGAGAATCCCATGTATCAGCGGTACATAGATTATTTAAGATGTAGCCTCAGAGCATACAATGCAGCAACAAAAAAACTCACAAACACACCACCAGGAACCTAAATTAAACCTTATGTCTGAGCACGGTTTGGTTATGACAATATAATTTTTAAGCTTGGAAACAGATACCCATGACCAGTCCAGTTTTGCTGGTCCCGACATGTGAATTTAAGTTATGTCAGGGAATTAAAACATACAGGCCCTTCTAGGACAAAATCATTCTTTTATAACAGAAATTAGAAATTCGACTTCAGGCTGATATCACAAACCAGGAAGTTAAACCATTTTATATGTTCTAAAATTCTTTCTAGACACAATTCTTTATGAAAAACAGGAGAATGTAGAAGTACTGACCTGGAGCCGCAAGCATACCGAGAGCAGGGTGCTGAAAAGAATTGCCAAAACATACCATGACCAGACCACCAAGACCGGAGCAAAAAAGCCAGGGAAAGGGTTTAGGAGAACAGAGAAACTTAGGTAGAAAGCTCCTTCCAGAAACAAAGAGGAAAAACCGCCACTGCGAGTAGAGTCGTGCAGGGAGGAAGAAAAGAGTTCTCCTCAAAAATCTTTTCCTTTTAGTCAGTGTAGGCTTAATAGACCAAACAATGAATCAGCTGATAGAAAGGAGGAGTGGACGTGTCATAGGGAGCAACTAGCATGCAGGCTCCTTCCTCAAACAGGTGTCAGCATTGTGTGAGACGAAAAAGCACGATATGACGCTCATGGATGCATGGGATCGTTCCAGGATAAAGTCAGTATGCAAAAACGTGGCATGAAAGTGGTCTGGATGACATGCACTGGTTCTAAAAGCAGTCTCGATAGTGATATACGCACCTGTAGGCTGATTATAGGGTATCCATTCTCCGCTGCGGTCTCTGGTTGGGTGTTATCAGCAGCACACCCCCGCTCGGAAGCCAGCTCCAGTCATCTTAGATATTCCACTTAAATAAATATGATAACCATTTCTAAATTTAAAGAAGAAAAAAATTATATATATATATATGATAACCATATATAGATATATATTTATTTATTTGTTAAAATAAATTAAGATATAAAAAAATCATTCTATAAGTTATATCACTCAAAACTCTTTTTAACAAAAGAAAATTTACCATTACTCATTAAACTGAAAATTATCATAAAATTTCTGTAAAGCTCATTTAAAAAAATATGAATAGAACCATTTATCAGCTGACGGCCAACTTTTAATATATATATATATTTCCCTGCGTAATAATCATGTCAATATTCATTTATTTCCATTATAGGTTGTTTTGAATTTTTAATATATATGGAAATATATCTTTAAAAAATTGTATTTGGCCTCGTTTGTAATCCATATCTTTTTTCAGAGGAACTTTGTAATCCATATCTACATGCTCAGTTTTTGTGAAATTTTAACATTGCGAATTCACAGAAACATTTTTGATTGGTGGAGAGTCAAACTTAAAGTTATTAATTATTATTTCTGGACATAATTACTTTTTATTTTCTTAATTATATTTTATAGAATATATTTCTTATTTTCTTGTAAGTAGGTATTTCAATACATTGCGGTTATTTTTAGTTATTTTATTATTGTGAATTTGATTTTAAATATTACTAAGGTAATAAACTTTTTTATTAAAATTTGGAAACATTTTATAGAATGCATTTATTTATTTATTTATATATATATATTTTGTAAAGTAAGTATTTCAATATATTGTAGTTACCTTCGTTATTTTATTATTATGAATTTGATTTTAAATATTAGTAAAATGATAAAATTTTCTATTAAAATTTAAAAATCATTGATGGCTTAACTAACATATCTCTATGAAATTAGTATTATTATTAAAACCTAATTTATGTTTTTTATTAGTACACATATCATACTACTCCATTGGTAGTTATATTTGAAAACAAATTCATTATCATTATAAAATTGTTTTTAATTTACATTTTTTCGATTTTTTTGTTATTAAGTATTGAAATCCGACAGAAAAACTCCATTGAAACATTTTAATGGATTGACGAATATGAAATTTACCGAGGCTAAGAGGGATGCAAATGGATTTATGTTTAGATGTGGTTTTTATAACGAACAATGTGATTTTTATAATTTTAAATTATTTTTAAATTTATAAATAAATTTAATAAAAAATTGCATATATTTTAATAATAATAAAATAACAATATTTATTTTTAAGGTTACAGTTAAGCTAGACACTAAATTGGTGTATGAGACCCCATTGTTTGTGGGATAAGGGACCCACCTCCGCGCAGTGATTTGATTGCTAAGTCTACGAAGGCATACATACTCTACCCTCCTCTGGTTTTGAACCTGTGACCTCTTAGGAGGAAACACATACTCTTAACTATTAGGCCCACTCAAGCCAGACACCAAATTGGTGTTTGAGACCCTCTTGTTTGTGGGACAAGGGACCCACCTCCCTGCAGCGATTTCACTGCTAAGTCTACAAAGGCATACATACTCTACCCTCCTTTGATTTTGAACCTATGACCTTTTAGGAGGAAACACATGCTCTTAACCATTAGGCCCACTCATGCTCTTTACTATATATTAGAATCGCATTATTTTTGTTTGTGTAGATGTACTTGATTTGTAATGTTCACATAAAAATAGTTGAAAGTATATATTTAATATTTCTAATATGATCAATATCAAAATAACTTGTTTGCACATTTGCAAAAGTAAAGTATTGAAATGCATTCACCTTGATTTTTTACTATTTTCACTTTGCCCGTTTTAATATATTTATTGTTTTTAATTGAGAATTAGTAAAATTATATATATAGAGATATAATTTTAAAATAGTTTTTTTTATTTTAATTAAAAACTATATATTTTTTTATATAATCACTATGAATTTGTTATAAATACTAAATTTTGTATTTCTTTAATATAAATAAAATTAATAATAATAATAATAATAATTATTATTATTTAATTTGAAGCTCACCATGAATCTAGCTGTTAAATTGGTACAAGGGACTCTTAAACCAACTTTATACTTATTTTATGGTTTATATTTGTCTTAGGGTTTATATACATTGGGTTTATAATATTAATCCATTATATTTATTAATATAAAGGTTCATATTCCTAGGGTATAATATTATTCATAGGGCTTATAATATTAATCCTAGGGTTTAATATAAATCCCTTCAGTTTATAATCATGGTCAACCATGTTCCAATGTCACATTGCAACAAAGATTGTCTCAATATGAAAATCAACCATGGTCAACCATCGTTAACCATGGTCGATCATGGTCAACATGGTCCAACGTCGCATTTAGACAAAGATTGTCTCAATATGAAAATCAACATTGGACAACGATGGTCGAACATGGTTAGTCATGGTCAATCATTGTTAACCATGGTCAACCATTGTTAACCATTGTCCAACATCACATTGTGACAAATATTATTTCAATACGAAAATCAATCATGGTCAACCATGGTGAACCATAGTTCAACATCGTATTGTGTCAAACATTGTCTCAATATGTACATCAACCATGCTCAACCATGTTTATTTTAGTGTTTATAATATTTATCTTAGGGTTAATATACCTTGGTTTATAATATTTATCTTAGGGTTTATCATAGTATTTTCTCAATATGAAAATCAGTGTTGGTCAACCATGGTCCAATGTCGCATTGTGACAAAGATTGCCTCAATATGAAATCAACCATGGTCAACCATGTTCCAATGTCGCATTTTAACAACCATGATCAATCATGGTCAACAACCATGGTCACACTGTGACAAAGGTTGTCTCTTGGACCAACATCACATTATGACAACATGCCCATCCATGGTCACCCATGGTCTAACATTGCATTGAGACAAAAATGGTCTCAACATGAAAATAAACTATGGTCAAGCATAGTCAACCATTTTCCAATATCGCATTGTGAGAAAGGTTGTCTCAATATCAAAATCAATCATGGTCAACCATAGTCCAATGTCGCATTGTGACAAATATTTTGTCAGTATGAAAATCAACCATAGTCAACCATGTTTATTTTATTGTTTATATTATTTATCTTAGGGTTTATATACCTTGAGTTTATCAATCGAAGGGTTCATATTCCTAGGGTATAATATTATTCCTAAGGTTTATAATATTAATCTTAGGGTTTAATATAAATCACTTGAGTTTATAAATCTTGGTCAACCATGGTCTAATGACACATTTTGACAAAGATTGACTTAATATGAAAATCAATCATGGTCAAATGTCACATTATGACAAAGGTTGTCTCAATATGAAGATCAACCATGGTCAACCATGACAGACCATTTTCCAGCGTCGCATTGTGAGAAAGGTTGTCACAATATGAAAATCAATCATGGTCAACCATAGTCCAACATTGCATCGCGAGAAAGATTTTGTCAATATGAAAATCAATCGTTGTCTACCATGGTCAACCATGTTTATTTTAGGGTTTATGATATTCATCTTAGGGTTTATATACCTTAAGTTTATAATATTTATCTTATGTTATATATATACTTGGTCTATAATATTAATCCCTTAGGTTTATAATACCTTGCGGTTTTAGAATTAATCCCTTGTGTTTATAATATCAATCCCTTGGGTTTATCAATCTAAGGGTTCATCCAGGGTATAATATTATTCATAAGTTTTATAATGTTAATCTTAGGGTTTAATATAGATCCATTGGGTTTATAATCATGGTCAAGCATGCACAACTGTGGTTGAATGCCACATTGTGATAAATATTATCTCAATATGAAAATTAACCATGGTCAACCATGGTCAAATGACACATTGTGACAAATATTATCTCAATATGAAAATCAACCATGGTAAAACATGGTCAACCACGATTATTTTAGTGTTTATAATATTTATCTTAGGGTTT
The DNA here is from genome assembly GCA_031772625.1 of Pinus tabuliformis. Lineage (NCBI taxonomy): Eukaryota > Viridiplantae > Streptophyta > Pinopsida > Pinales > Pinaceae > Pinus > Pinus tabuliformis. The sequence continues at coordinate 483,921,031 of CM062818.1, read as the reverse complement.
ATAATATTATTCCCTTGGGTTTAATATTACTCGGTTGGGTTTATATACCCTTGCATTTTTATTAATCGTTTGGGTTCATTATTCCCTTTGGTTTATAATATTAATCTATTGGGTTTATTAATTTAAGGGTTCATTTTCCTAGGTGTAATATTATTCACAGGGTTTATAATCTAAATCCCCAGGTTTAATATAAATCCCTTGGGTTTCTAGTTATGGTCAACCATAGTCCAACGTCATATTGTGACAAAGATTTTCTACAATATGAAAATCAACCATGGCCTAACATCACAATGTGACAAAGATTGTCCGATATGAAAATCAATCATGTTGAACCATGACCAACCATGGTCCAACATTTCTTTTTGACAAAGATTGTCTCAATATGAAAATGAACCATGGTCAACCACGGTCAAGCATGTTTATTTTATGGTTTATAATATTTATATTAGGTTTTATATACCTTTTGTTTACAATATTAATCCCTTGTGTTTACAATCATGGTCAACCATGGTCTAATGTCACATTATGGCAAATATTGTCTCAATATGAAAAGCAACCATGGTCAGCCATGGTTAACCATGGTCCAACGTTGCATTGTGAAAAATATTGTCTCTGTATGAAAATCAACAATGGAAAACCATGGCCAACCATGTTTATTTTAGGGTTTATAATATTTATATTAGGGTTTTCATACCTTGCGTTTATAATGTTTATCCCTTGGGTTTAATGGTATTCCCTTGGGTTTATAATCCCTTTAGTTTTTAGTATTAATTCCTTGGGTTTATTAATCTAAGGGTTCATATTCCTAAGATATAATATTATTCATAGGGTTTATAATATTAATATTTTGGTGGGTGGAAAAATCGCTCTGATGCAGCAGACTGCAAATCGCTTCAGAACCCTAGCCATTAGCTGCCCCTGACCGCTTACGCTATCGCCGCCGCCGGACTCCTGCTGGTAGCCTGCAATGGCAAAGGCGGTAGGAGGGGAGAGCTCCGCCTCCCCTCCAAGGAACACTTCAATCTCTGACAAAGAACAGCATGCACCGCCTCTGCACCCCTCTGGCGCAGTCCCTGAAGCTGGGCAGGAAGGACATAGGACGAATGAAGAAAAGATACCCACAGCCCCGACAGAAGAGGAAAACACAGAAAAAGAGACACACAACAAAGCTTCGTCATCACAGCCAAAGGTGACCTTGGCCACCTGTATCCCGAAGGCTGCAGAGCGTATCAAGGTCGACCTGCCAAGCCACCGCATCAACGGTGAGATCCAATACATGCAGGATCATGCACTAATAGGAAAGTTTCTGGGATTCTGGCCTACGGAAAAGGCCTTACAAGGCTGGATAGCCTCAAAATGGAAGCCCAAAGGACAAGTTACTCTGCAACTGGGCCCAAAAGGATTTTTCACAACAATCTTTCATTGTGTGGAGGACAAAGCGCGGATATTCGAAGGCGGCCCATACTTCTTCAACTCTTCAGGTCTCTATCTCACGGAATGGAAACCAAGATTTAACCCTGATAAAGAAGATTTCAGCTGGGCTCCGGTCTGGATAAGGATGTATTCCCTCCCAGTGGAATATTGGAAAGAAGAAACGCTGGCTGATATTGGCAACAAACTGGGGACCTTCATCAAAGTTGCGGCTGAAACAAAAACCCGCAAATACACCTCGTATGCTAGGATCTGCGTTCAGATGCACCTGACCAAAGCTTTAGCTGATTCGGTAAGTCTCTTTCATGATGACTTTGAATGGACACAACCTTTAAATTATGAGCATATACCCTTCCGCTGTCGCAAGTGTCATGAGCACGGCCACCTCTTCCGAGATTGTCCATTAAATTTACAGTCCAAAGCCGCTTCTGCTGTCTCTGACAAAGACTCAGAAGGTTTCATCAAAATTCCCAACCGCCACAGGCATGCTAAGAAAATTCAGCCAGTCTCGGACAATGCCTTCAAAGCCGACTCCCAGAACAGATTCTCTGTTCTCGCTTCGCAAGTTATGCAAGACCAACCCAGTTCTGTCCCCCCAAATAAGCCCACTACGCCCTCAACTTCCCACAACCCATCAGTCCCCATGCAGACCACAGACCCAGCTCTTTCACGCCACACTCCTAACCCTTCTCTGGAGAAAGGAAAATTGGTTTCAGATCTTAGTCCCTTCACCTCCTCCCAAGGGAAATCTATGTTGGACAATAAACAGCAAGACATCGACATGGAGCTCGACGCAACTCTAGCTCTCAGTCTCCATGAAGAAGCGGATGAGGAAGACCAGTGTTCTCCTATTGTAATGGAGGAAGATCAGGTGGATGTCAGTTTAGATGGTCTTGACATCTTCAAACTTGAAACTGCATGCAAACAGAGAGAATACAACTCAATTCCCCCTTGGCAAATAGACAAACTGGAAGGAGTCCTAACCAAGGTGCAGCACAATAAAAGTCTTGGCATACAAGGAGGCAGCCCCTGGGACGGAAAAAAGGTGCTCAAAGAAACCAAGAAAAGAGGAAGAAAGACAGACCTTCAAAGGACCATAATAATAGGTGAAATACTTATGGAATCGGGGCGATTCCCTAAGTTGACAAAGTTTTATAAACCTAAACCTCAGTTTACATGAAGCTAATATCCTGGAACGTGAGAGGACTCAACAGCCCCTCAAAACATAGAATGATAAAAAACCTGATTCAACAAGAAAAACCAACCATAGTTTTTCTTCAAGAGACAAAAAGCAGCACTGAAGCTATTGAAAGAATTCGAAACAAGATCTGGGCAGGAAGCAGCTCTATTTCTGTAGACGCCTCTGGAGCTTCAGGCGGTCTGGCCATACTGTGGAACCCGCAGATTATCTCATTATATGACTTCCATGCCACCCTCCATCTTATTCAAGCCTCCTTCCACCTTATAGGCACCAGAATCCATGGGCATCTCACAAATGTTTATTTTCCACAGACAATACAGCAAAAATTGGATCTTCTGGAAACGATCTCCATCCTCAATGAAAATAGGCAATTCCCCCTCTGGATCGGCGGCGGCGACTTCAACATAATAACATCCATGGAAGAGAAACAAGGAGGCAGAACCAGGCTCGACAGTGACAGCAATGGCCTCAGACAATTCATACAGACCAATCAACTTATGGACATTCCAACCTCCAATGGAATTTTCACTTGGACTAACAAGCGTCGAGGTATTCACCATATTGCCTCTAGGCTTGATAGATTCTTCATCTCGGATAATGCAATCCACCTGGGAGGGGATTTCAATGCTTCCATTATCCCCCAAGGAGGATCAGATCACTGGCCAATTTTGCTACAATGGTCCAGGCCAGGTAACTGCTGCAACAAACCTTTTCGATTCGAAGCATTCTGGTTCACAAATACCAATTTTAAGGAAGTGGTCAACGAAGCATGAACATCTTATATCCCGCTAGAGGGAGCCACAATGTATCAATTCCAACAAAAATTGAAAAACTTGAAACAAGTTCTCAAAGTTTGGAATCGTACAAATTTTGGTAATATTCAGGCAAATCGCCAACAATTGGAATAGCAAATGCAAGTACTTCAACAAACTTTCATTCTAGAAGGTAGAACAGACGAACAAGCACAACAGGAGCAGATACTCTGGAACTAAATTGAAGAGCGTCGGAAACAAGAGGAAATTATCTGGCGGCAAAAATCTCGAATCAATTGGCTAAAAGAGGGGGAGAAGAATACAAAATTCTTCCACAAAACCACAATCCAAAGGCGAATGCACAATAATATTACCTTCATCAACAATCAACAAGGTGAAAGAATCGAAGCACATGAAGATATGGAAAATGAATTCATAGGATATTTTAAGGACATTCTTACGGAGCCCATACACAACAGGAATGAAGCAATCAGAACCATCACGCAGCACATTCCTAGCATCATAACTGAGGATCACAATAACAAACTGCTCCAGCCCACGTCCCTGCAGGAAGTTGAAGAAGCCATGGCTCAGCTCAAAGATGGAAAGGCTCCTGGGCCTGATGGCTTCACAACCAATTTCTTTCATGAATTTTGGGAGCTCATCAAAGTTGAGGTATGGGAACTCGTTGAGGAATCCAGAATCATGCACTGGATCCTCCCGGCTCTCAACACCACCTTCATAGCTTTGGTGCCCAAGGGAGAAGAGTCCAACAAGTCGAAAAAATACAGACCAATCGCGCTATGCAATGTAATCTACAAGCTAATCTCAAAGGTCATCGCGAACAGGCTCAAACCACTCCTTCCCCTACTCATCTCTCCAGAACAGACGGGATATGTAGAAGGCCGACAGATCATGGATGGAATCATTCTATCAAATGAGGTAATTCACTCATTAAAGATTCTCAAAAAACCAGGTATGATTCTAAAACTAGACCTTTCTAAAGCTTTTGATAAGCTCAGTTGGAATTTCATTCACAAAATGCTTTTAGCCTTTGGCTTTAGTGCAACCTGGACCAGATGGATTATGAACCTTATTACCTCTCCCAGCTTCTCTGTCTTGCTGAATGGTTCTCCCTCATCTCCCTTTCGACCCTCTCGCGGCATTAGGCAGGGGGATCCACTTTCACCTTTTCTCTTTGTTCTAATGGCAGAAGGTCTAAGCAGGCTTCTCAAATCAGCTGTCGCCTCTCAAGCTCTTAAAGGAATCTCCATACATGGCCTCAATCCTCTGTCCCATCAGCAGTTCGTTGATGATGCCATGTTATTCGGTCATCCTTCCTCGAGAGAAGCCTTTGTATTCAAATCTCTACTTTCCCTCTTCTCTGATGCCTCTGGCACGACCATTAACGCCTCGAAATCACAACTCTTCTTCCTTAACACCCCTCCCTCTACGCAAAGAAATATTGCCAGAATTTTGGGATTCACCATATCCCATTTGCCGTCCAAATAACTTGGGGCTCCTCTTTCTGACTCAGCCATCAAACATGCTTCCTGGAGGTCTCTCCTTGATAAGCTTGAATCAAAGCTCTCATCTTGGACCTTCCGTGCTCTAAATATGGCAGACAGACTTGTCCTGATCAAATCGGTCTTACAAGCAATGCCACTGTACCTCTTTTCCATCACGGCAGCTCCAAAATGGGTACTTAAATACATTTGCAACCTCCAGCGCAACTTCCTCTGGGGCTCCACTGGACGGAATCGAAAATGGGCTCTTGTTAATTTGAAAGAAGTTTGTAAAATCAAATCAGAAGGAGGACTAGGACTACGGGATTCGCTTCAAAGAAACAATACAATGGGAGCACGAATGTGGTGGAATTGGATCTCCAAACCTCATTCACCATGGGCTCGATTATGGCAAGCAAAATATGCCCCGGGAAGTCAATGGAGCGATCTCATAAGAATCAACTCCACAGCCCAAGGATCACCCATCTGGAACACTGCCAAGATTCACAGCCAATTCATTCAAGAACACAGCTTCTGGGAAATCCACTCAGGCACGACAACAAAGTTTTGGGAGGATTCGTGGCAGCAACTCCCTAAACTTGCAAATCAATTCCAGAAGCCCCTCTGGCAACCTCATATGCAGCAAGCGAACCTCACCCATGTTCACCAATTTTGGCAACAATCCGGGTATCATGGCTACCAATCATGGAAACCAGCGAGCAACTGGAAGAGGGATTGGCAGGGAGAAATGTATTCAGATATTGATCAAGAACTCACTTATGAAAGAATTCGATACTCCAACCAGCAGGACAAACTCAGATGGGGTCACACGCCCAAAGGCACATTCACCACTAAAGAAGCCCATCAACTGCGCTATTCAGACCTCCAAATTGACAAAGATCAAATATGGGGACGAGTTTGGCTACCAGGGCTATGGCCCAAGATCTCAACTTTCTTATGGCTGCTAAGTAAAAGACGCATTCTTACATGGGACAATCTGATAAAACGGGGATTCATTGGGCCATCAAGATACCCAAATTGTAATCTCAACTCTGAGACCATCAGCCATTTAATGGAGACATGTCCGCTAGCTAAGCAACTTTGGGAGAAAGTTGAGAAATGCAACATGAGAACAGAACCCAGGGGGAGGACGTACAGGAAAATATCAGGAACTGGAGCAAGAACTTGTTCAAAAGCCAGCTTCTCAACACTTTATGGAGTCTCATACCAGGCTTTTTGTATTGGATTCTCTGGAAGGAGCAAAACTACAGAATCTTCAACAACACATCCCGGTCAATAGACGCTTTGTGGCTCATCTACAAAAAAAACATCCAGGAAACCTTAGCCATAAGAACCTGGTATGGTACAGACATGCCAGAAACGCAACAGGAGAGTGATATTTTGAAAGAATGGAATCTCAATCTTTCTACCTTTTCCAAGGTCATCACTCGTCCCCCATTCAGCTCCATCTCCCCGTCTTCCTGGTCCCAACCAGCAACCAATTCATTCAAGCTTAACTTCGATGGGGAAGCTAAAGGAAATCCTGGACCTGCCGGATTTGGAGGAATCTTCAGAAGCCATACAGGAGCATTACTGCACATTTACTTTGGATCAATAGGCAAAGACACTAACAATGTAGCTGAACTGGAAGGACTCTGGCAAGGGATCTGTTTAGCAGAACAAAAGCACTTCTTCCCTCTCGAGGTCGAAGGAGATTCTCTCATCCTTATAGCAGCGGCCAAGAGATTACAGGCAGGGGCTACAGCAGTTAAGGTAGCAACAAGCTGGAGATTGCTCAGTAGATTGGAATCCCTGGAGGCAAAGCTCAAAAATCCCCAAAGTATAACCTTCCAGCATGTAAGAAGAACAACAAACCAGGTAGCAGATAGAATGGCTAACCAAGGTGTTTCTCAGCTATTACCATATTTCTCCAGCACGTTGGACATGGTAGATGATGATCAACTCAAAAAGGACTGCATCTCTCTGGTGAAAAAATACCTCTCCCTCTCGGATGCGGGTGGCTCCAATGCGTAGCAGGCCAATGGCTCATCACATGGGCATGTGTCAGCCCAGACGAGCCACGTATTACAGAGCCGGTGGTTATTTAAGACTGGCGGCAGTTGTCCCTCTGCGGGAATTAATACCAGTCATTTTTGTCTTAACTGTTCTCCTGGGAAGTGGAAAAATGGCGCTACAAAGGCCTAGCACCTCTGTCACTCTCCAGCACTCTTGCATAAGGTATGAGCACTCGGTGGTAGCGTCGGATTATTCTCTGGTTCTGTGGAAGATTGCACAGGGATATTCCTGCTCTCTGGCTAACTTGGTGATGCAGCGTGAGCGCTTGAGGATGATTAGTAGGCGCGGAAGCTCCAGGGGTCGTGCTTCGGCTCAGAGGCATGGAATTTCTCCCTCTTCATCAATTGAAGTTACTTCAAACCGCCGTCGCTCCCGGGGACGAGCAGCTGGCCGCGGTAGGGCAACGGAGCATGGAGAAATCATGGACTGCGGGCACTCTGCGCATCCCATGGTCAGGTATCGAATTCCCTGCTCTCTGGCTAATTCCACATTCATTGTTTCGGTTTCTGTTGAGCACTGTGGAAATCCATGGGGTCAAGAGGAAGCACTGCAGGCAAATCCTCCTCGGGTTCCAGAGATTGTTCCCACAATCGATATGCAAATGCCTACTATTGATCTGTTACGCCCCATCAAGTAAAGCTCTTCCCCAGACTCTCAGGTAGGCCCCAACGAACCAGCGCAGAGGATCCATCTCTCCGACCTGGACATCCCCAATCACTTCAGGGGCAAGGAGGAGGACGAACTGCATACCACCGACGATGAATAACTCGACCTGCTGTTCGCTCTTAGTCGCTGGGACGGGAAAGTTTTCTCTGTTTTCACTCATTGTCATCTCTGTTTTCACTCATCTTGTCATCTTGTATGTGTTGGATCTCAAAATCCAAGTGTCGACTATCCATATGTTTTAGGTGTCGGTCTTATGCACTGTCCTGTGTCGTTATGCTAGTTGGTCATCGCTTCCAATTTTTGTACCTGTGTAATTTTGGACATGTTTAAACTTGGGCAAACTGTCAATCTCTCGACAGGAATCACAGGGCTACGGCCCTGTTGTAACACTGATGCTGTAATTTTTGACTTTTTGTAATATAATAGATTAGTCTGATTCAGAAAAAAAAAAAAAAAAAAAAAAAATATTAATATTTCGGTTTAATATAAATCGATTAGGTTTATAATCATGGACAACCATGGTCACATTGTGACAAAATTGTCTCTTGGTCCAACGCCACATTGTGACAACCATGGTCATCAACTATCAACCATGGTCCTATGTCGCATTGTGACAAAGATTGCCTCAATATGAAAATCAACCATGGCCAACCATTTTCCAACATCGCAATGTCCCAAAGTTTGTCTCAATATCAAAATTGATCATGGTCAGGCATAGATCAACGTTGCATTGTGATAGAGATTGTGTCAATATGAAAATCAACTATGGTCAACCATGGTCAACTATGTTTATTTTAGGGTTTATAACATTTTAGTATTAATCCCCAACGTTTATTATTCCCTTAGGTCTATAATACTGATCATAGTCAACCATGGTCCAACATCACATAGTGACAAATATTGTCTTAATATGAGAATCAACCATGGTCCAATGTCACATTGTGACAAAGATTCTGTCGATTTGAAAATCAATCATGGTCAAACATGGTCAACCATGGTCCAATATCACATTATGACAATGATTCTCTCAATATGGAAATCAACCATGGTCAACAATATTTATTTTAGTGTTTATAATATTTATCCTAGGGTTTCTATACCTTGGGTTTATAATATTAGTCCCTTGGATTTAATATTATTCAACCATGGTTAACCATGTTTTATAAAATCAATCATGGTTCACCATGAATAATCATGGTCAACCATCGTTCAACGTCGCATTGTGAGAAAGATTTTCTCAAAATGAAAATCAACCATTGTCTCAACCATGGTCCAACGTCGCATTATGACAAATATTGTCTGAATGCGATAATCATCGTCAACCATGCTCAACCATGGTCAATCATGGTCAATCTTGGTCAACCATGTTTTATAAAATCTAACATGGTCATCCATGGTCAATCATGGTCAACCATGGTTGAATGTCACATTGTCCCAAAGATTGTGTTGATACGTGAATCAACCATGGTTAAGCATGGTCAAGCATGGTCCAACATTGCATTGTGAGAAAGATTGTCTCAATATGAAAATCAACCATGTTCAACCATGTTTATTTTAGTGTTTATAATATTTAAGTTAGGGTTTATATACCTTGGGTTTATAATATTAGTCTCTTGGGGTTAATATTATTCCCTTGGGGTTTTAGTATTAATACCTTTAGTTTATTATTCCCATGGGTTTATAATATCAATCCCTTGTGTTTATTAATCTAAGTGTTCATATTCCTAGGGTTTAATATCATCCATTTAGGTTTAAAATCCCTTGTGTTTTTAGTATTAATCCCTAGGGTTAATTATTCCCTTGGGTTTATAATATCAATCATGGTGAACCAGGGTCAATCATAGCCAACCATGGTCAACCATGGTTGAATGTCACATTTTGACAATGATTGTTTCAATATGAAAATCAACCATGGTCCAATGTCGCATTGTGACAAAGATTGTCTTGATATGAAAATCACTCATGGTCAACCATAGTCCAATCTTGCATTGTGACAAAGATTGTTTCAATATGGAAATCAACTATGGTCAACCATGTTTATTTTAGGGTTTATATACCTTGGGTTTATAATATTTATCCCTTCGGTTTATAATATCATTCCCTTGGGTTTATTAATCTAAGGGTTCAATTCTTAGGGATTAATATTATTTCTTTATATATATAATCCTTTGGGTTTTTAGTATCCAATTATTTAATGAATTAATTAATAAGGAATAAAATGAATGAACGAATTATTATTATTATTTATTAATTAATCTTATTAAATTTAGTTAACAATAAAATAATAATATTAATTAGTAGTGGTGGTAATAATAATAATAATAATAATAATTATTATTATTATTATATATTTTCGACCTAAGTTAACCACATTTACTAATACAGTTGTGTACCTGATTAATATAGACTGTAAATATATAATAACCACATTTACTAATATAATTGTGCAAATTTTATATTAATATATAAAATAACACCAATTAAAACCTCTCAGTATTGGGTGTTTCACCACATGCTCGCATTTTAAAACCATACTTCACATTTATCTCTAAAAATTAGAAAGCTCGAGATACGAGCATTTAAGATTAAAAACATATAATGTATAACCGCCCACATTCCTTTATTAACGTAAACATTGTTTGCCTCTCAATGTATTCTAAACGCAACACAAAGCAAGAGACATTCATAACCTGTGATGCAAGCATTCAAAGTCAAAAGAAGAAAAGTGGGAGCATTGGAATAGTGAGAAAATACATTGGATCCAACTGGAATCTTCAAACAACCTACCCAATATCTTCTTGGGAGGCACAGATACATATAATTCCATCAACTCTGGGGACTGCACCGCACTCCTTTCTTTACCTTTCTCTTTTAAGGTCATCAAAGTCTAACAGGTTGCAGAAAGTTCGCTGTTGTTGTCTACCCTGATTTCGTTGCATCCAGTAGGATGCATATTTTCCCATCGTTTTATATGGGTACGAATAGCCCTGATCTTTTCCTTCATAGCTGCATCTGCGAGACTAAAACAGTTAACTCCCATTGATGTGAGCAATTACAACCAGCAGAATCTATGTGAATAGAATTTAATTTTCACAACTTTAGTATTTGCTTTAAAAATTAGCAAAATCAAGTGACAAGAGTTAAATTTGATTGTGGAATATTCTAGAAATTTGAGTATATGAGTGTTAATATCAATTTTGGAATATTCTAGAAATTTGAAGGGAAATAAGTGTCGATGTAGATTCTAGAATATTTTAGAAATCTGAAAGATACGAGTATCAATGTTTTCGATACTTTTCAAATATTCCAAAATTTGCAATTAAATATAATTTTAACTGTTTGATTTAGTTTCACTCATATTTTTCCAATTTTTAAAATATTTTAAAATCTATAATCATATTATGCTCAAATACTTACAACAATATTGGGTAATTAGAGAAAGATTTCGGCGCATATCACATAGAATTTCATTTGTCGACGCGTTTCGAACCAACTAGTGTGGTTCAACTTGTCTTGACGATGAACCACACTAGTTGGTTCGAAACGCATCGACAAATGAAATTCTATGTGATATGCGCCTAAATCTTTCTCTAACTTGATATGGATCACAGAAGCCTAAACTCTAATATTGGATAATATCAGGTAATCCTTATGTCCATTTTTGATTCCCTGGATATTCAACAATATATCCTAATTGCCAAATATATTCAGAGAATCAGCAATGGCTACAAGTATTTCTGGCCTATGGTTACAACGTACTCTTTTTTTCTCCCCATCAGAACATTGCAACAATATGAGAAGAGGTGTATTTCAGAAAGGAATTTACAATATGCCAAGAGGTGTATTTGAGAAAGGAATTTTGATATGGTAACTTGGTGTGCTATCGTGCTTTCTTTGTAGAGTTGCAGATATTATCAAGGCAAGCAGATCTAATAAAAGTGTTCCGTGATTGATTTATGATAAGTAAGAGAACATACCAAGAAATTATGGCTAATTTGCAATGATGTGTATATTAGCAATAGTATGGAGAGAAGTTACATACACAGCATATTGCTGCTATGAACGGATAAGAACACTGTGGTAAGAATATATAAGAACCACTAAGCTTCAATTCTCCTTTTCAGCATCGTCTCTTTTCACTGCTCGCCTGATTTTTTTGATGTCCAACCACCACTGTTGGCGGGTATTTTTGATATAAGCCCCCGCAGCCTCATCGATATCCTCTAACAACGTCCACTGCTGCTCTTGGGTATGATCGACTAACAACCACTGCGGCATTCATCTTGTACTTAGCAAAGCCAATTCAAGAAGTCACACCGGTGGGTGGAATAGGGTTAATATTTATGCCAAGTGCATAAAACATTAAAAAAGAGATGGTGATTACAGATTTTCCATTTAGTTTTGGCAGCATGAGTTTTGCTAAAACTATAGGATCTTAATATATCGATTTGCAGGTAGTTGGATGTACTCTTGGTGTTATAATGGCAGCTACAAAGATTGATCCTGGGTCTCTCATAAATTAGAACTGACAGTTACCCATTCACCATATATATATATATATATATATATATATATATTCACAGGGTGGGTGGAATAGGGTTAATATTTATGCCAATTGGATAAAACATTAAAAGAGAGATGGTGCTCACAGATTTCCTACCTAGCTTCGGCGGCATGAGCTTTGCTAAAACTATAAGATCTTAGCATATCAACTTGCAGGTAGTTGGATGTACTCTTGGTGTTATAGTGGCAACTACAAGGATTGATCTATTAAAAGAGAGATGGTGCTCACAGATTTCCTACTTAGCTTCGGCGGCATGAGCTTTGCTAAAACTATAAGATCTTAGCATATCAACTTGCAGGTAGTTGGATGTACTCTTGGTGTTATAGTGGCAACTACAAGGATTGATCTTGGGTCTCTGACAGTTACCAATTTGCCATGTAATATATATATATATACATATATATCTTGGTCTCTCATAAATTAGGACTGACAGTTACCAATTCACCATATATATATATATATATATATATATTCACACCGGTGGGTGGAATAGGGTTAATATTTATGCCAATTGGATAAAACATTAAAAGAGAGATGGTGTTCACAGATTTCCTATCTAGCTTTGGCGGCATGAGCTTTGCTAAAACTATAAGATCTTAGCATATCGACTTGTACTCTTGGTGTTATAGTGATAATTACAAAAATTGATCTTGGATCTCTCATAAATTAAGACTGACAATTACTGTTTCACCATGTAATATGTATATAAAATACCATGTGACTTCATTATTAACCAAAAAAAAATATGCTAACCCCGAAATAACATGTATAAGAAGAACCAGTTACTCGTAGAAAAATTATCTGTTGTAATAAGAAGCAGGGTGAAGCTTCCACCAAGGGAACTGGAATCTTATGTTGAAGTTTAATTGTAGAGGAGCAGCTTAAGAGTTCTGGAACCTGTTTAGGCCTAAGGGTGTTAATACTCCAAAAATAAATAGACAATTAAGAGTGATTAAAAAAATAAATTGTTTGAGTCGTGATGGAGATATGACATGAGCAGATAAATATTAATAGATGTTTTATTAATATTCACACTCTATTTCAATAGCTATGGCAATCTCTCTAGAAAAACAATCGTATTTACTTTTCAAAATCCGGTGTATGTATGTACGTTTTGATCTAATTTCAAAAATAATTTGAAATGGAATGAATAAGAGCCAATTTAAACAATTAACTTCACTTTTATTAATTAGATTTCTTTAAAAATAACCTAACAATCGAGTTAAATACATATGATAATTATAATTATAATTATATATATATATATATATATATATATATAATATGAGCATATATATAATTGGAGTTGTTTTTAGTGTGATTTTTGGAGTTTGTGTGTTGAAATTTGGCAGAATAATTTGTAGTGAAATCTTGATTTATATTATTTAAACTAGTTTTTTTAACTGTATATATAGATTAATTTGGCAGTTTTTTAATTGTATATATATAGATTCAGCACCCTAAAAATTCTTTAAGGAAACTCTATTTTGCACGGGTTACCCATCAAACTTGTGATTTCAATAAATTCGTACCACTAGAAAAACTTCCAAAAAATCACACTAAAAACAACTCATATATAATTTAAGTTGAAACTTGCTATTTATTTAATTGTTAAAATAAATTAAAATATAAGAAAATTATTCTATAAAAACTTTAAATTATTATCCCCAAGAGAGCTCAATTGGTCAAATCAAATGCCTCACAAATGGGATCAAATGCCTCGCAAATGGGAGGTCACAGGGTCGAATCCCGAAAGCTCTTGGGATTAGGTCAGTAAATAGGCCGAGGAGTGTTGATGCCCTTCGAGTGGCGTCCACACAATGTTAAACAACCCTGGACTTAGCTCCTACCCACGTTAAACAACCCTAGACTTAGCTACTACCCACTGACCCAAATATCCATGAACCAGCAAGTAAAAAAATCTTTAAATTATTATAAATTATAACCCCAAAACTCTTAGAAAATACTCCATTACTCATTAAATCATAAATTATCATAAAATTTCTACAAAGCTCATTAAAAAAATATGAATAGAACCATTTATGACCTGACCGCCAATTTTTAATATATGTATTCTTCCCTGCATAATAATCATGTCAATATTCATGTATTATAGTTATATGCTGTTTTGAATTTTAATATATGTTAAAATAAATCTTAAAAAACTTGTATGTGCCTCCGTTGTAATCCACCTGGATTACATCTACATGCTCAGTTTTTGTGAAATTTTAACCTCACAGAATCACATTTGGAGAATTTTTTATTTGCGGAGAGGATAGCCAGAGTTAAAGTTATTAATTAATTAATTAATTAATGGTGTTTTCATAAATATACAATTATTGATTTCTGAGTAGAACTATTTTCTTGATTACATTTTATAGAATGTATTTATCGTTTTCGTGTAAAGTATGTATTTCAATATATTGCGGTCATTCTGGTTATTTTATTATTGTAAATTTGATTCAAAATATTAATAAAATCATAAATTTGTTTATTAACGTTTAAAAATCTTAATTAACATGTTTTTATGAAATTAATATTATTATTAGAATATAATTTGTATTTTTCTTTGTTAATATACATACCATATTATTCCATTAATAATTGAAGTTGCAAGGGTGGGAGCGACGGAGCGAGGGATCATTCGAGAATCCGGAAGGAGGAGGAGCCTGCGCGGAAAGGACTGAGGGATCTGGGGCTTTTGGCAGGAGCGGGAGGAGCGGAAGGAGCGACGGAGCTTGGACGCTGATTCGAGAATCCGGAGCGAAGGAGGAGGAGCCTGCGCGGTAAGGACTGAGGGATCTGGGGCTTTTGGCAGGAGCGGGAGGAGCGGACGGAGCGACGGAGCGAGGGATCATTCGAGAATCCGGAAGGAGGAGGAGCCTGCGCGGAAAGGACTGAGGGATCTGGGGCTTTTGGCAGGAGCGGGAGGAGCGGACGGAGCGACGGAGCTTGAACGCTGATTCGAGAATCCGGAAGGAGGAGGAGCCTGCGCAGACGCAGTGCGGGTAAAGGGAAGGTCGACAACGGAACTGACAGAATCGGAAGGAGCGACGGAGCTTGAACGCTAGATTTCGAAAAACTTCAGGATCCTTCTCATATACCTTGTAGATTTGGAGGGGAGGTTTTGTGCGGAGGAGAGAGGGAGCAGGAGCAGGAGCAGGAGCAGGAGTGAGAGGGAGCAGGAGCAGGAGCGGGAGATCCGGGAGGAGCAGGAGCAGGAGTGAGAGGGAGTAGGAGCATGAGCGGGAGATCCGGGAGGAGCAGGAGCAGGAGTGAGAGGGAGTAGGAGCATGAGCGGGAGATCCGGGAGGAGCAGGAGCAGGGGATCCGGCAGGAGCAGGTGAGCGAGCGGGAGGGTTTGAACGCAGGAGCGGGAGGGTTTGAACGCAGAAAAGGAGCAGGAGCGGGAGGTTTTGGGCGCAGGGATGAGCGCGAGCGGGAGGTTTTGTGCGCAGGAGAGAGGGAGCAGGAGCAGGAGCGGGCGAACCGGGAGGAGCAGGAACAGGGGATCCGGCAGGAGCAGGTGAGCGAAAGGGAACAGGAACAGGAGCGGCGAGCAGGAGCAGGTGCGGCAAGCAGGAGATCCGGGAGGAGCAGGAGCGGCGAATCTGCGGGGATTCTCCAAAGGCGAGCGGGGCGTGAGGAGCGGGCTCCCCTGAGTCGGGCGGCGAGAGGCTAGCAGAGGGGTTTCGTCCTGCAGGCTTCTTTTCTTCTTCTGGTCTCTTAGTCTTCTCTGAGCGGGGGCGAGGTGGCTTCCCATGCCGCCTCTGCCCCCGGTTCTCGCCTCTGCTCCGGTGGGTCTTCTCCTTCTCGGCGGCAGTTAGGGTTGTTCTGGCCGCGGAATATCCTTTGGAGCGTTGAGGGAACAATGGGCTTTGCTCTGTTTCGTGCCGCTTCTATGGATCTTTCCGTTGGTCTTTTCTGCAGGCAGATGCGGTTGATTGTGGCAGTGATCTTGTTTCTCGTCTGATTTCGAGTGGAGAGTTTGAGGGGGCGGGGAAGGAGTGGCTTCTTGTGCTGCTCTCTTCCTCATTTCGTGCCTCTCCTTTTGTATTGGGCGGTTAGATCTTGCGTTGTTTTCCGTTGCTTGTCTGCTTTGTGCTTTGGTGCCATTTTTGCACCTTATAGATGGGTTTGCCTTGTTTTCTTGGCATTATTGTCTTTCGGGGCTATATTTGGTGATCCGTTTATGCAGATTTGTATGTGGCTCTGTCCACGTTTTTGCATATACTTCTTGCATTTGCATTATGTAATCTCTTTTCTATATGAATATATTATGCTTTTTCTTCTGAAAAAAAATTATTCCAATAATAATCATATTCAAAAACACATTCATTATCATTATAAAAATGTTTTTAATTTCTCCATTAAAAAACATATTTTAATATAAAACAAGCTATATGGAATTTATATGTTTTCAAATTTTTTATTATTAATATTGAAATCCGAGAGAAAAGCTCCCTTAATTCTTCTTTTTTAATGGATTGATTAATATGAAATTTAACAATGCTAAGAGGTCGATGCAAACGGATTTATGTTTCGAGGTAGTTTTTATAAACAACAATGTGATTTCTATATTTTTAAATTATTTAAAAAAAAATAAATTTAATAATAAAATTGTATATATTTATTTTATATATATAGACAGACATTGCATTGTTTTTATGTGTAGGTGTATTTGATTGGTAATATTTTCATAAAAATAGTTTATAACTTCGAGTACCTAGGTGGTCATTTCTAATTTGATAAATGTCAGAGTACTTTGTTTTTACATTTGCAAAAGTAAAGCTTTGAAATGCATTCATTTTGATTTTTTCATGGTTTCCACCTTTTTTTTTTATACCTTTATTATTTTTAATTGAGAATTTGTAAAATTATATATATATATATATATATATATATATATATATATAATTTTAATTAAAAACCATATATTTTTATAAATAATTATGTATTCGTTATATATATTAAATTTTAATATTTCTTTAAGATAAATAAAGTTTATAGTTTTTAATCATTATAATAATGATTATTTAATTTGAAGGTCATCACGAAGTTAGGTATTAAATTAGTGTAGGGGACCCTTAGACCAACCTTATACTTATCTTAGGGTTTATATTTATTGTAGGGTTTATATACCTTGGGTTTATAATATTAATCTATTAGGATTAAAATTATTCCCTTGGTTTTATAATACTTTTAGTTTTTAGTATTAATTCCTTAGGTTTGTTATCCGTTTGGGTTTATAATATAAATCCCTTGGGTTTATAATATAAATCCCTTGGGTTTATAGTATAAATCCCTTAGGTTTATTAATCTAAGGGTTCATGTTCCTAGGGTATAATATTATTCGTAGGGTTTATAATATTAATCCTAGGGTTTAATATAATCCCTTGAGTTTATAATTATGCTCAATCATGGTTTGATGCCACATTGCGAAAAAGATCCTCTCAATATGAAAATCAACCATCGTTAACCATGGTCGATTAGGGGCAACCATGGTCCAATGTCGCATTAAGACAAAGATTGTCTCAATATGAAAATTAACCATAGACAACCATGGTCAACCATGGTTAGTCATGTTCAATCATTATTAGCCATGGTCAACCATGGTTAACAATGGTCCAATGTTGCATTGTGACAAATATTGTCTCAATACGAAAATCAATCATGGTCAACCATGGTGAACCATGGTTCAACGTCATATTGTGCCAAACATTGTATCAATATGTAAATCAACCATGGCCAACCATGTTTATTTTATTGTTTATAATACTTATGTTAGGGTTGAAATACCTTGGTTTATAATATTTATCTTAGGGTTTATCATAGGATTTTCTAAATATGAAAATCAATGATGGTCAACCATGGTCTAATGTTGGATTATGACAATGATTGTCTCAATATGAAAATCAATCGTGGTAAACCATGTTCAATCATGGTCAACCCTGGTCACATTGTGACAAAGGTTGTCTCTTAGTCTAACGTCAGGTTGTGACAACCATGGCCATCCATGGTCAATCATGTTCCAATGTTGCATTGTGACAAAGATTGTCTCAATATGAAAATCAACCATGGTCACATTGTGACAAAGGTTGTTTCTTGGTCCATCGTCACATTGTGACAACATGCCCATCCATGGTCAACCATGGTCCAACGTCACATCGTGACGAAGATTGTCTCAATATGAAAATAAGCCATGGTCAACCATTGTCCAACGTAGCATTGTGAGAAAGGTTGTCTCAATATGAAAATCAATCATGGTCAACCATAGTCCAACCTCACACTGTGACAAAGAATTTGTGAGTGTGAAAATCAACCATGCTCAACCATGTTTATTTTAGGGTTTATATTATTTATCTTAAGGTTTATATATCTTGGGTTTATAATATTTATCCCTTGGGTTTAATATTATTCCGTTGGGTTTTTAGTATTAATCCCTTGAGTTTATTATTCCCTTGGGTTTATAATATTTATCTAAGGGTTTATATACCTTGTGTTTATAATAGCTTAGGGTTTTAGAATTAATCCCTTGGGTTTATAATATTAATCCCTTGGGTTTATCAATCTAAGGGTTCATATTCTGAGGGCATAATATTATTCATAAGGTTTATAATATTAATCCTAGGGTTTAATATAAATACCTTGGGTTTATAATCATGGTCAACCATGCGCAACCATGGTCTAATGTCACATTGTGACAAATATTGTCTCAATATGAAAATAAACCATGTCCAAATGTCGCATTGTGACAAAGATGGTCTCAATATGAAAATCAACTATGGTAAAACATGGTCAACTAGTTTATTTTAGGGTTTATACTATTTATCTTAGGGTTTATAATATTAATCCCTTGGGTCCAACATCTGGCGTCACATTGTGACAAAGATTGTCTCATAATGAAAATCAACCATGGTAAACCATTGTCCAACATTGCATTGTGAGAAAGTTGTCAAAATATGAAAATCAATCATGGTCAACCATAGTTTAAAATTGCATTGCGAAAAATATTTTGTCAATATGAAAATCAATCATCGTCATCCATGGTCAACCATGTTTATTTTATGGTTTATAATATTCATCCTAGGGTTGATATACCTTGGGTTTGTAATATTTATCCCTTGGGTTTAATATTAATTTCTCTGGTTTATAATCTGTCTGGTTTTTAGTATTAATCCCTTGGGTTTATTATTCCCTTGGATTTATAATAATTATCTTTTATATACATTGGGTTTATAATATTAATCCCTTGGGTTTAACATGATTCCCTTGAGTTTATAATTCCTTGGGGTTTTATAATTAATCCTATAGACTTCTAATATTAATCCCTTTGGTTTATCAATCTAAGGTTTCAAATTCCTAGGGTATAATATTATTCATAAGGTTTATAATATTAATCCTAGGGTTTGATATAAATCCCTTGGGTTTATAATCATGGTCAACCATGCACAATCATGGTCGAATGTCACATTGTGGAAAATATTGTCGCAATATGAAAATCAACCATGGTCAAATGACACATTGTGACAAAGATTGTCTCAGTATAATCAGCCATGGTAAAACATGGTCAACCATGTTTATTTTAGCGTTTATAGTATTTATTTTAGGGTTTATATGCCTAGGGTTTATAATATTAATCCCTTGGGTTTATTATTTATTTCGGTTTATAATACTAATTTGTTGGGTTTATTAATCTAAGAATTCTTTTTCCTAGGGTGTAATATTATTCATAGGGTTTAATATATAAAACATTAGGCTTAATATGAATCTCTTAGGTTTATAATCATGCTCAACCATGTTCAAAGGTCACATTGTGACAAATATTTTCTCAATATGAAAAGAAACCATGGTCCAATGTCACTTTCTGATAAAGATTGTCTTGATATGAAAATGAACCATGGTCAACCACGATCAAGCATGTTTATTTTAGAGTTTATAATATTTATCTTAGGGTTTGTATACCTTGGGTTTATAATATTAATCCCTTGGCTTTAAAATATTAATCCTAGGGTTTAATATAAATCCCTTGTGTTTACAATCATGGTCTAGTGTCATATTGTTCCAAACATTATCTCAATATGAAAATCAATCATGGTGAGCCATGGTCGACCATGTTTATTTTAGGGTTTATAATATTTATCTTAGGGTTTTTATACCTTGGGTTTATAATATTTATCCTTTGGGTTTAATGATATTCCCTTGAGTTTATAAGCCCTTTGGTTTTTAGTATTAATCCCTCTGGTTTATTAATATAAGGGTTCATATTCCTAAGGTATAATATTATTCATAAGGTTTATAATATTAATATTTGGGTTTAATAAAAATCCATTAGGTTCATAATCATGGTCAACCATAGTCCAACATCACATTATGACAAATATTCTCTCAATATGAAAACCAAGCAATATTGCATTGTGACAAGGATTGTCTCAATATGATCAACCATGGTCAACTATGTTCCAACGTTGCATTGTGTCAAATAATGTCTCAATACATAAATCAACGATGGTCAATAACCATGGTCACATTGTGACAAAAATCGTCTCTTGGTCTAATGCCACATTGTGACAACCATGGTCATCCATGGTCAACCATGGTCCTATGTTACATTGTGAAAAATATTGTCTCAATATGAAAATCAACCATGGTCAACCATGGCCAACCATTGTCCAACGTCAGATTGTGCTAAAGGTTGTCTCAATATGAAAATCTATCATGGTCAACCATAGTCCAATGTCGAATTGTGTTAAAGATTGTGTCAATATGAAAATCAATTGTGGTCAACCATGGTCAACTATGTTTATTTTATGGTTTATAACATTTTAGTATTAACCCGTAAGGTTTATTATTCCCTTGGGTTTATAATATCAATCGTGGTCAACCATGCTTTATAAATTTAATTATGGTCAACCATGGTCCAATGCCACATTGTGACAAATATTTTGTCGATTTGAAAATCAATCATGGTTAAGTATGGTCAAACATGATCCAACATCACATTGTGACAAGGATTGTCTCAATATGAAAATCAACCATGGTTAATAATGTTTATTTTAGTGTTTATAATATTTATATTAGGGTTTATATACCTTGGGTTCATAATATTAATCTCTTGGGTTTAATATTATTCAACCATGGTCAACCATGGTTAACCATTGATGAGCCCAATAAATGGGTAATTATACGGGCTCATTTTGTCTCCTAACATAGTTAAATCAACCATTCTCTTAGCTTATTACATATTTTTTAATTATATTTATGCTTATGGAGTGAGTTGGGTTAGTTATGATGCCATGAGATCTAATATGTGTTTAATGTAGATTTTTGTTGAATTTTGAAGAAAAAGTCGAAGATTCAATGGACAATTGGCAGCAATAATTTGAAGTGGAAAAAGGAGAGGATTTATAGGAGGGAATCCCCCTCATTTAATATTCCCCACTTCAAATTCTCCTTCCTGTAGCTCAAAGCACAAACAACCAAATCAATGCACTAGGAGGCAACCGAGCAAGTGGAAGATAACTTATGTTTGTCTCGAGTTTTGGGAGCCAAGTCTCCCTGATTTTAAGGAAGTTGTTGGGAGTTTCAATTGTATAAGTAGAGAGGCCTAGGGCCTCACCAGGGTTGAATTTTTGTTTCAGTTTTGCTCTGCTCAACTTCGAGCTTACTTTTGGTGACAGTTTCATGTACTCCTATCACTATTTTGATAATAAATACGAGATTCCTCCACTGAGTTACCTCAGACGGCTAAATCTCTTGGGTTAGGGCCCAATCTAAGCAGCCAAGCTCCTCTTGTTTGTATGTATATGCTTTATTTCAGTTTATGGATTAGTTGCTGTTAGATGAATTTCTTTCTTGGTTAAGAATAGGTTTCTTTTGGTGATTTAGAAGGTTGTTTCCATTTGTGTTTTCTATAGCAGGGTAAACAGTGATAGAAAGAAGATACAAAAGGCCAGCAACAGTGCCTTAGCCTCCTTTCCTCACTTTGGGACCATGAACTGAGGCCAAGACCCTCTTGCTACCACAAAAACACATATTTTCCTTCTCCATAGGATTTCTAGTGTTGCAGTTTGTTAGAAGGTTAATTCTTTGCTTTAGATCTCTTTCACCATGCTCATTTCTGTCTTTAAAATAAGTCTTCTTCCATGCTTTCTCTCATTATAGCATTTTTCAGCATTTCTTTCCATATCTCATAATTTAGATTAGCTTGATGCAAAATTATGTTTTTTTGATGTACTTAATTTCCTTGCTTTCTTGATCTCATTGTTTGACTGTCACTTCTTTTGCAACATATTTCTTCTCACAACAGGTCAACCTATCAGCCATCACATTCTCTCCCTGATCTATGTCCCTCCGGTCGCCCAAAGTTCACCTCAAATCTGCCTTAGTTTTATGTGTTTTTCCATAGGATTTCTTCCTCTCGCTTGACCATCTTTCCCTCTCCTAGTGATCCTTGGTTAACCCTAGGTGCCCTAACACATCATCCCAGCCTTCATATACCCTTTCCACCTACTCTTACACCTTTAAAACCTTCAAAACTACTCTCGGCATCCTTCTGTAGACCTCTTGTAGATCCCCTATGTCCTCGTGTAGATTTTCTTGTAGGCTTCCTTTTGAAGGCCGATTGCTGGAAAAGCCTCCAAAAGGCCACTTGAGACCTCCTAGGACCTATCCACACCATATTACAACCTCTCAAGTCCTAAAACTGCCCTCCATTGCCATCTATTCGCTACCACATTCACAAACAAATAAATTACATGCATGACAAATTCACATAAAATTAAATAAAAGTCCAAAAAGATCTTTTTTCCTCATTTCCTTCTAGAAATAGCTTGAGTAGATGTTGTTTACTTCCTCAAGTAGGTAATGGCATTCATTTCATGGTTTTCATATTTCTTTCTGCAAAAGTAGGATTAGTTGGTTAAGTAGGGTTTGCTAGGTTTAATTTACATTTCAGTCTTTTTCCTTTCTGCAAGTAGAGTAGCCTCTGTAGAGTAAGCTTTCCTTTCTTTCATCACATATAGAGCTTCTTCTGAAATCCATAGAAGTTGGCTTGAGCTCCTAGTGATCTTGCGCCAGCTGGCCAAGTGACAACCCGCAGTAAGAACTAGTACTTGTGCATATAGCACCGTTGCTTCCAAGTTTGTTACGAACTACCGGGTTGATAAAATTAAAGTAGGTAGCCGAGGAGTTGCAGCATTATTGCTGCAATACTGGTGCTCACCACTTTTTTGCGTCGTTGCCGCGGAAGTGTCAGAGTATTTTGTGATTACTGCTTTCTTCTATTTTCTATTGCAACATTCTGCTAAGTAGTTTATTTTAGCAAAAGTAGAATAGTTGTTTCTTTCAGTTTCTGCATTTCCTTGCTTTCCTTTTCAATTTTTCACATTTCATTTAAGCAAAAGTAGAATAGTTGTTTCTTTTAGTTTCTGCATTTCCTTTCTTTCCTTTTCAATTTAGAAAATTTCATTTCAGCAAAGTTCATTTTAGTTAGTTGTAATTTGTATTGTTCAATCCATTTCAATTTTGCAGGTACAATCAGTGAAAAAAAAACCAACCAAAAATATTTCCTTTGATGCCTCATAGGAATAGAGATAATTTAGGAAAATTCTTGACCAACACCCCCACTACATCACACAACCAACCTTCTCTCTTCTTCAGTGGCAGTGATCAAGAAGAACCTTTAGGTGAACAACTAGAGATATATGAAGAACCTATAGGGGAAGAAGAAGAAGAAAATATCCCTCCTGAGCCAATGGCTGAAAACAGAAATGCTAGGGGAAATGGAGAAAGAATAGAGGGT
This sequence comes from Pinus tabuliformis, assembly GCA_031772625.1. Classification (NCBI taxonomy): domain Eukaryota; kingdom Viridiplantae; phylum Streptophyta; class Pinopsida; order Pinales; family Pinaceae; genus Pinus; species Pinus tabuliformis. The sequence continues at coordinate 483,897,033 of CM062818.1, read as the reverse complement.
ACCTTTCCCATCTGGGAGACCAACGGGGACACCAAAATGAAGAATATAAGTCCTTCAGCCCTACCTCGCTTCCATGTTTTGACTACAGAAGATCCTGACACCTTCTTGTTTGAGTTTGTTGTCATCTGTCGAACTTATGACTATGGAGAAGATGAGAAAAAGTTGAAACCTTTCCCTTCTACTCTCAAGGATGCAACATTGTGCTGGTTCATGGGGTTACCTGGCAATAACATCACAAATTAGGCTTAGATGTAGTAGGCCTTTAATAAAAAATATTGAGACTACTGTAGGTCAAAAGATACCAAGGAAGAAATCTTCTGAATGACCATGGGAAGTGATGAATCCTTGGAAGATTATGAAGAGAGGTTCCAGCTCAGGTACAAAAGAGCCAGGTGCACACTTGACCTTGAATCTCTGAAGTTGGTTCTGCTTAGGGGAATCCCAGAAGACCTTCTAGACACCCTCCATCTACTAGTCGGGGGAAACATCTACCAACTATCTTATGAGGACATAAAGACTGTCTTTAGAAACCATTTTAGAGCAACCTGAAAGAGAGGTAGGGGGAGTAAACCCATAGCCAGTACCTCCTCTTCCAATTCATCCATCAAAGGTGAACTCAGAAACATGCTGGAAGACTTCAAAAGTGAGATGTTGTAGACTCTTGCCATGCAAATGGATACCTTGCATATCAAAAGGAAACAAGAGGAAGCAGAGAGGGCTTTGGCCATATTTTGTCCTAGATGCACCAGGAGGCATCCTAGGAACAAATGTCCATTGAACTCTATAGAGGTTTGTTTAGTTTGTGAAGAAGATCATTCTACAGATAAGTGCCCTTCCTTGCTCGGACTTAAAGCTGTATACCAGGGGGGCGAAGGAGCCACTGAACCACTCTATTTCATGAACCAAAGGAGACCGCATGGACCTAGACCATACCAGCAGGGGATGCAAGGGACATCTCAGGCATACTACAACCCCAACCAAGTCACTTCCATACCTTCTTGGGGACCCCCTGCTCATCCTTCCTGGTCCACGCCTCCTCCTTGGTCCTTTCCATCTCAATATCATGCCCAACCAGCTGCTCATTCATTTCAATCCTATGCTCAGCCACAACCTCAGTGGAATTCATCTCATTAGGGGTAGAGGCCCCAATACAACTCTCCTCCCGCTCTTTTTTCTCCACCACCTGCTCAACCACAACCATTTCCTCTTTCTCCACCAAGGAAACCCCAAATGCCTGCCTAGATGAACCCAAACCTGAACAATAGATAGGCTCAGCAAGTATATAGTGGGGAACCATCATGCCAAATGTATGCTATGGAGATTCAAGAGATTAACCTGCGATCTGGGAAGGTTTCTCCTAGATAGCCAACCTCCACCTAAGGAGGTTGAGGAAGATTAAGAGGAAGGTGAACCTAAAGCAAGTCCACCCCTTCCTGAGAGACTATCCGGGACAACACAGCCTACCCCAGAAGAAACTGAACTTCTGGGAGAATTGAAACAATTATGTGTGAAGATTCCACTTCTCCAAGCCATAAAAGATGTGCCTATATACAATAGGTTTATCAAAGAGAAGTGCTTTAGGCATCCAGGAAGGTGCAAGAGAGATGCCCCAACCATCAATGTCATAGGACAATTTTCTGACCTGATGTTGGGACAGGTAATTTGTCCAAAATATTTGGACCCTGGAAGCCCAGTAGTTGATGTACACATCAATGGCATCCTGATCCCACATACCTTTATTGATCTAGGAGCTACCAATAAGGTGATGACAAAGGACACAATGCTCAAACTTAACCTCCAGGGATCCTTGAGGAAGACCACAACAGTACTACAGCTAGCAGACTACTCCACCATGGCTCCTGAAGGGATTGTGGAAGATGTGATGGTCTCCATTAATTCTTGGGAGTACCCTACTGATTTCTTAGTTCTCCAGCTGAAGGCAAAGCTCACTAGGTATCCTCTCATCCTGGGAAGACCCTGGTTGGCTGCTGCTGATGCGTACATCAGCTGTCGAGCTGGGAACATGACCATCAAGAACAGACATATGTCCAAACAATTAATCCTATACCCTCCTACGCAACCCTTGCTATAACATGATCTACCTCTCTGGTTGGAGGAGGAGGATTAGGATGAAGTCTATTCTACACCACTTTGTGCATTAGAAACCGCCATGGGGGGGGCGGGGGGGGGGGAGAACCGCAAGATGAGGATGATATCATTGAAAATGTAATTCAGAATCCACCCTGTAGTATCTTACCATTAGAGGACATAGTGGAAGAAACCCAAAACAACCCTTTAACTAATCTCTGTGTGGCTGACCCGACCTCTCTCTGTGTTAAGAATATAGAGTTCATCCTAAGAAGAACCTTGAAAATCAATCCATCCCTATCCACTTCTCAGGAGAAGGAGTTGTGCAGCTTATTGAGAAAACATTTAGATGCCTTCGCCTGGAGTTATAAGGAGATGAAGGGGGTGCACCCTTCAGTATGTACTCATCATATATACATTAAGGAAGATTGCAAACCAGTTTGTCAACCTCAAAGGAGGATGAATCTAGCACTTAAAGACATTGTTAAGGAAGAGTTGCAGAGCTTACTTGATGCAAGATTCATTTACCCCATCTCTGACAGTGAATGGGTCTCTCCTTTGGTGCTAGTGCCAAAGAAAAATGGTAAGTGGAGAATCTGTGTCGACTATCGGGAATTGAACAAAGCCACTAAAAAGGACCATTTTCCTTGCCTTTCATAGATCAAGTGTTAGATGGTCTGGTGGGGAAATTTTTTTCCTCCCTAGATGGGTTTATCAGGTACAATAAGATTCAAATCAACCTAGAAGACCAAGATAAGACCGCTTTCACTTGTCCTTGGGGTACCTTTGCATACCGAGTCCTTCCTTTTGGTTTGTGTAATGCTCCAGCCACTTTCCAGAGAGCGGTATTGAGTATATTTTCTGAATTGGTTCATGATGCAATGGAAAGATATATGGATGATTTTACTCCTTATGGTTCTGACTTTTAGGAAGCTTTATCTAACCTGGAAAAAGTTTTAGACAAGTGTATTGAGATGAACCTATCTCTCAGTCCGGAAAAATGTGAATTTTTGATGACTGAAGGGACTGTGCTAGGTCATGCAATATCTCAACAAGGATTGCAGGTGGACCCCAACAAAATTGCCATCATCCAAAGGGTCCCACCTCCTCAAAATGTGAGAGATGTTAGAAGTTTCCTAGGCTTAGCTAGGTATTACTGAAGATTCATTAAAGATTTCAGTAAGCTAGCCTCTCCGTTGTTTGGTCTTCTAGGCAAAGATGTCGAATTTGTATGGTTGGAAAACTGTCAAGAAGCCTTAGATACCTTGAAGAGTAAACTTGTGATTGCCCCAATTTTGAGAGGCCCAAATTGGGCCCTACCTTTCCACATTCACATAGATGCCTCAAGAAAAGCAATAAGAGTAGCCTTAGGACAAATTGATGAAAAGTTACCTTATGTCATATACTTTATAAGAAAAAAATTGTCAAAGGTAGAGTTAAACTACACAATGACTGAGAAGGAACTCCTAGTTGTTGTGCATTCTTTAAACAAATTCAGACATTATATCATAGGCTACCAGACCTTCGTGCACACTGATCATGCTGCAATTAGATATTTAATGAACAAACTGGATGTAAATTCTTGCATTATTAGGTGGTTGCTTTTACTGCAGCAGTTTGATTTGACCATTATTGATAAGCATGGTAAAGAAAATGTTGTTGCTGACTTTTTGTCCACAGTAAATTTTCCTACAGGTGAAGAAGGAATGGTGGATGATCAAATGCCAGGTGAACACTTTTTTGCTATCTCAATATTCTCTCCATGGTTTGCTGATATAGCAAACTACTTGGTTTCAACACAGTTCCCACCACACCTGTCCTCAAAGGAGAAGAGAAAGATAGTAAGGAAAAGCGCCCCTTTCTTTTGGATTGGGGGAAATCTCTTAAAACTTGGCCTAGATCAGATCTTGAGAAGATGTGTCAGGGAGGAGGAAGTTTTTGACATCCTCTTGAACTATCATGATGGGCCTTGTGGAGGTCATTTTGCAGCAAAGAGAATTGCCTTCAAAATCTTGCAAGCAGACTACTATTAGCCCACTCTTCATCAAGATGTGAGGAGATACACCAGCCAATATGATCGGTGTCAAAGGATGGGGAAACCTACTCCAAAGGATGAGATGCTCATGCAACCTCAAGTGACCTTTGAGCCATTTGAGAAGTGGGGCATGGAATTTGTGGGTTCTATCAACCCTCCTTCAAAATAGAAGCAATACATCATTGTGTGCACCAATTACCTGACAAAGTGGGAAGAAACAAAAGCAATCAACGCAGCAACAGAGGAAAAAGTAGTTGAGTTTTTAAGAGAAAACATATTCTATAAGTTCGAGTATCTAAGAGAATTGGTCACAAATCAAGGCAGTCAATTCACTTCCAATTTGATTGAAGACCTGCTCACACATCATAAAATCAAGCACATGACTTCCACCCCTTACCATCCACAAGCCAATGGGTAGGTGGAAGTCACTAACAGAGCTTTGGAAGGAATTCTGACCAAGGTAGTGAGCATCAGTAGAAAAGATTGGGCGAACAGATTAGTTGAGGCCACCTGGGCCTACAACACAACATGGAAGACCACCACAGGGTTCACACCCTATGAACTGGTCTATGGGAAGAAAGCTTTGATATTAATAGAATTTGTATTCAATACATTAAGTATGGTAGCTCAGCTGGACCTAGACCTCAGCCATGCACAGAAGGAAAGACTACTTTATCTCAATGGATTGGATGAACAAAGATTGCAAGCCCTTCTCCACACAGAGGTATTTCAGCTTCAGAGGAAGATATGGCATGAAAAAAATATCAAGGAGAAGTAATTCCAAGATGCATATTGGGCAATGATCTATGATTCAAGGTATAAAGGCTTCAAAGGAAAGTTGAGGACAAGATGGCTAGGACCCTACACTGTGGAAAAATGCAATGAAAATGGTTCAATTTTGATTAGAACCATTGATGAGGAAGCCATCCCCATGCTTGTTAATGGACATAGGTTGAAAATTTACAAGAAGCCCCTCTCCAAGCGAGAGTTCATTGAAAATATGAATAAGACAGTGATGGTAGTGGAGCATGTCTTAGCCTCCACTTCATCCACTCACTGAAGAAACAGAAAAGAGAAATAAAAAATAAGGACTCAAGTGAAAACCTCCATGAGGCGCTTGAGTCCCATCATTGAGTTGAAAACCTCTTCTGAGTCGGCTCAGTGATGCCAAAAAAAAGAAGAAAAAGAGAATAAGATCCATTGGTGAAAAACTCCCTTGGAGGCACCCAGGGTAGGAAATTGGGGTGAAAACCTCCTTGAGGCGCCCTAGTTGTTTTCAAAAAAAAAAGAAAAAGAAAATTGAATTTTAATGTGTATTGCAGGTTGCAAGAGGACCACAGGAAGAAAGAGAAGATGCCAAAGAGCCTATTTTACCTCCTCCACACTCTTCTCCATGATTTCTAACCTTTCTTCTACCCCACTTTGTTTTTTTCTGGAAACTGTGTGTTCTACAGGAGGCCCTGTGTTTTCTACAAGAGGCTCCTGTACGAATCACAGAGTGCCAGAAATGGTTCCAAAAAGTAGTTTGAGGGGCTGGGAAGATTTATGAAGAACAAGTAAACCCTCTTACACCTATCAACCCTCATTTCCATCCTTTCCACACCTGCATCACATCATCATCGTCATTTTTCCCTTCCTGTCATAGAAAAACACAGAAAACCAGTTAAAAAAAAACAAAAAACAAAAAATAAAGGAAGCATCACCTCAAATCTCACCTGCAGCGTACCTAGTACCTCTCCATCTCCATCAACATCTCTGGCCTCATCCTCAGCTTTCAGTATAGAAATAAGCTGAAATTTTAAAGGGAGAAGTAGCTACAGGAGCTCCTATAGGAATTCCTGTAGCAGCTGATCCCATTAAAATCAAGCCATATCAGCAAAAGAAGTGAAATCATGGGTTTGAAGGAGAAATCTGAAGCTTAGATCTAGCTAGAGGATACCAGCACAAGAAAAAAAACCACACATCAGAAAGCAGAGAGCATGCAACAAAGTAAATACAAGCATGCAAAAATAAAAGGAGCCAAAATACCTCACAGCACATACATTCGACTCACAAGTAAGTGACTAACCCGCTCCTCTGTTGCATTTGTGTAATTGAAAGATATGCATAAGTGAATGAGATGGCTGGGGTTGAATGAGAAAAGGTGTCTAGTTAACTTGGTCACCTTCATCCAGTTGACTGCACTCATCCGAAGATGTCACCACACATGCACGTAATCAACTCGGAGAAAGATCCCAAGGATAGGTAGTGGAGGGTTTGCAAACTCCGATACAATGATGAGAGGTGATTACAGGAAGAAACCATGATGACAAGGCAGGTGGGGACCAACGGTCCAAATATGGCCAACGTAGCTTTTTTCCAGTTCCCCCCATCATCAGAAATATCTAAAAGAAGTAATAAGTACTCTCCTTGAAGCACTCTCACCACCTTTTCTTTCATTCTATCCTCGTCCACTTAGTTGCAACAAGCTCCTTGTCACCCCACAGCCTTGAAACCATCGTTCTCCATTGCTTCCATCCATCCTCCTGCTATTGGTGTTCTATAGGAGAACTTACATGTTCTACAGGAGCACCTACAGGTAGTTCTACAGGAGGGGCAGTGAGCTGTTTTTAAGAAGAAAACTCAGCTTTTTTGCTCGATTTCTGGCTTGAGGAGGTAGGTTCCATGCATACCCACCTTGATTACCAATATGTGCAATGAATGATATCATTTTAAGGAGGAATTGAGTCCATAGAAGAAGAGGAATTACATAAAACATTTCTGCCTGTTTTCTTAAAAATAAAACACAGTTTTTCTCTGTTTTCCTGTTTTCTTCAAAATTCTTGTTTCCATCTCTACATTTGCTGTTCAAAATGGGTATAAGCACAATGGCATGAGGATTCATGAGGAAGGAGCCCACTAATTCAACCAAGCTCCATGAACATCCCCAAGTAGTAGCCATATTCACCAGGGCAAATTGGATGACATTTTTTGAGAAATTCTGAGGGTTTGATGAGGAAGTTGCTCAGGAATTTGCCATTTCTTTAGTCCCTCACTCAAGAACCTAAGCCACTGCCACTCTTAGGGTCTTTCCATGGAAATCACCCGAAAATGTATCAGTAGGGTTACTACCCTTCCTCTTGGATTGCCTTGGAGCAAAGATGAAAAACCAATTGGACAGGCTGCCAAGAAAAGTTTCTTCCCAAACAATGAACATCCTGTAGAAGATAAAAATGGCATTAGAAGGACAAGAATACCCTACCCTTGGGATTCGGTTAGTTACCAAATCATCAAATATATTTCCTGTGAAGGGAAGTATAGCATAGTCTATGGCTACCATTTTAGAATCTTTCATGAGTTGAGATATGGCATGGACATTCCAACACACTAGAAACTCATGATCCCTTATTTCCTCCTGCATTCCCTCATAACTCCAGCATTAAGTCCAATGTAGGGAGTCCAAATCAGCTGGCTCACCATGGGTTAATTAAAATTTTAGTGGAAGAAGCCCTCCATACATTCACAATCTCCATAACATAGGAAACTTTCTGAAACATGACAACAGAAGATGACATAAAGGCCCCACCTATGATATTAGTCCTTCTGATAGTGAGGAGGAAGAGCAGCAAGGGGGAGAAGGAGAAGAAACCGAGGAACAAGAAGGGAAGAAGGAAGAAACCAAAACAGAGCAGGAAGAAACAAGACAAATAGAGACAGAGAAAAAGACAAAAGGAGGAGAAAAAGGGGCAGAAAAGATAGAAGTTTCTCCTGAGACCCTAGAAAGAGAGGCAACAACTGTTCTCACTGCCCTCAACACCCCAGTTAAAACAAAACAAAAGAGGAAGAGACATACCTCAATGTATTTCAGGGCTAGGAAGAGCACAAGGATCAAAACAGGGAAACCCCAACCTTCTTCTAAAGTGCCTATTGTTATTGAAGATTCACCCTCTGCCTAAGGAAAGGAATCCCATTCCAAGGAACCTATCACTTATGAAAGGGGGACTCCTAGATCTCCCACATGGAAGGAAAAAGTAGAACTACAGGACTCAAAAACAGTTCTACAGGAGGCACAGACTGTTCTACAAGAGACGTTGTCAAGACTAAAGGAGAACGAAAAACTTGAAAAAACGATAGAAGGACAACCACATGGGAAGGAGGAAGCAACAGAGGCACAAGAACTTTACCCCCAACCTAGTCTGGTCTCTTACTACAATCTTCTTGAGGGGGAAAGGATCATTCCACAAAAATTTGCAATCCCACTATTCCTTGAGTTGGAGAAAGCAAGAATAAGGACCCATAGGTGGATGAAAATAGCCAAATCCAAGGGAGTTGAGGATATTAGCCATATGGAGAATCAACTAAGAGAAATGGGCAGAGAATTAAGTGTTTTTAGACATAGAGAAGCAATCACAAGAACTCACCTTGAAACAAAAAATGAATTGCTAAGAAGACAAGTGCAAGAAAAAGAGACACAATTGGCATGCATGGCTAGTTGGTCCATAGAGGCACTACAATGTAGAACACCAACAAAATCCTATGGATTATACCTCAAGGACCAATGTATACAGTTTTAGATAAAGACTTTGGCATAGAGAGGCACAATACCTTTTCAAGATTATAGACAATTTATGGACCTATATGACCAAAGCTCATCAGAAGACAAGGCGAAAATAGCAGAATTCTATTTGCATAACATGGCCCTCACAGACATGAATGTGTGGGACCCCAATGCTAGGCTAGGGGACTTGCAACTAATTGCCATGGCCTCATGGATGAATCATAAAGAGTTAAGGGCGACAGAAATAAGAAAGTTGATGATAAATGAGTAGAATGAGCCCTTAATGATTAGAGCTAAGCCATCAGATCCCATGGCACTCATCAACACACATAACCTACTTGCAAATAATCTCCAAATTGCCCCTAAATATATCAATGATCAGGCTCAAGCCATTGCATATTTTGAGGATATGGAAAGGTTACTTGGGGATGACTGTATTCATGCTCATATGAGGAGGTGGAACACTTTACCACACAGTGTGTAGATCAGGGAGTATCACTCCCCAACAAGGATGAAAGAGGCATTAAGGAGAGTGCCATTATACAAGCGCTCCATGCAGAGTTTGAAGGTCAATTGGATTGGCTTCAAATTGAAACAATGTAAACTTTGAAATGGGAACTATAAACTCAAAATGAGAACTCTGGCCAAAAACACCAAAAAAACATCAAAAACAATGCTAAAAACGAAAAGTGTTTATGCTGGAACAATGATTTTCTTTTAGGGACGATTTTGAACATGTTTTAAAAATGACAATGAAAACGAAATTTTTGTGCAAAATACAACTTGAAAATGAAAAAGTGATTATACTGGAACGATGATTTTTTTTTAGGATCAATCTTCAAAATAAAAAAAAAATGCTAGTAAAATGATCCAACAACATAAAAATGACTCTAACTTCTCATTTAACACCATATGGAAATCAAAAATTTTATTTCAAGATACGATGCATATATCAGTTAGATAAATTGTCTTAAACAATTATTCAAAATCACTCATATTTTCTTGCACACCATCAGAATTCACATCTTCAGATGAGTGATTGGATGTTGACGAAGATGTTCCATATTCTTCTCTTTCATCAACTAGTGCCCCATATGAGTCCACATGCATGCCCATCATTTCAGGTTTCAAAATTCTTCTAGATCTATCACTGGTTTCACCAGACTCCCATCTCAACATTATTCCTTCTAGTAACAACCTTTTTAGAATCCCTATCATCTTGAAGTGAAGATTTCCTCTCTTTGTTAAATTGAAGTCATAAACAACTATGTCAACATCCTCCAATTTTAATATGTATGTGCGGCGACAATTTATATTCATACCCTTTCTTTTTCTCTTTCTGCCATTTTTTTTGTCAACTACCATCTCTGGCTTATACACACCATTGAATGGGCATGTATTTGTGGCATACCAATGTACATAAACACTTGTAACATCCTCATTTTCTGTAAAGACCTTTATAACTTTAGCAACCCAGAATGTATAGCCATTGGGATCTCCATCTGCTAGCACTGCGATCATACAACCCTCCTTAATATCCTGTATTGAACCCCTGTAAAGGTCTTCCATGGCTTCACGTTGTGCACGAGATCTTCTGGAACCAATATATATCACTCTTCCTCTGCCTATGAAAAATTAATATTACCTTGAGATTGTTGCTGTTCAACAATGTTTATTTCCTCATGTGCATTCGACACATTTTGTGGCCAAATAAATGGATTTTTCAAAGGTATATCTTCATTTGTTGTTGTTGAAATGATATCACTTTGATTATTGAAAAATGACTCCCACCAAACTGAATCAGCAATGTCAAAGTACTCATATGTATATCTAATACATTTTTTCATTTCTTCTAGGCAATCAGAATAATTTATATCTCTATTTTGTCTGCATGCATTATGAACTTCACCAACTGATTGTAATAACAATATTTTTGATGCAAATATTGGATGATCTGGAATGAACTTCAAAAATTGCAAACCTGATGACAGTGCCCATTCTGCAGTAGATGAATACTTCTTGCCCCATATTAGTGTTTTCCCATCAATTTTTTTGATACGAAATTGATGTTGGAAGCTAATGTCATTAAGTTGTTCAATGCATTTCCCCTCACCATATGATCCCATAATAAACCTTTGCATGTCAATAGTTTCTTCCAGCACATCAAAAGTAGGCTCTAGCATGTATGATTTCTTAATACATTCAATTAATGATGGCAAGCTCCCAACTTCCTTCCTCCTCAATGTGACTGAAAAACGACTGAACATTTGATCAATATAGTCATGAGTGTGCCCAACAAGAAGGAAACCAACCTTTACCTTCTAAAAAATTATCAATTCAACAAACATGTTTAGATATCCAAAAACAACTTGATTTTTGTTTTCACGACAAGTGTTGTCCAATTGTCGATACAAAACTTCAGAAATATTACCAAACCAATGAGAAAGCACATCATGAATTATGGTTATGGTCAGATTTGCATCATTATGAATATTTGGAGTTGTGAAGTACACTTTTGGAAACATTTTCCCATTGAAGACCATACAATCGACCAAGTGATACTGAATAAAATTTTTCTCCTGCAAATTTTTGGGTGTGCGAACAAAATGTGGTAAAAATATTTTCTTCAGGTCCATACCATCAATTATCAAACCCAAATATTTATTCGCATTATCATAACACTTCTTTCGATGCTTGTACAACATTTTCCTTTCATTTGTTTGTTGTTCGCGATGCTCCTGAAGTTCTTTGACAATTGAATCTACACAACATAAAAGAAAGCCATTAAGAAATATGTTTTCATACTTGATGAATATACAATTTTAAAAGTTAAAGTTATGAATACTTACCTCTTTTTGACCCTTCACATTTGTCCCTTTTTGATTTAAGAGAAGCACATGTACTGCAAATCCCCATCCTTGTCTTCTTAGGAATACGGACATTGTTGAATTATTTCTTCCATACCTTCACAAAATATTGATATGTAATAAACCAACCATGTCCCTTAGCACCTTCTGCATATTCTTTGTATAAGTTGTAGATTTCTTGTCTTGAAAAATTAGCTGGAATATGTATTATCTCTCTATTTGGCATACACTCTCCATGCTTTGAAAATAAATCTTTCATCCATGACATTGCAGTATTTGATAATGGCCCAAACTATCTTTTATGATGTACTTTAGAATAAAATGTGGGATCCTTTTCCAAAATTTTTTGAATTCTCAAGAGATGAAAATTCCCGATCGAATGAAACATTTTGAAAGCTTTTCTACAGATAAATATAGTCTTAATATGATAATCATAACCTGCCAATGTAGATTGCATGCACCCAAATAAATATGAATTTTGTATGCTTTTATTCATTGACAAATATCTCTTCTTGCTCTCTAATGCAAATTTGAAATCCATATGTTTCAAGCAATCTTTTTGGCAACATTCACTTGAAATTAGTGCACTGATAGAACTTATTCTCGTAAGATATTCTGCTCTACCCCTTGTATAACTAGAACATCTTGCATTGATACGAAAAGGTTTGCTCCTACTCCTCGATACAATATTTCTTGGCAACATCTCCATCATTGGATCATCATTTGTATAAGGATTTTGATCATCATTAAGAGGAATGTTATCCACACTATGATCAGCTGTGCTTTTCAAATATTGACTTGGAGGATATTCTTCATCTTCCCCTTCTTTAGTGCTACTGTCATAGTCCTTAGAATTCGGACTCAATGGAAAATTTGACTTGATGTTTATTGGATATGCTTCCTCATGTGCATTTTCAGTGCTGCTCTCATAGTCCATAGAATTAGGACTAAGTGCATCATCCTGTCCTTCATCACTGCTACCTTTATACTCATTAGAATTAGGACTAAGTGCATCATCTTGTCCCTCATCATTGCTGCTCTCATAGTCCTTAGAATTAGGACTAAGAGGACATTGTGACACTCCATTCTTTTGAAATTCATCATCATGCTCTTTATCACTGTTGCTCTCATAATCCTTAGAATTAGGACTAAGTGGACACCGTGACACTCCATTCTTTTGAAATTCATCATCCCACTCTTCATCACTGCTGCTGTCATAGTCCTTAGAATTAGGATTAACTGGACACCGTAACACTCCATACTTTTGAAATTCATCATCCCACTCTTCACCAAAGCTGCTCTCACAGTCCTTAGAATTAGGACTAACTGGACACCGTGACACTCCATACTTTTGAAATTCATCATCATGCTCTTCATCATTGCTGCTCTTATAGTCCTTAGTATTAGGACTAAGTGGACACTTTGACACTCCATTATTTTGAAATTCGTTATCACGCTCTTCATCATTGCTGCTCTCATAGCCCTTAGAATTAGGACTAAGTGGACACCTTGACACTCCATTCTTTTGAAATTCGTTATTATGCTCTTCAACACTGTTTCTCTCATAGTCCTTAGGATTAGGACTAAGTGGACACCGTGACACTCCATTCTTTTGAACTTCACCATCATGCTCTTCATCACTGTTGCTCTCATAGTCCTTAAAATTAGGACTAATTGGACACTGTGACACTCCATTCTTTTGAAATTTGTCATCAAGCTCATCATCACTGGTGATTTCATAGTCCTTCAAATTCGGACTAAGCGGAATCTGTGACTCTTTATTTATTTGAAATTCTCCATCCCCTCTTTCATCAGTGCTGCTCTCATAGTCCTTAGGATCAGGACTAAGTGGAAGAATTGACTTTCTATTCATAGTGGAAGAATTCCCGCTATATTCATCCATATGAATAGAGTTGTTACGCGATGAAGATGTTGATGATGTATAAATCAAAACTTCACTATCAGGACAATCCATCCCTTTCAAATAGAAGATGTTGAATGATGCAAATGGAGAGTGTCCTAAAGATATTATATAGCTTAGAGAATGAAATTTTCCCTCCAAAAATTCCCCCCCCCCCAAAAAAAAACGTTTCGAAAAAATATTTCCCTCCTAAAAGTTTGTGAGATTTATTTCTCTTCATTATTTTATTCTACAATTTAATGAAAAAAGTAAACTAAATTTGTTTATGAAATAAATCATTAAAGTTAAAATTGTAAACTACAACTTCTACCTAAATTATTTTAATAGTCAAAGTATATAATATTTACTAAACAATTGAATGTTTTTTTTTTTAATTTTATAATACATTCTGAAAAAAATTAATCCCACATTCACCCCGCTATAAAAAAATTCCATAATATTCGCTTTATCATATTTTCCTTCATCGCCATAAAAAAATTAACATGTTAAAATTTTTTAAAACTAATTAATCCCGCATTCACCGTACGGTAAAACATCTCCATAATTTCACCTATATACTAAATTCCATTATCACTATTACTCACATTACATCAAGGTTTTCTGAGGTTCGTTGAAAGACTTGGAGCGAATTTGTGGAGCAGCTACATTGCTATCAATAACATATTCAACAAAGAATTCTCGCAATTGAAAGGTCAGTTAAATTTTTTTCCTTGAAAATTTTCATATTAAATTAGTTTAATGAAGTAGATTTTTTTTTTAAGATTAATACTTTTTGTCAGCCAAATTAACCAATACTTCCATCGTGAGCATGGTGGGCCTAGCAAAGCTGGGCACCCCCATCCCACAATCCACCGACCACTCGCCCCCTCCGCACACCCTACCGACCCCTTCCTAAACTCCCCTATACTTTCGTTGTGAGCATGGTGGGCCTAGCAAAGTTTGACACCCCCATCCCGCAATCAGTCAGCTACCGGCCCTCTCCCCAAACTCCCCTACCCTGCCCCCCTGCCTACCTCACTCAAGCTTCCCCCCCTCCCACTGCTACCCCCTACCCCTACCCCTTGCCTCTCACCCCCCCAGCCCCAAGCCACCGTCCCTCTCCCCATGCCCCTCCACATCCCACCCGACCCTGCAATCAGACGTCCACCCGACCCCACTCCACTCCACCCTTACCTCCCGTCCCCCGCTGCACCCCTGCCACACCCCTACACCCCACGCCCCTCAACCCCTCTCCCATCCCACCTCACCGCTACCCTCCTACCCCTACTACCCGCTACCCCCCTTCCACCGCACCCCTACCCCCCACGCCCTCCCCCTACCCCCATACCACCTCCCCCCTACCCCCCACGGCTGCCACCCTTTCCCCAACCACCCACCTCTACCCCCACCCTCATGACTCCTCCACCGACCCCACTCCCTCCACCGCGCACCCCTAACTCCCCCCTACCCCCTATCCCACCTCACCGCACCCGTCCCTGCTACCCCCGTCCCTCCCTCCGTCGGCCAGCCCTACCCCCACCCTCCACCTCACCCCATGCCACCCCACTCTCCGCCCACCCCTACCACCACCACCTCACCCTCCGCCCCCCTTTCACTATGGGAAGAGTCATAGATATGTGTTCGGTATTGGACACTAAAGTTGTTTACATACTTACAAAAGCTCCCAAGTCACATGAAAAGATTAAATATCGACTATCATATTCATTGTATGACACAACAGAGGTATCTACTAAGTTGTGTAAACAAATTGCAAATGAGATGAAACAAAACATCGTAAGTATTGTTATTTATATTTGTATTTTGCGTTCTTGAAAGTGTCTCGCTATATTTCTTTAACTTTGTTTTTATTGACGTATGATATTTTGTTTGGCATAATTTTGTTGAAAGTTGTTCAATTAGGTTGGGAGGCATTCATTTTATAGAGCATGATATCATGAAAGTTGTCAGCAATTTTTACACCTAGTGTCAGAAGAAGATATGGAAAACAAGCAAAATGTAGTAATTGATGATGCTACAAAACTACATCCAAAAGATCAGAAAAAAGGCCTCTAGTGGATAAATCTAGCAAGGGTAGACAAGTTACTTTTGAGGATGATGAAGTTGAAACTGACAATGAAGTATATGTTTCTGTTATTGAAGATGACATTAGAATTGAGAAGAGTCGTAAAAGACCAAAAGTAACAATGCCTAAGAATAAATCTGTTGAGAATGTTATGACAAAGAAAAGTAAAGTTGAAGATTTTGAAGTAGTCATTAGCAGCAGTCAAGAACCTAGTGAAACTTCAAAAGAAAGCAGATAAATCATTACACCAGGAGTTGATTTAGAGCGTGACATTATCAAAACAAAACAAAATGCCATTCGACTGAATTTGACAAAGAGAAACTTAATTGATGGCGGTCGTACATTTCAGCTTAATGTCAGAAAAACGTATAAGGAAAGTGAAGGACAATGTCAATATCAAGTCAGAAAGCCACACCATTTGCATGTTCACAACTTGAAGACATTGATGAGGTACAATCCATATGCTCATGTGGTTAATTATGTGCTTCTTGTTGATCTAGTTCAAGTTCCCAACAAAGAAGCATTTGATAAGTCAATGTTTTAAATACAATTATTATGTGCTTGGGGGGAACCATTCTGTAGAAGCTCAAAGACAATTGATGGAGGAATATCCCAATAACCCACATTTTGAAACAATGAAGTGTATTATTTATGCTGGTTTATCAGATACAGAAGCAAAGTTAGTGGCATGGGATCATAATTCAGATAATGAATATAGGATGTCTATGACTTTCATCCAAAGGGTTAGATTTATTCATAGTGAATTTCAAGAAAAATGTGGTGGGGATAGAATAAATGTTACTGCAGATTTCTGAAGGGAATGTTGTATGGAAATAGGCTATCAAATTGAAGAGAAACCCAATTCAAAAGGTGGAAAACGCAACCTTCCTAGTGATATATTCAGAGGTGTTGATAACATTTTATAATTGGCATTTAGAACTGGATATGTTTGGAAGTTGATTGATGAGATTTTTAGCATGTGGGAAAACATTGACATTAAAAACCAGAAGGTCAAAAAGTCTAAGCCATTGATATGTGGCAGCAGTCAATTAGCTCTTGAATTGACGCAGCTTCCAAAAGATATGACTATCACACCTTGGAGGGAAATGCAAAGAGTGAAAGATGAAAAAATTGTCAAAACAATATTATCTCATGTGAAGTTAGGGGAATTATCGTTGGAGGAAATGTCTGAGGAATTTCAAAAGTAAATTTGTTGAATTATTTTTATTTATTTCTAGATTATAGTTTTCTTTTAAATAAAACATGTTGTTCTTGGTAGTATTTGTTATACATATCATTATATTAACTTTTTGTTACTTTATCTATGCAGTCACAAAGTTTACATGAAAATTCAAGAACAAATGGTTAAATTTTTGAATGAAGATATTTGGGATGATGTAGTACGCAACTATCCAGATTCAAGTTTTACATCAACATTAAAAGCTTTTTATCTTGCATTTAAAAATGTATCTTAATTTACACATTCATTTTTATTCATCTGTGTACTATTTTTAATTTATAACTTACACATATATTTGTTTATTTTATAAAAGATGAAGGATGATAATGGAGTGCCAACTAGCTTCAAAACCTTTATTGAAAAATAAAGATCGAAAGACTGAGGAAGCAACGTATTAAGAATGTTGAACTTGATCAAACTCTTACTCATTTCATTAGGAATGGGCTAGACACTATTCAATATCAAGTAATACAAGGTGACTATGAAGACATTGCTAAACTCATACCTAAAAGGGAGTATACCCTAGTTATTGTAGATATTCCCCATGGTTTCAATATTCCAAACATTGACTATGATAGTGACCCTTGTACTTATCAAGCTCTTAGTAAAGTAGTTGCGGGATTTGTAAAAGTCACGTCATCACCATTATGGAGATTTGTGACATTTCATTCAGACACACATTTGGAAATGATATTGTCAAGCTTCGAGGGGAAAACAAATTCAGGGATGTAGCTTACATGGTAAGACATTTAAAATGTATATTTGATTAATGTTGAAAAATTCATTTATGTACAATTTGATTGAACTTTTACTATTTCATGTTACAGGGAAAAGTCAAATCTTCTTAACCGTGAAGATCAAGTATTTATAAATGATTATAAGTTCATTCATATTGATAGTTGGGCAAAAGATGATAGCTATATGTCTATGATTTTTAATCGGGTAGACGGAAAGAGTCATACCCAAATACTGACTTATGATGTTGTTGTGAGAAAACTAACATATGAAGACAAAGAAGCAAAAGGAAAGATAGTTAACATTTATCAAAAACCACAATTATTGATTAATTATCTTATAGACATATGTTCAAATGAAGGAGATTGGGTTCTCGATTTATTTTCTGGCTCAGGTAAATTTTATTATATGGAATTGAATTTCAATATGTTGTTTTTTAATTAATATGTCATTGTACTAATTTACTTCATTATTTCTTTTGTGCTTGATAATTAGGTACAACACTAGCATGCCGCCTTCAAAAAGGAGAAAATAGCATTGCAATTGAAAAAGATCCATTACAGTGCAATTTCATTCAGCAAAGAATTAATGCTTTTCAATTTCTTTCAGATGCACTGCAAAAAATTGGGTTGAAGAAAGGGGACTTTAGTGAATCACGTGTGGCAAAAAAGGCAAAGGAACCTCAACCACCATTACATGGGATGTTTGGAAAGACATACATTGGGAGATTTGCAGACATCAAAGATCCATTAGAAGACGAAAATGAACAAAAGGAAGTAGAAAATATTATGGAAGAAGACAATGATGAAACTCTAGAGGACGAAGAGTTTGGATTACGTGACATTGTTGATTAAATTTAAGTTATGCTTTGAAAGCAAGCTCATTTTTTGTAACTATTAAGTAGTTATACTGGCAATGTTTTGACTTTGACATTTTATGAGAAGAATATATACTCCATTAAGGTTGTTATACATTTAATATTTGTAATATGTGATTTTCGCATTAATTTTTAAGTTAATCATTATTTTTATTTTTTCTTGATTAAGACTAAATATATTAAGTATAAAATAGTGTACAAGAGGATACATCCCAAAGATGCAAAAAACCGGCAACCGGAAATGATAGATCTATCAACCTCGGTTCCGGAGAAGGAGCTAAGCAAGCAAGGAGCTACAACAAGTCACTAGAAGCTGAAAGAAACATAGAAAACTACCCTGAGAGGGTAGAAGCTTCAACACGAGGCTTTTTCCCTTTTCGATTTTTGACTACAACCCAACCATTTTGAGGTGGATGAGCGATTACAACTTGAAGATTGGGATCCTCCACCGGGGATCCCTCCTTGGGGAAGCCCTCCTTTTCTGAATCCGAGGAGGAGGACAAGTGAACACGTTTCTGAGCAATGGCTGAGTCAGAGGGAGGCGCCAGACCATCGGTAGGGGGGGCCACGGAATGAGGGGCCTGTTCCAGATCTTCATCGCTGTCTTCATCTTCAGAGCTAGAGGAACCAGAATCCACCACTGGCGGTGGAGAGCAAGGAGTCCAACGTTTGGACTTGGGCTTGGAAGCATTGGCCTTGTTCTTTTTTGCCGGGCGAGATGGGCATGTATTCTGCAAGTGCCCAGATTGGTGGCAATGGCGACACCGAAAAGCAGTATTCTCGTAGTCCAGTGTCTGGGTCCAGACGAAGTCGTTTATCTTGAGGTTGATCTGTTCTGGAAGACCTTTGCTCAGATCTAACTCCGCACATATTCTTGCATATGAGTAGAGACCTCTAGATTCCCGCCAAAAATCCCCACTGAGGAAGCTGCCCAAGGTGTCTCCTATAGCTCTGAAGACACGAGTACTCCATAGGTGGGCCGGTAAGTTTGGAAGCCGAATCCATACCGGAGTCTTGGTAATGACTGCAGTGGCTGGATCAAAATCTGGGAACCAAGGAGTCAAGAATAGCCCTGCAGTTCCCATGAACCAAGGGCCCTCTTCTAAGGCCTTTTCATAGTGCTTACTGTTATCAAATAGAACAATGAAATAGCCTTTCGAACAGAAAAAGATCTTACAGTGATGTGTCCAGTTTGCATGGATCCAATCGTAGAGATCCTGAGAACGCGGCCACAATCCATTAAATCTGCAGATGATGGCTCTTTCAGCAAAATCTTGAAGATGGGAAGCCATTTCTTCATGAATGAGTTCAACAAAGGGAACTTCTTCGATCTTGTCAACCAAGAAGACCTTAGATTTAGGGGCTGCCAGAGATTTGGGGTTCTCAGAGTGGACTGCATCTTTGTATGAGAAAGGCCGGGAAGAGGAAGATTGCCCCCCTGCACCGCCTCTTAAACGAAGGGTCGCCACCACCAAGCTATTCCTGGAAATGTTGTACGCAGAGAGCGGAAGAGGATCTTCAAGTTGTTTACCTTGATAGAGAAGTCGCAGACTGCTTGATGGAATCCCCAATCTGCACTCTAGCTTCAGTTTGAGTTCCTGCACCAGGTCTGAAGGGCTAACCCATTGCATGATGGTTCTGCCTGAAGGCTGAGAGATTAGAATCTGAAAGGAGTCAGATACAGGCCTTGAACCCATGCCAAGATGATTACAGATCTCTGGATCTGACCATGGCATGTCTTTTTCTGCCTGCTGGATGACCGCATCTGGCCAATCGTTGTCAGATCTGAGGCTCCGTTTGCCTTTCGGAGAGCATTTGATCGCCCCATGTCCATATGGAGACCAGGCGAGTGATGAGGCCAACTGCTCTGGCTCGTGGCGAAAGCAACCAGATATTAGACCGGTCAAGACCCTAATGTCAAGAGCAGATCTTCCGTGAAGGCAAGAGGGCCTCGATTTGAACCTGCTGCGGCTGTCCTGAACGCTGGGCAGAAGGATAACTGTAATAATCTGCGCAGCACCAAGAAACGAACCATGGAGACCTGCGCAGAGTTCTTTCCGCCTAATCTGGAATGTGGCTTCCTCTTCTACGGCAGAGATCCGAAGCAAAACGGGGGCCGAAGGTGCAGAGTCTGCGACGGCTGTAGGGTTCCACTTCGAGAACTGTAGGGTAGATCTGGATGCAACATATGAGGACCACGAACAGTTTGCCCCAGCGTCCAGATCGGCAAAGAGTGGAAGGGGGGGAACTCTCCGTGCATATTTGAGATCACGCATGCCAAAGAAGAGAGCGAATACCTGCGATCCCTGTATTGGACTCGCATCATCAGCTGCGACATGGCTGAGCAGGGGTCGGGCGGCGGCCGAAACAGGGGATGCAGCGAAGAGTCGGCTAGGGTTCATCGTCAGCTCCCTTCTCCAACTTAATGATAAGTTAATCATTATTTTTTGAAAAAAATGATTATTATTATTTTTTTGACATGAAATTCATACAAAAAACTATTATTTAACTATTTTTAGTTAAAATTTTCGTATAAAAATTTTGATTTTTGCATGTCAATTGTAGCAAAAAATTATCAAAACGTGTAGTTTTTTAGTTATATTTATGTTAAAAATGGCTATTTTTATGTCCATTGTTAAAAAATATTGTTTTTTAGAAACAATTATTTTTTGTGGATTGAAAAATTAATTAACGTTGTATAAATATGTAGAATATCAAAAATTCAAAATATCAAACTTCTTCTTTAAATATGCAAAACAATAAAAACCTCATTATAAAAAAAATAAAACAAGAAAATATGAAGAAAAAGATCACTTAAAAAATTATTAAATTTACAAAATAATTATTTACATTTCATATATTAAAAAAAAAAACTTAAAAAAAGGGTTTGGTGTAGAATTACCACGTTTTTAAATAAGCATAAAAAACACTACAATTATAAAACACAATGTACATAAAAAATTTATAGTTCCAAAAACTAAGCTCTAAAAAACACGTGTGTTCTGCATCACCTCTTTTCAAAATCAGGTCACTTTTTTTCTATTCCTGTTTCAAAGTTTACATTGTTTTAAGTCCCCCATTGCTGTTAGGCATGCTAGAAGGAAGAAAAGAGGAATAAGAGAAACAACAGTGGGAAGAGGTAGACAGAAAGGCAAGATTCCACGACAAAGAAGAGGAGATCACATTAGAAGCATGGGATGTTAGGGAGGCCACTAGGGCCATCAAATATGAGGAGATGGACTAAGTTGCTCAGAGGATGAGCAACACCTTTAGTAGGGGGTGATGATAAGCCCCATAAATGGGTAATTATATGGGCTCATTTTGCCTCCTAACGTAGTTAAATAAACCATTCTATTAGCTTATTGCATGTTTTTTTATTATATTTATGCTTATGGAGTGAGTTGGGTCAGTTATGATGCCATGAGGTCTAATATGTGTTTAATGCGGATTTTTGTTGACTTTTGAAGACAAAATCAAAGATTCAATGGAAAATTGGCAGCAATAATTTGAAGTGGACAAAGGAGATGATTTATAGGAGGGAATCCCCCTCATTTATTACTCCCCACTTTGAATTCTCCTTCATGCAGCTCAGAGCACAAACAACCAAATCAATGCACTAGGAGGCAGCCGAGCAAATGGAGGATAACTTATGTTTATCTTGGTTTTTGGGAGCCAAGACTCCCTGATTTTAAGGAAGCTATTGGGAGTTTCAGTTGTATAAGTAGAGAGGCCTAGGGTCTCACTAGGGTTGAATTTTTGTTGTCGTTCTTCTCTGCTCAACTTCGAGCATACTTTTGGTGATATTTTCATGTAATCCTATCACTATTTTGATAATAAACATGAGATTCCTCTTGAGCTACCACTGAGTTACCTCAGAGGGCTGAAGCTCTTGGGTTAGGGCCTAATCCAAGCAGTTAAGCTCCTCTTGTTTGTATGTATATGCTTTGTTTCAGTTTATGGATTAGTTGCTGTTAGATAAATTTGTTTCTTGGTTAGGAATAGACTGCTTTTGGTGATTTAGAAGGTTATTTCCATTTGTGTTTTCTATAGCAGGGTAAACAGTGATAGAAAGAAGATAGAAAAGGCCAGCGACAGTGCCTTTGCCTCCTTTCCTCCCTTTGGGACCATGAACTAAGGCCAAGACCCTCTTGCTGCCACAAAAACATAGATTTTCCTTCTCCATAGGATTTCTAGTGTTGCAGTTTGTTAGAAGGTTAATACTTTGCTTTAGATCTCTTTCACCATGCTCATTTTTGTTTTTGCAATAAGTCTTCTTCCATGCTTTCTCTCATTATAGCATTTTTCAACATTTCTTTCCATATCTCATAATTTAGATTAGCTTGATGCAAAATTTTGTTTTTTTGATGTACTTAATTTCCTTGCTTGCTTGATCTCATTGTTTGACTATTAGTTCTTTTGCAATAGATTTCTTCTCACAACAGGTCAGCCTATCAGCCATCAAATTCTCTACCTGATCTATGCCCCGCTGGTTGCCCAAAGTTCACCTTAAATGTGCCTTAGTTTTCTGCATTTTTCCATAGGATTTCTTCCTTTCACTTGATCATATTTCTCTCTCCGAATGATCCTTGGTGAACCCTAGGCACCCTAACACATCATCCCAGCCTTCATGTACCCTTTCCACCCACTCTCACACCTTTAAAAACTTCAAAACGGCTCTCGGCATCCTCTTGTAGACCTCTTGTAGATCTCCTGTGTCCTGTAGATTTTCCTTTAGGCTTCCTTTTGAAGGCTGATTACGATAAAAGCCTCCAGAAGGCCACCTGAGACCTCCTAGGACCTATTCACACCATTCTATATCCTCTCAAGTCCCAAAACCGCTCTCCATCACCACCTATTCGCCGCCACATTCACAAACAAATAAATTACATGCATGACAAATTCACATAAAAATAAATAAAAATCCAAAAAGATGTTTTTTCCTCATTTCCTTCTAGAAATAGCTTGAGTAGATGTTGTTTACTTCCTTGAGTAGGTAATGGCATTCATTTCATGGTTTTCATATTTATTTATGGAAAAGTAGGATTAGTTGGTTAAGTAGGGTTTTCTAGGTTTACTTTACATTTTAGTTTTTTTCCTTTCTACAAGTAGAGTAGCCTCTGTAGAGTAAGATTTCCTTTCTTTCATCACATATAGAGCTTCTTTTGGAATCCATAGAAGTTGGTTTAAGCTCCTAGTGGTCTTGCGCCAGCCGACCAAGTGACAGCCTGCAATAAGAACTAGTACTTGTGCATACAACACTGTCGCTTCGAAGTTTGTTACAAACTACTCAATTGATAAAAGTAAAGTAGGCAGCCAAGGAGTTGCAGCATTATTGCTGCAATACTAGTGCTCACCAACCATATTTTATAAAATCAATTGTGGTCAACCATGGTCCAACGTCACTTTGTGAGAAATATTTCCTCAATATGAAAATAAATCATTATCTCAACCATGGTCCAAAATCACATTATGACAAATATTGTTTGAATATGATAATCATCATCAACCATGCTCAACCATGGCCAATCATTGTCAACCTTGGTCAACCATGGTTTATAAAATCTAAGATGGTCATCCATGGTCAATCATGGTCAACCATGGTTGAATGTCGCATTGTAAAAAAGATTGTGTTGATATGTAAATCAACCATGGTTAAGCATGACCAACCATGGTCCAACATCGCATTGTGACAATGATTGTCTCAATATGAAAATCATCCATGGTCAAGCATGTTTATTTTAGTATTTATAATATTTATCTTAGGATTTATATACCTTAGGTTTATAATATTAGTCCCTTGGAGTTAATATTATTCTCTTGGGGTTTTAGTATTAATCCCTTCAGTCTATTATTCTCTCAGGTTTATAATATCAATCCTTTGGGTTTATTAATCTAAGAATTCATATTTCTAAGGTTTAATATAATTCCCTTAGGTTTATAATCCCCTGGGATTTTATTATTTGTCCCTAGGGTTTATAATATCAATCATGATCAACCATGTTTTATAAATTTAATCATGGTCAACCATGGTACAACGTCACACTGTGTAGAATATTGTCTCAATATGAGAATCAACCATGGTTTACCATGGTCTAATGTCACATTATGACAAAAATTCTCTTAATCTGAAAATCAATCATGGTTAGATTGCTTAACCATGGTCCAACATCATATTGTCAATATTATTATACCTTGGATTTATAATATTAATCCCTTGGGTTTAATATTGTTGCCTTGAGGTCATAATCCCTTGGGTTTATAATATCAATCATGGTGAACCATGGTCGATCATAGTCAACAATCGTCAAACATGGTTGAATGTTGCATTGTGACAATGATTATCTCAATATGAAAATTAACCATGGTTGACCATGGTCCAACGTTGCATTGTGACAAAAATTGTCTCTATAAGAAAATCAATCATGGTCAACCATGGTCCAACGTCTCATTGTGATAAGGATTGTCTCAATATGGAAATCAACCATGGGCAACCATGTTTATTTTAGGGTTTATAATATTTATCTTAGAGTGTATATACCTTGAGCTTATAATTCTTATCCTTTGAGTTTATAATATCTATCCCTTGGATTTATTAATCTAAGGGTTCGTATTCTTAAGGTTTAATATTATTCTCTTGGGTATATAATCCCTTGGGTTTTTAGTATTAAGTTATTTAATAAATTAATTAATAATAAATTAATTACAAATTAATTAATTAGTTAAATATTTGATGAATTGTTTAATTAATTAATAATTATTGAAATGAATGAATGAATGAATTATTATTATTATTTATTAATATTGGATCATATTAATTTTATTTATTTATATTAATTATATAAATTATATTTAATATTTATTATTAATTAATGAACAAACGAACTATTATTCATATTTATTAATTAATGTTATTAAATTTAATTAACAATAAAAATAATAATATTAATTCATAGTAGTAGTAATATTAATTAATAATAAAAATCATATTAATAATCATGATAATCATAATTACATGTTTTCAGCATATATCAATTATATTCTATGTTTCACAAGTTTCCGGTATACGGGTACTTCTAATATGCGGGAACGAGTATCCAACACGGCTAGAAGCTTTTCCCAAATTTACAAGAAATGTCAAGTTGGGAGCGGAAATAATATAATATATTAAAATTTAATATATATTCAAAATAAAAATAAAATAATTTATTTATTTCCATCCAAAACTTGCCAATGAAATTCCATCTTGCCAAGAAATATGTAAAAGATTGAACTTTGAAACACTACAAAAAAATAAAAAATAAAAATATTAATCTATCAACATTTTCCCAATCAAATTCCTTTCAAGCAAAGAAACATGTAGAACTCCCAAACCGGGAAAAAGTTGTTATTACTCGATTATTAAGTGATCTAATGCAATGCTATATGTTAAGTCATTGGGTCAATTCCTCGCCTTTGATGTAACCTCACTAATATATATATATATATATATAGATAACGTTTAAAACCAATGTTATTTTAAGGAGAGTTTGTAAAATAAAATTATAACTTTCCAAGTTAATATATATTTTAAATAAATATGAAAATTAAAAATATTTTTTAATAATATTTATATTTCATAATTTCAACTATTTTTTTCCTTTAATATTCCATTTTTTGTCCATTCATTTCCGACGATAATGATGGTTGTTCTAGTGGCCAACAATATGTCTAAATACTTTTATATCCATCCACTATCTGTGTATATGAGGAGAATGAATAGCTTTGCAATGACAAAGATCAAGATAAGCCAGATGCCTCATCTTCATTTGGATATAATGGCATTCCATAAATGGGTTGTTTCTCTTAGTTCCAGACCCATATCCAGATCTAAACCAACAACATACCCTTCCCTTTGCACAGTTCCATGAGTTGCAGCGTCAAATACACTTAAGTTTGTAATTATCCATTGCATTGAAGCTCCCAAAACATCAAATATTTGTTACAGTGAAGCTCGCGAAAAGCTCCAAAGTACCCGTTGAAGCTCCTGACGGTTTTGGAGCATTTCCGACTGGCGCCCAAGTTCCTAGGAGCAGGTGAGCTTGGGGTACATGCTCTCCAATCCCTGGAAACTGTACCCATGTAACTATGACTATATTTATTAATGTGGTTTTACATGTGATGTGACTATATTTATTAATGTGATTGTGCATGTGATTGATATACCCTTTACATGTATAATAATCACATTTACTAACATAATTATATTAATTTTATATTCATATATAAAATAGCGCTAATTAAAACTTAGTATTGGTGTCTCACCAAATGCTCCCCTGTTAAAATAATACTTAACGTTTATCTCTAAAAATTAGAAAATTCGAGATACAGCATTTAGGATTAAAAACATGTAATGTATAACCGCCCACATTCCTTTATTAACGTAAACATTGTTTGTGTCTGAATGTATTCTAAACACAAGACAAAGCAAGAGAGATTCATAACCTGTGATGCAAGCATTCAAAATCAAAAGAAGAAAAATGGGAGCATTGGAATTGTGAGAAAATACATTGGATCCAACTGGAATCTTCAATCAACCTAACCAATATCTTCTTGGGAGGCACGGATACGTATAATTCCATCAACTCTGAGGACTACACCGCACTCCTTGCTTTACCTTTCTCTCTTAAGGTCATCAAAGTCTACCAGCTTGCCGAAAGTTCGCTGTTGTTTACCCTCATTGCAATGCATCCAGTAGGATGCATATTTTTCCATTGTTTTATATGGGTATGAATCGCCTTGATTCTCTCCTTCAAACAGTTAACTCTCACCGATGTTAGCAATTACAACCAGCAGAATCTGTGCGAATAGAATTTAATTTTCATAACTTTAGTATTTGCTTTAGAAATTAGCAAAGTCAAGTGACATAAGCTAATGGGATTCTGGAATAGTGTTAATATGAATTCTGGAATATTCCAGAAATTTGAAGGGTACGAGTGTTGATGTAGATTTTGGAATATTCAAAAAAATTGAGGGATATGAGTATCAATGTGTTTTTTTTCTTTCTAATATCTAAAATCTGCATTTAAATTAAAGATAATTTTGTTTGATAAAATTGACTTGGTGTTAGAGTCAAAGTTGACTAGGTTAAAAAACGATGATTTTGGGGCACATGGTATTGGAGTCCTCTAACGAGGTGGAGGAATTGCCCAGACGGCCAAAAGTGATCAGAATCCGGGCAAAAAAATTTCAAAAAATCTTGTAGAGGTAGTGTTTGAATCGTGTTTTTGATGGTGAAAATGGGTTCAACACCATAAAAAATGTCTAGGACGCCTAAAATTTTGAAGTTTAACAACTATAACTTGGATTTACAAAAATCCTTGCCAGATTTTCTCTATATATGACTAGAATTTCCATAACTTTCTGGGCAACTCCTCCGCCTCCTTAAACTACGTGCATGGTATTGTGTACCCACGATATTGCATGTAATAGAGCCTTTAAAACGCTGAGAACACTTCATTGTAAGTAGGCCAAGGAAGCGAGAATTTCATTAAGGTGGATTTTCCCAATTGGAGTTTTCTGAGGGAAAATATTTGGTGTATTATGTGTATGTTATTATTGTTTTTATGTTAATGTTTTTTTCTCAGTAATTTTATCTCAACTATATCTTTTTCTAAATTTCTTCAAAACTGAATTACTTGGTTTAATTTCACTCGTGTTTTTCCATTTTTTAAAATATCCCAAAATCTACGATCATATTATACTCAAATACTTACCGCAATGCTTACTATTAAATACCTAGTGATATCCCATACAAGTATTTCTTGCTTATGGTTACAAGCTACTCTTTTTTTTCTCCCCACCATAACATTGCAACAATATGAGAAGGGGTGTATTTCAGAAAGGAATTTACAATATGACCAGAGGTGTATTTGACAAAGGAATTTTGATATGGTAACTAGGTGTGCTGTCGTGCTTTTTGTGTGGAGTTGCAGAGATTATCAAGGCAAGCAGATCTAATAAAAGTGTTCCAGTGGCATGGTTGTTGTAATGGTTCATGTACTGCTTGGAAAGTAGGGTCAAGCACCAATCTTTGAATGACATTTATTGAGTGATTAGCGATGAATATTTTATTTAAGAAAATAATGACATAGGTCGAAAATATATCATTGGTAAATACGTACTTCTGGAAGCATAAATTCTAGTTTTCATACATATTTAGCTAGTGATTTAGCCATGAAGAATATTCGTTTAAGAAAAGGACATCATGAATTAGATACAATTTTTTTTCTTCTTCTTAAAGATGTAATTGTGGAAGAAGAATTCTAACCGTTGTTGTTGAAAGGCCTTAGGCACTATTTGCAAGTTAGAAAAGAACACTAGTAGTTATGCCAAGTCTTCACTATGTCTAAATTTATCTGATCAAAACTGATGGGTTAAAAAATGTAATGAGGATAGTTGTTTATAGTGGAAGGTAAAAAAGTAAGGGAGTTGGTTTTTATTACGTATATTATTAACAAACAAATATTTAAGATGTTGGGGTTTTATAAATTTTAAAATATTAATATTAATTAGTGAATAAATTTTAATGTATATGTATTAAAGTATATATAATATATTAGTGTAGTTATATAAAGTAAATGGTTTATAAATATCGATAAAATCAATCCATAATAGATATTAAAATAGTTTTTAATCATATATTTTAAATGATTTAAATTAATAAAATCATAAAATTAGCTAAATAAGAATTTATTATTATTATTAAAGAATTAATAAATAAGATAAATATATGTATATTCAAAAAAATATGGAATAAGATTCCTAATTATGGAAATTTGCTAGATTTTACTATGGAGATTTTTAATCTATAAATAGGATTTGTTATAATACCATGGTCTTGTCTATCCAAACTGCAAATTTGCTTGGATGACCAAAAATGGTCTGAATATGGCAATTTTTTTTTACAAAAAATCTGGTAAGAGGAATGTTTAAATGGTGTTTTTCATGGTGGAAACATATTCAACACCATCAAAAACCCCTGGGGCACCCAAATTCTTGAACCTTGAAAGTTGTAACTTAGATTTACAAAAATATCTACCAGAGTGTTGGAATTTCCATACTTTTCCAAGCAAATTTGAAGCCTCATTAGACTACTCGACCAATATCATGACTTATCAATACCACATACACAATATACCATAGCTAACTTGTATGACACTTATTCATATGACATTTTTCTTTAATTAATCAATTTAATTAAAGAGTAGAAAAAACATAACTAAATTATAGATAAATATCAGCCTTTAATTATGTATACGAAGAAGAATATTCTAAAATATTTCATAAAAATTAAATATTTACTATCAACTTATTAATTATTAATAATTAAATTAAAATTATAGAAATTATATTTCAAAATGAACATATATATCTTTATAATTATTATTTACGCTTTATATTATTAAATATTTTTATTACAAGATAATAATATAATAACAAAATATTTTATATTATAATGTTGCTAAATTTTTATATATTTTATTATTATTCATTATATTATTTTAAAAAATCACTATATCATTAAAAATTCTTCTTGGTTTCATGTCATTAAAATTTTTATGCACTTAATAATACTAAAAATATATTTAATATATTCAATATCAAACCTCACTTTCGCTGCCCAAACCATCAATAATAATATTACACATTCTTTGCATTGGATTACCAGCCAACATGACATAAAACATAAGCAACAACTTAACATACTAAGGCCAAGCCTACAAAGGGCACATCAATTACACTCCAGGTAGTTATTGTGAATAGGTAACTCAAGTTTATTTTGGCACACTAGTTTCTAGCTTACAAAAAGCACAATGTTTACATTATATGTTACTAATGTGGATGGGTAATCTAGTTAGATATTTAAATTATATATATATATAAAAAGAAAGAAATGAATTGATAGTATAAAAAGAAATATAATTTCGGTAACTTTATTTTAAGAAAAAAATTAATCATATTTTGATTACTAAATATATAGATACTTAATCATAAAAAAATATAATAATTAATTAATTTTTTGTTGACCATTTTTATTATATCTTAAAATAATTTTATATTTTATATTTTAATTAGTTATAATTAAAATATATAATTAGTTATATGTTAATTTTATCATTTTCCCTTTTAAAATATAATTAAAATCATATTTTAATGCGGCAAATGATGGCTTTGGTATATAACTAACATAGCCATGGTGAGAAATATACTTATAATGTTGATATTCTCTTTCAACATATCACCATTAGATAAACTAAATAAAACAGATAATCAAAAGCATTATTTTAATTTAATTATAGTGAGACTATTACATCTATATAGGTCAATCCAGATTAGCATGATACATAATAATATCAAGAGCATATCGATTCATACATGAATCAAGATAATATCAAAAAATTGTAACAATATATATTTTAAAATAATCTATAATATATTTTAAGATAGATTATTTTAAAATAATCTATAATATATGTAAATCAAGATGTAGTTCATGACATCAAAAGGAGGAGCCCTACAAGCAGTTGATAGTACCATGATCTCCACTAAAGAGCTGAGAGTTGTTGTTGGTAACAAGTCACTGATTAAGAGGGAGCTTGGACAAGTCCCTAGATAAGAGGGAGCTTGAGTACATTCCTTCACAAACCATATGGAATTCAAGGTGGCATTCATCGATGGAAAGGTATGTGTGTGGAAAAGAAATTTCAAAGAAGCATTTACTCTTGGATTCAGGGTTGACAGTTAATGTCAATGTTGGAGGGTCCACTGGGAGCCATGTCTTGCGACACATCTCTTCAATCCGAACTATGGCACCAGAGGTTTGATCATCTTCATTTTAAGGCTCTAGTCGATCCAAGGAAGATGGTTACATGTATGCCCGAATTCAAAATAGAGCATGAAGGTGTATGTCAAGGATGTGTTGAGGGAAACATACAAGGGGACCATTCCCATCAAGATTAGGACATTAAGTAATAAAATGGATATTGAGTTGATTATCCCTTTTGTTAGTGGTCATGTATTTTTATGTCCTAACCTTAGCCTTCCATTTTCCTTCAACATACCATTATTAGATAAACCAAATAAAAAGAATAATCAAAAGCATCACCTTAATTTACTTATGGTAAGACTATTGCATCTACACAGGTCAATCCAGATTAGCAGAATACATAATAATATCAAGAGTATGTCGATTCATACATAAATCAAGATAATATCAAAAAATTGTAACAACATATATTTTAAAATAATCTATAATTTATTTTAAGATAAATTATTTTAAAATCATCTATAATATATGTAAATCAAAAATAAAATTTGAAAAATTAATTATCCCGTTCTTAAAAATAAAATAACAATAAGATTGAACTCTAAAAATTTAAATATAATATTTCAAAAAAAATTTAGGAATATAATTTAGACTCTATCATGTTTAAAAAATTAAATGTTTTTTTTAATGAAATGTATATAGTATATATATTGTAAGGTATCTTTCATATTAGAAAATCATAGCAATTTTAAGCAGTAAAGGCGACAAAATATAAATAATAATGCACCATAATATACTATATGCTTTTTTAGATATTGAAAGGTAAAAATAAATTACCATGGTTTTGTTGTTATATTATATTTTAGCTATTAATAAATAGAAATGGGAGAGAATCTTAAGGAATCTATGTTTTATATTTTATATATCTATATATATATTTAAGGAATTTATTATAATTTTATTATATATATATATATATATATATATATATATTACATTGCATATTTGATACATTTATGTATTAATTTAAAAATAAAAAAAAATTTAAAATATTTGTGTAGGAAATAATTTAATTCTACATCATGAGAAAGTGCATTCTATTAAATAGAGATATCAATTTTACCTTATTTTTGAAAAAAAAACATATTTCATACTACAAACACTTATTTCAACTTTACCACAAATTATCATCTCTCCATTATTCACTTTTGATTTTTGAAAAAACATATTTTATACCATAAAATTTAGTTAAATTTTATTAAATTTAACACTTACATATTTTATACCATAAAATTTAGTTAAATTTCATTAAATTTAACACTTATATTAAGATGGGTAGAAAAAGAATTATTAAATTGTTAGTAAATATATTGGGTTAAATTAAAATACAATATTAATACATTAATACTTTTTCTTATAACAACAACTTTCATAAATGAAATAGTCATCTTTTCCATTAGAATGTTAGTAAACAAAATCTCCTTATTAAGCAAGATATCCTCAAAGGTGAGGAGTATGAAGTTATAAAAATAAAATGTTAGAATGTTAGTAAACAAAATCTCCTTATTGAACAAGATATCCTCAAAAGTGAGGAGTATGAAGTTATAAAAATAAAATTTTCTCCCTAAAAACAATAAGGATATGTTATACGCTTCAAAATGGATTTGTAAGTAGACCATATGTGTCATAGTAAACCTTAAGTAATTAAAATATTTTTTAGGTGAAAATATTAATTTAATTTATTTAAAATATTGGATATATATATAATTAAAAAATTTATAATTTTAAAATATATATTTATTAAATATTTTTATTTTATAAAAAATATTAATCGTAGTATTAAAAAAATTGATTTAAATATAAATAAATAACTGTTAAACATAACTTTTGTTGATCTCAGCAAGAAGGTCACTATGCTTCAAAATTAAGTCATTATCATCATAAGTGTCACGCCCTTACATTGGCAGTACTCTTCCAACTGCACTATAGGAGGTGCGGCACCATTGACCCTTTTCTTTTTCACAATACTAACGATCGTGGACTACACCTACTTTCTATACTTAGTTTATTTTCCAATTTCACCAAGTACATTCATTCATTATAACACATTGAAAACTTTCTTTAAACACTCATAACCATGAATCAGCATTAACATGAAATGCACAACAGTATAAAGGGAGGGGAAACTCCCTGCAATGAGCTTGCCCAATATAATATAACAAGTTACAATCTCTAGGTAAACCCCAAAATTTACACGTAGAATATTTCTCCCCTTCGGCACCTTGTTCAGCTTGGCTCGACGAGTCGGGCGCATTCACCCGGCCGCTCGAACGACTCATCGACCAGCTCGTCGTTTGCCTGCACGTTCACCCGAACGTGTTCAACCGTTCACTAATCGGCGTTCACACGTCTCGTTCACCCGGCGCCTTCGCACACCCTTGGGCAACTCCTACATTTCCATTGAATGCTCTGTTCAATCGGGCGCCCTCGCATGCCCTACCATTTCACCCGTCACACATTTCTGCCTGAACTCTTCGTTCACCCAAATGCCCTGTCATGCCCTCCGTTCAACCCGTCGTTCACACGGATGCCCTACCGCGCCCTCGCCTGATGTTCAACCAGATGCCTTACGTGCCCTCACCCGACATTCAACCGGACGCCCTACCGCGCCCTCGCCCGAAATTTGCCCGACCATTCAGCCAAACGTCCTATTGCGCCCTTGCCCGACTCGTCGTTTGCCTAGACGCCTTGCTGCACCCTCGCCTGACGTTTGACCAAACGCCCTACCATGCCCTTGGCTTATTCAACAAAAGTCGTTCATGTGCATCCCCCCGCACCCTCGACTTGCGCCCTAACTTGTTCAGTTGCGCCTTCGACCTATGCCTTGGCTCGCACTTCACCGTTCTAGCATGAGTGCTTTGGCTTTCGACCGCTTGCACTACGCCTTTGTTTCAGACTCAACCTTCGCACTTCTACTCTCTAGATTTGGATGCTTGAATGCCTTTTCGTTGGATGATGGGATGACTCCAAACACCATCCTACTTATACTCTTTCGCTGCCATGGAGTGGCACGTCGGCTTGCCCCTCGGCTAACCCAACTCCTCAACTATCATGCTTGTTCGCTTGGTTGGCTTTGCCTACCTGTTGGCCTGTTGGGACCACACCTCGGCATATAACCAAACGACAAACACTTGGTTATTTTCATGTTTTTCTCCATCATACTGCTACTCCCTTGGCTCATTGGCCTCACGCGCCCTCTCCGTGTCACCTGCAGCTCGTGGACGTTACATACTCCCCCACTTGAAACCATTTTCATCCTCAACAATCTTCCATCCCAGCAACCATCCGTCATGAAGATATCATCCACACAACTGTGTATATGGGTAGTCCAGATGTCCACTACTCAACCTGTTCTCATGTGTTGTGGGGAAAAATGCCTATGCAGGACGATCCTATCCACCTAAGGTGTGACAGTGCCTTAGCAACAAACAGAGACAGCTATTCTGGTTTCTTCCTTTATGAAATGTGAAAGAGGAGAGATCAATGGACTTACCGGTGTCTTCCGTTTGTCCCTCGATCCAGATCCTCTTCTCTTTGGGTGTTCACAGCTACTTGCCTCCTCGCTTGCCCAAGAGAACAGCTACTTGATTCCTGCGAGATCACAAGAGAACAGCTACTTGCGACAAGAGAACAGCTACTTGCGACAAGAGAAGAAAACAACACAAAGGCAGATATTCATATTCATAAATGATTCAGGATTAGAAGTAAATCAAATACACTAATACAATCATACATCAAAAATACATCAGCATATAGGAGAAAACCAAGATAGCTTTAATGATAAATAACAAGGTTCAGGAAGAGATACAACCCAGAGGGCTCCAATCCAGCATCTCCTTCCCAGCAGAATGGAATTCCTATCTTCACCTCCCTTCAAAGCATTAAGCACCCAATGATTCCAGTCTCAAACCAACATCAATTCTTTGCAATAACAAAATTCCAACCTCTAGATCTCATGGAGGAGAGATCTATATATAGTTATTTTGGAGAGAGGATGAGTCAGCTTGAGATCTGACTAGTGTCCTCTCCCTCTCTCAGTTCTTGAATCCACTTGGAGGTTATTGCTTCCACTTGGAGATTTGGAACCTCTTACTCATCACCAGTCGAATTCCCTGAGGCAAGTGTCATTTTGGAAGCTTCCTGGGTTCTGACACCTTGAGGAATGAGTCTGCCACATGTCCAATCTCGCTCAGCGCAGGTAGCCAGTGTTGGAGTTGAAATTCAGCGCAAGTAGCCAGTGGAGCCATTGACATTCAGCGCAGATGGTCAGTGGAGCAGTTGACATGATCCTGAATTGACTTGTTTTTGAGCAGTTTCAGGTGGAAAACTTCTGTGAATTGCTGTGGTTTGTTGGCCTTGTTCCTCTAGGGGTAGGAACAACATGTTTAGGGACTTTGGATCCCTTATATTATGGATATTTCATGCTCAATGCTGTAAGGCATAAAAATTTCTATAACAGTTGCCCCCTAAAGTATGAGGCCGTTTATCGGGTGAAATGCTTTATCCAGGAGGGTCCGAAGTTCATCCATTTGCTGGGAGGAGACCTGTAATAAGATACAATACAATACATTATGATTCATACTACTTTCATGATCTAGCTGAGGCGGGCATTCCCATGCTCAGCTTTATAAATTCATTCTTGTACATAGAACAAATGATCGTCTGATGGTAGACTGATAATTTTGGCGAAATTATCATCCTTTGAGTAGGATGATCATCTGCTGTAATGAAGTACATGTCAAATGTCTTTATCTTTCCTGAATATATATCGCAGCCCGGATGGATGAAACTAGATCCGGGGTCTTCAAACTCGTTCGATCTTCACTCTAAGTACAAGTCGATCCATGTGAGAATTGTGTTGAAGTCGAACATGGAAGGACATCGCTTGATTATCGGTCAATGAGGTAAACCGTTAACAAGCGCGAGAGGAATCACCGATAATGATAATGACCCTCAAGGTACTGCAGTACAATTCACGTGGTGTGAATAAAGGACTTGGCGTCGAACACCACGCAAAATCTTCTGGTCGAAGGTCATTGACGTATACCTGTCGCCGGAAGTGAGAAACTTGCCATTGAGGCATGCAAGCTTCAAAGTACTGAAGGGGGTGTTCCTAGATCAACTTCTTGGATAATGAGCTGATGTCGACAAGAAGCGATCCGTCAAAGGAGGGCCTTAATGAATCCCACATCAGTGACACGGAACGGAGCTAATGATTTTAATGGAGGTGAAAACGATCTGTGGCATATGATTCAGGGTGGCGGTCATGAATGGATGAAGGATAATGTATGGCAGTGGATGGGACCCGGTTGACTCTTTCTGAACGACTTCTCTTAAACATATGGCGACACTGATGCGATGGATCGGTAGCATTACCCCAAATATGGATGGTATGGCGAGACCATGGTGATGTGACCGGTGAATGAAACAACCCAACCCGATTGTGGTACGGAGGAAAAGTGTCATGTTCAAGAGCGACTTGCTACCATCAAAGTTTTCTTGAGTTTCTCCCAATTTTTCCCCAGTCATTCCTGACCAGTACCTCTTTATTTTTGTCAAGCTTGAGGAGGATAACATATGCCTGTTCTATAACTTGCCCTTCGGGCAAGCCCATCGCTATGTTTTAACGAGCCTAGCGATAGTGAAACTCGTTCTCGTCTAAAGACAAGTTTGTCACTATTTAGTGATTTTAACGAGTCTAACGACAAAGATAACTCGATCCTTTTCATTTTTAGAGAGTCTGAAAAGGTACATAAAGTTAACTCCAAAAGTCCTTTTTCGTCATCTAATCCCTTAAGTCCGAAAAGGTATAAAACAATACAGAAGGGATGAGTTTTCGATAGTTTTAACGAGCCGAACAAAACAAGCGCTCGATCTTTTTGTGCAATAATCCCTCAGGTCCAAAAAGATTAAAATCTAGAGGAGGGATAGCACTTCCGGTCGTTTTAACGAGCTGGAAGGCCAAAACTCGGCAATCTTTTCATATTTTACGAGTTGGATGAAAAGAGCTTAAAGAAGACTCGTCTTTTGAGGAACGAGTGATGAACAGGGTTAGCAGCTGATTCCAGGTACAGGTTGGAATTTTCCAATCACGGCAGTGTCACAAGGATGGCTAGGTGAAAATACTCTTCGCAGTTGTTCCTCAAAATGGGTAAACAATCATATGGAGGTGAACGATCGGCCAAATGAAAAGTGGAGGTGACGGTGCAAACACGACCAAGGCTTTAATGGCTGATAAAGTTACGTACACAATGGTTATTTACCGAAATAGGTTCATTTTTTAAAGAGCTTGAATGCGCCAAAACACTGCTCAAACTTATGTTTATTTTTTAACGAGCATGAACTATGCGGTAAAACTGCTCGGATCTTGCGTTTATTTTTTAACAAGCATGAACTTTGTGCTAAAACTGCTCGTTTATACCAGTCATATGATAAGAGAGTCTCATATAAAAATGGAAACTTTTAGATTTTTGCCCCACATCCTTTCTTTATGCAAGTTAGGAAACGACTAATCCCAAAAAAGGATAAATAACCGCTCTTTACTTGCACTCCAAAAGGTTTGCATGTCCCCAGGTATAAAGTATGATTTCAAGGTTACCCCTACTTCACCTCCGCCAAAACATTTGTCTTGCCGAGAGAGGCCTACCTCTTTCAAGTTACCCAAATATTGTTTCGTTCGCGGCTACGAATAAAACACTTCTTCGGCGCTGTCTACCAACGGTGAGCGACGATGCCCGCCGACTCACATAACTTTGACAAAAGAATCTTATTCTAGAACAACCCTCTTCCTAGACGGACAGGGTACGGACTAGTCATATTCTCCCACGGAAACCTACCTTATACCCAAAGTTTCCCTGCCGAAGCAGGCCAGGACGCATGCCCCCTGGGTTCCAGTCATATCCTCCCGGATTACTCGTGCTCATCAGGAGGACGGACCGTAGGTTGAGACACTTCTTGCGTGAATAGACCATTTAGGGATGGCACATGACTATTTGCGATGCGTGATCCGGGAAATGAAAGTTGGTCCACGAGCTTGACCACTCTTCCTTCATGCGGAAAACACATTACTCTAAAGAGTGAGGAGACGACGGCTCCCATGCAATATATATAGTCTCGTCCAAGGAGTAGGTTATAATCCAAGGGTCCTTGAACGACCATCACGTTCATTTGAACGGTCTTCCCTTTCAATGTTACGGGCACCTTGGGGAGCATCCCTAAAGGTCGACTGGTTCCTTTATCAAAGCCTGATAGATTTCTCATTTCAGGCAAAAGCGCAGGCGAACCAAGCGCTTTCCAAGCAATAGAGGAAAGGATACTCACAGATGCCCCTTCATCAATGATAGTGCTAGCCATTACCATTCTATATATTTGGACGATAATTCTGAATGGTATACTGGATGGCAACCGGGGTCTGCCTAGTTGGTTCCAGTCGAACGAGACAACTAGGTTGCTTGGTGGTGGGACCGAATAGACGGCCGGATATCTCTCTGACGAACTTCTTTCCTGCGATAAAGGAATGGTGGCATTGCCCCCTTGTTCATCAAAGTCAGTTTTGATGAAGAGAATTTGGACGATGTCATCTTTATTCTCCTCTGTGGTGATGTCATTCGAAGATAGAGCCTCTGAAGGCAAAACCGGGTCAACTGTCGTTTCAACCTTTAGACTTTCGTCAGGTATGGATTCAGACGGCTCATCTTCAATGACAGGTGCTTCGGCTGACTACCTGGGCGGGTCAGCCGGGTTCTCAACTAGCGAAGGACTTGGCAGGAGTCTTTGATATCCAGGAGGAAGTTGCGCTCGTAAAATCGAGCAATCTTCCAGAACTCTTTTTGCCTCGTCTAAGAAGGGACAACGGTGGATGGCGTGGTCGCCTTCACAAAGTCTGCAGGGAAATTTAGCTTTCCCGCTGTGTCCTGGGGCTTCACTCCCACTAGTTGACGGTGAGCAGTCGACATGGCTATCAGAGGTCGATGCTACCGAATTGTGCAAACGGGGGGACCAGTCCCTTAGTATCCGGGGGATACAGGGACAATCTCTATGGAAATGGTCTCCCTTGCATATGACGCATGGCGATTTAGGCCTTGCGAGTGCTGTGTGTGGATTTTTGTCAGATGACACTTGTTTGCCCCCAGTCGCCTTAGGTTCCTTCTTCTTCTTCTCCTTCTTCTTCGCCTCGGTTTTTTGTTCTACCAGTTCCATCAAGCGAAGAGGAAGGAGGAGAGGAAGATGAAGTGGAAGGCTGGTGGGCAACCCTTGTCTGATCTAACTGTTGACTCGACTGTTTAGGAATTGTGGTGTTCTGAACGACATTGGTTGAAAAGAGCCAAACTGGTAGGTCAATTGTCAGTCCTGGAAGCGACAATGTGGCCATGTGGGGCGCACCAACATCTCCCCGAGAGGAGAAGGGACTAGGATTTCCACCAAGGGGAACTCCTTGGTTGGTGTGCTCCATCTTTTCAACCTAAAGATCAACGCGGGAATAAAGGGTGATTGTTCCGTTTAAAATAAATTGTTAACGACGCTTTAGACACAACTTGCTTTTTCACTTTTAAAGAGTCGAGAAAAAGCTAAAGATGACTCTAGTCTCCTTCGATGTTTTAACGAGCCCGAAGTGAAAAATGCTCGGCTAGAATTTTTCTGTTATAGAGTCTGAAAAAGGCCAAAAGAAACTGCTCTGGAGTTCTAGGCAGAGGGTGTGCCAAACTTTTCGCAAAACCGCAGAATACTTTTTAAGGTACGGGCGGTCGATCTTCCTGAATGCTATGTTCAGTGCATTGCGATCAGTAGGGCGGTCGACACGGCTTCCTAAGGATAAAGGATATATGCCTATAGGGGTCTCCCAATATATACGCGACGGTACGTGGGAGCACAATCCGTACTAGCGCTATCGTCCCTCAGGAGGAATCACCCACCTTCCACGAGATCGACAGTCACTAGGCTTAACGACGCCGGAACACGTCTCTAGCCTAGACCTCTATGTTGTGCGTTATGTTGCAAAGCGTTGTTAGGTTCATTCAGTTTATTTTAAGTTGATATTTTTAGAATTTTGCCTTTCAGGATCACCACGAGATGTATGGTACAATTCCTAAATGCAGTCTAAGATGATAAGCAAGCTTTATTATCTTTTCAACTTTGAAAATCCTAGCTACTAAGGGAAAAGAAAGACAGTGCCATCTTTTCTCAAAGAGAAATCAGCACACTCTAATGCACTCTTCCTAAATCAAGCATGCAAACTTATCAAAATGCAAATGCACAATGCAGGCGTTTGTTTTCCGCTTTCTTAGTATTGATGCCTACAAAGAAAGCTTTTTGTACAACTTTGAATTTGCTTTTAAATGACAAGTACAAACAAGTTTACTTTTTAGAAATCAACAAGGGTAGAAGAGATTACAACACTTTGCGACTTTCGAAATGAATACTTGTTTCGACACTTAAAAGAGACAAACTCAAACCAATAAGCAAAAGCAAATGTATAATCAACTGCAAACAGCCAATGAAGTCTCTCCTAAGATCACAATCAACAGATCTGAATCAAGGGCTACAGGATGATTATTTCACTCATGAAAAGGAAAACTGTAAATGACGCCACAAACACATAAAAACACTTACAGTCTTTTTGTACAAAAGGAGACGGAATTCAAGCAAAGAAAAGGAGTTATCAGACTGGTACCTATGCTGGTTAAAGGCTGCAAAAACAGAGATCAAAACAGGGCAACAGACAGCAGAGAACCCCAGCTGCACAAGGCCACACTGGTTCAGCGCAACCTCAACACTGAGGATTTGAAATTCAGCGCAGGTAGCCTTCACGGGACCTGCGTTGAAATGCAGACTGCCTTCACAGCAGTTGCGCTGAAGGAGAAACTCTCGTTTCTCCTGGGTTCTGGGTCACAAATTGCTCAAAAATCAACAGTTTTAGGCCAAATCAGAAACACAAGCAAGGTATAATCAAAGGGATGCTTTGAGAGGGTACTAAGATCTATCACAAAGGATCATCAAATCATTTGGGAGTCCATTGTTCAGATCATAGACAAAATCCAGTGAAGGATCAAGGCAGCAACTGTCTACTTTGCAGAAGCAGTTCGATTGTTGCTGTTGAGTCTATGAAACAAACAATGATGGAAACACAAATAAAATGACTAAAACAAATGTCCCTAGCAGAGTCGCCAATTTGTTGTGGGAAAAATGCCTATGCAGGACGATCCTATCCACCTAAGGTGTGACAGTGCCTTAGCAACAAACATAGACAGCTATTCTGGTTTCTTCCTTTATGAAATGTGAAAGAGGAGAGATCAATGGACTTACCGGTGTCTTCCGTTTGTCCCTCGATCCAGATCCTCTTCTCTTTGGGTGTTCACAGCTACTTGCCTCCTCGCTCACCTAAGAGAACAACTACTTGATTCCTGCGAGATCACAAGAGAACAGCTACTTGCGACAAGAGAATAGCTACTTGCGACAAGAGAAGAACACAACACAAAGGCAGATATTCATATTCATAAATGATTCAGGATTAGAAGTAAATCAAATACACTAATGCAATCATACATCAAAGATACATCAACATATAGGAGAAAACCAAGATAGCTTTATTGATAAATAACAAGGTTCAGGAAGAGATACAACCCAGAGGGCTCCAATCCAGCATCTCCTTCCCAGCAGAATGGAATTCCTATCTTCACCTCCCTTCAAAGCATTAAGCACCCAATGATTCTAGTCTCAAACCAACAACAATTCTTTGCAATAACAAAATTCCAGCCTCTAGATCTCATGGAGGAGAGATCTATATATAGTTATTTTGGAGAGAGGATGAGTCAGCTTGAGATCTGACTAGTGTCCTCTCCCTCTCTCAGTTCTTGAATCCACTTGGAGGTTCTTGCTTCCACTTGGAGATTTGGAACCTCTTACTCATCACCAGTAAAATTCCCTGAGGCAAGTGTCATTTTGGAAGCTTCCTGGGTTCTGACACCTTGAGGAATGAGTCTGCCACATGTCCAATCTCGCTCAGCGCAGGTAGCCAGTGTTGGAGTTGACATTCAGCGCAGGTAGCCAGTGGAGCCATTGACATTCAGCGCAGATGGTCAGTGGAGCAGTTGACATGATCCTGAATTGACTTGTTTTTGAGCAGTTTCAGGTGGAGAACTTCTGTGAATTGCTGTGGTTTTTTGGCCTTGTTCCTCTAGGGGTAGGAACAACATGTTTAGGGACTTTGGATCCCTTATATTATGGACATTTCATGCTCAATGCTGTAAGGCACAAAAATGTCTATAACATCATGCCATAGATTTGCCACTATCTGCAAGGAATCATGTGTCGGTACCCCTCATGTCGGTGATTAGTTGGGTAGCTAATCCATGCATGCATCGCCTCCAGAAGAACTCATGGCCCACATCGTCATGATTGTCCACTGCATGCTATTTGTCAACCTGTGTCATCTCACCCCTAGATGCTTGCTCAAAGTGTTTAGAGACTCACTGCCATGAGCAGCTAACAATGAGCCTCATGCTCCATGATAGTCTAAGATGATAAGGAGGGAGCAGAGCCTGAAGGCTCTCCCTCACATATCAACTCAATCCACATATCCAGATCCTCCACTTCCATTCTCTACAAGTATGCCTCTCGATCTTCTACCTAAGCATTTGGCCTCACATACTCTTTGTCATCGTCATCCTCCACTACCTCCAGCCTCCTAGATAGATCCAAGATGCTATCTGACAATGCCCTGATAACCTGTGACTGCTCCATAAGTTTTGTCTCTGCAATAGAAAAACGCTTACAGATCTCTTCATTTTTCTTTCCCTTCTCCATACTCATCACTGTCAGCTTACGCTCGGCCTTAGTTACTCCCACGGTTGGTACACCAATGGGTACATCCTCATGTCTGTCGTAAATGTACAATTTCCTCAGATGGGGAACAATCATCGCATCGAATTCCTTCACGAATTCTATACCCAATACAACTTCATAGTCAACTATCCGCACTATAGTGAAATCGGCTTTCCTTGTCCATTCACCAAGTGTCACATCCACCTTTTTAGCTACGCCAATCACAGAATCTAGAGGAGAATTCACTGTCTTCATTTGTGCCTGCACCGGTACAAACTTCAGCCCAATCCTTCTCGCAATATCCTCACTCATAAAGTTGTGAGTTTCTCCACTATCTACCATAGTAAGCATGTCGGCACTCCCAACCTTCATTTCAACGTAGTCCAATTTTTTCCTCTCAGGATCTCTCCTAGAGACTGCTTCCATGGCCATTGCAGCTCCCAATATCTACGTAACCCTACGGAAGTTTCTTCTTTCTTCACTTTGGACTATGTCATGGTAACCACCTTTGGTATAGAAGGATAATTCTTCACCATGTGTGGTTCCGCACATATCCAACACTTCAAGGGTTTCTTCGTCTTCGACTTGTCATTCGATATCAAAGTCTCCTCTTTCGTAGTCTTCTCTTTCAATTTGTCATACTTCTTCTTCTTCTCATCAGAACCTTCATCAAAGTGTTCCACTAAACGATCCACAACAACAAAAGCCTCCTCAAGTGTCTTAATCTTTTGTCTCTTCACTTCATTCTGTGCTCAAGGTTTCAGACTATGATAAAGTTGAACACCTTGTCCCTTTCTGCCATGTCTGGAAGTTCCAAAACTGCACTTGAGAACTCTCATTGGTATGCCTGCAGACTTCCCATTTTCTTTATATACTTTATCTTCATCCTTGCATCCCATGTTTCGTCTTGTGGACTAAAGTGGGTTTGAAAAGCCTTCTTCATTTCATCCCACGAAGTTATGTCCCCAGCATTGCCATTGGAAATTTGGTCCATCCTTCTTCGCCACCACATCTTAGGATTCTTCATCAAGAATTGAGCAGCTACTTTCACTTTGTTTTCCTCATCGGATAATCCGAAGCGTTCCAAGTACTGTTCCACATCCCATAGAAAGTTGCCAAGAGTTTTCACACTCCTGGTTCCATCATAATAATCCGACTCTTTGACTTTGACATGAGCCACACCTCCACCTGAGTTGTGTCTCACAACTTTCTTCAAAACCGCGATCTCATCCAGAGCTTTGTGAAGAACTTGCCATAATTTCAAGATTTTAGCAAAACCTTGATCTCTTGCTTCGCAAATCTTCCTGACTTCTTCTTTTACTTGTATATACTCATATTCCGTATACTCGTATCGGCTCCTAAGGTCTTCAAGTTCTTCCTTCACTTTTGCACAACCTTCATGTTCAGCTTTCATCGAAGTTATGTCAGAACCCAAGTCCTCTATTCGTTCCAATACCCTGTTCAAAAAAGCTTCCCCCTCATTGTGGCTAGATTCACCTATCACAATCTGAGGCTCCTATGCCATCTCTGCGATCTGCCTTCTTTGCGATCTTGTGCAGACCATAAACTGTCAATCTGAATCACCTTTCAGATTCCTCCAGTGAGCTTGGTTCACCTGAAGCAAGCTCTCGATACACTTGTCACGAAGTGCAATTTGTG
Source organism: Pinus tabuliformis (assembly GCA_031772625.1). Classification (NCBI taxonomy): domain Eukaryota; kingdom Viridiplantae; phylum Streptophyta; class Pinopsida; order Pinales; family Pinaceae; genus Pinus; species Pinus tabuliformis. The sequence goes on along the minus strand of CM062818.1, from coordinate 483,852,327 downwards.
CTTCAATCCGTCTTCTGAACCAAGCTTTGATACCACTTGTCATGGAGTGACAGTGGGATCAATTCTTTCTGCAAATTCGATTCCACTGAACCACCTGTGTCGCCAGAGTTCCGCAGAATGCAGAGGCCTTTGATACCACTTGTCATGGAGTGACAGTGGGATCAGTTCTTTCTGCAAATCCGATTCCATTGAACCACCCATGTCAGCAGAGTTCCACAGAATGCGGAGGGCTCTGACACCACTTTTCACGCCTCTACACTGGCGGTACTCTTCCAACTACACTATAGGAGTTGTGGCACCACCAACCCTTTTCTTTTTAACAATACTAACAATCGTGGACTACGCCTACTTTCTATACTTAGTTTATTTTCCAATTTCACCAAGTACATTCATTCATTATAACACAGTGGAAACTTTCTTTAAACATTCATAACCATGAATCAACTTTAACATGAAATGCACAATAGTATAAAGGGAGGGGCAACTCCCTGCAATGAGCTTGCCCAATATAATATATCAATTTTCAATCTCTTGGTAAACCCCAAAATTTACACTTAGAATATTTCTCCCCTTCGGCACCTTATTGAACTTGGTTCGTCGAGTCGGGTGAATCCACCCAACTGCCTGAATGACTCGTCGAACAGCTCGTCGTTTTCCCGCATCTTCACCTGAACGTGTTCAACCGTTCACCAACTAGCGTTCGCACGTTTTGTTCACCCGATGCATTCACACGCCCTCAGGAAACTCCTATGTTTCCACCGAATGATCCGTTCAACCAGGCACCCATGCATGCCCTATTGTTTCACTTGTTGCACGCTTTTGCCCGAACTCTTCGTTCACCCGGAAGCCCTGCTGCACCCTCCGTTCAACATGTTGTTCACATGAACGCCCTGTCGCGCCCTCGCCCGACGTTCGACTAGACGCCCTATCGCGCCCTCGCCCAACGTTCAACCGGACACCCTACTGCGCCCTCGCCCAACATTTGCTCGACCGTTCAGGCAGATTCCCTACCGCGCCCTCGCTCGACTCGTCGTTCACCCAGACGCCCTACCGCACCCTCGCTCGACTCGTCGTTCACCCAGACACCCTACCACGCCCTTGCCTGACGTTTGACTGAACGCCATGTCGCGCCCTCGACCTGCACCCTGAATTGTTCAACTGAGCCTTCAACCTACGCCTTGGCTTGCACTTCACCATTCCGGCATGAGTGCTTCAGCCTTCGACCACCTGCACTACGCCTTTGCTTCAGATTCAACCTTCACACTTCTGCTCTCCACACTTGGATGCTTGAATTCCTTTTCATTGGATGATGGGATGACTCCAAACTTCATGCTACTTATACCCTTGCGCTGCCATGGAGTGGCACATCGACTCGCCTAACCGACCTCTGTTCAGCCCTTCGTTTCAACACTCAAACGCGTCGGCTCGCCCCTTGGCCGACCCAACTCCTCAACCATTGTGCCCATTCGCTTGGTTGGCTTTGCCCACTTGTCGGCCTGCCAAGACCGCACCTCGGCCTATAACCAAACGACCAACACTAGGTTATTTTTGTGTTTTCCTCCACCCCACTGCTACTCCCTTGGCTCATCACCCTCACGCACCCTCACCGTGTCACCTGCCGCTCGTGGACGTTACAGTAAGGATCTAATGGAAGCATTATAATCCTCACTAAATGACCTAGGATACCTATAAAATGGGGAGCGTTAAGAAATAGTAGCCATATATTTTCAAAAAATAAAGTTACAATAAGGTTATTAATATTTCTAACGGGTGGTATCATATCCAATGCTTCCCCTAGTTAAAAAGTAAATATATCAATTGCGTTAAAATGTGTGATTAATAGTAGAAGGCCCCATTCCTTTCTTTCATAAAGGAAAAGCTTATGATGTAAAAATTCAAAAAATAAAAAGCAATTTACCCAAGTCGTTACTTATTAAAAAGAAAAAAAACACGTTACGAATAATGAGGCATGGTATGTGTAGGATTAGAAAAGGTTAAGTGAAGGAAAAAAATGCAATGAGCCGTGTCGTTACTTAAAAAAAGCACACATCATATCATATCCTATGAGGAAAAATGAGGAAGTGACATGTCTAACACAAAGTTTAAGTGACATGTTGGTAAGAATATTTGTCCATGTACTTAGCTTTTAGAGAGGAAATGTTTGCAGTAATTTTACCATACCTTCACCATGATGGGATTGTTAACCCTCTTTAAGGAATCTAAGAGTTCTTGCATGGAAAGGGAGGGTTTTTACTTTTTAATATTTATCAAGATTTTAGAATATTATCAACGTTATAATAACTTTTATAATTTTATCAATATTTTAGAATTGGTGTATATTTTGACTGTTTTATTTAATATATATATAAAGTTATATTTTTTCATTAAATGGAAAAATATTTTATATCACAAAAAGAAATTGAGAAATATAATTTACTAAATTTTGAAAGATATAATTTTCCATGTGATTAAGAAATATAAGAGAGTTAAAAAAATGTATTTACAAGTATTTATATAAAAAGGAAATAGTTATATAAATAATTATGTTTATATATAATATTGGAAACTATTGACATTGTTAGTTGTGGATGAACAAAAATAATGACAAAGGGTGCATGTATAAATCTAGAACTTGGCGAAAGCAACAGGGAAGATGGGTTCGGCTAGGGTTTGGAGACTAGGGTTGCAGGCGGAACCTCGCTCTGGTCACGGGTAGTTTCCTGCAGGCGGAACCAGATCTCGTACAGGTGCAGGCAGAGGGAACATTCCACGGATGACTGGCAGATGGGGGTGGCAGTCGGTGTAAAGTTTTTACGGTGAAGGATTTACACAAAGGGTAAACTGCAGGTTTTCACTTTTTCTTGTTTCCTGTTTTCTCGGGTGAAGGCACCCCTCTTCCTTGTCTGTAGCTGTCGTTTTTCTCGAACGCATCCTTGAACCATGGTTAATCCAAGCGAGTTGGTGGACTTGGACCCGGAGCTGGAGGATATACTATCTATGTGGGGCAAGGAGCCCACTGTTCAAAATGTTGAACTTTTTTTCGGTGCTTATGAGCTTTCGAGGCAGGCGGGTTTCTCTCTGGAGGCTAAACCATCGTTTCTAATTCAAGGCAGCGGCCCGAACAGAGATTTCAAAAGCCCTAGCCACCAGGTTTCATGCATATCGCCAGATAGGGAAGCTGAGACGGTTGGGCCGCCATCAGGCACAAATCTTTTAGCAAACAAGGGAAACCCTGGGTCGCTCCGGCATTTCTCTCTGAAGGGTTTGGAGGATATAGGAAATTTGGGGCTTTCCTCGGGTCTTGGTACTGGAAGGGTTACTGGCGGGGCTCCTTCGATATCTAGGGTTTCATTGTCTAAGCTCGACCCGGTTCCACAAACCCCAGGTGATGGTTTCGAGGGTCATCCCGGCGACCCTGCAGGAGAGGCGAGGGGATACAATGAGTCGGAACATGCCCCTCTTTCTTCTGGGAGTCCAGCTAATATTTTCTCAGTCCCTGTTCAAACACAGCCGGAGGTAGAGGAACCAGCGGAGCCGGTCCAAGAGGGTCCAGAATGGACGGGTGAAGCCGGAGGAACCAGGGCACCAGACGAAGATTCAAGGAAAAAAGGTGAGAAGCGAAAACCCCTAGGGCCGATTGGTTCTCAGGAATTGGTAGGGAATTTAGTGTTAGGCATGGAAATTTCAATTGAAGAGTCTCTAGAAGTAGCGGAAAGCACCCTTGTTGGAAGGGCAAGGGGAAAGAAGTTCACTTCAGAATTTATTCAAGCATGGGGGGAACAAGTTTTCGGTTCGGAAAGCCCTCTTCGATTTGAGGCCCAGTGTTTAGCCAAAGGCTGGTTTATGCTTCGTTTCGAGGAAAAGAAAGATGCAGAATGGGTTTTGGAGCGGAATTGGAGCATTGGGAGTATCCCGGTCCTGATGAAGCATTGGAGCCCCCTCTTCGACGCTATCAAAGAAAGAACAGACGAATTTCCTGTATGGGTGAGGGCCCCGGGCCTCCCATCATTTTTGTGGACTGAAGCTGTGTTCAAAGCTATCGGTAATAGATTGGGCTCTTTCCTGGAGGCCGACATGTCTTTTCTGAAAACGAAGAACAGGGCAATGGCCCGTATCCTGGTGAGTCTCAACCCGAGCGGTGGCCTTCCTCAAAAGATCAATTTACAGTATAAAGAGTACGTTTTTGAGCAGCTTCTTGACTATGAGCACCTGCCCTTTCGGTGCCATAGTTGCCACGAGTATGGGCACCTCGCCAAGGATTGCCCTCTGTTCAGACGAAGGAGAAGATTTCGAAGGACCCCTGTCACTAGAGAATTTATTTTCAATCGGGTTCCCCCTCCTCAGGACAGAGCCGGGAATGCGAGTAAGGCAGTGGAAGACATGGAGACTGAGGAGATCTGGAAAGAGTCGGCGGAGGATGATTCCCAACTACACGAGGCGACCCGGTTAAACGACTCCCCAAGGTTTACTTTCAATCGGGCTCCATTTCCTCAGGACAGAGTAGGGAATGCGAGTCAGACAGTGGAAGCCATGGAGATTGAGGGGAACCTGAAAGAGACGACAGTGGAAGAGCCTCAACTCCACGAGGCGACCCGGCGAATTGAATCTCCTCGGTTGGTACCATTGGAGGAGAGCACCAAGGATGCAGCGGTGGAACACCATCCCGACAGTGCGCAGGATATGGGTATGTGCTCAGGCTCTCCTTCCCTCTCTCTTTGTAATCCTGAGCATATTTCATTTTCTAAGCAAAATACTCCGACTGTTTTTCCCTCTCATATTTCGGGCCATAATGAAAATGATGCAATCCCTAAAAACAAGTCTGATATTGACTCTATTTCGGAGGCATTACCGTCCCTTGATCTGAATAGTGAAGAGAAATGGCCTCCTTTGGCTTCCCCTCCATCCCTTAACCCTTGCCCTTATAATCTAAGATCCATGGGGGGAAAATATGTTCTGCCTGTTGCTTCTGGGGGTTTAGGTCAATCTCTTAGCCTTAGTTCAGCAAAGAATAAGAGAGGTAGGAAATCGAACCTTTCAAAGGCAAAATTGAAAGCAAAGCTGGACGTGGCCGATGGTAAACAATACTCAATCCCCGGGGTTCTTAGAGCTGTGCAGACCCCAGACCAGGTTATAAAATGATTCTGTCATCATGGAACTGCAGAGGGTTAGCCAATAAACCCAAAAAATTGGCCTTACGAGATTGGATCCTAAACTCAAAAGCAGACATTGTTTTTCTCCAAGAAACTCTTGGGAAGGGTTCTGAGGTGGAAGCTATGCTAAAGACCCTCTTACCGGGATGGGTTTTTTCAGCCATTGATTCATGTGGTCATTCTGGGGGTCTTGCAATAGGCTACAAAGAAGGAAGAATCAAAGTAATTAATCAGTGGGGGACTAAGCAAGTTTTGGGTATGGAGGTCATCACACCTGTTTTTCCTCGTCCCTTTTCCATTGTAAACATCTATGGTCCCTGTTAAGGAAGAGAATCGTTCTGGGAAGATCTGATGGCCAAATCGATTATGAAGTCTTCTGTTGGGCAATTTATTGTGCTTAAATTGCTGCATTAAATATCGACCAGGGAAACTCGTAAGCTTTTGATGATGCCAGCACTATATGTGCAGGAGTAGGCGACTAATTCTATGTCTAATTAAATTTCCTACGATTCAATATAATATGCAAGGGAAGAGGCTCCTAACTAAGGAGATCCTGGTTGTCCTTCCCTACAGTATCATAGAGAAATAATAAAACTAGAAACTTAAAATGCAAACGAGAGGATGAACTTTAATTGTTGTTTAGATTCAAAAAGAGAAAGACTAACTTAGTCTCTTGATTGTCCTCTCTTGTACTAATCCAGACTAGACTAAAATTCATCCATAAGCGTAAACTAAATGAAATAACTTGAAACATAAAAGCAAAAAGATGAATTCCAATTACAAATCAAATAGAGAGAGAGAGCCTAACTTAGACTCTTTGTTGTCCTCTCATATGTTGATAAGATTCTAATTGAAAATTCATTCATCAAACCAATCCTCAAACATTAACATCTAAGCAATTAAATAAAATAAGATCTAATATGAAACAACAAGTTCCTTTGCTCCTTCTAGAGTGAGCTCAATTCTCCTAAGAACAAAGTGACAAGCCATTCCATATACTACATTAAGATAACTTTTATCTAAAACTACATAATGGAAAACTATTTCTATAACTACTAAATGGAAATATATGTAAAACAAAGCTTTATTCTATTCCATCATAAGTTGGATACAATGCTCTAAGAGTCCTCTCCTTGGAATGGAGGAGGTGCTCCTATTTATACAAAAACTATGATAACAACCTCATAAATGTAGACCCACTATTCTCTCCTTTGACCCACATATTTCTCAACCAATGATGACACATAACCCTATCCTCCATGATCTCCTCCATGAGGTCCATGATCTTCTCCATGAAGCTTATCTTATCAAATTCGAATTTGATCATTCAAGGCCACATAAAGATGCCCTGGAAGCTTCCTTTGTGCCTACACATGTCAACAAACTCATGCTAATTGTTAGGTATAAGTTTAAGCATATTATTTTCTAAGTTTTAGCCATAAATTCACTTAAAAATGTTAAGAATTAATAAACTTTGGAAAAGCATTGTTAGAACCCAATAATGAGGTAAATGTAATGATATGGAGGTGGAATGGAGGTGACATGAAGGTAAAATGTGAAAATATTGGTGAATAATGGAGTGAAAATAGGGACTATTTTGAGGCCCAACATCTTCCTTGCTGATTGTGGGAGGTGATCTGAATTTTTCCATTGGTAGAGCTGAGGCCTGGGGACCTTCAGCCAGGGAGGATCCCTTGTCGAATTTCTTTCATAATTTCCTTGAAGATAATCACTTGACAGATCCATCTCCGGTAAAGCTCAAGCCCACTTGGAGGAATAGAAGAGTAGGGAAAGACTAGATAGCTAAGAGACTAGATCGCTTTCTTCTCTCCGAGGCTCTTATAACAAATGCTCCTATTCTTAGACAGTGGGTGGAGGAAATTGGTAATTCTGATCACTTTCCGATCTTTCTGGATATAGCCTTCCCTCCCCCAAAGCCTCCGGCACCCTTTAAATTCAACCCTTCATGGCTTCAAGATCCTTCCTTTAGTACTCTTTTCAAAAATACTTGGATTCACCCGGGTAATAATACAAGAGAGGATAAAGGCTTTCTGCTCATGGAAAACCTTAAGAGACTAAAAAAAGCAACTATATCGTGGGCAAAAGATAGGAAGTTGAAACAAAATGAAGATCTATGCAAAATCAGGGAGGAATTGAAGATGTTGGAGAGCCCTGAGGAGGATGGCTATCAGTCACAGTCTTTAAAAGACAGAATTCTACATTTGGAGAAGCTTCAAAATAAAATTCTTTTAGATAAGGAGGAAGAATGGAGAATTAAGAGCCGGGCAATATGGTTAAAATCTGGTGATGAAAATACCAGGTTTTTTCATAACTATGCAAAAGGAAGGAAATCAGTAAATACCATTTGGAGCCTTAAAGATGAAGAAGGGAGGGAGGTCAGCTCCTTTTCTGATCTCTCAAGTCTAGGAAAGAGGCATTTTGAAAGAATTTTCTCTGATTCAGGGGAGGCTACCATTGCTGAAATCCTTAGAACAGCTCAGTGTTTTCCGAGGTTTGTGGAGGAGGAAGAAGCAGAGGACCTATCTATACCTGTTTCCAAGGAGGAGGTTGAAGCAGCAATGAAAATTATGGCAAAAGACAAGAGTCCTGGCCCTGATGGATGGACTATTGAACTTTTCCTATTCTTTTTTGACCTGATTGGTTCTGAAATCACTGATGTAATAGAAGAATCAAGACAGAAGGGAGAGGTCTATAGGCCTTTTAACTCTACCTTTATAGCCCTCATTCCAAAGAAAGATAACCCTGGAGACTTTGAAGATTTTAGGCCAATTTCCCTGTGCAATTGTATTTATAAGATCATAGCAAAAGTGATTGCTATCCGAATCTTTCCTATTCTGTCTAGGAACATTTCAATGGAACAATTTGGGTTTCTAGATGGCAGGCAAATACATGAAGCAATTGGGGTAGCACAGGAGGTTATCCACAGTGTCAGGCAAAAGAAAATGAAGGGAGCGGTCTTAAAAATAGACTTATCCAAAGCCTACGACCGCATCAACTGGCTTTATTTGCGAATGATGCTGACCCACCTGGGCTTCAACTATTCTTTCACCAGCTGGATTATGGGATGCATCACAAATGTCAGTTTTGCAGTTCTGATCAATGGCTCTGCTTCCCCTTTTTTCAACAGCCAAAGAGGTCTCAGGCAAGGATGCCCCTTATCGCCGCTCCTGTTCCTATTGGTGGCAGAAGGTCTGAGCAGATTGATCCACAATGCCAGAAGAGAAGGGAAGGTAAAAGGTATCGAGGTAGCAATCAACCTCTTTATCACTCATTTACTTTTTGTCGATGACATTCTGATTTTTTCAAATGGTTCATCTAACGAAATTAAGGAGTATAAGAGCATTTTTGACCTCTTTATGAAAGCCACTGGAATGCAGATAAACACTAGAAAATCTCAAATATGTGCAGCAGACCTCGACAGAAGAGAAAGAGAAAGAATAACCAATCTTTTTTCTTTTCCTCTTCAGCCTCTGGACATTCCCTTTAAATATTTGGGGTTCTGGTTAAAGCCAGTGGCATACAAGAAAGAGGATTGGCACTGGCTCATTGCAAAGATTGAAGCCAGAATAAATCATTGGAGCTTCAGGTGGCTCTCCAGAGCAGGCAGATTGACACTCCTTAAATCAGTCCTGTTAGCCATCCCAGTTTACTGGGCTGCTCTAACTTGGGTCCCTAAAGGAGTGCTGGAGAAAATCAGGAAGATTTGCAGTAGATTCTTATGGGCAGGTTCTGCAAAGGACTCATCGGTTCTTCCTTGGGTGGCATGGGATAAGATTGCAAGACCTAAAGAATGGGGAGGATGGGGAATCAAAAGACTCCCCGAGTTCAGTTTGTCCCTGGCAGCAAAGTCAGGGTGGAGATTAATTTCGATGGAGAATCTATGGACAAAGGTAGTCAAAAGGAAGTACATAGACCCAATTCCTTTAGAAGACTGGATCCGCAGTCAGCAAAAGAAACAGAGGAATATATCTGTCATTTGGAAGGCTACGCTGGAAGCTTTCTCTGTGATCGAACAGGGCCTTGCCTGGAAAGTGGGAGATGGTAGTCACATCAGAATTGGAAGAGACCCTTGGGTGGGATGCAATGAAGCATATGCACTGTCTCCAGGTCTCCTTAGACACCTTGATAATATAGGAATAGTCACTCTAAATCAGGTGGAGAAAGTCGGCCATTCCACTATATGGGGTCAGGCATGGAAAAGTGATGAAGAACTAGGTTTAAATATCAGATGGAAGAATGAATGGGCGTCCTTTATCCAAGAACTCCACCGCTCACATGTCAGACTAAAAAACGAACCTGATAAGTTGATATGGGCTCTGGGTAAAACTGGAGATTACTACCCCAAAGAAGGGTACTCATACCTAATGAAACAGAAAGGATGGGATATCCCTGAGTGGTGGTCTAAAAGCATTTGGAAACTGTCAAGTCCAGCAAAGGCCAGGCTTTTCCTTTGGTGTTTGCTGAAAGGAAAAATCCCAACCTGGGATAGACTACAAGCTAGATACCTTATCGGTCCAGGAAGATGCCCTTTATGCAAATCAGATGGGGAATCCATTAGACATCTCTTTACTTCTTGCACTGTCTCTTTAAAGATTTGGGATGAGCTTACTGGTCTGCTTAATATCAAAGCTCAATGGGGGTCTGAACCTCTGGAAGATGCATGGAGAAACTGGTGGCAGAATCACCCGGATGGAAATTTGAGAAACCTGCCTCTCATTTTCTTCTGGGGTGTATGGCTTGCTAGAAATAAAAGTATTTTTCAAGATTATACCATCCCATCATCTGTCACTGCTTCTAACTGCGCGGCAATCTACTTAGCTATCCCAGCTCCTGAAGTGAAAAATCCCCCAATCCGTAACAAGCCTTTTATTATCAAGGAAGGCATCCCCTGGGCTTTTTTTGATGGAGCATCCCAGAACAATAGGGCTGGCGCCGGGATGAGCATTCACATATCCGCTGAACATTACCTTAAAGCTTCTGTTGGTTTGGGCTCCGGGACTAATAACTTTGCCGAGTTGTCTGCTCTTCATCTTCTGCTTTGCTGGCTTCATCAGAGGAACATTTTCACTATACAGATCTTTGGCGACTCTCAAAATGTCATCAACTGGGTCATTGGGAATGCATCATGTCATAATCAGATTTTAAGGCCCTTGTTAGAAGAAATTGTGTTATTAAAATCCTCATTTAACAGTTTTCATATTTGTCATATCTACAGGGAGAATAATGAAGAAGCCGATCAGCTTTCTAAAGCTGGCTTACAACAGGTTCTGGGCGGATGGTCGATAGAGGAAGTCTTCCAGGGGCAACAATCTACATACAATCAGCCCCCTTTTGCACCTCCATTTTGAATGGGGATTCCTCTCCTCTCTTCTTTCATTTACAGTACTATGTTTTTTACAGTTTTACAAAAAAGACTCTGTCACCATATAAATTTTGTTTTTTCTGTTTCGGCCTCCTAAAAACTGTTTGAAAAACGTATGTCTCATCACACAGTCGACACTTTATATATGCCAGATTGATATATGGGGCTGTTTTCCTTCTTAGAAGGAGGCCTCAAGTCGTGTTTTGTCGAAAAATGTTTTTCTGTTTCAAAAGCTCAGGACGAGTGATAGTGACGGACAGTCACACTTGTCTGAGTCAGAATGTTATGGTTGTTTTGATGTACAAAATGTCTACAGCCAGCCGGTGATAGCTCTAGTCGAGCCAAATATTTTGACAGTGATCCAGCAGAATGTAAAACTTTTTATTATGCTAATGAAAAGTTTTTGATTTTTTCTTCGGAAAAAAATAAATCTAGAACTTGGCGCACAAGGCTTATAACTATGTATGTATGATGTTATTGGTGCTTTAAATTTCATATATCTTATAGAGAAACTTCCCATTCAACTTGGTTGGACCCCATATTGTTTGTTAGTGGTCACAAGATGCTACAAAGGCCCTACACCTTGGGTCTCATAATATGCATTTCATGAAATAGTGCTAAGTTCCAAATGTTTGTGCATAAAATTAGTAAGTGATGAAGAGTTGGTGTATAGATTTCCATGGATGTACTTTGAACTAGTCCTAATAACTATGTAGCAATAATTAGTAAAGAGAACCTGTATCTATTATTTAGATTTCGCTAGTAAATTGTTCCAAATATGGGAAACAATTGTTACCTATGAATTAATTAAGTCACAATTGTTGATGTATATCATGGTTGGATCTAATGGGGTTCATTTGGTTTATATACCCATTTGATATTGTTTACCAAGTAATACATTTTCCCCTAAAGACTACATGGAGTTAATAAATGAGTGGTAGTCTATCTTGTCATGTTTCTAGCCTCTCATGATATATATATATATATATATATATATATATATATATATATATATATATATATATATATATATATATATATATATATATATATATATATATATATATATATATATATATATATATATATACGCGTGCATACTTTACAATCTATGCCTATGTGTGTGGCGTAAATCCTTAAAGGTAAATCATTTTGCAAATTTTAACAAAATATTTTATGTATGAAATCTTTACATAATTGTATTTGAATTCAATGTTTATTTGAAGTTGTACATCCTTAAAGTAAAAGATGTAGTACTATTTTTTCCTGTAAGATTATGTGCAATAATTTTGTTGTTTAAACATTTATGTATGTTTCAAATCTTTATTTACATGATGTAATGTACCTCCAATTACACACTACATGTATGTTTATTCATACTTAGTCTAATATCGATACATTTTTGTGAGTATAGTATAATGAAGGTATCCTTAACAAAATGTATCCTCTTATTACACAAGTCAATCTATTTCCTTTTATAAAAATACATGTTTGCTTTATGTTCGTAATATTACCTCTAAGTAATCCCCAAGACTTATGGATAAACCATCTTTGCTTTGAAAACTATTATATAATATGTTCATATATATTTTTATTTGACCACATTACCATAGAAGTAATTTGTCATCATGGTTTTTTTTACGACTCTTATTAAAGGTTATGTGTGTATATATCTATATATATATATATATATATATATGTATGTATGTATGTATGTATGTATGTATGTATGTATGTATGTATGTATGTATGTATGTATGTATGTATGTATGTATGCAGTTATAAAAGATATGGTTTTTGAATCTTGGACCTTGGATTCCATTATAGCCATAAAATGCTTGTCTTGCCATCATGTGTCTGTCAAAAAAATATTAGCACACGAGATTATATTGGCTCAAACTTGAGACATGTTTTTCACTAGTTAAAATCATGCCATACACTAACCATGAGGTACTTCCTAGTTGTCTGCACTTCCACTTGGGTGTGTGGTTTTCTAATGCATGTTGGCATTACTTAACTATTGCATAAATCCCCCTGACCTATGAAACTTTAAGGTTTACGAGGTGTGGGTCCATCCACTCTACATGTTGTGAATGTAAATAAGGTTATGATGCACCCACATGACAGGGTCACAAGTGGAAGACCACGATGATATCCAATGATAAAATAATTAGAATGGCTTGATGATTCAATCTACCAAATTGAATACCCTTCTGATTGGCATTTGGTGTTGTTTCTCCTTTGTAGTCCAAGTTCTTTGTTGCAGAATGCTTAGGGATTGAATTTGTAGTTATGTCATTTCTAGGGTTTGATGAAATTTTAGTCTCACAAAGTGTTTGGATCACATGGAAATATATTTTCATGCCTCAAGGTAGAAGGTAACCTATACTCATTTTTGGGAAGGTTGTTATGCCAATTTCTTGTCAATGATTACTAATGCTACTCTTGAACTATTGATATCCTCTAGTTTTCTTTTAGGAATTTCTCCTTCATTTCACTAATCGATATTTGTTTTAGGGTTGTAGGTATTCTAAGTTCATATGGAACATTAAGATAATGACCAATTTGTATGGGGTTTTCCTAAAGCTTATCTTCTCTTTTGTTTTTCTTCAAAGAGGGAGTTTTTTTTTAAACGCCCTCTCAGCCATATCTCTTAACATTTGTTGCCGCATTTATCTATGTGGACCATAACCATTTAAGGGATTACTTGTTTCAAAGATAGTAGGACCATCACTTTTCTAGATTTACCCTAAAAATGCCTCAAGTATACATGGCTTTAGTTATTATATTCATTGACCTTCGTTTTAATGAGATGGTTTTTATTTTTTTGCTTAGAATTTGTTTAGGTTTCGACTTGGAATCAAGTCAAGGGTTTCTAACTTATACCCTTCTGGGTTTTTGGGTGAAAAATTCTCCTGAGGGAAACAAAAACATTATTGACTCAATATCGTCTCTTATCATGGTCGTGGAAGCTTTTCCACTCAAAAAATGAACCATTTATTCCTTTTTTTCTTGGTTTCCTTTGTTACGAATTCATCCTAATGTAATTAATGATTATCACCCTTTGTTCTTAATTACTAGTGTGACACAACTATTATTTGGGTCATAGAACCCCAATGTGTTTAATAGAAAGAATTTTTACAAGTTTTCATAATTACTTCATTGTAAGCTTTCACAGGAGTAAGCATCTATTGGCTAACCCTTGATGGCATAACATCAAGATTTCCATGAGATAATTACCATATGGTAATAATATTATTTATTTTTTGGTTAGTCATAGTTAGTCTCACTTTTAGTTCTATTTATGTAGTTAGCATAAATGGATTAGATTCTAGAGATATTCTCCTCCTCTTGATTTAAATCATTACAGTATTGAATGTAAATTCATTCCAATAGGCCTTGGTAGTCACGACAGTTGACAAAATCTCTTAAGGTAAATTTATAGCTAAATATCTTAACTTAAATATTGGGTTTATTAAAGAAATTAAATTATCCAAATGTTAATCGAAAATTTCTCTTATGTTTGTTTTAGTTTAGGCCTTCAACCCTAGCTCAAGTTAACTCAACACTAACTCACTATTATATATACTAGTTATTTCCTTATGTAATTAGTGTTATAGTTCATTTTGTCACATCTAATCAAATGACCTGAAATCCAGATCAAGCAACATCCTATAACACCTTACATTTAGCCCCTGCAAAGCCTAGAATATCCTCTCTCCAAAAATTCCAAGAATATTGGGTTAAACAACTTAGAACCCCAATTTTTTGGCACAAATGCATTTTTCCTTCATGCAACCTGCATTGTTGCATGTTTTACATATAACAACTGCACTGATCAACACAGGTTGCCTTGATAGCAAGTGTGATGTTTCTAGAATTTTGGTAAAAATAGAAAATGATTTTGGACCCTCTTTCCAAAAGATTCTAAGGTGGTTTTAACCATTTAATATTGATTAAGATCTTGAACTCCTATCCTTGAGGTTTCATATGTTATCCCTAGATCTTATCCTTGTGGATCTAAGCCTTAGATTGGTAAAACCCAAACTACCCCTTTTACCCTATAAATTCACTGCTTCCCATAGAGTCTAGCTTGGATTTTGGAGACTCTTAGTTATACTCTCATGCTACTACTTTGTGCCTAAGGTTCCATTATCCATCCATGCACTTGTGATTGAAGGCTTTCTTTGTGGCAAAGGAATGACAAGATAGTTGGGGAGACATCTACAAGGTTAAGATTTGGAAAAGGTTGTGATCTCTCCTACATTCATTAATACAAAAATTTCTTTACTTTCATATACTTATGTCTCATTCATGCATATGTATTACAATGCCTTCTTGACTCATTGTTTAGAGATGTTAGCGTATGTTGTTTGCATGTTTTAGCTCTCTTGCTTGTTTTAGTTATTTTGCAGGTTCCATTTATAGCATTTGGATATGGAGTTGGAGATTTCAAGGCAAAAGGAGAGAAGAGATTGAATTAGAATCTAGGTAATTATTTCTTCCATATTCTAAAATATATAAGGAAAACATAAGTCCTTTTTGTCTCTGTTGTTTCTATATCAACCTACTAGATATAGGGAGTTTTCTTCTATCCGCATAAGGAAATTCTCCATATAACAACTTGGCGACTCTACTAGGGAGAGAAATGATTTAGTGGTTTCCTTTGCCTAGTATTTTAATACATTTGAACACAATTCAATTTGAATTTTTCATACAACAATTAGCCTTTAGGAAAGCATAATTTTGAGCTTGGTAGAGTTTATTTTTCACCTTTCATGAAAAGTTATCCCCAATGTACTTTTTTTTATGAGACAAAGTGACCCCACACACTTGTGTTTCTTTAGAAGTCTGATGATTTGCACTAGTTGTCACATATATCATGTGATGGTCCTTGTAAGATGCAAAGTTTTCATTTTATGCCTTACTCTAAGTTCTGTTTGGTTGTTGTGTTGTTTCCCGAGTCTCTAAACTAGTATTTGTCTCTATGAAGCCACTAATGTGTTTAATTTTGATTGTGATTATCTTTTAATGAGAGTTTGTTTGTTTTTTCTTTCTTCTTGTCAATTAGGGTTTGTGATCACTTGACTTAATTTTTTATTTGATAAAAGAAGTTTTCATATTACGGTCTCAATCTGTGTGAGTTCTTTTGATCAATAGTCTAGTTGCATTTCATTTTTCATTGCATTTAAAAATTGAAAAACAAAGGAAAAGAAAACGTCATTTCTAGCATTGCATTTAGGGTGTTGAATTAAATTGGAAGAGCACAATTGAAAAGATCTACTCTAGGAAGTTTTTGTCTACAACATTATTCATTGTCGCATCATTATTTGCAATCTCTTACCTTACTTAGATAGATATTCATTGAACGAAAAGAGTTATTTTTATCATGCTACTTTCATCATAAGAGTTTAGGTGAATTTTTTCTTGAGCCTTGAAATTGAAACTTAAATCAATGATCAAGTCTAAAATTTATTCACTTAACCTAAGGAGCATTTGGAACATTAATGACACACATAGCAGGTCTAGGTTAGAAGACATGTTTTGAAGTCTATAAACGTATGATGTTTTGTTAATTGTCTATGTTACATTATGTGGGTAGCCGATATTCCATGTAATTAAATATATTGAATCGTTCTCCACATACCCATGAGTATATCAGATGATGTTCCACGTATGAAAAGTATATAAGAATACTTCCTATCTTACATGACACATTAAACAACACTACCACAAATTTCACTTTCCACATACCTTTGAATATATTTTGGAAGTCCCCTTTACGATGAAAACCATCCCTAGATTATTGAGTCGATCACCTTGTTATATGTGATACACCAGATACAACATTTAGGGAGATTTCCTAGCTATCCCTTTTATTTTTATTTTTTTTCTTTAATTTCTAAAATTAATTAATCCACCATGGAAGAACACCCTTAATACCCTCGTCACTCACGTAGAATGAAAATATAGCCTTCTCTACCTCCAGAGGAAACACCTGGTTGTCGCAAGAACAAGAAAATAAAACTACCAAAGTCTGTACATTGGAAGCTACCCCCTTTGGAACCACATATGAATTTAATCAACCAACTTTATCACTTCCTATTGGTACTAAAATTGAAGTCATATCTTTGGAAACTAGTGAACTTGAAGAAGTTGAAACCAAAGCAGTTGAAATATTAGAAGTTGAAGTCATTGAACCTAAACTTGTAGACTCATAGATCTTACAGCCTGAAGTGATTCAACCTTAGGAAGAAAAAACTATTGCACCAATAACTTCGTGATTTCTACCCCTATATCTTTAATTTCATCTCATCTGTTACCTTCGATTTGGGGCAACGATGAAGAAAACCTTTCGTTTGGTTTACTAAGTATCAAAGACATTACTGAGGAAGAACCCTGACCCCAATATCTTGTCCATTTAAGAGGAACTCCTCTTTATCAATCTCATCCTTTTGTTACTATCAATACTCGACCTCAAGCTCCTTTCATCAAACTACTCATTATAATTCCCTTTTGAGCTCCCCTCACTTGCGTATTCTTTTGGGAAATCCAACCATGAATGAAACAACTATAGTTACCCAACCTATATTTTCCATACTTAGTGAGTCAAAGTAAGTTGCAAAAACTTATATATGTTTCCTACTTCACTAGAAACACATCTCTATGGTGGTCCATATGTATGACACGGATACCAATCATTGTCTAGAACCTTTTTTGGCATGTCAACTAGTCCATGACTTCTTATTTACCTTCATTATCTGGAATATTATCTGGTCTATCCTTGCCAAGTATCCAATAACCTATTCAACCCGTTACACCTCAAACTTCTTTACAACAATAGTATGGTGCATTTCTTAGTGGATTGGGGCATCCACAACAACTTACTTTGTCTTATCTTGGATACCCTCCGTTGTGGGGCATTTTCTTCCTTTTCCTTTGGCTTCGATGGAGGGGGGGGGGGGGCAACCTATTGCTAGAATTATCCCATCCACTCATTAGATGGTACAATTTGGTGATTAACCTTATGTAATCCTCTTCCTACTGGTGCTCCATTTCTAGAAATGACCACCAATCCTTGAAATATTACCCCTCTTGTTTCTAGCCAAATAGTCCAGGTCTTTACACAAGTTTTGACCTTTCAACCTGGTCAGGTTATGCCTCAAGTTCCTACTTGTGAACATTTTCAATACATACCTCAAACTCCAATTAGTCAACCTTACCAAGTGACACTACAAACAAGTCAACATTTTTAGGATATTTCTCAAGTCCAAAATACTCAAATAATGCAAGGAACTTCTCAAATCATATCCACCCAGCCTACCTAGGGTCCATCACAACCTTAATCTAACCCACTTGGTCAAACCATTCCATAGGTGCAATTAAGTCAACTTATTTATAACATGTTGTAGGTACCTAATAGTCAACGACTCATGTTGTAGGACTGTTTGCAATAAATAGAATGCCAAGATGAAGAGTAGAATGGTGGATTACAATTCACATGACTCCCCATACAAGTTGTTTGGTCAATTTAGTGTCCTAAATTTCTCTACATAAATTATCAATCCGGGCATCGTAAACTGATGAAGTGTAGTGCACTATATGTGCTAGATGACCCTTCTTACTTTAGTGTTTTTGAGTTTTATGTTGTTTTGGGGTTTTTGATCCTTTAATCCCTAATGATTTACAATGTACTTAACAAAATCTTAAATCTAACTACTGTAAAGACTGCTAAGATCCTAAGGAAATGAGAACTAAAAAGAGCTTAAGTGAGATTTGGAAGCAAAGTTTAATCAAGAAATGAAAACAAAGTTTTTATTTCTAATCATATCATTATTTCCAAATCATGAGCTACAAACTTTAAAAAGTAAAATTGCAACTACTGTCTATTCAACTAAATGAAATACTGAAAACTGAAAGTGAAATTGCAACTATTATCTAATCCATGACAAGAACAAAACTAAATGAAATTCTAAAACTGAAAGTGAAATTGCAACTATCTATTATGGAAACAAATAAAATGAAATACTAAAACTGAAAGTGAGATTACAACTAATGTTTAGTCTATTGCAGAAACAAAACTTAATGAAAAACTGAAAGTGAAATTGCAACAAAACTAAATGAAATACTTAGTTACTCTGCCTCTCAATTTTGGAAGACAAACTTCCTTGGGATGACATTTTGAAGAATTTTGTACTTCATTATTCTAAGAGAAAATAAATGCAAAAATGCATAAAAGACTCATTGCATAAATGAAGTATTCAACCACTTAGCTTAAGATGAATAATCAACTAGAAGGGATTTTTAGAAACATTCACCTACACCATGTGTCACTAAATTAGTAATAAAATGGCAAGAACAGTAATGGCACTGATCAGTTTAATTGAAAACCTAAAGACTAATGAAACAACAAATGAAACAAACTACTCTACACTACTGAATTCAACTTCTAACTACTGATAAGAAACTAGAATGAAATTAAGCAAAAAGAACTATTATGTACTGAAAGAAGCTATTCTGCGTTAGTAAGAAAATGATAAGACTGCATTATAAACAAGGTTAGTAAATGGTTATAAACATTATGGAAGAAATGATGAATTTATAGTTTAACTATAAAAGACAAAACAAAATGAAATGAAACCTTAGTCAACGCAGGGGCCCTCTGCAACTGCTCAGGTTATGTGTACTTAATCAAAACTCCAAAAAACGCTTTCAGATATCCATGAAACTTGCGGTCTTCATATTAAAAAAAACACAGTAAATGAGTTTTCAAAATTATAGAGGAATAGTCTGAGCTTAATACATGAGCAAATTCGAACTTATTATGTGTCCTTCACACAAGTATTTATAAGGAAACTATACAATTGTTTATGGAGAAAAATAAGCTACAACCAAAACACGTAGCAGACAAGCACACGAAATTCTCTTCCTCAGTTGTTGGAGACATAAATCTAAGGTGGTGGATATTGGCTTCGGTTGCATAGATGGTTGTTGAAGTCCATGGGTTTAGGAAGTTGTTTCGGATCCCATCACTACGAAACGTGTACAAAACATAGTCCTGTTTGCCTTAGGTCTCTACGTTTGACTTCTCCTTTTATCGAAGTCTTGTACCATCTTCCTTGTTTACCTGGGCTAGGTGAATAGGACACGATCCATGTCATGATGTTTTCTAAGCTTCCCATGTAGTTATTTTCTCCTTCTGACACCTGGAACCTGTTAAAGCATGGAAGTAGTTGCAAAACAACCGATTAGCCGCAGAATAGGCTGTTTCTTAGCTAAAAGAAACTTATTCAAAAAGCAAACATAAAATTATAACATGTAAATCACTAAAATGTTATCCTTAAGGAAATGTATACTGGTTATTGATGCTAGGGATGCGTTTTCTTCATGGAAAAACAAAGAAAACGAAGGAGAAGAGTTGCTAAGGAAATAGCAGTTTTGAGGCTCAACCTACCCCCCCTGCAAGACTATTGCATGTCCCCATGCAATCAAAATTGTGTACTTCCTCCTCCTACTGCATTTGTTCTGATACTTCAACCAACACATCCAACTTCCTCTTCTTTGAACCGATTTCCATACTTGGCTTCCTCATGAGAAATTTGTACTTGAGGTTAATAAGTTCCCTGTTCAGCTTCTTATTTTTATTTTTCAGTTTCCTGTTCTTCTTGTGCCATAAACCCAAGTGAAGCATAGTGTTGTCATCAATAGCTTTATCCAACTTATTATGTTCCTTTAAGGTTTCATTTTCTCTTTGGATGTGCCTATTCAGAATTTCTAGCTCATAGATCTCTTGTTTGAGGGAGCTAGTTAGAGTTTCTTGTGAGGTGTTAGGTTGCTCTGGATTAGCTGAAGTCCCTAGGTCTACTGATGTACTCTTTTCTATAATGACTCTATGTAGTCATATATTTGTTGTTGTATTGGATCAATGCCTGGAGAATCTCTACTTGTGTTGCCTTCAAAGTTTTCTGGAGGAGAGTTCTATGGACTTTGCTCATATGGAATACTGTCAGGGGACTGAGGTGGAGTTTATTCCTCTAAAGTTATAAACTAGGCCTCTTTTGATTTCACCTTCTTCACTTTGCCTCAAAGTATATAACTCCTCCTCAAGTTTTGGAAGTCTATGGTTTCTTCTTTTGTATCATTTTTCCTCTTTCCTTTCTCCTTATCTTTCTTGATCTATTCCTTGATCTTGGTTAATCTTTCAGAAAGAAGTTGTTCATCCTCTTTAGGTGATGAAGGTTCAGGAATATCCCTATTGATTTCTTCAACCCTTTCTTTCATTTTTCTCCTCTGCTTAGTCTGCTTTCTGATCTCTATTAATTTTTCAGAGATTGGTTCTTCTTCATCATTTTTCTGTGTTGAAGTTTCAGGGGTGCTTTGAATGGTGAGATTGGTATTCTTTCTCCTACTTCTTTTAACATGACTTCCCTCAGACAAATCTAGAGCATTTTGGAAGAAATTCCTTACCAAAAATTCCTCCCATGTATCCCCTACACTTTTTAAATGAAATTCAACTAAAATCTTCACTAGTCCATGGTGATATAGAGTGGTTTCTATTGATTCAACTTTCTTTTGAACATTAGTTGTCATTCAACTCAGAATATTCAAGATGAAAAAGGGAAGATTGAGGGTTCCATTCTCTAGAAAATTCATTAACAGTCGTATATGATACACATTCATAGACCCAAACCTCCCTTCACATGTAATAAACTTTTGCAGTATTAAAAACATGCTACTCCATTTGTTTTTGAGTGCATAAATTGGAATCCCTTTCTTAAAACTAAAATGTCCATACTAGGTTTTTAAGAATCACCTTCCAGGATTCATCATGAAACTATTTGTTCTTAAACCACCTTTCTCCTAGCCGTGGGAGTTTCGTTGCTTCAGCTATGAAGGACTCGGTAACTGCAAATTTGATGTCCCCAATTTCCACTTCGGTACCATCAAAGGATCTTGCAAAGGATTTAGTGATTTCTTTGTGGTAACCGTTGAATTTTTCAATAAAAAATAACCAACCAGCCTTCTGTAACATTCCCTTCAGCTGCGGATAACCCTCCATGTATTTTACCCCTACGGGTTCAGTTCTAACAATAAGCCCCATAACCTCTGCTCTCACCGTCTGAGAAATGGAATGACTGCATATATGGTAATAAGAAGACTGTGTATACAAAATCAGAATGATTATGGATATGGAAACAAGAGTACAGGGTATATGGGAACAGAATGGCTGTGAATATGAAACAAAACGACTATATATAAGGAATATATGGAAACAGAGTAACCGTATGCACAAAATGTATGGAAACAGGGTGAATGTATGCACAAAGTATATGGAAACAAAGTGATTGTATGCACAAAGTGGCTGCATAAATATGAGAGAAAAACTTAAGAGTTGGCATGTAATAAATGAACAATCAAAGTTTGAAAAGTCATATATAGGTAGGTCATGTCGTTAATATGACCATTAACAGGTGTAGCTGTAGAAGTCCAGTTAAGTACAAGTTATGGAGTTTAAAACGGAGATCAGTTATGAAGGAATCATTAGACCGTTTGTCATTGAAGACAACAGATTTGGCGGAGACATCATGGCGGTCAAATCACATAATGATTAATGAAGGAGACATGTGATCATACATGTTATACAAGCTTATGTTTTTGAATTGCTTTTTGAAATAAATTTTTGTTTTTACCTTTGGAACCTTACCTTTCGCTTGCTAATATTTTGATGTTTGCTCCACAGGTGGTTTAGGCATGATTGGTCTTCAAAGTTGTTTTTTTCTCTTCAATTATCTGCATACAAGATTTTATTATGAACTGGCCACTTGTGCTTGGAATGATAATCAAACTGTTGTTGCGGAAGCATATTAGCTGTAGAACAGGATCAGCTACGGAATGGAACCAGCTGCAGAATGTGAAAATAGCTGTAGAATGTGAAATAGAGAGTAAAATATGGCTTATGAATGGATGAAATGGAAATAGCTGTGTAAGTGGAAATATGACAAGATGATAAATGAAAATGGAGATGAAAGAAATGTTGGAAAAGAAAAATTTATTGGTGGAATATGGCAAATGAAGTGAAGTGAAACTATAAAAATAGATTGGAAAGAGATGAGACAATGAATTTTGCATAATGAACTTAGTGACTGTGGCTTTTTGTCACCACTTCTTCAAAAGGGAAATGGAAAATATAAGGTGTTAGAAACTTCTGATTTTCACCTTGTATTTTCTGTATAAGCATGCCAATTAGTTATTGGTTTTCAACCTTATACAATTTATTATTATTATTATTTATTTATTTTAGATAGGAAAAATAAACACTAAGTTGGTGGAGAAGAAGGATTCTTCTTCACTAACTTCATTTCAGAATTGTTCTGGAAGATCTTGATGAACTCCTCCTTTGAGATTGGTTTTTGATATATTAAATCTATGACCATTCACAAGAAGAGGAGTTTGACTTTTATCTATTGTTCTGATCCTCACTACTCCATTACTAAAAAAAAATTCAATCTCATATGGCCCAAGCCAATGACATTGAAACTTTCCTTGAAAATCTTTAAACTTTGAATCAAATAACAGTGCCCAATCTCCCTCTTGAAACCTCTTGTCCTTGATGTATTTGTCATGCCATTTAGCCCTTTTTTGTTGGACTATACCAGTTCTTCGAACTTCCTCTTGTCTGATTTCATCAAGTTCATTTAATTGCTCTAGTCTATGCTTTTGAGTCTCTGATAATTCCATCCCCAACTGGATTGCCATCTTGAAAGTTCTGATTTGGAACTCTATAGATAATAGGACTTGTTTCCCATAAACAAGTTCATAGGGTGTATGTCTTGTTGTGTTCCCCCATGTAGTTCTCCATAAGGCTTCAGGAAGCCTTTCTGCCCAATCTCTTCTATGTAGATGCACAGTCTTGGTGAGGATTCTTTCAATCACTTTATTTGTAGACTCCACTTGACCATTTGCTTGTGGATGATAGGGAGTAGATTTCCTATGCTTGATCTTGTACTCCTCCATAAGCCTTTCCATCATGTTGGATGTGAATTGAGACCCCTGATCTGTTACAATTTCTCTTGGAACACCAAAACGAGTAAAGATGTCCTCAAAAAGAAAATTAACTATAGATTTTTCATTAGCAAAAGGTAATGCTTTGGCTTCTACCCATTTGGTGACATAATCAATGCATACCAATATATACTTTTTTTGCTTAGATGGAGGATCAATTGGTCCAATAAAGTCTAAAGCCCATTTTTCAAAGGGTTCGATAAGTACCTGCGTTTGTGATGGCATTTCATTTGAGAGAGCAGGTTTCCCTACCCTTTGGCAGTTGTCACACCTTTTGACATATTCTTTAGCATCTTTGAAGATAGATGGCCAATAATATCATAAAGAAAGGATTTTATAGGTTGTCCTCTTGTTAGCAAAGTGTCCACCACACGACTCATCATGACATGATTTGAGAATATCAGGAATTTCATCTTCCCTGACACACCTTCTGATCATAAGATCTGGCCCTGGTTTATACAATTTGTTAGTGATCCATGAATATCTTTCACCTTCTTGAATAATCTTTCTTTTCTCTCTAGGAAACAAATGTGAAGGTAACTTCCCTGTAACCAAGTAAGCAACATTTGCAAACCAAGGAGTTTGAGTAGTTACTGTAAAAAGATATTCATCAGGAAACTTATGTTCAACCGGAGAGTATTCTTTGATATTCTGAATCATGGACAAGAAATCAACAAGTGTGTTTTGTTTTCCAGGTCCATCTAGCACAGTAATGTTGAATTCTTGTAAAAGTAAAAGCCATCTTGTAACTCTGCCATTAGTAATAGGTTTATTCATCAAATATCTAATTGCAAAGTGATATGTATGAACAAAGGTTTCATAGCATATTATATAATGTCTAAATTTATTAATTGCGTGAAAAACAACTAAAAATTCCTTTTCAGTGACAATATAATTCAACTCAATGGGAGTCAAATTCTTATTTTTATAGTAAATGGCATAAGGAATCAAATCTTTTTGTCCCAACATAGTTACCAGAGTTGTATCTGAAGCATCTATGGAAATATGGAAAGGAAGTTTCCAATTTGGTCCTCTTAAAATGGGTGCTTAAGATATTTTTACTTTCAAGGTTTCAAATGCTAGTCGGCAATCAAGATTCCAACTAAATTCACAATCTTTTGTAAGCAATTTGAAGAGTGGAGATGCTATTATAGTGAAGTTTTCTATAAACCTTCTATAGTATCCTGTAAATCTTAGAAAACTTATAACATCCTTTTGGCAACTTGGAATTGATAACTTAGAGATGACTTCAAGTTTAGATTTGTCAACTTTAATCCCAACTCCTGAAATGTGATGTCCTAAAAAATACCTTCTGTAAATATCATAAAACATTTTTCATGGCTTAGTGAAAGGTTTGTTTTTTACATATTTTAAGAACTTTTTCCAAAGCTTCCAAAGCTTCTTCAAATGTGTTTCCATAGACTGTAAAATCATCCATATATACCTCTACACAATCATGTATTAGATCAAAAAAAAATTCCTAGTACTGCTCTTTGGAATGGTGCAGGTGCATTAAATAACCTGAAAGGAAGTAATTGGTAGCAAAAGTTCCCCATGGACAAGTAAATGTGGTTTTATCCTGATCCCCAGGTGCTACCTGAATTTTATTATAACCACTAAAACCATCCAAGAATGAGAAATACTTCTTACCTGCTAATGTATCTAACACTTGATCTATAAAGGGAAAAGGAAAGTGATCTTTCAGGGTTGCTTTATTCAATTTCTATCCCACCTGGATGGTTTTTCGGGTTATAATCAAATTTCTATCCGTCCTGAAGATCAACATAAGACAACTTTTATATGTCCCTGGGGTACCTTTGCATATAGAAAGATGCCTTTTGGTCTTAAAAATGTTGGAGCCACTTTTCAGCGGGCCATGTCATATGCTTTCCACGACATCAAACATGTCATCGAGGCATACTTGGATGATATCGCTGCTCGTTCTCGAAAGAGAACTGATCATCTTAGTCATCTTCGGTTGGTTTTTGAACGATGTCGTTTTTATAAAATCCGGTTGAATCACAACAAGTGCGTTTTCGCGGTTACGTCCGGTCGGTTGTCAGAGTTCATCGTGTCCAATGAAGGGATTCGGGTTGATCCCTTCAAGGTTGAGGCAATAGTTCAGTTGCCTCCCCCGTCCTCAATTCGACAACTTCAAAGTCTTCAAGGGAAGGCTAATTTCTTAAGACGGTTTATAGCAAACTATGTCGAGATCACTAAAGGGTTCATGCCTTTGCTACGGAAAGGAGTTCCATTTGTGTGGGACGACATTGTGCAGTGGTCATTTGATGCTTTGAAAAAGGCATTAGTCTCTGCCCCGCTTTTGAGTCCACCGGATTATGGTAGAGACTTCCTTTTATATCTCGCTGCAGCAGAATCAACCATTGGTATGGTTCTTGTTCAGGAAGACGATGCTCTCGCCGAGCATGTGATTTATTACTTGAGTCGAGGCTTAATAGGTCCTGAACTTCGCTATTCTCCGGTTGAGAAGTTGGCCTTGGCAGCTGTCCATGTTGTCCAGAGGCTCCATCACTATATCCTGCTACACAAAACTTTTGTCTTAGCGGCGGTCAATCCATTTCAATTTGTCCTCAGTAGGCAAGTGATTGGGGGAAAATATAATAGATGGATAGTCATTTTGCAAGAATTTGATCTTGAGTTCTTGTCTGCCAAGTCTAAGAAATCCATGGTTTTCGCAGAGCTGATTTCTGAGCTACCCTGTGGAGAGGATACTGTTTATGAGGAAAGTTTTCCTGACGAACATATATTCCTCATCTCTTCACTCGACCCTTGGTATGGAGATATCATTGTTTATCTCCAGACTTCGAAGTTTCCCTCTACTTTCTCCAAGGATGAATGCCGAAAATTACGTCACCTGGCTAAAAACTATGTTATCGTTGGTGACACATTATACCATCGAGGGGTTGATTCAATCCTTCGGCGTTGTTTAACCTTTGAGGAAGCAGAGTCTATGCTCAATGACTGCCATAGTGGAGCTTGTGGCGGTCATCTATCAGGGCTTGCTACAGCCCAGCGCATCTTACGTGCCGGCTATTTTTGGCCTTCACTCTTTAAAGACTATGTGGAAGTGGTCAAACGCTGTCACCCTTGTCAAATTTTTACTCGGAAGATGCGTGCACATTCAGCTCCTCTTTTTCCCGTTGTCACCGTCGGTCCTTTTACTAAGTGGGGTATTGATTTTACAACTTGTAATCCGCCTTCAGCGGCGAATCACAAGTACATTATCGTGGCTGTGGACTACTTTACGAAGTGGGCTGAGGCCATGCCTACTTATAAGAACGATAGTGACACGACAGCATTGTTTCTTTTCAATCAGGTTATCTCAAGATTCAGTATCCCAAGAGAGATTGTCACTGACCATGGCAGTCATTTCCAGAATCAACTGATGTTTGAATTGGCTCTTAAATTAGGTTTTCGCCAGGAGCATTCATCCCCTTATTATCCTCATGCCAATGGACAGGTCGAGGCAGTCAATTAAACTCTTAAGACAATACTCCAATGGACGATTGATAAAAATCGGTCCAATTGGCACATTATGTTGTATTCGGCTCTTTGGGCATACCGAACCTCCGTCAAAACGGCTACTGGTTTTACTCCTTTTCAGTTGGTTTATGGGATGGAATCTATCTTTCCGGTTGAATGTGAAATTCCATCTCTTAAGTTGGCTGTTGAGCTCCTTCCTGAGACTTCGAGTCTCGAAGAGTGCCTACTTCACTTGGAACACCTCGATGAGCAGCGTCGAGATGCCGCCACGGTGAATGAGGCTCACAAGAAAAGGGTTAAAACACAGTATGATAAGTCTGTCTGTCCTCGAGTCTTTGCTGAAGGTGACCTTGTCTTGGTCTATGACCAAGATAAAGACACCTTGGGGGTAGGCAAATTTAAGCCTATGTGGTACGGTCCTTTCATTATTAAACGATTTTTAGAAAAAGGATCGTATGAGTTAATTGATTTCGAGGGAAACAAGCTGGCGGAGCCCTTAAACGGGCTCTACCTAAAGAAGTACTTTGCTTAGTTTTGGCCAGGAAATGGCTTCTTTGGACTTTATGTATATTTGTACATATATTGTCGAGAGTTTTTTGATATCAACACTTTTTGGTCTGCTGTGGCAGGTGTTGATGTATGATTTGGTCTATTTTGGGTTCGCCAATGGTGCTAGTCGGCACACTCAAAATCTTGCTTCCGCAGCTTGGGTACTCTATTATCCAACTGGTCAATTGATGGCATCAAGAGGCGTGTGCATCGGTCCTGCTTCAAACAATATGGCCGAGTATACTGCTGTTATTAATTTATTATCCGAGGCAATCTCTCATGGGATCGACTCGTTGGTAGTGTATCTTGATTCTCAATTGATAGTGTCTCAATTAAATAACATTTATCGGGTACGGGATCCATCTTTATATCGCCAGTATTTAAGGGTGAGGTTGTTGCAAAGATCATTTACTTATATTAATTATTTGCACATTCCAAGATCTCATAATTGGTTAGCTGATTCTATCGCTAATCAGGCATTAGACCGGCACATCAATCATTCATCATAATAAAATCAAGCATCAAAAAGTCAAACTGTATATATATATATATATATATATATATATATATATATCATAAAGCGTCTCGAGTGTACATATGTGTGTCCAAAAAATATACAAAATTGGGACTCAAATGCCCATAATCATGTCCGGCATATCTAATGCCTCGGCTCAGGATGAGCATCTAAGTATGTAACTATAGCATTGGCCACACGCCGAAAAATGCGAACCCAGTCACGTGGCATGCCAACCACATGACGCTGCATATCCTCAGGAAGGTCCTCTATGATAGCCATCGGTACTCGGTAGCTCAGTCTCGCCAAGTGTCGCTGGACGTTGTTTAGAATCCGTTCTGTATCTGTAGCCACCTCTTCGGCTCCTCGACCACAGGAATCCATCTGGTCATACTGGCCCAATGTCTAGAACATGATCATCATATCAGTCATTTGAATCTCATCAAAAAATATTTTTCAAAATTCATCATTATATTTGAAAAATCTGAAAAAATTGTAAAATCAAAAAATCTTACCAATCTCGCCCCATGTTGCATTCGGTGGTAACGCTAGATCAGGATCTCTTCGGAAATCCAGCCCAGCATAGGGGTAGTCATCCACGGCGATGATCTGCTGATCCCACCAGGTGAAGAAGTCATCGTCGAAAGCAGTCCTTGGGACCTCCCCACCCCCAGACGTTTCACCAGATCAGCCCACCGGCCCATGCGTGGATCAGTGGGGTGCTGATGGAAACTGCTACCTTGGGGCGGAGTGCGGGAACCTTCTCGAAAAAGAAAGTACACAAGATGCTCCCATATCCAAAGTTCTTGGTCTGTCCCCTCCTGATAGAAGTGAGCTGGCTCTTCATGTTGGCCAGAAGAGGAGTACACCAGTCGAACACAGTAGTGAGACAGTCAACTGCCACGCTCATGTTTTGCCGTGACGCCTGATGCAGGGAGGATGATCCGTTCACTCGAGCCATGGTGAACAGGATTATCCTAAGTGATAAACTTGCCACATGTGTGATGGAAATCTGGCTCCCAACCTTCTTGGGATGTCCCGGGCAGTATATCTGTACATATTCCTCTATCGAGAGGCTACTCCGTGTCCTGCCCCGGGACTGTACTACCTCTCCCCTTTGGGAAAGGCCCGTGATAAAATAGATATCCTCCACTTCTACCATAAGCGGCATATGATCGATCATAAAGGCTTCCTCATCGACATCCCAATAATCAATGAGCATCCCAAGCAGACGCGTGTTCACTTTCATATTTGGCAATTTGAAAAATTTAAGCAAACCGCATCCCCGTAGTGCATCTAATGCTTCTGGACTGTTCATAACTTCATTATCTATTGCTGTGTGCTCTCTTTCACGCCACGTGACAGGCATCCTGAGGAAAACACGATTCAAAACCGTTAGTTTTTGTTTAAAAATGGTTCGCGGCATATACGCGGGTCCCTGTGCACACAGTCGCGTATAGGGCTCGCGTATACGCGGGTTCAATATTACCAACCCGCGTATATGCCGCGAGGAAATTTTTGACAAAAGTTCAACGGTGAAACATCAATCAAAAATCTTAAAACTTGTCACAATCAATTGCAAGCTAAGTATAAGAGTTACCTGGAGGTTTTTGACGAATTTGAACGGTTGAATCTGGCTGTGGGAAGTTTGCTCCTTTTGCTCCAAAACCTTTGCTCTCAAACTCAAATGGTAAAAATGGTGAGTCAAAAATGCTTTTTATAAGTTTTGAAAATGCAAAATTTTTTCAAAATTTTATTTTGTTTGGCCTCATGTGACTTTTAACTTGGGAGCTTGGAATGTCTAGATTGGTTTATTTTTCAGGAAATTTTGGACATTTTTCGACAGTTCGAGACAATTCCATGATTGCTGACCCGTCATGGCAGGTATCGTCTTCTCACTGGCATATAGGTTAGGGACATCATTTTTCCGTTGCATTATGCATACTAGCCTCCGTTTGTCGATACATCTACCATAGGGTCGATCCCATCGTGTTATGGTTCGTAAGCCATCTTCACTCACTGATCCTTTAAATCATGACATGATGGTAGAGCCATCCTTTACATAGGCATCCTAGTTAGCACCTCACTGACATTTGTTTCCCATGCTACTCCGATTTGAGTAGGCTCCTGCCATGACCTATGCGTTGAAGACTCATTCCTCTTAGCTTCTCCGCTTTGTTCTGTCCTTATACCCTAGAGGCTCCTTTGTGTTGAGTTGTACTACTGCATTGCATGTTGACCACTTGCACCTTTTGGCCTAGAGCCGGCTTCACTTGGACTCGTGTTTAAGCCAACTTTTGACCATGACGTCTGCAAAATCAACCTTGCATACCTTTGACTTCTGCAGCTTGACACACCTTGACCCGTGGAAGGAACATACCTTTGAGTGTCACTGACCAGTTTTCACCTCCCTGCATTGAGCATAGGAAGGTTCCTTTCCCAGGAACTAGATCATCTGTTTCATCGACACTCGTTCTTTCCACTGTACCATAGAATTATTTTATTCTTTTTCCAGCTTAACAGAAAAAGACAAAAAAATTAAATATTCCAAAAAGAGTAGGAACGGGACATTATTTCCATTTATTGTTGGCAGCTAGAGTTAGTTGTGTCCCCCTTGAACAAAGCACTCAAAACAAAGTCTCCTCCGCATGGGTGGGATTTAGTTTGACTTAGGTACGCCATAACCTTGTTATTGAGTCAGTTCTCCCCCGATTGGTTATCTCTTCCAATCATATGGAGGGTTCGTTCGTGCCTCCTGCATGGCGAACGTATACAGAGTCATCATATGCTGCCACATGGTCACATTGAGTCGTGCTTTTGTTCAAGGGAAGTTAGCCTGAGTCGGCCTTTCTGCGGTGTCTCTTGACTCAGTTTTTCAATCGGCCATCCCTAGTTTTCAGTGTCATGTCTATTATCACATCAGTTATATTGGTCCTTTACTCGTGCCGGTTTGAGAAGGTCCCCATTGACTTCTTGCTGGCGGGTCTTGTCCTTATCGACGACGACATCTTGCTCTGAGGACAGGCCTAGAGCCGCACCCTGGCCCTATTTTCATTATTGATAGGTCACCTTGTGCTCAGCATCGATCAGTATCATGGGTCTTTGACTGAGTGGTTTCCCTTATGTTTGACGTCAGCTTACATTATCACACATTGGGATTCGTGTAGTACCTTGGTTTCCATTTGACCCTATTGGTGGATACCTCGCCTCTGTGTTAGCTTTCATTATTGGTTGGTTCAGAGGGTTTCTGTTGTGCGCTAGCCACATCTTGTGTACGCCGGAAACGTACTTCGGTTGGGTTACTACATCTTTTTCGTCCGATTCCTTCCACATTATTGGCCTACGGGTTACACTCACGCTAGATTGATGAAGGATGCCTTAATGCATTCCTTCTAGCGGATCTTTCCCTATCGACTCCGACTCATTGCTCTGGGGCAAAGATCTAGAGTCCATTTGGTAGTACCTTGGGGTTTGCAGTCATTAGTGGCAGATCCTTCGCTATCAACAGTGGGAAACCATCATTGTCTCCTGATCGATTGATTCTTACAGGTGTTCGACTCCAGCTCATCTATTCACACTTGTTAGATTGTACTGGGTACCTTGACGCTCATTATCATTATCGATCAGTAGTCTCGCGTTTGTTAACGGTATACATCAATGACCGGTAATCAAACGATTTCTCACATGGTCGACTTTAGATCATTTATTCCCATGGTGTAGAAATGTACCACGGCGGTCGGTGAAGACCTCAGGTTGTATCAGCATTCATTGGTTCACTTGACAGTTGCTCCTGTTGCTGCTAGTTGATACCACCCCACTTTATATGTTGCAGTCAGTACCATCCTACTCCATCATGTTCAGTTGGTACCTTTTGGGATCAGTCTTTGATATCAGTGATCCATTGCATCTTTCAGCATCATTGACAGTCTTATATGTGATATTCAGACATGTACTTGTTCATTATGATCAGATGATCCATTATGTATCTTTCAGTCATTTATACTTGTATAGTTAGTGGATTTGCTTGTACTTGATATGCGGACATGCTTTAATTTTTCTGAGCATGGGTATGCCCACCTCAGACAGTGTTTCTTTCTGATCTCCTTTGGTGGCTTGGCAGGCTGAATTCTGGTGAAGTCCTCCTCGGTTTTTGATAGACTTCCTTTCCATGTACTCGCATAATATATTTTGGCCATCATGTACCCCTTCTGACCTCATATATTAGGGGGCATCTGTTATAGCTCCGAATCTCACTCTTATGGTTTGTGATGTTGTACTCATGGCCTAAGGCAACCCCTCCTTCCAGACCTGGTCCTAAAATTTAAAAAACAGTGTTTTATCCCTTATACGCGACATTGCCCTGAGTTAAACGCGTGTATACGTGGGTATGTGTATAGCCAACCCACGTGTATGTATTAAAACACTTAAAAAATATAAGACTCCTTATTTTCGGGCGGAGATCGCGAGTTTTACCTGCTGATCACCTGTTAGTGCCCGTGGCCCAACTGTTCCCAACCAACTCCTAACTAAAAAACTACTTTGGAGATGGTATAAAAAGACCTCAAAGGGAAGGCCTAAAGGAGGATAGAAGAGAGAGAAAGGTTATTATGCTAAGATTCTTCCCTTGACCAGGTCTAAAGTCCCTTGTGCCTTCTGCACTTCCCCCATTTTGTACAGGAAACCTTTGTTTCCTTGTGTGTTGATGTTCATCCACCATTTATGACATCATGGAGAGAGTCATGGAAGGAGTTTGTTAGAGGCTTGAGGCTGGAACGGATCCGGAAGGAAGCTTTGCTTGGAGCCTGCTGAAGGTGACTCAGGTGAAAACGTTCCTTTTTATGTACTTTATTTGTATATAATAAAAGAAACACATGTCTTGGTTCCCGAAATGAATCTTCTTTATGTTAATGATATTCATGTTTAGAATTCATATGTAAATGGTTGTTTGGATTTCATAACTAACTACCTTTCTTGATAACATAAAGATGGTTTCTTTATAAGTTTTTGTTCATGGACTGTTGTGTTCTTTGAATTGTTTGTTTTGCAGGACAAAAGAGAAGAAGGGAACTCCAAGAAGGGTTTGGACCCTAAGGGCCTTATCAAACGTAGGAACAAAGGTACGTACCCTTATCATAGAATTTGCTTATAATAACATAATGGTTGTGTGAATGCATGTTTCTTTGAATAGATAACTTTCAGTCTGCTAGGGTTTCAACCCAAAAAGCCATAGGGGAACTTTTCCCTCTATCACTCGGTAATCAATGCACACCCTCCATTTACCATTCTTTTTAGGCACAATTACCAAAGGAGAAACCCATTGGCTATCTGAAATTGGGTAAATGAAGTTTACATTGAGTAATTTTTGGAGCTCTTCTTTCACAATTTCCCTAAGATTTGGATTCATTCTTCTCTAAGGTTGTCTGATTGGTCTATTGTTTTCCTTAATATAGATATGATGGATATAAGTCTTAGGATCAATACCTTTCATGTCGATGTACTCCCATGCAAATGCAGCAGAGTGTTTTTGTAATGTTTTGGTTAGCTCTTCTTGTTTTAGTTTCTCCAAGTTTTTGTTTATGTTCAATGTCCTACCTGGAAAAATTTCAATTGTAGAGCTACTGAACTCTTCCATAGAATAGAGAGACATATGCCCAGATGACAAGTATTCAACATTAGATTTTTCTTGAAATTGTGCATGATCATATTCTGAAGATGTTTCAAAATTTTCCAATGTGTTCAGAATTTGACTATCTTCACTAGTTTCTGACATAGTAAAGAGAGGTTGAATATCATCTTCATCATCAATCCATTCCTTGTCATCTATTTCCATGATTTCTTTTGCTGGAGGATACAAATTAAATTTCTTTGTTGAATTACCATCACAAATATACATGTCACCATATCTACAACTAATAAAAGCATCAGTTGTGGCCAGCAAAGGTCTTCCTAATATGAGTGGGTGTCCTAAATTATTCTTGGGAGTTAAGATAATGAAATCAACAGGATATTCCCAAGAATCTAAGGATACTGAAATATCTTCTAGCACACCATCTGATTTGATTACTGAGCTATCTGCAAGTTGCAGTAAGGTAGGTGTGTAAAGAAGATTAGGAAGTTTAAGCTGCTCCATAGTTTGTCTACTCATGATGTTTATTTCTACCCCTAAGTCAATCAATGTATTTGGAATTTCAATTCCATTTATATGTGTCTTGACAATTGGACTTCTTGGATCCACATATTTTTGCATGGCAATATTTCCCATCATTATGTCTGTTATCTTTCCTACCAGGTGAATTATTTTTGTTTCTCTTGGTTTTCTTCCTGGTCTTTTAATGCTTAACTCCTTTATTGCCTTGGCTAGAATTGGAATTTGTCTAATGGCTTGTAACAAAGGAATTTTGATACATACATTCTTCAATTCATCTAGAAAATCATAATTGGGCAACAAGATCTATTTTTCTACCCCTCTATCAATTTTGTAGTCTCTCAGGAAAAGGAGGTGTAGAAGTAGATGTTGGTTACCCAATGATAGGAGTTGTGTTCATTGATTCTTTTTGTTTTTCTTTTTCAATGTTTTGGTTTTGGAGGGATGTTCCCTCAAAAATTTTGCTAACTTTTAGAGAATCTTCCTCAAAAGTGTCTTGTTCTTGAATAACTACAGAATGTATTTCCTTTTCTAATATCCTACTAGATCTTAGTTGAACATCATTTATATCTAGAGGAGTAATCTTGTAAGTTGGAAATTTTTGTCCTTCTACCATGTAAGCATTATGAGGGTTTTTATTGTTTGGGTTTGGTAATGGTTGAGATTGATACTGAGATTGAGGTTGAGGCCAAGGTTGCTGCCAAGAATTCAGTTTGGTGGGGGTTGAAGATACAATGGATTGTTAAATCCTTGATTTTGTGGCCCCTGCCAAGGTCTTCTTGCAACAAAACAAAGAGGTTCTGTATAATTTGGGACTATTTCCTCTTGAAAGACAGCCTTAAGACCTGGGATTGAAGGACAACCCTTGGTTTCATGGCTTTCCGAACAGATCATATAAGTTTCTACAATTTTTGCATCAAAAGGGCATTCCCTTAGATCATGTTTCTTTCTTCATTTTGGACAAAAAATGGCTAAAGCATCAGCCTCTTTTTTCTTCTTGTTTTGAATTTTAGGGGTGTCTATTTGCTCACTAAGGCTCCCTAGAATATCAGTTTTAAACTCATCAAGCATATTACCAATTTCTTCCCTACTTACAGATCTAGTTGCAGATTTGTTTGCTATAACAAGAGAAGGATATCTCGGCCCTTTACCTGTTTTTGATTTCCCTTTTGAGAGATGAACACATAGTTCTCCTATGTCACTCAATGGAATTTGAGAGATATCTCCCTTCCCCATCATGTTAAGGGTATCTATCCACTCATCTCTAATGGCCTTTAACAAAAAAGCTTTCAAAGTTTCTTCATCTAAATTGTTCATCTTTTCTCTTTTCAAATTATAGTTGAATCTCTCAATCAGATCTTCTAAGTTTTCATCATCTCTTTGCATCATCTTAAACACCTCATTTTTATGATTGGTAGGCATGAAATAATCCAAGTATCTATCCAAAAATGCCCTTTTCATGTCATTCCATGTTCTAATGGATTGAACGACTAACCCCATGAACCATTTCAAAGCAGCCCCTTTTAGTGTTGAAGGAAACAATTTGAGTTTTTGAGAGTCTTCTAGATAGTCATAAGTTCTGCACAAGACTTCAAACTCAAACAAAAATGTTTTAGGGTCCTCACTTCTCAACCCATAGAAGTTTGGAAGGACATATGGTGAGATGTTTTTCATTGTGGTATGTGTTTCCTCATCCACTATAGGGAATCCAAATGAGTTATCTACTTCCCTATTTCCTCTGCCTCCTCCATTATTACCTCTACCTCCTCCATTGTTTCCTCTACCTCTCCCTCTACCCCCTCCTCCAAACAGTGATAATTCTCCATCTTGTTCTTCTACTACCATTATAGTTTCTTCAGAGTCAGTATAGGGTTAAACCTGCAAGGTTATTCCCTCCTCCTCTGATTCTTATATTAATGGACTATGGGAGAGAGTTTCTACTTCTTCTTTTTCACTAGGTTTTCCTAATTCTTCAACTACAATAGGCTCTCCTGTGGAGGTGAAAAAGGTTATCCTTGTTGTTGGAGATTCAAAATTTTTCTCTCCTAGGACTGTTTTGGTAGATGAAGTAGGAGAATCTTCTGATTGAGTTTCTGCCCCTTGAATTCCAAGAATCCTGTGGCTGGGAATATGAGTCTAGGATGGAGGTGTGCCTTTTATAACTCTTGGTGGAGTAGGTGGTGTTGTAGGAATCGAACTTCTACCCCTAGCTATAAATATACCCCTAGAGTCTCTTTCTCTATGCATGTCAATGTTTTGTTTTGTTTTTGTTTTTGTTTTTGTTTTTTTGTTTTTTTTTTTTCTTTTTTATTTTTTTGAATGTAAGAGATAAGGCTACCTAGTTACACTTCCCCAACAACGGTGCTAAAATGTTTGGTCAATTTAGTGTCCTAAGTTGCTCTACATAAATTATCAATCTGGGTATCGTAAACTGATAAAGTGTAGTGCACTATATGTGCTAGATGACCCTTCTTACTTCAGTGTTTTTGAGTTGTATGTTGTTTTGGGGTTTTTGATCCTTTAATCCCTAATGATTTACAATGTACTCAACAAAATCTTAAATCTAACTACTGTAAATACTACAAAGACCTGAAGGAAATAAGAACTAAAAAGAGCTTAAGTGAGATTTGGAAGCAAAGTTTAATCAAGAAATGAAAATAGAGTTTTTATTTCTAATCATATCATTATTTCCAAATCATGAGGTACAAACTTTAAAAAGTAAAACTGAAACTAATGTCTATTCAACTAAATGAAATACTGAAAACTAAAAGTGAAATTGCAACTATTATCTAATCCATGGCAAGAACAAAACTAAATGAAATTCTAAAACTGAAAGTGAAATTGCAACTATCTATTATGGAAACAAACCAAATGAAATACTAAAACTGAAAGTGGGATTACAACTAATGTTTAGTCCATTGCAGAAACAAAACTTAATGAAAAACTGAAAGTGAAATTGCAACAAAACTAAATGAAATACTTAGTTACTCTGCCTCTCAATTTTGGAAGACAAACTTCCTTGGGATGACATTTTGAGGAATTTTGTACTTCATTATTCTAAGAAAAAATAAATGCAAAAATGCATAAAAGACTCATTGCATAAATGAAGTATTCAACCACTTAGTTTAAGATGAATCATCAACTAGAAGGGATTTTTAGAAACATTCACCTACACCATGAGTCACTAAACTAGTAATAAAATGGCAAGAACAGTAATGGCACTGATCAGTTTAATTGAAAACCTAAAGACTAATGAAACAACAAATGAAACAAACTACTCTACACTACTGAATTCAACTTCTAACTACTGATAAGAAACTAGAAAGAAATTAAGCAAAAAGAACTATTCTGTACTGAAAGAAGCTATTCTGCATTAGTAAGAAAATGATAAAGACTGCATTATAAACAAGTTTAGTAAATGGTTTTAAACATTGTGGAAGAAAAGATGAATTTACAATTTAACTATAAAAGACAAAACAAAATGAAATGAAACCTTAGTCAGCGCAGGGCCCCCCTACAACTATTCAGGTTATGCGTACTTAATCAAAACTCCAAAAAAAGCTTTCAAATATCCATAAAACTTGCGGTCTTCATATTAAAGAAAACCCAGTAAATGATTTTTCAAAATTACAGAGCAGTAATCTGAGCTTAATACATGAGAAAATTCGAACTTATTCAGCGTTCTTCACACAGGTATTTATAAGGAAATTATACAATTGTTTATGGAGAAAAATAAGCTATAGCGAAAACACGTAGCAGACAGACACATGGAATTCTCTTCCTCGGGTGCTGGAGACATAAATCTAAGGTGTTGGCTGTTGGATTCGGTTGCACAGATGGTTGTCGAATTTTGTGGGTTCAGGAAGTTGTTTCAGATCCCATCACTATGAAATGTGTACAAAACAGAGTCTTGTTTTCCTTAGATCTCTACGTTTGACTTCTCCTTTGACCGGAGTCTTGTACTATCTTCCTTGTCATCCTAGGCTAGGTGAATAGGACACGATCCATGTCATGATGTTTTCCAAGCTGCCCATGTAGCTATTTTATCCTTCTGACACTTGGAACCTATTAAAGCATGGAAGTAGCTGCGGAATATCCAATTAGCTACAGAATAGGATGCGTTTCGTAGCTAAAAGACAAAAACTTATTCGAACAGCAAACATAAAAGTATAAACAAATAAAAGGGAGGAGAAGATTTGCTAAGGAAAGGCCAATTTTGCAGCTCAACACAGGCCTAAAGTGAAATCATTGGAATGGGAAAAGTTAGTTGAGTAGTAAGGAGAGGAATGTTCTCTTGATCTAGCTGATACATTGAAGATTCTAAGGGAAGATATTAAAAGCAATAAAGTAGATAATAACAGGTTGATTGA
Source organism: Pinus tabuliformis (assembly GCA_031772625.1). NCBI lineage: Eukaryota > Viridiplantae > Streptophyta > Pinopsida > Pinales > Pinaceae > Pinus > Pinus tabuliformis. Next base: position 483,813,650 of record CM062818.1, on the reverse strand, counting down.
GGCATAGGAAAGACTTGAAAATACCAAGAAAAGCAAGTTGAAGTCAATGCAGTTATCCTTTTGAGCCTTTCATATGCACAAAAGAAAGGATAGTTGGGTATCAGTCATGGAGATAGGCTGGAGGAATGGACTAATAATCCAGATGGTAACAAGTCTTATAAAAGGTATAGGATGGATCGTCATGACATAATAAAAGGTGGTAGATCCTTGAGTACATATGGATTTTATTCTAGCTCTTCTTACATAAGACTTCATCATGATCACCGCCAACATCATAGGAGGAGCGAGTATTTTCTAAAGGAATTCAAGAAAGACAAGCCTCCTACTTTTGATGGGGAAATGAAGAAATCAGAATATGAAAAAACATGGCTACTTGGGATGCAGAAATTTTTCAAACTTAATGATTATTCATATTATATGAAGGCAAAGATGGCTACCTTCAGTCTTAAAGGAAAATCAACTGGTGAGAAGATGTCAAGCATTTCAAAGGCATTAGGGAAGAGAAGTTGACTTGGGAGGAATTTGAAAGGATCTTCAAAAAGAAGTATATGTCTGAGAGATATTATGATGGATAGGCCAAAGAGTTTTATGAGCTCATGATTGGTTCCATGTCAGATGAAGAGTACACAAACAAATTTATAGATCTGTTGAGATATGTGTCATATCTCAAGGATGAGAAAGCAAAGATCCAAAGATTCACCAATGGATCGAAATTAGCATTCAAAGGCCATATTGAGTTTGATGAGCCTCAGACTTTAGAGAAAGCAATCAAAAATTTAAAGCACTATTATGAGTAGTGAAAGTGTAAGCCTGAGCTCAAGTGTGACTAGAAGGGTAATGAAAAAACTAAAGGAAAATGGCCCAAGAAGTGAATAATATCTCAGCATGCAAATGAGAAGGAAAATGTGGCTCCTTACAAGAATTTTAATGCAGCTAGGAAAGGACATGGGTCTCAACCCATGGAGCAGCAGAATAAGGGAAATGGTAGAGAACTGTTAAAGTGTTGGATTTGTGGTAAAGACCATCACAAGAAGGATTTTCCATTATACCAGAGTGGCAGGCCACAGATCTACAGTGCTCAAGAGGCACAAGCAATTGGGGATGTAGGCGAAAGCATTCTCTAAAGCTATGCAGCACTTGATAACATGTAGGAAACCATTAGGCATCTATATCAAGATGGAAGGTAATCTTCATGACCAAGTTGTTTCTATTTTGATTAATTCTAGATCTAATTATAGCTATGCCAGTCCTGAATTAGTAGATTTGTGTCACTTGAATAAAGAAGTGCACGCATAATCTTGGTTGGTGCAGTTGGCTATAGGGGACAAGAGAAGAGTTCACCATTGGGTAAGATCTTGTGCATTTGAGCTTAATGGCATGCCTACAACATCACACCTAAATGTGGTTCCTTTGGCTACATATAGCATGCTTTTGGGCATGTATTATATGTTTATTCATAGGACCAAGGTATATCATTATGAGAAGGACATTAAGTGCCTGGATGAGGATCGTGAAAAGAGATTATTGCAAGGAAATAAGAAGCCTACATCAGCAAGGGTGGTTATAGCCATGCAAGCTAAGCACAACCGCAGGAAAGGGTGTGTATTGTTTGCAGTTCATGTTTCTAGTGACAAAGGGAAGGAAAATGAAGATGATGAATTCCTGAGGAAGTGTCATGTCTTGCAGTAGTTTCAATATGTGTTTCCTGCAAATATTCCAAAGTTTCCACCTCATATGGATGTGGATTTCTCTATTGAGTTGATGCCTAGAGCAACACCAACATCTAAGGCATTGTACAATATGAGCACTCTGGAGTTGGTGGAATTTAAGTTGTAGCTTAAAGAGATACTTGATAAGGGATACGTAAGACCAAGTGTGTCACCTTGGGGTGCACCAGTTTTGTTTGTAAAGAAGAAGGATGGTACTCTCAGATTGTGCATTGATTACAGGAAGTTGAATAAGGTGACTATCAAGAAAAGGTATCCATTACCACAAATTGATGATTTATTTGATCAGTTAAAGGGAGCAGTAATATTTTCAACAATTGATCTAAGATCAGGATATCATCAGGTGTGAATCAAAGAAGAAGACATCTACAAGACTATATTTTGTACAAGGTATGGACATTATGAGTTTGTGGCGGTTCCTTTTGGTCTTACTAATGCTCCAGCCACCTTCAAGTGTTTGATGAATAGTGTGATTTTCCCTTTCCTAGATAAGTTTATGATAGTATTTGTTGATGATATATTGTTCTATTCAAAGAATGAGGATAGCATGTAGAGCACCTAGCAGCAATATTGAGATTGTTGAGAGAGCATAAATTGTATGCCAAGCTCAACAAGTGCAGTTTCTTTCAGTCTCATATTCATTACTTGGGACATGTTGTTTTCAAGGAAGGGATAGCAGTGGATTTGGAAACAATTAAGGCTATCATGGAGTGGCCAAATCCAAGGAATGTGGATGAAGTCAGATCATTCATGGGACTAGTAGGTTATTATGGAAGGCTTATCAGGAATTTCTCCAAGAATGGCTATCTTATTACATCTTTACAGAGAAAGGCGAAGAAGTTTGAATGACATAATGATGAGTAGAAACTAGCTTTTATTAGTTGAATATTTTTCCTACCAAGCTCCAGTTTTGAAGATTGTAGATCATGATAAGGAGTTTTTGGTTTGTACATATGCATATAAGGAAGGACTTGGTGGAATCTTGATGTAGGAAGGGTAGGCAGTTTTCTATGAATCAAGGAATTTGAATGAACATTAACAAAATTATGTGACTCATGATCTTGAGTTCGTGGTTATCATTCATGCATTGAAGATGTGGAGACATTATCTCCTTGGGAGTAGGTTCGTCTTGATGAATGATCGTAGTGGAATGAGGTACTTGTTTGACCAGCCTAATATGTATGAAAGGAAAGTTAGATGGTTGGCTACTCTCAGTGATTTTGACTTTGAGATTGGGTACATCAAGGAAAAATAGAACCAGGTTGTGGATGCACTTAGTAGGAGAGTACAAGTGAATCATATTTTAGTTGTTATCTCTTATGGCACAGATTTAAAGGAACGTTTCTTACATGTAGGGACACATGATGAGAAGTACCAATAGTTGAAGCAAGGATAGTAGCAGTAGGGTGAGGGTGATCAGGATGAGGAGTATCACCTCACAGTAGATGACTTGGTTAGATTCAGGAGCAAGGTCTATCTTCTAGATAGAAATGAGTTGAAAAAGATTATACTAAGACAGTTTCATGTAAAGTCACATTGAGACTAGAAGACTTTGACAACTATTAAGAAGTTCTACTATTGGATGACTTTGAAGAAAGAGGTGGTTGAGTTTTTTTGCCAATTGTTTGAATTGTGAGTAGGTGAAAGCTAAATGCAAGCATCCGTATGGTCTATTCTAACCTATTCTAATTCCATAATGGAAATGGGGGATCATTTCTATGGACTTTATAACACAATTACCTAGGACATCAAGGAAGCATGACGCCATCATGGTTGTGGTTGACAGGTTGAGCAAGGTATCTTAATTCGTCATGGTAATGTCCACTAATTTAGCTTGTGAAGTGGCTCATATCTTCATTATGGAGATATTGAGGTTACATGGAGTTCCCAAGAGGATTATATCAGATAGAGATGCCAAGTTCACTTCCAATTTTTTGAAGTAATTGTTTGCACGCTTGGAGAGAGAGATAACTTTGAATACAAATTATACCAGAATACTTTGACGGTTATTAAGAAGTTCTACTACTAGCCGAAATTGAAGAAAAAGGTGGTTGAGTTTGTTGCCAAGTGTTTGTACTGTCAGTAGATGAAATTTGAATGCAAGCATCCATATGGTCTATTGCAGCCTATTCTTATTCCATAATGGAAATGGGAGGTCATTTCCATGGACTTAATAGCAGGGTCACTTAGGACATTGAGGTAGCATAATGACATCATGGTTGTGTTTGACTTGTTGAGCAAGGTAGCTCACTTCATTGCGGTAAAATTTGCTAATTCAGCTAGTGAAGTGGCTCATATCTTCATTAAGTAGATAGTGAGGTTGCATGGAGTTCCCAAGAAAATTATATCAATCACAAATTTCAAGTTCACTTCCAAGTTTTTGAAGTAATTGTTTGCAGACATGGGGAGAGAGTTAGATTTCAATACAACTTATCATCCACAGATAGATGTTAGACAGAGAGGGTTAACGAGATCCTTGAGGATGTATATCATGCATCAACAAAGGAAGTGGGAGGGGTATCTTATACTGGTGGAGTTTTCCTTGTAACAATGGGTATCAGGAATTCTTGAAGATGAGTTCATTTAAGCCTCTCTATGGGTAGAGTTGTAATACTCTTATCAACTTGAGTGATATAGTGAATTGGGTATTGATTAGACCGGATATGTTGGTAGAAATGGAGCAGGAGATGTAGGTTATTAAAAATAATTTAAAAGCAACATAGGGTAGGAAGAATAATTATGCAGATCAACATAGAGCATTAAAGGAGTTTCAGGTTGGGGAGAATGTGTACTTGTGCATCAAACCCAAGAAAATCTCCTTGAGGATTGGATCATGTGCCAAGTTGGCATCATGGTATTTTAGACATTTTCAGATCCTTAAGAGGATTAGAACAATGGCATACAGACTTTCACTTCCTCCGTTAGTGAAATTCCATGATGTTTTCCATGTATCATTTCTTAAAAGATATATACAAGATGTTGATCATGTGATTGATTGATCTATATTGCAGGTGGAACCGAAGGGAGGGTTTGTGAACCAAAATGCATATTGCAGCGATAACAGTTCATGCTCTAGAATCGAGAAATAGAGAGATTTAAAGTGCAGTGGAAGTGATTTGGGTCTGATGAAGCTACATGGGAGATGGTTGATCAGATGCAGGCATTATATCCTTCTTTATTTGTTAGGTGAAGTAAATGTGTTTGGCATATCTGTGTGTGTGTGTGTGTGTGTGTGCTATAAATACTACAACAAGTTGTGTTATAAACCTCCAATAATCAATATGTTGTAAATATCACATCGAGTTGTGCTATAAAGCTCCATTAAGTAGTATGATAGTCATGTTTTCAAAAGTTCATCATTGTAAATATTGCATCAAGTTCTGTTAAGATAAGTAGTATGTTTGTCTGGTTCAACAGTTTATTGGTCATAATATTCATAAGAACACCAAGAACGGTGTTCCCCCAAGGGGGAGGGGTTTGTAACAACCCCAGGTTGATTTTGTATGTAATTGGAAGGACATTGTAAAAGGAAAAAATCAAACTAAGGTCATGGGACATGTATTCCAAGTTGAATGAGGTGAAAACATTATAGTGGGCATCACTTGTGGTTAACTATTAGCTATGGAAATTGACATTGGCATTGGAAAAAGTCAAGGGGTAATCAATGGTAATTAATTAAAGAAATAAAGGAAAATAGGAGAAAAGGAATATGAAGAGACAACGATATGCATGCAAGGGAAAATGAAGGAAATTGAAGGAAAAGAAAATAAAAGGAGAGGGAGAACATTCTATGACTCTCTTAGTTACTCTTACACTCTTGGCACTTTTGAGGAGAAGGATAGAGAACACTACAACAAGAGAAGAGATCATTTGGACACAAGCAAGACAGAAAGCGAAGGACAAGAACAAAAAAGAAAGGGAGCGTAAGAAGAAGGTGGGAAGAGCAGATACAATAGGAGGATTTTGCAGGTAAGAAGTTGCATGCGTGATTTCCTTGTTGGAATATTAATGCATGGTGCATGCATTTGGGTTACATGATTATTTTGCTGTCATTGGCATGGGATTTCATGGATTGATAGTGTCTTCGTATTTGCCTTGTCATTTCCTAGATATCCATGGTGTGTTGAGATTCATTTTTGGTTGAGCTTTGGATTACAAGAAGATTTTAGATCCGAGTGAGATGGTCTTAGGAAAACATCAAGGGTTGCAGGTGGACATGGTTTTTTTTAGGAATCCCTTGATAATCGGGTGGAGACGGGAAAATTCCTCTAGGTGTGGTGAAAAATTTTGAGGCATCCAAGCTTGTGTTGGTTTGGTGATCTTTGGACCAGTTTAGGTGAGATCACGGTGGCTTGAGGGTGGAGGTGGTTTAACCTCTGGAGTCCTTATTTGGTTATATCTGGTTTATCCCATGATATCCCACATTCATGATTTGAATATGGAATGAGGGTGATTGGTTGAAAGAAATATTTGGTTCAACATAATCTATGGTGGGGTGGTATGTGGAAGTCCCTGACTTGGTTGGCATTTTCATATGTTATTATGTGTTGATCCTCATTGAGATTAATGAGCACAAGTTCTAATTTTATGTATAATTTTATGATTGGTTTTCCATGGTTCCATTCTGGTTAAATGTTGTCTACATGTATGGTATATTTCTCATTTTATGATGTCCTCTTGTTATGGATCCATTCCATTGTTTGATGGGCTCTTGGTTGTTTTATATGAATGCATGAGCTAATGTGTGTTGTTGCAATTAGTAATACAGGGCAACAAGTCTTCTTGATGATTCTCTAATGAACTTATTGAATCGGTGAACAAATATGCATTTATGAGCTACATGTATTATGTATACGTAGTGTTTGTATAAATGAATAATTTGAAAAGCCAATGTCCTAGGGTCGTAACTTTGGCATACAATCTCTATTTCGCAGTCATAATACCACGTTTTGGAGATCTCCTTGAGGAGGAAAAAAAGGAAATATGTGAAACATGTAGAATTTCCCATTGTAGATCACCTGATAATGCAATATACTAAAGAAAAATACTTGATCTACTTCTACAAAAAAACTTGCGGAAGCTTAATCAATTTGAGCTAGATGAATCAGAACACATATAACAGAGAAGAAGAAATCATACACATGAAACACAGAAGAATACTCTGGGGAAAGCCTCAGCTAAAAACCTCGATCTTTGTATTATCATACAAGTGGAAATATCTCAGTATTACACAAAGCTTTAGCTCACAAGCTATCCAGATCTCAGTACAATCCCTCACTGCTGCTCATAAACAGAATAGACAACACATATGCCTTCCTTAAGTCCTCCAACCCTCATATTTCCTTGCGCAGTTTCTCCTGGGTCCTCCAGCTGCAACCTTTGTGATTCTCACCTCACACACAACACTGACCTCTGAAATAACAATGCAATCCTAAAGGAGTTAATTCCTTCTGCATGGATGAGTTTCCTTGATAGGAAAATTCATCCAACTGATAGTACAATGTCCCTGTCTTTAATCTCAACTAGGCCTTTCTCTGAACTGACATGCATTGGTTATTTATGAGAGAATATTCAGTTATCTGGAGAAATGTAGTTGCATGCATGCATGCATTAATTGACTGAACTCACAATTAGTTTCTCCAACTGTTTGGAACTAATTTAACTGGACTTAACTCAGTTAACTAAGCTAACTAATTAAAACTCAAATACAACTCATCCTTATCTCCCTAATTAAGGGATAACTTCCTCAATCAAAGGGATAATTGTTGCATGTCTTCACAAATACTTCATGTTTGATTTTCTCTAACTAATTAACTCAAGATGAATTAATTAATTATTTTTCAAACAACTAGTGAGACTAGATTTGAATTTTAATTCTCACTTTTGATTGAAGGACAAATCAAAATTGGAATATATCCCAAAATGCTACTTAAGCAATGCCATTTTTAGCATTTCCATTTTTTGTTATTTCCAACAGAGTTGGAGTATATCCTGAAATGCTATTTATAGCAATGCTATTTTTAGCATTTATAGTTTTAGCATTTCTTGTTGTTCTTTTCAACACTCCCTCTCAACAAGAAAGGCATTCAACTTGAACCTGATCCTGAACCTTTGGAATGTTCTGCGTGCAACACTTCTCTCAAGTGTTGTTGCTCTAGCAACTCCAGAAACAAGAAATATACAACTTGAATCAGAATGATGCCTTTGTCATAAAAGTCTCTGACTGCTATTACCTCTGTCGACTAAAAATGTTGCACCTCTGTGCTCTTCAGTATCTGACTTCTCTAGCCTCTGTCACTTTGATATCTGATTACATCAATCACATTGATTCCTCCTGTTGCATTCGTGCTACTGCTGGTCCTATCTCCTAGCATGCATCTGCACTGCACCTCCTCTCATCATGTTGCATCGTGCTGCCCACTGCTACACTGCAACTCAGTTACCGAGAAGTAAGTAACTTATCTCCCAAATGACCTCCATGTTGGGCTAGAAACACCCTTTGATGTTGAATCTCCCTCTGTCGCTCCATCTGCATCTATCTCTACCCACTCAGCCAGTCCTTCTACTCCTCATCGGGGCTCCTATAGCAAGGTCTAATAAAGAGGTTGGGTACCTCAAGGATCCTACCCCTATTTCAGCCTTCTTAGGACTATCACTTCACATATTCGCCCCACCTCCCACCTGGAGGTATGGCTACATGTGATCCCTCTGCTCACTTGGCTCGAAATTTCCCCCTACTGGAGGTCGCTGCATGAGTGGATGCCTCCACTTGGTCTCCTCTCGGCTTCTCCAATTGTGGCTACTCCACAACCTCCTAAAGCTACTTCACCAATTGTGGCTCCTTCGCAATTGTCTGAGACTTCTTCTGGCGCTACATGTTGAGAGGCAATGTACTCTCCCTCTCAACCACCAAGTCTCCAACATTTACCTTGATCCTCAAGGCTTTGCATGCATCTTGAACCTCAAGAGAATACAGGTTCTTGACTTGTGAACCAAGCTACTTCACCTATCTCATGGTGATGTCTCTAAGGAAAACCTTTCCCTTACTAAAGAGAACATCGTAGCCTTTTTCCTCCAGCATCGCGATCGATACCAATTTCTTCTTCAGTACAGGCACATACTTCACATCAGTCAAGGTAACGAGAGCTCCATGCTCCCTCTAAAGAGCAACCATGCCCACTCCTGAGACACTATACCTTTCATCATTACCCATCTCTATGCGCATCTCGAGATCTTTCTCCTCCAAGGTATTGAACAAACTCTTATCACCGGTCATGTGGAATGAAGCCCCACTGTCAAGAAACCAACCACATCCAACCATGGATGAAACCATGCATGTGATGAGGGTGAAATCCAACTCGAACTGTGAGGCTAGTGCCTCACCTTATGATCCATCCTTGGATCCCTTCTTGCATTTCTTTAGTGGACAATTTGTAGCAAAATGGCCCACCTCATGACTATGAAAGCATCGCACTTTCGATTTGTCAAACTCATTCCCACCATAGGAAGAACTCGATTTGGGATGAGAATCCTTCTCCTTCACTTTCTTTGCCTTACTCGCTAAGGCGAAATTTTCTTCATCCTCCTTGGATTAAGAACCATCTCTGGTGCTTCTCCTTATCTCCTCCTACATCAAAAATCCGACCAAAGTCATTCCTAATCTGGAAGTTTCTCTCTTCCATTTACCGAGTCTTGGTAGCTATGCCATCTCTTAGGAAGACTGAGGAGAGCAAGACTCACCATGTGATGTAGGAGCATCCAGCACCCTCAGTCAAAAGGAGGAATCCAAAGCAAAGAAGGATGAGGACGTGGACCAGGGAGCAAAACAGGGACAAATCTATTTTAAAACAGAGCGAATGATGGAATGCCAATGGCCGATATGTAACTGCATGATGTCACCGATCAGTGATTGGCGACCAGGCCAATCAGAGGACAGAGGAATAGTGCAAAGGATAGGTGGACCGGGCGATCGTTATAGATGCGAGTAAATAAATTTTGAGATTCGGCTAAATTGTTTCGAGCGCATTATTTCTATGTATCCTGTGTATTTCGATATATGTGTTGCTCGGGGCCTTAAGGCTCAAATGTGTATTTAAATGCTCCTGATAGTGTAACAAAAACCCCGTTAAGTGTTGTGGTTCGATTTCAAAGGCTTAAAGCCTCAAAAGCGCTTCTGATAGGGTTTGTGGGCACATAACCCACGGGCCTCAAGATTGATTATTGAAATGGAAAGAGGAAATTGGTTATACCCCTATATTCCTTTTCATCAAGTGGTATCAGAGCAGGGAAAGATTTCCTGCGAGAAGAAGAGTTTGCATGTAGAAGGAGAAGAGGTACAATTGATGACATATGGTGAGTTTATGATCTTACTATCGTACAAAGAACGACAGCAGAAAGTGAGAATACTTGCAACAACCTAGAGCAAGGAGTGCTCATATGGTTCTAGAGGAGAGAACCTGAAGGATGCCAAAAAACTGAGTGAGGAGAGATTGGTGAGGTATGATGTAGCAGAAGGAGATTGTTATTACAGAGGCTTGGTTGCAGCTCACAAAATACCATGAAGGCAGTTCCACTGAAGAAGTGAAGTGGGTAGAATTGCTAAGGACAAGGAGAAGCACATGGCCAGGAGGTCATAAATTTTTGTGCCTCAGGAGTCTGATGCAGAAGCATCCAACACCCTTAGTCAAAAGGAGGGATCCAAAGTGAAGAAGGAGGAGGACATGGAGTAGGGAGAAAAACAGGGACAAATCTATTTTAAAATAAAGCGAATCATGGAATGTCGACGACCGATATGCAACTGTGCGATGTCGTCGATTGGTGATCGACAATCAGGCTGATCGGAGGATGGAGGAATAGCGTAAAGGATAGGCAGACCCAACAATCGTTATAGATGTGGGTAAATAAATTTTGAGATCCGGCTAAAGTGTTTCAGGCGCGTTATTTCTGTGTATCATGTGTATTTCGATATATGTGTTGCTCGGGGCCTTAAGGCTTAAATGCATATTTAAATGCTCCCGATAGTGTAAAAAATCTTCGATAAGTGTTGTGGTCCGATTTGAAAGGTTTAAAGCCTCAAAAGTGCTTCTGATAGGGTTTGTGGGCATATAACCCATAGGCCTCAAGATCGATTATTGAAATGGAAAGGGGAAATTGGTTATAGCCCTATATTCCTTTTCATCACCATGTCATCATCGGCTGTCGTAATGCCTACACTTCCAAGCTCATCCCTGTAGGTGGTGAGCTTGTTCAAATATGTAGAGATCGTGTCGCCATTTTCACACTTGATTTTCTGAAGCTTGTATTTCAGTGCCAACTTCCTCTGATCGTTGTTATTTTGATAGAGATCTTTCAATGTTTTCCACATTGAAAACGATGTCTCCTTCCCATGGAGACTCGAGCATATGTGGTCTCGAACTCCCTCCAAAAGGATTCTCCTCACTCTAGCCACACATTTCTTCCATTCTCCCAATTTTGTAGCATTAGTTGTTGCTGGCTTGGGGACTTCTTGATCAATGAAGTCCTTCAAACCGTTGTCCTCTAATACTGCTTCCATGCGATCCTTCTAGGCTATATAATTTGAGCTACCATCAAGGGCATACTCGAGTCTTAAACCGTTGAACGCCATTGGTGAAATTTGAGATGTGAACAGAATTCGAATTCTATAATCAAGAACTTCAAACTTTGAACTTCTCCCTTCTTTGTATATTGTTCTTCGCTTTGATCACCTTTGCTCTGATACCATGTAGAATTTCCCACTGTAGATCACCTGATAATGCAATATACTAAAGCAAAATACTTGATCTACTTCTACAAACAAACTTGCGGAAGCTTAATCAATTTGAGCTAGATCAATCATAACACATATAAATCTCTCTATTTTCCCTAAAAATGGTGTTTATGCCCTCAACACAACCTCAAAAATTTAGAACACGAAAAGCTGCCAAAAATAGAAAGTTGTGTTAAATTTAAGGAAACGAAACTGAAATGAATTATTGTTGGGTCAAGTTAGGTTGATAACAATGTGATCATGTGTCACTGGGTGTTTATAGACAATTCTAGACAGGTGGACCCCATTTTTTATTGAGCTTTGGATTGCTAGAAGATTTTGGATCCAGGTGAGATGGTCTCGGGAAAATCTCAAGGGTTGGGAGTGGATATGATTTTCTTCAGGAAGCCCTTGATATGTGCGTGGAGACATGAAAACTACTCTACGTATGGTGAAGAATTCTTAGGCATCTAAGCTTGTGTTGGTTTGGTGATCTTTGGACCGGTTTAGGTGAGATCATGATGGCTTGAGGGTGGAGGTGGTTTAACCTATGGAGTCTTGTTTGGTTATATTTGGTTTATCCCATGAGATCCCACATTCATGCTTGGAATTCGGCTTGGGGGTGACTGGTCGAAAGAAATATTTGTTTCAACTCAACCTATGGTCCGTGGTATGTGGAAGTCCTTGACTTGGTTGGAATTTTCATATGTTATTATGTGTTGATTCTCATTGAGATTAATGAGCACAAGTTACGATTTTATGTATAATTTTATGATTGATTTTTCATGGTTCCATTCTCATTAAATGTTGGTTACATGCATGGTATATTTCTCATTTTATGATGTTCTCTTGTTATGGATCTATTCCATGGTTTGATGGGATCTTGGTTATCTTATATGAATGCATGAGTTAATGTGTGCTGTTGTAGTTAGTAATAGAGTGCAACGAGCCTGCTTGATGATTCTCTAATGAAATTATTGAATCATAGAAAAAATATGCATTTATGAGCTACATGTATGATGTAAACAAAGTGTTTGTATAAATGAATAATTTGGACCGTCAATTTCCCAATGTTGTAACTTTGGCATACGATCTCAGTGTGATTATCTTAATACCTCATTTCGAAGATCTCCTTGAGGAGGCCAAAACATGAACATGTGAAACAAATTGTAGCACTTTTTCGATCTCTCTTTTTCCCTGAAAATGTCATTTATGCCCTCAAAACGGTCTCAGAAGTTTAGAACCCGAAAAACTATCAAAAATAGAAAATTGTGTCAAATTTAAGTAAATGAAACTAAAACGAATTAGTGTTCGGTCAAGTTAGGCTGATAATAGTGTGATCATGTGTCACTGGGAATTTGCAGTTAGTTTTGGACAGGTGGACCCCATTTCCCATAAGTTCATCTTGGAAATTGGGTCATGCATAGTAACTCTCATCTCATGTTTACCTTGGTGAGCAAGTTAAAGTGGGTAAATGTGGGGTGGGGTGTTACAGCGTTATAGGTCAAAGTATTGGAAAAATATGAAATACATGATTTTAACAAGAAGGTAAATATGACAATATATCTACGACCTTAATTTCTTAAGTGTTATGACTAAGCACCAAATAAATAATAAATAAGATCAAGAGCTTACTAGGATAATGAAATATCGATGAAACTATGAAATATGTCAATATGGTGATATGTTAAGGGATTTAGCCATAAGTAATGTAAATGAGTGCCTTTATGACTATGGTATATGACAAGGAGCTATACAATATTAGGATATTTGAGAATCATGAAACTCTACAATAAGGTCGATATAGCGATATTTGAGGGTCTTAAGCTCTTATGTGTTATAATTAAGAAACACATGACCAAGGGTTGATACCAATAGTTTATTTGATATTGGGACACTAGGATATTGGAGAAACTAAAGAAAATTATTTATCGAGAGTCCCTATATGTTTTCTATCCTAGTAGATGGACTTCATTAGATGGAAATTTTCCCATTCCATTAATTAAAAGCATGGCCCAAAATAATGTTTTTTACAATATTTTTGTGCGATAAAGAGTTTGTGGTATTTACAAACTCTGCATTCAAAACTTGTTGACACTACAACATTGTGTGAGATTTCTGGTATGGCCAAGTCCTATTATAATATATTTCTCCTAACATATCTTTTTACTACAAAACTCTCCTCTTAGCTGACAAACCAAGGACACCAAAAAGTTAGTTCCAAAGAAGAACACTTCATTTAGGCTTTGAGTGGTATTTAGGATATATTACCCCAATCTCATATTTACTTGATACATATACCCAAGAAATAACTCCTTCACTTCTTGTTCCTCAAACATCCTCTTCACATATTCGCTACATCTATCACCACATATGCACTTCAAATACTTCTCCTATCCTTTTATTTACAAAACATCAACATCCATTTATGAGGACAATTTGAAAATTATTTGGTTTGGCTTGGGCCAACATGTAAATCTTGGTTGGGCACAGGTTGACTTATCCAATATACCCCTAACTCAAGTCCATTCTTCTTTTGACTCAAGTTGACTTCCATATCGAATTATCAATCTTCCCTGACTTGGGCTTGCTCTTCCTCTAACTTAGGTATCCCCTTAATTTTGACATGTATCCATCTCAGATATCCCCTTGAATTCGATATGTATCCATTTTGGGTATCCCCTAACTTTGACATGTATCCATCTTGGTCTCCACCTTGAACCTTGAAAGTAATGACAACACATTATTCAACAACCCTTAAGTTGGGAAACCAAGTTACGTATGAATTGAAACTAGATAAATATTTAACTTGATTTGGAAATGAGTTGAGGAAATAAAGGAATTTTATTGGAGGAAAGGGTTATAATTTTCATGCTGAATTCCTATATTTCCTTGATAATGTTTTCTTATTGATGTGAATAATTTCTCTCCCACTTAGATATGGGAGAAAATCATCAACCTAAAATAAAATAAATTAAAATAGTATCTCTTAAATAATGTTAAATCCAATAAAGTAAGTAATGTAAGTTAAGCAAGGGATTTTGCACACAATGATGAAGTAACGAGACAAAATCTAAAGTAATATTCCCTTCAAAACAACCATAAATTAATTTAAAGAAATCTGAATATCTTTTGATTTAAAGAACTCTGAATTCCCAAAAAAAAAAAAAAAAAAAAACTTACATTGTGGGAATCTCCACCATTTGCCACACCCTTCATTGCTTCAAGATACCAAAATCTATTTGCAATCCCTTAGAAAAACTAACACATTTGTACAATGAAAAGAGAAAATATAGATGCAAAATAATAAGCATGCTTCTTTTTTTATCACCAACATGAAAAGTTAGCTAGAGAAACTTCTTTATAGGAGAAGAGGTGTTCTAAAACCATCATACATATATAATGTGCTTGGTAAAACCATGTGCCTAAAATAATTGGTTTTCTAACCAATTCCTAAATTCACTTTTGTTGGAAAATGTAACTAGTTTCAGTCTTCATAATTGTCAATGTACTCAAATCATTATTTATATCTTATGTTACAAGAAAAAGAAGAAAGAAAAGTATTATTTTAAGCATGGGTTTAATGCTTCTTGTTGATGGTCTTCTAGGTAAAAGAATGTTCTTCATGCTTCTAGGGTTTGTTACGTCATAGGATTTATTGTCACGAGTCAAGAGATTCAACATCGTGATTATAAGACCCTTCTAGGCAAGATGTACCTTGTTGGGTCCCTATAATACTAGTGATTACCCCATTACTATTATAGTTATACCCCTTATTTATATTTCTGTGCCCCTATTACCCCCATATTGTTATTTCTGTGCCCCATAGAATCCCTCTATTGTTATTTTTGTGGCTTTATATTATTATTGTTAGGTCGGCTGGATTATATTGTGACTCCTTAGACTCCTACATATAGAAAGGAGGTTTTGTCATTTGAATCATCAAAGAATTGTTCATTTATGTAATGTAAAGGAGGTTTCCCCCTCGAAGAGGCTAAATTCTAAGGCGTTGATCTATCTTTTCTATCTTTTCTTGAGCTGGTTTCATAACATTTGGTATCAGAGCTTTGGATTCTAGGGTTTCGCTGCTCCAAACTGGTCATCGTGGCATTTTCGCTATAACTTTTTTTCTGTGATGTTTCAAAAGTCGCAAAAAAAACCCATTTGAGAAGAATCGCGCTGAACCTTGGGTCCGAATGTCAGAGCTTTTCGCGTGATATTTTCGGAGATATGATCTAAGGAAGTTGGTCTTTTTGCAGACTCCTGAATTACATTCAAAACAGGTGACCTGGGGAAAATCGTCATAACTTTCTCTCTGAGGATCGGATTGAAGTTTCATAAGAAGGTATAGAAAGAGGACGGACTGTAGTTTCTTGTGGGTGTTTTTCAGATCCAAGGGTCAAAACAGTGACTCGTGGAACGTCGTACAAGTTCGCTCTACTGAACTAGTCTATAATCAAGTCACCGTGGGAGATTGTGCATAAATCTTTCTTGGAGAATCCAATTTGGATCAGACTGGTGGCATTGGAAAGAGGACGCAGAGAGCTACTACAGGTCACAAGTTCAGAACTAGATGATTGGAAATTACAGAGATACATCAGAGGCAATATCGAGCTCCTACAAAGTGAAAAAAAGGTGTGTAGATTTTTTTAAATTTTTGCTTAAGCTTGGTTTGAAAATTTATTTTGAAGGAATTCAAAGGGTATAGTGGAGCATTATTATCGGTAACTAATGCTCCGAGGAAAGAAAATGCAAACACCTAGTAAGGAACCTGAAAGCTCTAGCATGACTCATAAAGAAGAGGAAGAAATGCTACATGATATATCAAAATTACAAGAACAAGTGCAACAAATGTCACGCTCACAAAAGTTAACAGATGCTAAGATAAATGGCGTGGAAGCTAAGATAAATGGCATGAAAGCTAAGATGGACAATTTGAAGATAGATCTGAACACAAATTTGAAGACAAGCATGACAGATTTGAATACAGATTTGACAAATTTTCTACAAGAAATACTTAGTAATGGTGAAAAGGTAGTAAAGGAAACTCATGATGAGAACAAAATAAATATTAATCATGATTCCATAGACGCTAATGTTGGATCGAAGAATCACCATATTCCAAAAATCGATATGAGGAAGTTTGATGGCAAGGATCCCGCCACATGGATATTACAGATGGAGCAATTCTTCGATCTCAATAATGTGCAAAACGCACAAAAGGTACGTATGGCAACTGTATATTTGGAACCAAATCAGTTTGTATGGTATCAATGGCTTTGTTCTCGTAAACAATTTATCACTTGGGCAATTTTTACGGAAGAATTGATAGCACATTATGAGGATACAAAAAGCAACACTTTTTTTAGCCAATTGATAAGTCTCAAACAAAAGGGTTCAATAATGGAGCACATTGAGGAGTTCCAAAAATTGAACATAAGGGTAAAAGATATTCCAGAGGAGCATAGGATTGATGTGTTCATAGGGTCTTTAAAGGATAATATCCAACATGATGTTCGCCTTTGGGAACCTGATTCATTAGAGAAGGCATTCAGGTTAGCAAGAAAAATGGAAAGCAAAATTATGGCAACTAGGAAGCATACCACTCACAACTATAAAGACGGAAGTGTTGTTGCCCCTAGTCTTCCACAACCTACAAGGTTGACACCACAACAATTGGAAGAAAAAAGAGCAAAAGGGCTTTGTTACAATTGTGATAGCAAATACACAAAAGGTCATAAGTGTGCTGAGAAGAAATTATTCTACATAGATTGTGAAGAGGAAGAAGAAAAGGAGCAAGAAAGGTCAAAAGAAGAGGATATATTCCAGGAACAAAGCCTAGATGAAGAACAAATAAATCCGACCATATCTTGTAATGCATTGGCGGGAATTACCACTCCTCAAACCATCAAGATAGAAGGACAAATCAAGAAGAAAAAGGTAATAGTGTTGATTGATTCAGGAAGCACCCACAATTTTATTCATTGTAGGGTAGCAAAAGAATTGAATTGCTTCCTATATCCAGCACCAGAGTGTCAAGTGATGATTGCAAATGGAGGAACAATAAATTGCTCTGGAAAGTGCCATAATATCAAGCTATCCATGGGAGAATATGTATTGACTAGCCCAATGCTTTCCATTCCAATGGGAGGTGCTGATGTTGTACTAGGAGTCCAATGGCTACAATCCTTGGGTACAATAGCTTTTAATTTTCAAGAACTTTTCATCAAATTTTCTATGGAAGGAAAGGAAGTTGAATTAAGGGGTATTGCAGGGAAACCAGGAAAGATAATCAGCTCTAATGGCATGACAAAGCTTCTAAAAAAGGAGCAAAGAGGTGTAATTGCACAATTATGTTCGCTAGATGTTTCCACATTGGAATCATCTATTTCTCCAGATCTCCAAAAAGTCCTGGACAATCATTCCAAGGTATTTGAGACTCCCAAAGGTCTCCCACCTATGCGTGATCATGATCATGCTATTCATCTGATTCCAGGAAGTGTTCCTCCAAACATCAGGCCGTACAGATATCCCTATGTCCAAAAAAGTGAAATTGAACGTATGGTTGCAGAAATGCTAGAGGCTGGTATAATTCAACCGAGTCAAAGTTCTTTCTCAGCTCCAGTAGTATTGGTGCACAAGAAGGATGGATCATGGCGCATGTGTCCGGATTATAGGGAGCTCAACAAGCTCACTATTAAAGATAAGTTCCCCATTCCTGTCATTGATGAATTACTGGATGAATTGCATGGATCAATTTACTTCACCAAGTTGGATCTTCGTTCGGGATATCATCAAATCAGAATGAAGATTGAAGACATTCCGAAAACGGCATTTAGAACTCATGAGGGTCATTATGAATTTTTGGTCATGCCTTTTGGCCTTACCAATGCACCTTCAACATTTCAAGGTTTGATGAATTCAATTTTCAAACCATTCCTTAGAAAATTTGTGTTAGTATTTTTTGATGATATACTAATCTACAGCAAGTCTTGGAAGGATCATGTTGAACATGTTGACAGGGTGCTACAACTATTGGAGGAGAAACAATTATATGCAAAAAGATCCAAATGTTTCTTTGGAGTCCAGGAGGTGGAATATTTGGGTCATATTGTATCTCATGAAGGAGTTAAGGTAGACCCTAGCAAAATTAAAGCCATTAAGGAATGGAAAATCCCCACATCCATAAAGCATCTGCGAGGATTTCTTGGGTTGACAGGGTATTATCGCAAGTTTGTTAAGAATTATGGGAGAATAGCAGCACCTCTAACAACATTATTGAAGAAAGATTCATTTTCATGGACTCCAGAAGCAACAAAGGCCTTTGAACATCTTAAAGAGGCAATGTGCCAAGCACCGGTCTTAGCTACACCGGACTTCACAAAAACCTTTATTGTGGAATGTGATGCTTCAGGAAATGGAATTGGTGTTGTTCTAATGCAAGATGAAAGACCCATTGCTTTTGAAAGTCGTCCAATCAAGGGAAAGTTTTTAAGCAAAGCTATTTATGAGAAGGAAATGTTGGCAATACTCCATGCACTTAAGAAATGGCGACCCTACCTAATGGGAAGACACTTCAAGGTAAAAACGGATCATGATAGCCTTAAATACTTTTTAGAACAAAGATTATCCTCTGAAGAGCAACAAAAGTGGGTCACAAAGATGTTGGGTTATGACTTTGAAATCATCTACAAAAAAGGGAAGCAAAATGTGGTGGCAGATGCACTCTCAAGAAAGGATGAGGATGTGGAAGCATTGTTGTGTGCCATTTCTATTATCCAACCAGATTGGATAAACGAAGCAAGGGAGGAATGGAAGAATGACGAAGAAGTGTGGGCACTTATTCGAAAGCTACAACAAGATTCCAGTACTTCTGATACATTTAGCTGGAAAAATGATTCGTTATGGTACAAAGATCGCTTATACCTCTGTAAGAATTCCCAGCTAAAACAAAAGATTCTTATGGAATTGCACACTTCTCCCTTAGGAGGGCACTCAGGATTTTTAAAAACTTACCACAGGGTTAAGAAGGAATTTTTTTGGGATGGCCTTAAATCAGATATTCAAAAGTTTGTGGCGGAATGTTTGGTTTGCCAACAAAATAAAGTTGAAACAATTAAGACACCAGGTCTATTACAACCTTTATCCATTCCAAGCCAACGTTGGGAGGAGGTTTCAATGGATTTTATCACAGGTTTACCCAAGTCTGAGGGAAAGAGTGTCATCATGGTGGTAGTTGACAGACTTACCAAGTATGCACACTTTTGTGCATTATCACATCCATTTAAAGCCAGTACAGTTTCTACTGCATTTATGGAAACAATTCAAAAGCTACATGGAAACCCAAAGATTATTGTAAGTGACAGAGATCCCATTTTCACTGGAAATTTTTGGACAGAATTATTTTCTTGTCTTGGTACTCAGTTAGCTCATAGCTCATCTTATCATCCTCAATCTGATGGGCAAACTGAGATAGTAAACAAATGTTTGGAAGGATATCTTCGTTGCTTTGTATCTGATAAACAGACACAATGGGTCAAATGGTTGCCTCTGGCTGAATGGTGGTATAACACTTCCTTCCATACAGCAACAAAAATGACCCCATTTATGGCACTTTATGGGTATCAACCACCATCCATCACATCATATTTAAGAGAAAATTCTAAGGTTCAGGTAGTGGAACATCACATCGAACATCAACAACAAGTCCTCCAACTCTTAAAGGATAACCTCGTGTTGGCACAAAATAGAATGAAACAACAGGCAATCAACATGGTGATGTAGGTGATTGGGTATTCCTACGGCTACAATCATATAAGCAAATGTCCCTAAAGCAAGCTAAGAAGGATAATAAACTATCACCAAAGTATTATGGTCCGTACAAGGTGTTGGAAAAGATTGGTACTATGGCATACAAATTGGAGCTTCCTGCAGCTTCTCGATTGCACCCAGTTTTCCATGTTTCATGTTTAAAGAAGGTTATAGGCGACAAGCTCCCAATTCAAACAATATTGCCAGAACTTGACGAGGAAGGAAAAATTATATTGGAACCGGAAGCAGTCACAGAAACAAGAACTCGACAGCTACGAAATCGATCAATTTCAGAGTATCTTATCAAGTGGAAGAACTTATCCGCTGAAGATTCCACATGGGAGGATGAGAATTTTATGCAGAAGTATCCAGAACTACTCAAGCGTTGAGGACAACACTTTTTTGAAGAGAGGGGCATGTTGGGTCCCTATAATACTAGTGATTACCCCATTACTATTGTAGTTATACCCCTTATTTATATTTTTGTGCCCCTATTACCCCCATATTGTTATTTCTGTGCCCCATAGAATCCCTCTATTGTTATTTTTGTGGCTTTATATTATTATTGTTAGGTCGGCTGGATTATATTGTGACTCCTTAGACTCCTATATATAGAAAGGAGGTTTTGTCATTTGAATCATCAAAGAATTGTTCATTTATGTAATGTAAAGGAGGTTGCCCCCTCGAAGAGGCTGAATTCTAAGGCGTTGATCTATCTTTTCTATCTTTTCTTGAGCTGGTTTCATAACATACCTTGTAAAGGAATTTATTTTGAGTCAAAGAAATCAAAGTAAGCCTCTTAGCACAAGTTGGACCTAGTAGATACAACTTGGCCCAAAGAGGGATATTTGACCCACTCAGAAGAGTATAAATAGAATTTGTTCAACCTCATTTCCTCACGAATTTGATTTGCAATCAAGGAGCTCAATCTGAAGTGCAAAGATCAAGAATAAGGTTAAGAAAGGAAATGAAGAAGGAAGGAAAATCAAAGCTTTTACCTTGTTTTATGTCACACTTGTTAAGTAGTTGTGTTGTTGCAGGGGTCAAAGTTGCAGAACTACTGCAGGTCTGAAATTCTAAAGCTGGGGGGGCAAATTTTGAGATTTGTGTAGATCTTGAAGGAATTGCCTCTTATTGACTTGGTTTGAATTTGACCTAATTGGAAGGTATTTTTGGAGGGTTGACTTGGTGCAGGGAGGAGGCTTTGATCTTATGGTTTGGGTCTTGGTTTTCTCATTTGAAGCAGATTATATAAGAAGAGGAGAATTTTTTGGGTTTCCCCTTGGAGGGGTTTTGCCTTAGCTTGGAGCCTAATTTTTTTATCCATTGTATTTACTACTTTTCTCTTGATAATTGTTTGATGAAAAGATATAATAAATAAACACAAGAAGATAAATAAAATTCATAAGATAAGGAGAACTTGAATTAAGAGTTGCCCTACTGCATTCTCCAACACCTTCAATTTCCCCACTAAGTCATTAATAAAATCCTGTAGATGAGGACCAAGGGCGGTGAAACCACGAAAACCTTCATAAATGTATCACGATGCATCCACATGTGTCGGAAATGAGAGAGATGGTGTGTTCCATTTCTAGAAGGATTTAGATATGATGGTGTTGATTTTGTCAAACAAATCATAGACTCATTAAATTCCCTTTAGAATTCTCTAGAAACATGTGACAAAACAATGAGTAAAGTCTAGTTTTGTTCACACATATGCATGTGATACACTGGCTCAATAATACATCAAGAAGGTCCCTCAATTGTAAAATGGGCTCAAGAAATGGATATGTTGCTCACATATGCTAGATTACAATAATACAATATAAAAATACTCCATATAATGACATAGGATGATGTGGACACCTTGATTATGTGGAGATCACGCTATCAAGATCCCAAGGAAATGTGCATGGATCCCAAGGTATAATGCATGAACTCCATTATGTAGTTTCCCAACTTATCATGATGAGTCAAAATTCCAACAAGTTTTTAGGCACAAAAAAATAAATAATTTAGTTTAATGTAGATAGCCTAAGCTAACCTTACCACATTGCCTAATTCAACCATTGTGGTTCAACCTCATCCCATTAACATGTATATTTTGAGTATAACACAAGGTATCTACTAATTTTCTTGACGAGGAATAGGTAAAGGTGATGTAATTTGTGAAAGGGGACAAGGAAACCTATGAATTAACCTTCAAATTCATGAGGTGATATAGTAGGTCTAACTCTAGTCCAATTAGCCCCTTTTTTTGGCTAGAAGGTTTCAATTTTATATGTTGCAAACCTTTGAGATGGGGGCTTTTTAATCAAATTTTCTACTTCAAACTCCTTTCTCTTCTCTTTTTTGTCATTTTTCTTTAACTTCTAGCATTTTTTCTTATGAATGGCATAAATATCTAGGACTTTTAGGGGCTAGGCATTTTATTAAAGCATTGCATTTTTTTTTCCTTAATCTTTCTTTGCTCTTTTCCTCTCTACATATTTTTTTATCTTTATTTAGCTTCAGTTTTCTTGATTCTTTATTGTTTTCTTCATTTTAGATCTTTATGGTGACATTTGATAAGTTATTCACAAGTAAGGAATGTAATTTTTTATATGGATGAGATGGAAATGTAAGGGAATCTATGGAAAATGTTAAATATGGAGATGATACGATTACATTACCCACCTTGAATCTTGGTAGTACCTAGTGGCCTAGGCTAAGGCACAATTATCTTAAGATAATTAGTTCCCCTTATGATAAATATTTATATATAATGGGTGAATTCATGAAGATGGTTTAAACGTTTGGGCCAAATGCAGTGATGAAATTTCAAAAGTTTACTATTTTATCGAATTGAAGCCCTCATAATTCATATAAGATCTATGAATTTTGATTTGGAGTAAAAAGAAAATTTGTGGAGAATTATGTTGTTTTCGTAATGATAGTTTCTGCAAAAAAAATAGTGTTGTATAATCTTATCAATTTTCCATTAAATGAAATGTGTGTCCTTGCAATTTTCGCACATCTTAATAGGTATGCATGTTCACGTAGCATAACTTAGTCTAAAATGTGTAATTTTTAAAAGATATATATATATATCTATATATATATATATATATATATATATATATATATATATATATATATATATATATATATATATATATATAGATATATATATGAGCATGATCTAGACAAAGAGAACTAAGTTATGCATATTGAAATTTATTTTTTTGTGCAAAATTATATTTTTTATTATTTTTTGAAGTTGGCAAAGTAATATTTAAATTGCACTTTGCAGACACATGTGTTCATGTAAGATTTTTCTCAACTATTTAAATAATTTGAAAAACCAAGAGTATCATTTTGAAGAGGACTCGTAAACGAAGGTAGTGGTATTTTTTAAAATGTTTTCGTTGTGTATATTTTGTGTTATTGATTTTTCATTCAACCCCTTTGAAACTGTCCAAAAAAAATTTGAAGCATCATGTTTAAAATAAATTAGATGAAAAATATCACATGAATTTGAAAATGTCAAACTCATATGCCATTGGATAGAGGATTCCTTCATGAATGCAACATGATCAACTTCACCAGTTAAGGACAAATTCTGCCTTAGGTCAATCAGGCTACAAAATGGTGTTGTAGAGAAATCTGCATAAGGGGGGGGCGGGGGGCTAAAACTCTATTTTTTAGGCTCTCAATAGCTCAATCGAGCACTTAAAATGCTTGATTGAGCATTTAAAGTAAAAATTCAAATAGCTCGATCTAGGGTTTAAGAAGCCCTTAAGCAAGCCCCTGATGTGGTAAAGTAATAGCTCGATCTATCCTATAGCTCAATCTAGCTTTAAGGCCTTATCTAGCTTTAGGTCTCGATCAAGCCCATAGCTCAATCAAGCCACTTTTTTAATTTTGTGCCTAGGTTGTGTTGGTGGGAAATTTAAAAAACATGGCTTGATCATGCCCATTACTCGATAGAGCCACTAGCTCGATTAAGCTCCTAGATAACCTCAGACTACACAAGAGCTCGATCGAGGGTTTGTTTTAATGCTCGATCGAACTATCTTTAATCCTTCAAACAACTTTATCAAGGGCTTAATATTGCTTGATCAAGCACTTAAAATGGTTCAATCAATCTATTTTTTTCACGCAAAATGTGCCCTCACTTGCCAAAAAGTGTAACCCAGCTCCATGCATAGCCCCTAATGTCATAACACACTTATAGATCACTTAAAACTATCAACGGCATCTCAAAGCTTGGAAACAACACATGGAACCATACCAACCGGAAAAATTTATTATAATGTCTAATAATAACTTCCCTTAAACAAGAGACCCTACTCAAACACTACCTGAAAAATGAAAAAAATCTTGTAGCACAAAAAGATATCACATTCTGAGCTGAAATGACTTTGCGAACGGAGGAAGATGAGCAGAGAAGCAGGGTATAGCGGCTCGGGTTTGCTGCAGACCTGCAACGGCAGGCGGACTGCAGGGGCAGTTGCCCACCCCAAGGCGGCAGCGCTGCGCAGCACGATCACAGAACGTTGGCAGCAGAGGAAATGAACCCCCGCCAGGGGGCAGAATGGGACTCCTCAAACGATGAAAGGCAGCCCGAAAAGCAATCCGATTCTGGGCAGGAACAGAGAATAAATGAAAACGAAAATGAAGGTACGCCGGACAAGCAGACAGATCAGGCTCAGCTAGAGGATCAGAGAGTGAGATCATCTACATGCAAGTCTGTTGCTAAGCATACGCCAACAGTGGAGTTCCCCAGTCACAGGATCAATGCAAGAATCCAATATATGAAGGATCACGCCCTCATTGGCAAATTTATAGGCATTTGGCCAAATGAGAGAGCCCTGAGGACATGGATTAACATCAAATGGCACCTGAAAGGGCATATATCCCTGCATTTAGGCCCAAAAGGTTTCTTTACAACAGTTTTCAACTGCTTAGAGGACAGAAACAGAGTCTTTGAGAATGGACCTTATTTCTTTAACTCAGCGGGTCTATTCCTTAGAGAATGGGTAGCAAAGTTTAACCCAGACAAGGAGGATCTGAGCTGGGCACCATTTTGGATCAGGTTATACTCATTGCCATGGGAATACTGGGAAGAAGAATCGCTTAAGGAGATTGGGAAGGTTCTGGGGGATTTTGTCAAGGTTGCAGAAGAAACGAAAATGAAGAAGTATACCTCATATGCCCGGATCTGCGTCTACATGGACCTAAAGGAACCCCTGCCTGATAAGGTAAAACTTACTCATGAGGATGAAGAATGGATCCAGTTAATAGACTATGAACATGTTCCCTTTAGGTGTAGAAGATGCCATGCCTTAGGGCACCTGTTCCGAGATTGCCCGTTAAATAATAAGCCCACGGAACAAGATCAGGACAAGCAATCGACCGAGGGGTTCACCAGAGTAGCGAACCGCAGAAGAGGAAATAAGAAACAGCCGTCTCAGAACAGGCAGGTCACGAAGGATCCTACAAAGCCTTCAACGAGTAATAGCTTTGCTGCTTTAGCTGAGGAAGAGCAACCAGTCCAAAATCCTATGTCATCTGAGCGTATATCAAATCCGAACATGTCGGAGGATCCCAAAGAGTCATCGAAAGGAAAAAGTGAGGTACAGGACAGTAACATCCAAAGCACCAAAATGAAAAGCTGGAGCCAACCAGAGATGGAGATAGACACAACGGATCCAGGTTCAGTACAAGCACGGGAAGAAGAAGCAAGCCATCAAGAAGTCAAAAATATGGATGAGGATACAGAAACATTTGATATAGGAGAACTGGACATTCTTGGTTTGGAGGCCGCGTGTAAAACTAAGAATTTCGACAAGATAACTACAGCACAAGTGGACAAACTGGCGGCGGTTTTGCATAAAGCCCAGAAGAAATATTCACTAGGGGTGCAAACAGGTAGCCAATGGGATGGGACGTTTATTTCAAAAGACAACAAAAAGCGTGGAAGAAAGTCTGCTCTGGAGAGAACCATCAAGGTTGGAGAAGTCCTTGTCGATTCAGGCAGATACGCCCAGCTTACCAGGTATTTTAACATCCACCCCAAACATTCCCAATGAAATTGATATCATGGAACATTCGAGGGCTTAACGGCCAGAAGAAAGGTAGACTTCTCAAAAACATGATAATGGAGGAAAAACCAGCAATTCTTTTCCTACAAGAGACAAAATGTAAACAAGTAGTTCTAGAAAAAGTAGCAGCTAAGGAGTGGCCGACGGGGCAATTCACAGCAGTGGAAGCACAGAGCGCTTCAGGAGGTTTGGCAATCCTCTGGGACGCAAGGGTGATACAGCTGGACAATATTCATGCAAATAGAAACTTCATTCAAGCCAAGTTTCATCTGCAAGGCACAAATATTGCTGGGCATATTACAAATGTATACTTCCCACAAGAAACCCAACAAAAAGCTGATATTTTGGATGCATTAACACAACTTAATGTAAACAGAATGTACCCGCTATGGATCTCAGGTGGAGATTATAATATGATTGCAAATCTGGAGGAAAAGAGAGGAGGACGTTGTAGAATAAACAGAGATGGTACTCTACTTAAAGATTTCATTCAAGACAATTGGATGATTGATCTTCCTACAGAAAATGGCATATATACCTGGGACAACAAGAGGACGGAACCGATGCAGGTGGCTTCGTGACTGGATCGATTCCTAATCTCTGATAATGCAGTGTACATGGGTGGAGAATTTACAGCCTCAATCCTACCGTATTCAGGATCGGACCACTGGCCCATTGCCTTAAACTGGAGTAGACCAGGCCAAAGTTTAAGGAGGCCATTCAGATTTGAAGCTTTCTGGTTAACACATCCGGACTTCCATGAATTCATAAAGACAACCTGGGCAAGCTTTAGAGCAACGGAGGGGACAAGAATGGCCTTATTTCAAAAGAAGCTGAAGTATCTCAAAGAGGAAATAAAACGTTGGAATAAATCTACATTTGGAAATATCTTCAAATCAAAAGAAATCCTACTTCAAAAAATGAAGGATACCCAACAAAGAATCATTTCTCATGGCCGATCCGAGGAATTGACTCTACAAGAACAAGTAATTGAAAAGCAAATTCTAGAAAGAGAGCTGCAAGAAGAGACACTGTGGAGGCAGAAGTCAAGGATTAGGTGGCTGAAGGAAGGTGAAAAGAATACAAAATTCTTTCACAAAACAACAGTCCAAAGGCGTATGATCAACCAAATATCCTCTGTAACTAATGAGCAAGGAATCAAAATCGAAGATCATGAAGGAATTGAAAAGGAGTTTGTGAACTACTTCAAACAGATGACTCAAGAACCCAATATTAACAGATCCGCAGCCATTGAGAACATCACCAGGCACATACCAAGAATAGTCACGGAAGATCAGAATACTCTGCTTCTTAAACCGATCAGTCTCCAAGAGGTAGAAACAGCAGTGAACCAATTAAAGGCAGGGAAAGCTCCCGGTCCAGATGGATTTACGTTGAACTTCTTTCAGCATTTTTGGGAACTAATAAAATGGGAAGTATGGCAGGTCGTGGAGGAATCCAGGACTCTCAGATGGATGTATCCAACCATGAATGCCACCTTTCTAGCTTTAATTCCAAAGTCTACGGAATCAAGCACTCGAGATAAGTATCGACCCATTGCTTTATGTAATATCATTTATAAAATTGTCTCAAAGGTTATTGCTCTTAGGCTGAAGCCCTTGCTGCCCCTCATCATTTCTCTTGAGCAATCCGGGTATGTTGAAGGGCGTCAAATAACTGATGGGATTATCCTTACCCATGAAATATTGCATTCTCTCAAACAATTAAAAAAGTCAGGGATGCTCCTAAAAATCGATCTTTCAAAAGCATTCGATTGTATTAGCTGGAATTATTTGCAAAAAACCCTCCTGGCTTTTGGATTCACTCCCCCTTGGGTCAGATGGGTAAGTAGTATCATCTCTTCTTCATTCTTCTCTATCCTCATCAATGGGATTCCTTCTACCACCTTTCGTCCTTCTCAGGGCATTAGGCAGGGAGATCCCTTGTCCCCCTTTTTGTTTGTAATTCTGGCTGAAGGTTTGGGGCGAAGTATAAAAGCAGCCATTCAAGAGCATAAGCTCAAGGGTATAGCCGTCCACCATCTCCCTGTTGTCTCTCATCAACAATTTGTTGATGATAATATGTTATTCGGCCACTCCTCTGTTCAAGAAGCCCGCATTTTCAAATCCATTTTGGACTCTTTCTCAAAAGCATCTGGAGCCCTCATAAATAATGCAAAATCCCAAGTATTCTTCTTTAATACCCCTCCCTATACCCAAAGAGCCATAGTGCGTATTCTTGGCTTTTCCAAGGCTTCTCTGCCCTCCTCCTATCTAGGCGCTCCTCTTATCGCATCAGCCCTCAAGCATTCATCGTGGACAATCCTGCTTGAAAAACTTGAAGCCAAATTACTCCTTTGGACCTACAGATCGCTCAATATGGCCAGTAGGATTGTACTTATCAAGTCAGTTCTGCAATCTATGCCATTGTATTTATTTTCCATTTTAGCAGCGCCAAAATGGGTTCTTAAGGCAATTAAAAAATTACAGAGGAATTTCCTATGGGGCAGCTCTGGCCCAAACAGAAAATGGGCTCTCCTTCGTTGGGAAAAGGTTTGTCTTCCGAGGCTGGCAGGAGGATTAGGACTCAGAGATCCAGAACTAAGCAATATGACCATGGGGGCGAAAATATGGTGGCGGTGGCTTTCAAACTGCAATACCCCCTGGGCGTGTCTCTGGACAGCAAAATACTCAAGGAACTTACCCTTAGAAGAAAGGATAAGAATGTCAGAAACAAGTAAAGGATCGTTAATATGGAACTCGGCTATTCAGCATAGAGACCTTATCCAAAAACATAGCTTTTGGGAGGTGAAGGATGGTCAAACTGGCAGGTTCTGGGAAGACTCCTGGCAGCAGCTACCAAATCTTAAGGAGTGTATGCATACAATTCAGGATTGGGAGATCACCCCGCAGGAGAAAATAAGCAATTGCTGGAAAGAACAAAGTAATCAAGAGCAGAGAGAGTGGAAAGAAACCAGCCTTATTCTTCCACGTAGCTCAAATCACAACCAACTCACTCTCAATACCGAGTTAAATAAACGCAGGATATTAAAGCAAGCAGGCATGGACACATTGAGATGGGGTTATGAAGAGAAGGGTACATTTAGCACAAAGGAGGCCTACAGGATCATCATAAAAGACAGAATGGTCAAAGATCAGATATGGAGAAAAATATGGAAACCCCCAATATGGCCGAAGGTATCCACCTTTCTCTGGCTCCTTTCATATAATAGAATACTAACCTGGGATAATCTCAGAAGAAGGGGATTCTTCGGTCCTTCCATATGCCTTATATGTAATCAGGAAGAAGAAACCGCCTTACACCTAATGCAGACGTGCCAAATGAGCAGAAAGATCTGGGAAAAGGTGGCATTTCGATGTCAAAAGGAAGGTAGAGTTCTGGGGGATATCAAAAATACAATAAGTCAATGGCCTCAATCACCATACGAGTGCAAAATTCTAAACATCCTTTGGCAAACTATACCGGGTTTCGTGATGTGGAATATCTGGAAGGAAAGGAACAGGAGGATCTTCAAAGGTCAAACAATGACACTGGAGCAGGTATGGAAAGGAATTCATAACAATATCAGAGAAACTCTCACCACAAAGAAATGGTCCCAAGATGACTACCCAAAGCAATCTCAGGAACTGGCTATCTGGAACAACTGGCAGATAACGATACAAGATCAGATTCCTGTCAAGGATAGCTCAGCAAAGCACCAAACTGATTCAGTAAAGTGGAAGCCACCTCCCATCAATGTGTTCCATCTGAACTTCGATGGCGCATCGAAAGGTAATCCGGGTCAGACAGGTTATGGTGGCATTATCAGAGACCATAAGGGTAAATCCCTTCTCATCTATCATGGTACTATTGGGTGGAATACTAACAATGCGGCGGAACTGGAGGCTTTATGGAAAGGTCTTACTCTGGCGCAGCAGGGTAATTATCTCCCACTGATAGTGGAAGGGGACTCCCAACTCCTAATAAACATGGCCTTAAAACTCCAACAGGGCTCCCAAGTTCATAAAATTAGCAGTAGCTGGCGTTTGGCATCTAGACTGGAACAAATTCAACATTGGTTGCAAGAGAACAAAGCAGTCTCATTCCAACACATAAAGAGGGATGGGAATAAGCCAGCTGATTTCCTTGCTAATCTGGGAGTGGAAAGCGAAAACGACCTTTCAGTTGGCCCTCTATATGATATACTGTCGACAGATCAGCTATCCACCTTCCAAGCACTGTTAGACAGAGATTTGCAACTACAAGATGATTCTCACCCGGATGCGGGTGGCAATATGTTTACCAGCAATGGGCAGCTGGCATGACTTTGAAACCTGGCAGGACGACCACACCAGGTGGCTCTGCCATACTTTAATGCCATTAAAGGCCGAGGTGAAGATTATGCAGAGAGGAGATGGCTTCGAGCGAGTGAACTTAACGGTTCTGTACGCAAGGTTGTTGGGTTTCGTAATGGAGGCCTCCAGAGAGTTCAGCATAGGGAACTACATAAATGCGCATCTGTGCCAGAATGAGAATGTCTGTGGTATTTTCATGCTCTGCTCTGAGCAAAGAGGAGAGGGTGCGATTTCTGGAGTTGTGAGTGGAGGCAGAGGCCACACCTCTGCTCAGGGGGCGCTCTATCGCTCTAAGCCAAGAACTCATAACCGGGTTCAGCTTTCAAATAGTGTGGTTCGGGGAGCTCAAGTTCTGTGTGGGGAAATTCGGTTTCACATCGTCAATCGCCCTCACGTTTCAAGGTTCATGGCGCCGCGACAGCGTGGAGTCCCGCGTAGAGGTGGTGTCTGGGGTATTAGCAGAAGGGAGGAGGTCCAGGCAAGGGAAATTCCACCATTGGCTATGGTTGCGCCTCCGTCTTCTCCGTCAGAGGAATCGGACGAGCAAGATAGTCAAATGCATACCTCTAGTTTCACTTTCAGATGCTGGAAAAAGAGATCGAAGGTGTCTTTGCTAATCACTGTTATTGCGACTGAGGAAGATGATGAAGATTCAGATAGCCAGGAGGAAGATGCTGGGGAGCTGGCTCAGGCTGGCATTACTCAAGAGAGGGCGGAAATTGGTAATGATAATCCTCCTCCAGGCGTAGTCAACCCTGAGGAGCATGCTCGTGTTCTGGGGCCGCTTCAACCGCCAGCATTCCCGTCGGGTTCCCGTCAGCCAGTGAACGAAGATGAAAATACACCAGAATTTGACAACAAAGCATAAGGTGAGCCTTCGAAGGCTAAATTTGCTGTTTTTGTTGCTGCACAGTGATTTGGTTTTGGAGTTTTGGAGGGGTCTCTTTCTTTCCGAGATGCCCAGTTTTTGCTTTAAGGGTAGCGGTATGCCCAGATTTCGCAGTGATTCCAGATCTCTGGAATCCCCTGTCATCCTACCCTCTAATGCCACAATGAATTCAACAGCAAGGTGCGAGAGGCATGCAAAGGCTCTTTGGTTCTACGATTATGCTGTTGTTGTTCTTTTTGGAGGAATTTCTCTTGTAAGTCAGAGGACTAAATGTTGCTGTTTTGTCCATGCTCATTTCTATTGCATCTATCTTTGTAAATCAGATAGCCTTGTGCACCTGTACTGCTTTTCAGATGGAGGGTGAAGTTATTCATCCTCAGAGGCCTGTTCCTCTCTCTGTAAATATTTTCTTTTTCTTAATATATTAGCTCAGTCTTTACGTAGAAAAAAAAAAAAAGATATCACATTCTTTATTTAAATCAAGTGAATCCAAATAAATAATATCCATATAAAAAGCCAATACTCATTCAATATATAAATAATTTTTTTTCCATATATATTTAATAAATATATATGAATTACTTTAAATAAAAATATTAAAAATAACACTAAATTTATGAATGAAAATGTATCCTAAAATTTTCATAATTATAAAAAAACATTTAAAAAAACATAATTATCAATCATAAAATAGCATAATGCATTGGCAAGAAACTCTTTAATAAAAAAGATATACCCACATATGAATACACTAATAATAATAAAACAGGGGACAACAAAGCAAAGTCATGAATGGATGAATGGAAAAAAAATAAAAACTAAATAGTGTACTTTATATATGAAATTTATAGATCTAAAATTATTATAATCTAACTTTCAATTTTATCATTATTAGCACATAAAAATACTGATGGTCTCATCTAACATATAGATATTTGAATCCATATGTATATTTCTTTCCAACTACCTTGCCAGGATTTTCAAACAAACTAAAACAAAACTATGATATCATTTTGACTAAAAGGTAATTTAAGGTAATTTAAATTTTATAGAAATATGATATCAATATTTGCGAGAGGTAAACTTATTACATATAAAGAAAATCAAGAAATATCAAGATGCAAACAATATTTTTTTATGGTTTTACTCTATTTTTTTATCACCCAAACAAAAACATCTGATAATATTTATTTCATTTTTATTTAGATGGTTTGAATACCTAAATTGGTTTATTTCATTTGTATTAAATTTTATTTTTATTAAACACAAATTTTAGGGTTTTATTATAGTTTTTTATCACTCAAACAAAAACTTTTGATACTTAAACTCAAATGGAATTATTTCATACAAAACTTCTGATACTTGAACTCAAATGGAATTATTTCATTTTTATTTAAACAGCTGGATACTTTAACCCAAATTTGTTTATTAAAATTTTATTTTTATTCAGACATTTTGATACTTAAACCCAAATATACTTATTAAATTATATTTTTATTAAACACAAATCCTATAGCTTTAGGATATATTTTTTCTCACCCAAACGAAAACTTCTGATACTTAAACTCAAATGGAATTATTTCATTTTAAAATTAGTCAGATACCTTAACCCAAATGTGTTTATTAAATTTTATTTTTATTTAGCCATTTTGATACTAAACCCAAACATACTTATTTTATTTTATTTTTATTATTTTTTAATCTGTATTTGGTTGTGGAAACCACGTTTGCAGTAGGTGCAGGCATTTGAGGAATGAATGGATGTAATGTCTAACCACCCAAATTCCTTAATTATGAAGGTGGGTATGGCTTTGAGCTTTTTCACCTTCAAATCTAATCTGAACACGAAGCAAAGCAAAGAAGAGGGAGACATCCATAACCTCTGGTGCAAGTATTCAAAGTCAAAAGAAAGAAAATTGAGAGCATATGTGACAAATTAGTTGGAATCAATCGAGATATATATATATAATTTCAAGGACTGGACTGCGCTGCACTGCACTGCATTGCCTGCGTTGCTTATGTCTCTGTTATCAAAATCTCACAAAGTGTCATTGTTTTGCTGTGTTGTTCCTGATTGCATTCCCTACAATGGGATACGTAAATTCCCATGGTTTCATGTGGGTTTCCATTGCCCTGATCCTCTGCTTCACTGCTGCAAACCCAAGTCCAAGAGTGCTAAATCCCATGGAAGTTTTTCTTGATTCAGAAAGCTTCAATTCCAGCAGTGAACATGGTGTTCTCTTGCCTCTGTATACCAAGGTTCTCTCTTCTGTTCCCATATCATTGAGGGGTGCCTTTCCTTATAAAGTGTCCAGCAGAGTTCCCCTGCAAGTCAATAGCCTGAATTTGGTTGTGCAGGTAACCATGGGCAACCCACCTCAGAAGCAAGAAATGGTGGTCGATACAGGCAGCGAGCTGTCATGGCTGGAATGCAATCCCTTATCAGCTCCTGGTTCCACTTTCAACCCCCTTCTGTCCACCACCTACCGACCTATCCCCTGCAGCTCAACCGTCTGCACAAAAGAGACCAACAATTTTCCAGTCCCCACAGTCTGTAACAGCAACCGCCTCTGCCAATACTCTTACTCTTATGCCGACGGGACCTTCGCAGACGGAGTCCTCGGTTCCGATACTGTGAACCTCAGTCCAATCCATGGCTCCCCTGTTTTGAAAATTCCCAATTTCGTCTTCGGGTGCGTGCCATTACCGGTACCCGACACCCGGGTCTCATGGGTTTGAGCCAAGGCTCTCTGTCATTCATTTCCCAAATGCAACACAACACGAACCCGGGTCGCAAATTCTCCTACTGTATTCCAGACCATGTTCTTTACCCACAATCCGCAGGCATTCTCCTGTTCGGAGACTCCCCATTTTCCAAATATCTCCATTACACTCCCCTGTATACCCAATCCATTCCTCTGCCCTATTTCAACAGAGTGGCCTACACTGTCAGGCTCTACGACATCAAGGTTGGATGTTGGTTGCTCTCAATCCCACCAACTATCTTCTTGCCAGACAACACAGGTGTCGGAAGACCATGGTGGACTTTGGCACACAGTTTAGTTTTCTTTTGGGCGCTTACACACCCCTCAGGTAGGCATTTCTTGCGCATAACCGAGGGACCCCAAATCCAGTTCAGCTGAATTTTCTGAAATTTCGAGGACCCATGGATCTCTGCTTCGCTCATCCTGCGGGTGTGCCATTTCCACAGATTACACCTGTGATTCTGCTCTTTGATTCCGCCCTTCTTAGGCTTGAAAGCCACCAGGTACTGTATCCAGTGCCAAAGGAGATTGCAGGTGTGCAGAATAACAGAACAATTTACTGCTTCACATTTGGGAACTCTGACTCTGTGCCCATGTATCTGAATATCATTGGCAATTACCACCAGCAGAATCTGTGGATAGAATATGATCTCCAGAACTCTCGCATTGGATTTGCCAGGGCTGTCTGCAACATCAATTGATCAACTAAATATTGTTTAGCACTCATGGTCACATTGCATAGGAAAATGGCTGAATGCAGAAATCAGATGGCCAGGCAATTTATACCATTGGCAATTGTATAGGAAATGAGACGGGGAAGCAATCTGTCTTATAGCTTATTTGTCCTATAAAAAATAGGAAATAGCTGAATGCAGAAATCAGATGGCCAGGCAGTCTGTCCATAGACTATCTGCTGAATGCAGAAATCAGATGGCCAGGCAGTCTGTCCATAGACTATCTTCATCCAGGTTAAAATATCTCTTCTTCTTCTTATGTTAATTGCTATTGGATTCTGTCCATGTTTATTATCACATTGCTTTTTTTTCCAATGCTGAATAAATATTAGATTAGATTTGGTTACTCTGTAATTTTCATTCTCTATGGATCTCCTTCTCTGCATAAATCAGTCCTGCCTCTGAAATTTTGATGTTTGATATTGATTTACAAGTAATCTCACTGATACTCATTTGTCAAACCTTATTATTGCATGTGGGACTAATCATGGCAGTGGCAACCAGATCTAAAACAATAATGTCGTTTTTTGTGTTAGCGTTTGTCAACAAACGCGCTGCGCTCACAAGTCTCCCAGGCACTTTTCAATGGACGGAAGACTGTGTACGTATCGTAAGGACAAATCGAAAGTCGAAAATTGTGCTTTGGATTAGAATCTAGGCTTTTGTACTTCGCTAAAACACTTAGCTCAAAATGGACTGATATAAGAAAAAGACAAAGGATAAAGTTGGACATGCAATTTATAAAAATTAAATATAAGTCAATTTGAATTTCAAAAAATTATTAAAAATGATTTTCGAAGTATAGATTAATTAATAAATTAAATTATTTTTTTCCTAAAATTTGATGGTATAATTTTAAATGATATTATGATTTTTTATTATTTAAAATGTGTTTTTAAGAGCCCCCAGGGATAGCTCAAATGGTTGAGTTCCCGTTGTTAAAGCACTTTCCCAGTTTGGGAGGTCACGGGGTCAAATCTTCTCGATGCCCTCGGGGTTAGGCCTGTTAAGATTGGCCGACCGGCAGATCCCTTCGGGTGGATCTGCCCCGATATTTTCCCGTGGATGTAGTGGCCACTCAGTGACCGTGAACCACAACTTAAAAAAAAATAAAAATAAAAATGTGTTTTTGAATGTATAAATAGATTTAGTGCCACGAAAAATTCCTAGCACATTTAAATTTGGGAGATTAAACCACTTAAATTTAGGATTATCTACTAGCCTATATCCATCTTAATTCTGGATCTAGCGGAGAGGGATCAAATCTACTTTGAGAGATTTGAGCCCTCTTGGCACGCGGAGAGGGATCAAATCTACTTTGAGAGATTTGAGCCCTCTTAGCACTTGATAGATTCATAGTTAAGATGGATCTAGGTTGGTTTCGGTAGTGTGTAGCCAAGAAAAACCTATCCAACATATGATTACTTTTATCAACAATATATAAATACATCTTATATTAATATAATCATTTTAAATATGCTAATATGTCTGGCATTTATTTGGTCATTTTAATTTTAGATTTTATTTCAGCTTATTGAGATGATAAATATTTTGTTTATGAGACAAGTTTTTCGGCATAAATCACATAATAGAACATTTGTCGACGCGTTTCGAACCAACGAGTGTGGTTCATCATCAGGACAAGTTGAAGAACTAGATCATGGTTGCATATTTAAATAGGGAGAGCGGATCGTCCAACGACTATGTTTGATGAATATTGTTAATAACTTTAATGATGAAAGATGATGAAATAAAAATTTTGAATGCAAAGTGACAATGTAATAATGTTCAATGATAGAAAATGTGAATAATAAGAATGTAGCCAATTACAAATAGTCTTCATTGTGATTAGTGTCAAACTATTTTTTTCTACTATTCTTATTGTCCCCCTTGTTAGTTTTGTCATCTTTTCATATCGATCATATGAAAAGGACAGTTGAAATCGTAAGTCATTTAAATTGTTAGCTCGAGTTGTTGTAGTAAACACCATTCCTTGTCTCTCTTGCTCTCTAATATTAATAGGTTGAACTACTATAATACAAAAATCAATCAGTACATAGTCAATATTTTTTTGTGCTTACACTAAATCAATGCACATTGTTAATCCAATCACTTTAAAATTAATGTACTCATACATCCAATTACATCAAATTGGAAATCAACATCTACACTGAAATCAATGCATGTAATGCAAGTAACCAAATAAGATTAGAAAACAACATCTCCACTGAAACTAATGCTTCTAATGCAAGTAATCAAATAGGATTAGAAATCAACATCTACACTCAAATCAATGCATCTAGTGCAAGTAAGCGAATAAGATTAGAAATCAACATCTACACTAAACTAAATGCATCTAGTGCAAGCAATCAAATATAATTAGAATTCAACATCCACGTGGAAATTAATGCGTGGAATTAATACATATAGCGCAAACAATCAAATAGGATTAGAAATCACCATTTACACTGAAATCAATGCATTTAGTGCAAGCAATCAAATAGGATTAGAAATCATCTATATTGAAATCAATGCATCTAGTGCAAGAAATCAAATATAATTAGAAATCAACATATACACCAAAATCAATGCATCTAGTGCAAGCAATCAAATAGGATTAGAAATCAATCTCTACACTAAAATCAATGCATCTAGTGCAAAAAAAATTCTTCCCTCTCCCCCCCCTCCATCTATATCTATATCTCCCTTCATCTCATTCTTTGTCTCTCTATCTCACCCCCCAAACACACACGCTCTCTCACTCCATATCTATCAATCACTTTGTCCCTCCCTCCCCCTCTTCTTTCCTCTATTCACCTTCCATCTATATCTCTATCTCCCTCTGTCTCTCTATATCACCCCTAAACATACACTCTTTTTCTCCAATCTCTCTCTCTCTCTCTCTCTCTTCCCTCTTGTTGCCTTCTCTCCCTCTCTCTCCATCTTCCTTAACACTCTCTCCACTTTTCTCTCTCTATGTCTTTATTCTTACCTCCCTCTTTCTCCCCCTCCAACTCCATCTTCGTTTCCCTCCCTCTCCATTCTCTCACATCCTCTCTCTCCCTTTCTCTCCCACCTCTCTCTCTTTCTCTTCACCCTCCAACTCTGTTACTATATCCCTCTCTCTCTCCTTTTCTCCCCCCTTCTCTCCATCTATCCTTCTTTGTCTCTTTATCTCACTCCCAAACATACACACTCTCTTTCCATCTCTCCCTTGTCACTCCCTCTCTCTCTCCACTTCTCACTCTCTATATATTTATTCTTCCCTCCCTCTCTCCCCCTCCAACTCCTCTCTATCCCTCCCTCTCTCCCCCTCCAACTCCTTCTCTCTATCCTTTCCTCTCTCGTCCTATCTCCTTCCCACTCTCCTCTCTCTCAAGTCCTCTCTCTCGTCCTTCATCTCTCTCCCTTTCTCTCCTACCTCCTTCTCTCTTCCCCCATCTCTCTCTCTCTCTCTTTGTCATCCAATCCTATCTCTCTCTCTCTTTTCCATCCAATCCTCTCTCTTCCCCCATCCCTCGTTCTCTCTCCAACAATGTTACTATTTCCATCCCTTTCTCCTTCTCTCTCCTTCTCTCTGTCTCTCCTTCTTTGTCTCTTTATCTCACCCCTAAACATACACACTCTCTCTCCATCTCTCCCTTGTCACTCCCTCTCTCTCTCTCCACTTCTCACTCTCTATTTCTTTCTTCTTCCCTCCCTCTCTCCCCTTCCAACTCCAGCTCCATCTCTCTATCCATCCCTCTTTCCTCCTCTCTCTCAAGTCCTTTCTCTCATCCTTCCTCTCTCTCCCTTTCTCTCCTACCCCCCTCTCTCTTCCCCCATCTATCTCTCTTTTTCCCCTCCAATCCTCTCACTATCTCTCTCCCTCTCTCCTTCTCCCTCCCTCTCTCATCTCTCTCCCCCCTCCATCTTTATGTCTCCCTCTCCCTCTCACTCTCTTCATTCCTCCTCTCCCCTCTCCTTCAGTTTATCTCCATCTCTCCCTTGTCACTCCCCCTATCTCTCCACCTCTATCACTCTATCTTTCTTCTTCCCTCCCATATATATCTAGAGTTAATATATATTATAATATAACAAATTTAATATTGTATTAACCCAAAGTTATGAAATTTAATAATATTAATATTATAATATATTAATATGAATATTAGATTTAATAATAATAGTAATATTATTTTTTTAATATTAATATTTTTTTTCATGGTATTAATAATAATTTGGCCCATGGTATTTGGCCCATAGGCTTTACCTAAATAAAACTTCTTTTTTTGAGTGTTCATAAATATAAAGAGGTTTATGGAATAAATATAAAAGAGGTTTTCTTTATTTACCATACCTCTGATTTATTTATATTTATATTTATTTACCATACCTCTTTTATTTACCATGGCATTTGGCCCATAGGCTTGGTATATAATTAGATGTTGATTTCTAATCCTATTTGATATATTTTTATTTATTTGTCGTACCTCTTTATACCTCTTTTATATTTATTTATTTACCATACATCTTTTATAAATATGGTATTTGGCACATGGTGTTAATAATATATTGTCCCATGGTATTTGGCCCATTGGCTTCACCTAAATAAAACCTCTTTTTTGAATTTTTGTAAATATAAAGAGGTTTATGGAGTAAATATAAAAAAAGATTTTATTTATTTACCATACATTTGGTTTATTTATATTTTTATTTGTTTACCATACCTCTTTTTTAAAAACGTTAAATGTTAAATGTTAAACATCTTTATATTTTAAATTTATATTGTGTTTATACAAAATAATAATTAGATTGATTTTAAATAGGACCGATATTATATTAAAAATGTAAAACATTACATGTTTATGTGTTTATATGTTACATGAGATCTACCATATATGGGAATGTAGAGCGCCTCTACAACCCATAGTATTCATGTGAAATATAACGTATTTAAAGAGAGAAATTAAACTAACCAAAATCCATTTTAACTCCAGATAAAAATTGAAGTATTAAATTTAAATAAAACAATATAAACTTTTATAAATTTATAATATCATTTTTAAAATTTTATTTTAAAATTATACGCTGCTATAAATATTTGGATTCTTAATATATATATTTTTTTAATTTTTATTCTATAGTTTCAAAGTTAAATTTGATCCTATAAATGTAAGTTTCCTTTAACTAACTCTTCCTTATTAATATTTACTTTTTGGAAAGTTTTCTTAAAGAATACTCCCTTCATAAATATTTATTTGGGTTTTACACTCCAATATATTTCTTCTAATTTAATATTAAATTATATTTGACTTGTTCTAACATTCATATTTGGAACATGATCTGGTTTTTTATAACCATAGATAACTATGGATAGATGGGTTTTTTCATTTTATATTAGATGGTTTTATAAGAAAAATATCAACAAAAAGATAGATCACAAAAAGTTGAAACCAATGAAAAAAAACTAAAAGCAAAAAGCAAAAAATCTTACAATATCATAGATATATCCATATTAAAATTTTCACATTAAATTTGTATTTCAAAATATTAAATATAATATATTTATTAAAATAAAATGATATTTTGAATTGTCTATTAGGTACTCCAATTGGCAATGGCTGTGAAAATAAAGTCTCTCTAAACTAGACGTTTTGGGTTCAAATCTTGTACTATACCTTGATCAAAAGTAAGAAATTGAACATGATAAAGATATAGCCTACCAAATTTATAAAAAATAATAATAATATTTTCAAAATAATTTTTAAAACAATTTTTAAAACCAAAAAAAATTCCTTATCTTAAAATTAAAGAACTCTACCCTGATCAAAAGTAAAAAATTGAACATAATAAAGATATAACCTACCAAATTTATAAAAAATAATTATAATATTTTTAAAACAAATTTTAAAACCAAAAAAAATTCCTTATCTTAAAATTAAAATCACAAGCATTCAGGCCAAAGCTAAACTTGGAATCCATATATAATTAATTTATTAACAGCATTAAAGTACCGAGCACTGAAGTTGTTCATAATGTCATTTGAAAATGGTAAAATTCACTC
Source organism: Pinus tabuliformis (assembly GCA_031772625.1). NCBI lineage: Eukaryota > Viridiplantae > Streptophyta > Pinopsida > Pinales > Pinaceae > Pinus > Pinus tabuliformis. The sequence goes on along the minus strand of CM062818.1, from coordinate 483,772,471 downwards.
CCTTAATTACAAAATTCAATTTATCAACTACATCTATAATTAATTTATTAACAACATTAAAGTACCGAACACTGAAATTGTTCATAATGTCATTTGAAAATGGTAAGATTCACTCTTTTAATTACAAAATTCAATTTATCAACTAAATTTAATAAATACCCTGATGAAAAGTAAGAAGTTGAACATGATAAAGAGATAACCTACCAAATTTATAAAAAAATAATTATAATATTTTTAAAATAAATCTTAAAACAACTTTTAAAACCAAAAAAATAATTCCTTATCTTAAAATTAAAATCACAAGCATTCAGATACCCTGATGAAAAGTAAGAAGTTGAACATGATAAAGAGATAACCTACCAAATTTATAAAAAAATAATTATAATATTTTTAAAATAATTTTTAAAACAACTTTTAAAACCAAAAAATAATTCCTTATCTTAAAATTAAAATCACAAGCATTCAGATACCCTGATGAAAAGTAAGAAGTTGAACATGATAAAGAGATAACCTACCAAATTTATAAAAAAATAATTATAATATTTTTAAAATAATTTTTAAAACAACTTTTAAAACCAAAAAAATAATTCCTTATCTTAAAATTAAAATCACAAGCATTCAGGCCAAAGCTAAACTTGGAATCGATATATAATTAATTTATTAACAACATTAAAGTGCCGAGCACTGAAGTTGTTCATAATATCATTTGAAAATGATAAGATTCACTCCTTTAATTACAAAATTCAATTTATCAACTACATTTAATAAATATCATATTTGACCATGGTGGTACTTGCCTTAAATAATGTAGATACATCTTTATGGCATTCACTAGATTCACTTCATCTAGAAAATTGTGGTTATGGTTTAATGGTCATGATTGAGCGTAAATTTTCAAAGTTAGGTGGTATAGAGGTTTTCTGTAAGTGTGACCGAAAGTGTCTGTCTTAGTTTTTCAAAAAATTAACCTATATTTTACCAATTAATATAAGTGAAATTTTATAGGATATTGGAATATTTTTATTTTTTTATTTAATCATTTATATTTATATTTATATTTATTTTTAATTTATATATATATATAAAAGTAGAAAACATACATTATATGGCTTTTTAGACGCTTAATTCCATCATTATCTATAAAATAAAGCCATAAAGTTAGAATCAAAAAGATATTCCTATCGCTTTTTGAATAGCATCATTGGATTATTTACATATATAGTTATAAAATATAGAAATAAGACAAAAAATTAGATATGTAGAGCAACAACCCCAATAATATTATCATTCATATATTACTAGTATTCTAGTATTTGTGGAATGAGTTGGAGAGCTTGTATGCTAAGGTATTGAATGCATACTGTATATGGCTACAACAAAACCAATCCAACTTATTTAAGAACTATTTTCTACCATGCAAAATGTGAGCCAAATGAGGGGATACTATGTCGACTCTACCGCAGACCCCATCCACAATAAGTTTTGAATCCCCAAACATTTGTAGGGGCTTGCCATATTTCTAGTTGGCCACATATACAAGAGCCCAAAGAGCTGAGAATTAAGCTCTCATGTTTGTGCCCCGACTTGGAGCATATTTGATATGCAAAAAATTATGTTCATTTAAGAATAGCATAACACTAGCTCCATAGATAGGGGGGTCTTCTTAGCCATTCCCATCAAAGAATCCCCAAGGGATTGAGTGATCTAAATGGGGCATTCTTGGAATGTTTAATTTCTTACTTTTTACTTCAATTTTGAAAAACTTAATAGTGAACTCAATAGACCCCATCACCAATTCAGCTGGTATATCTGCATCTTGAAAAAGAGCCATATTTCCAAACCTACCATATTGAGTGAGGAAGCACAACAGGAAAGGATACATATGTTGAAACTACAAAATCATTAAGTGAGTCCTGAACATAATTGATGAGAGAATCTTTGTCCCAGGTCGTCATAGAAGGACAGAACGTAGAATTAGCTAAATTTTAGACTTTTTAGGTGTATTGATGAGAGACAAATAAATGATAAATAGATTCTTCACTTGATTTATATAGGAGACACTGACTAAGACTAGCTCATCCCCTTTTGATACAGTTGTCCCAAGTGAGGAACTTGTTGGACAAGGCCAACCACAATGCTAAATTGCACTTTATGGGCTTGCTATGCTTCCACATGTACATCTACCACCCCTCAAGTATTGTGTTTGATTGATTCTCCATGAGAGCCTAATATTTGAGCTTAGTTGAGAAAATTATAGTTGAAGTAATTTTTTACCATATTAGCCAATCAACATCATCAATGGAAAGTTTGATCATTTCTATGACTAGAAGTCCTATGAAATTTATCCATTCCTCAGCGTCCAATCCGGTCAAGCCTAGATCCTCGAAATATTTCCATGCCCTAGTTCTCTACTCACAATTGTTTTGAGATTTTGCATCAACCGGGAAAACTATCTCAAACCTGTGGAGGGATGGAATAATATTATCAAATAATGAATAGCGTTCCCTTGCTCCTGTCCATGAGTCTTGTTCAAATCTGACACTTTGTCCATCCCAAACTTTCTAAGGAATCCAACTCCCAATAATAGGAAAGGCATTTGAAATGTCACATAATTAAAGAATTTTGCTATCGCTTTCCTGGGACACATGATCCATTCAATCTCATATTTTACCCCTCAAAATATTTGTCGTTGAGAACCTTATTGAACAAGCTATTTAAAAATTGCCACATAATTTTAGCAGCAAGGGATTTGCTAAAAAGAGCCAAGTTTTTCAGCCCCCAACCTCCTAAAGATTTCTGTTTGGAAATGTCTTCCCAATTTACTAAGGGGATACCATTCGAGGATATGCTTTCCAACTGCATAAATTTAAAGTTCGAACTCCTAATCTTGTTTAGAACACCTTTTGCAATGTCCATTATTGATGTCCAATACATAGGTATTGCTTCCAATACTAACTTAATAAGAAGAAGATGGCCACCTCTTGGCAACAATCGATTGGTCCAAGTGTTTATTATAGCCTTCACTTTCTTTATCATTCATGCCTAATCAAGTTTCCTATAGGAGTTTGGCTTTATAACGAATTTTAAGTACTTAAGGCCATCTTGTGCATCTTTGATTTGGAATGGAAAAGTTTGCATAAGAAAGGATCTCATTGTTGTCAAAATTTATTGTATGAGATTGCACAGTTTTCAAGATTGATCAACATACATGTTACAAGCTCAAATGAATCAAGTGACCTTTTCATCGTTGAAATTCTCATCATCGATCCATCCAGAAAAATGAATATCGTTCACAAATTGTAAGTGAATCACAAGAAATGGTCTGAAACTCAAACCCCTTTAAACTTTATGGAGTTAATAGCCCTATTGATTAAAACACTCAGAGCTTCGGCCACCAACAAAAAGAGAAATGGGAATAATGGACATCCTTGTCTTAGGCCCCTAGATGCCTTAAATAAACGTGAAGACCAACCATTTATTAATAATACAAAATTGATTGATGATATGCAGGAAAAAATCCAATTTACAACCTTTAAACTCATACTTATTTGGATAAGACACAACGTAATAAAGGACTAGCTTACATGATCATAAGATTTTGAAAGATCAACTTTTAGAGTAATAGTGGGAGAGTATCACAACTTGATAGAGTGGATGGTCTTCTATTCAAGGGTTACTGTGTCATGGATTTGATAGTGTTGAAGAAACCCAAATTTTTCCTTTGATATATAAGTACTCATAAGTGGATTCAATCTCAAAGAAATAATTTCGGTGAAAATTTTGTACATATTGTAGCAATGGGAGATGGCCCTAAAATCATTGAAAGAAATTGCGTCTCGTTTTTTTGGAATTAGACAAAGGAACATGGAATTGAGAGATCCATGCACACAACCTTATTCTAGTGACTCCCTAACAACTTTAAGGATGCCATCTTTCAAAAGCCTGTAAAATCCTATGTAAAATTCAACAGTAAATCAATTCGGTCCTAGGCATTTCCCTTTATGCATAGAATAAAGGGCACCCAAAAATTCATATTATGAGTTGTCAACATCCATATATTCATTTAATTCATCAAATAAAGCATGTGGGAATAGATGCAATACTTCCAAAATTTCTAGGATGGGAACCCCCAAGGTTCAGAAAATAAAGAGCTAAAGAAATTTATTCCCATCTTGGCCCTTTCTTTGAAATATTTTGCAACATTCCCACCATCATGTGCAATCTCCCATATTGTGTTTTCATTCTTCTAGGTGTCGGGGAAGGAATGAAAAAAATTTGTGTTGTTGTTGCCTGCCTCCATGCATGTGGCCCTACTCTTTTGTCTCCATAGCTCTTCTTCACGAGATAGAATTTCCTTTTTTGTTGTTTCTAGGGAGTGAAGAGAGGCGAGGGATTCCTGAGATAAAATCCATTATACATTCAAATAAAAAATCTTTTTTTTGTCAACCTTATGTAATCCTACCTCTTATTTTTCCTTAAAATGTATGCTTCATGACTTCATTTTGTTCCAAAAATTTTAGATTGTTTGAGAATTGTGGCATGTATGGTAGAGAAATATCGTCCCTCAAATGGATCTAGGAATCCTGAAATAGTTTAACCAAGTATTTTTCCTTGAGCTAAGAGGTGTTGAATTTAAAAGGGGCTACGCGCTTGACATATTCCAATTCGAAACTAATGATAATAGGATCATGGTTGGATATACCACTATACTCAACCCAAGATTTTGTGATCGGATGGTTTAACAGAATACTTTATGAGACGATGAAGTGGTCCAGTCTTTTTGAGACTGCATCGTCACCCATCCGCATTTTTCTCCACTTCAGAGATAGTTTAAAAAGAAACATATCTATGAGGTAAATGGAGTCAAAAAAATGATGAAACTAGTTTTCCATATAATCCACTCTCAAGTTTGGACCCCAAACCTCCCTAATCGAGGTAGTGAAGTTTAAGTATCCAATAATAATGGTGGGGGAGTTGGTCAGGAAAATCGAAGAGAGGACACTGTCCCAATAAGCTTTATGTTTAGAATAAGGCCCATAGATGTTGACAACATTCCAAGACATGCCAAAATAACTTAAATCCAAAGTGATAGAGATAGAATTATTTGCGATTGACGAGGAAGTGGCAATATGGGAGGGGTTCCAAGTTTAAATCAGACCACTAGATAAGTCAACAATGTCCAATGAATAGAAAGGTCGTCCATTGAACCAAGAATCAATAATTGAACATGCTTTTGCACCATATGACATTGTCTCCTGAAGAAGAATGATGCCTCAATTTGCTTTCCTCAAGAGACGCTAGAAGGAGCCACCATATACCCTAATGTTCATCAAGAAAATAATCATTTGGAGGTCACCACAGGGACTTTCTTCACACCAAGGGTCCCAATGATAATTGTTTATCCACTAGATCTAACATCCTCCTTGGTTTGGTTTGGAATTTGGATACTAGGGACTTTTGTCCCATATGAACAAATAGAGAAATATTGCTAGGCATATCTCTTGTAGAGGAAGCTTCCTTGGTAAAATTCAAGCATGATATTAAGTCATACTTTCATTTTCCAACTTATTTTTGATCATGAAGGGGTACCGATTGGGCCTTGTCTAAGAGATATTTTAAAGGGATCGTCATCCTTTACACAAAATCAGAGTATGGAGTAATGGTAGAAGGTGATCGGGTAGTAGGAGTAGCAAGAAGTGGAGAAAAAGAATCATCAACCCTTGGGTCTATGAGGACTAATTGAGAGGGAGGAGTTGAGGGAGAAATAGGAGTAGATGAAAGAATAACTAATGCAAGAATAGAAGTCAAAAAATTCAAAGCAACTAGGGAAGGCATAGACATACCTGGAAAGTCCAAAGTCATGTTATTCGGTTCTATCAAGGCCCCCTATTTTGTATACACTAGAGTATGGACGTTGTTTTTTAGCACCCAAATTTTCTTTACCAGTTGTGTCCTTTACAAGTTCTACTCACATTAGTTTGCAAGGTGTCCCACTTGGAGGCATGCCGATAACATCTAAATGGCACCTGCCTATAATGTACAAGTTGAGTCCATTTCTTCCCCATAATATCAATCACAACCTCTTCCACCAAACCATCCCTAGTGTGTATGTCAACCTGTAATCAGCCATAATGTCGGTCTAATTTGGATATACACCCATCTTCTAAATAGATGAAATGTCCCAATTAATTTCCAGTCACTTCCAATATGTCCCAAGTCCAAAATAATAAGGGTAAGCCTAGCAAAATTTCTTAGAGCTTTTGTCACACCATCAGTTGGCTAGTGGGATCGAAGCTAATGGTCCATCATTATAGTTTTAGGCCCGACTTCCTCCAACACCAATCCTTTTTCAATATTTCCATCACATCAATTTATGATTGCAAAAGTGTACAAAATCATCCCTAAATGACAACATGTAATTCCGAAAAATCACCTGAGACTGCTCCCAACTTGATCTTACGAAACTCGAAATTGATTGTGGAATTGGTGATTTCCCCATGAATATTCCAACAATGACTCTTTCCAATAAAGTTGGGACTTACTTGAGTCCTATATCCTTGCCAACCATTAGAAAAATAAATCTGCAATATTTCAATAGCTTGTTTTCAGACCTATTTTTGTTCAGAAGCAGAGAAAGGAATAGTCCCACCACCTTTCTTCCCAAATTTTATAGAGGATGGATTTGAACCATCTAGAACATCATTAACCTGAATATTTGGTGAGCTTTCAAGGCGGTGATCATAGGAGATGTAAGCATAGAGAAACCTAACAGTCTATAGGTATTTTGCCTTAACTCATCATTTGTTGTGAAAGTACTTGTTAAAAATGGGATTTGAGGTTCATAATCCAATAAATCAAGATACTCCATTCCTTAAATGTTGATAGAGGAAGCTCATGTAATCATCGATCGAGAAATGGACACATGTCTCGAATGTCACCTAAGAACTAGTAGAATTTGGAAAATAAATGACTATGTGACTAAATGTTTTAGTCACGACAACTAAAAATGAGTAAATTCTACTAATTTTTTGCAACACAACTATAAATGACTAAAATAATGACTATTTTTATCGTCAAGTAAAAAACACAACTAAATAATTAGTCACACAAATAAAAATGACCTAACATTTGGTAATTTGGACATTAATATATATTTTTCTTGTTATATACCTTATGGTTTCTATTAAGGTCTCATTATATTAGACCATTTGGTAATCTATTCTTCAAAAAACAAGAAGGAGACTATAACATATAAGTTAGAGTGAAATCTACAACATTTATCCAGCTTGATCCATGGCATATTTCTAATCAATGAAATTATATTGATTAAACCAAAATCGATCTACAGGGTAGATTTCCTCCATTATGAAACTTTACTATCAAATATGGAGTCCATTCACTCATGGAAGTTTTCCGTCATAGCTAGTGAAACCTGGGGTCTTCATAGTTAAGCTAGTGAAACCTAGTACCTTCATAGTTACCTTAATTTAATATAATATTGTAATGCATAAAAAGAATTATATGTGTGTGTGTGTGTAATTCATATAGTAATTTTTTTTTCCAAGGTTATATATTGTAAATATTTTATTTCCATTTATAACATAATATTATCATATGAAAATATGATAATAGCATAGAGAATATGATATTAAAGTCGGTAATACAAATACATTTTGAAAGTTCTTTTGTTTTTGTTTCTCAAATGAGTGATTCCATGGATTCTCAACTGATATTATCTTATTCTTGCTTACATCCTTTTCCTTTTCATTTTTTTGCCCCATCTTCGATGATTTTAGGGTTGAAACTCTCTCTAAAAAAATAACCATCAAGCCAAGATTTGAAGAATTTCCCTGTATAGGTTTCATGCTGTGAAACAATCTTTGAAGATACTAACGACCTCGAATGGCCGACCAATCGTGTATAATAGAAATTCATAAATTTCTTTGAGTCAAAGGATCACACAGACTGGAAATCTAGTCTAGACATTCCTTTGGATGACCATACTATCTTATTTTTCAATGAAAGTATGTTATTTTCTGTATAATCCTATTAGAAATCTACGAAATTAAAATAATTCATTGATTTTATTTGTTGTAGTTGAAACTTTAATTTGCATTTATTTTTTATGTTGTGGACATATAAATTTATTCACATGATTGTTTGTAGCACTGATATTTGTTATAGACATAACAAAACTTCTATTTTTGAGTCCCCCCCCCCCCCTTTATCAACCTTTGAACCAAAAATATAGAGGCTAATAGGCACGGGGGCTTCACTTAATGAACCTATCATATAGCACGTGTGTTTGTGGAATACTAAACAATACCCTTAATTTGACTGCATACTGGAAAATACCTCTAAAAATCACTTTATTTAAATCTGTACCAATACGAACCCAATACACCTTCATAATTTAAAAAAACCATTGCTTTCACTATATATTGTAGGTAGCCATTTTTTATACCCCTTTATATTTATATCCCTAGTATAGTAACATGATGCCTCTCTTATGACCTCACGTGCATTCTACAATGCACCTTTCTTCTTTTGATATACCTTGTATATGCATATTAGTTCTCCCATAATGCAAAATTACTCAACCCACACTCAAGAACATCTCACTATGATTTGTGGCATTTAATGGTCTAAGGCACACAAATATCAACCATGTTTTAGGAAAATTGATTATGTGCATGTATATAAAATGACATATAAATTGATCTATATGATGACGAAAAATCAATTGATGAATCTTTATGAAGACATTTGCACCAAATAAGGTGTTCAGGAATAAGTCTAGATGTTCCCTGTGGATCTTGAAGGAAATTCATCTAAGGCTCATGTTCTTATCGACTTTTTAGGCTAGGAACAAAACCCATGAACCAAAATTATGAGATGGATAGGCCATGAATTAAGACTGTAGATAATCATGAATTATGGTTCATGGGTTCATTTTATGTATGATTGTAATGCAAGGTGTGAATGTACATTTTTTCAGTGAAGATATTAAAATGTTGCAAGATAATCATTTCCTTAACCAAGCCACTTAACCTAAAAGGTGCATGAAGGATAAAATTATTTGCCAAAGGTAACCTCCAAAATGGTTTCATGAGTTGAACACTCGAGAGATTTTACCACCAAGTGATGGAGTTGTGACAACATGTAAAGCATGATCATGGGAAGAAGCCTTATGGAGAAAGAAGAAAGGTTAGGTTTAGGTGCAGTATTACAATGATATACAATACTTTGGATTAGAACATAGAGCACAATTTCATAATGCATGCCATCTCTCTATGATAAATTGTTCACAAAAAAATAATTATTAGTTCACATCAATTAGAATGAAAGAAATGGTGGTGCCAAGGACTATATAGAGAAGCTTAAAATACACATTCATAGTTTATGTGTTAAGAACAAGGTGAAAAAGGGAGTTCGTGATGACAAAATACAAAGGTCTGAGAACAATTTTCCATCTAGTCCCATATTTTAGTTTTTGTAGTGGAAAAATAAGCATTAATAATGACATAGTTATTATCTAATTGGTACTTGTGAATAATTTTTTATGTTTTTTGGATTTTGCATGTAATTCACTTACCATGAATGCTTTTATATCTAACACACATATCATACATTTGTGCTAAACAAATTATGGTTTATAAGTTATATTAAGTTTGTTATATGAACATAGAAAGAGATAGAGGTGAAAGAACAAATGCGTACAACAATTGATGCAGGGAATGAGAAGTTTATGAAGAATATGTTATTAAATGGGAATATGTACAAAGAGTGGTTTTGGACATGTATATTCATACCCTAGAGAACAAGCCAAAAACCATAAGTTTGTGATTACAAACTGCAAAAGTATTGAATTGTTGTCAATCTGGTTCCACATTTTATTTTTGGAATTCAACAAATATAAGCTTATTTAGTGACTTGTATATTGTCTAAACTAGATTTATTGCAAAGGTAATTATGGTATTTAAGTTGTATTAAGTACCTTATACAAAAAGATAGATGCGGGAACGAATGTGCAAAACTTCTCATGTAGGAAACATGAAAGTTATTAAGAAATTGTTGTTGAATTAAAATATGTACAAATAATGTTTTGAACATGATTTTTGGTGCTACTCAGATAATATAAGTCAATGGAAGTATGTACTTCTACATAAAACTTTGTAATATTTGGCTCTCTTCAAATGCAGTGAAGAAATATTTGTTTCGCAAGCATACTTAGGGGCCAGAGCATATAATTTATCAACCACTAACATAATAGATAGATCATTCATATTATTGCACGATCACTAGCATGTGGTGAACCCCATTTTAATTATTTATAAAGTTGAAGGAAATCGAGGATCACCTGTTGAACGTCATATGATTAAACTGAAGATGCTTCTAGTAGCAAGTATCATAGGATATTGCTTTATTCTCCTCTTTCTCCAAGATTTCTTACCATAATACCATTCCATTCTCTTCTATATGGAATATGAAACAATAAGCCTAAGAATGACAACAATCTTCTTCCTTTTTAAATAACTTGCAGGTTCTAAGAGAAAAGTGGGATCTCAACTATTCAAACATAATACCATTTCCTTGCTAGGAAACTCTACAAATTATCATAATTTATATGGATGGATACTTTCCTCTTGGGTTTACTAGTAGAGAGACAATAAAACCAACCTAGATTTATCTTGACTCGAGATCTACCAAGTACCAAGAGGAATCAAATCTCATTTCACTGTAAAAAGGTTTGCATCTCAAGAGATTTGATCCCTCTCAACACTTGGTAGATTGGGAGTTAAAATGGATCTAAGCTAATCTACTAATATAATTATTACTTTATGCCTTATTTTATTTTTTATTTTTTATTTAATTTAATTTTTGTTTTGTTTTTGTTGGCATTATGACTAATGTGTTGTCCTTGATGGCAACTGAATTGATAAAGATGCCAACATGATGAGTATACAGGTTAATAGAGACGTGACAGAAAGAATGGAAAAAGGAATATCAATTCAGAGACAGACGAATGATAAAGATAAAGTGTGAGAAAGTATACGCAGGTCCTGTGAAGAAAGGTCACATACATATGAATTTATGGTGAAGAAAAGTCGCGTACATATTCTGCACCATGGTAATTGGAATACCAGGGGTCTTTACCATGGTATTGGCCCATAGTAATGAGTGCGACAATAGATACCTGATCCCTTCAGACAATACAATCATCATTTCTAAGGGATTGGCCTAAGGTATTGGCTAAGGCCTAACCTATATAAGGAGATGGGGATCAAAGTGTTAGTGTGTGCATGTGATGGATTATTTTATGAACGAATTGATCTAAAATAGATGTGCACCAGGGAGCATGAAGATGTATCAGACTATTAGATTGGAAAAGGCTACATATTGAATAATTCGTTTATCATTTTATAGAGTTGTAATGATGATACTATGATGTGTGTCTGTGATAGTGTGTATGCCAAGTTTTGGGTTTGATAGATGTTGTGTTGTGCAGTGAATGTATGACTCAATGATCATAGATTTGTACATTTGTTTTCCATTGATAGGTCACGTGCATACATGGATATACTTCTGGGTAGTCACGTATACATTCTGCAAAAGTTCAGAATATGTATGCAAGTGTTAAGCATTAGAAGCGTGAACATACATAGATGTGTTTTGTAAAAGGCACATATATCTACTAGGGTTTTGTAGTATGAACTATTGATGAATTTTGATCAGTTCAGTTATGTTTGTTGTTTTCTGTTGATGATGTATCTCTCTCATTATAATCTGTGTTTAACAATACTGGTTGGGTTGAATTTCTTGTGGAATGAAATGTTGACTAGTGATGATGCTACTATGTGTTGATCAGTATTTGGTTCAATGGTCTGTGATGGGTTCAGTATGTGATTTAGTGACTGATTAAGTGCTATATTGATTCATAATTAGTGATCATTATTTTGAGATATGTATGCAGGTCCTCTTAAGGGGAAGTGTGTACATATGTGGTTATGCTACAAAACAATAGCGTATATATTATGACATATGGTTGATCAGGGTTTGTAGTAGTAGAAATTGGTTTATGTGATGGGTAATAGTGTTTGGCTTGGTATATTGATGAATAATTTGTTGGTTTATATATGTTATGGATTTGTTTGATTCATTTATAATAAATTGCATATATTCAATGATTTGATTGGTTTAGTAATTAAGTGATTTGATACAGTGATTGGTTCTAGTATTGTTATTTAGTATTGATCATAAATGATGGAAGTGGGTCCAGTTTGAAAATCTGATGAAAAGTGGCATACAAGTTTTAATGTTTTGAGTTACATGGATCCAGTATGAAATATTATGAAACGTAGTCCATAGAGGTGTTGAGGGGTGGAGCCTTTAGTGAGGGAGTCAAAGCTTCCTTCTAGTAGTAGCTGGTAAATCTGGGTAGGATCTCCCTTCCGGTGGGTGCCAATAAACAAGATCAAGGGGTTGGAGCTTCATTCCAGTGGATGATGGAGAATGAGAGAAGGTTGTAGCCTTCTGCAGGTGGGTTTCTATGTATTGATATGAGTCTATGTCAGTACAATATAGTAAGAAGTTTTCCTTTATAATAAAGGAGATAGAGACGACGATAACGTGGTTTTCTCCCACATTGGGTTTCCACTTAAAAATCCTGGTGTCCTCATGTGTTTCTTATGTGTGATGGTTTATTTTGTTCTTACTGATCATGATTATTGTTTAATTAATTTTAATGAAGTAATGATTCACTCATTAAAGTAGAACAAATGATGAAATATATGAAAAGTTAGTTATTTGCATATATGATGTTTGTCTTCATCACAATCGCGTACATACGTTGGTTTACTTAATGATAGTAGCGTACAAAAATATGAATTAGAAATAAAAGTAAATATGAATTTTAAAATACTGATTCACTCTCCTCCCCCCCACGCACACACACTCCCCCCCCCCCCCCCAATATTTTTCCTAATAATTGGTATAAGAGAAGGTCACTCCAGTTGAAGCTTAACCACTTCAAGTGGATCAAGGATGATGGGAAAGAAGAAAAAGAAGAAAGCAATGCAAAGGAAGAAGTCAATTGAGGAGAGCAGTGACAATGATGTACTTGATGTTGTGGTAATAACTGCATTTATGGGTCAAGGTCAATCTACTACAAAAGAACAAGGCAAGTCATAAAGGATGGACAGTAAAGGTATGCTTATGTTGCCAAGTAATGGTGAAAGAAATACACCAAATGAAGTGACGATTATTGATGTCAACAAATATTCAGATTCAAGAGCACTTTATTTTATGTTGGTCAAAGAAGATAGTAAAAAATAATTATCAGGTACTGGTTCTTTTTCTAATTGTGGTCCATTTCCTTGTCTATATGATGATAGTGAAGATGAGGGTGAATCAATTAAATTTGATCTCATGGGTAAAAGTGAAAGTAAGCATCCTAAAGAGAAAACAGATTCAAAAATAATGGCCCTAGAAGTAGAAGAACAAGGCAAGTCAGAAACAATGGAAAATGAAGGTAATTTTATGCTAAGTGATAAGAACTATCATGAATGGAAAGAAAACTTGAAGCCTAAGTTAATGAACCTAGGACCTGATGTTTGGAATTTAGTTTATAATGGTTGCACTAAAACTCATCCATCAAGTGAAGAATTACAAAAGAATAATGTGGCTTTAAATGAAATTTTTGGTAACATACCTGATTCAACATTAGGAAAGGTTATGCACTATAAAACTGCAAAAGAAGTATGGGATAAATTGCAGGCCATTCATGAAGGAAAAAAAAATGAAGATTATTCACAGAACCAACGGGTAGTCATGTTTTTAAAGAAAATAATGTATCAAAATATGAGTATGTTATTTCAGGTGGAGTTACTGATTCAGAAGAAGACAGGTTAAAAGAAGTTCTTTCTTAATCTTAGAAGAAAACTTGATTTTTCTTTTAAAAAGATAACCAATCTTAAGGATAAGTTGCAGGCATATGATAACAAGGATCATATCAAATCAGTAAATGTTGCAGTAGAATCTAATCAATATTGTGAAGGAATTAAAGATAAGGTTTTCTCTCTAAACTCAGATATTGAAAAGTCAAACAAGAAAAATGAAGAGCTACTTCAAGCATTTGAAGAACAAGAGAATGGGTGGAAGGAAGAGATTATCAAATTAAAGGAGCAATTGGAAGAAGGAGGAAAGGTTGAAGAAGGAATGAGGAAGCAATATCTGGAAAGGGAAGAACAATACCACAAAATAGAGGTTTAGGTAAACATTATAAAAGGTAAATTAGAAGAAAAGCATAAACACTTGAGAATTCAAGATAGTACTAAGATTTTGGATAACATTCTTAGTAGTCAAAGGTCTCCTTCCATTAAACCTAGTCTTTGTTTTCATGAAATTATAAAAGGAGAATCTAGCTCAAAGGCTTGTGCAAGGAACTTGAAGGATAACAATACTAAATTTGAAATTCCCGTTGAAGAGATAAGAAATCAACCATAGCAACATCCAATAAAAATGAATTTTCAAAAGAAATCATTTCCCCCCAATAATAGAAACATTAATTGATTCTCTCCTATGATCAATAATGTTGAATGCTTTATACCTCATAATTATGGACATGTTGCAGCCAATTGTAGAAGCAAAGTATTGTGATCTCAAGAAAATAGGCACTTGACAAGAAGATCATCAAATGCCAGGTACCCAGGTTTCTTTAAGGGATATTGTTTTGCTTGCAACATATTTGGTTGCAAAGCTATTGATTGCAATAAGAGGAATATGAAACAGAAATATTATAATTCATTTGCTTCATTTTCTGATCATATAATATGTTATACTTGTAACAAGTTTGGGCATGTAGCAAAAGAATGTAGGAACAAGTCAAAGAACCTCCATGGAAAACAAAGAAAGCAACCAGAAAAGAATAGTGTTACCAAAAGACCTGAGAAAAATAGATCCACCAGCACTTCTCATAATAAGTAGAAAGAAGAAGAAAAGATAAGGTGTGGTATTTCTCTCTGTTCATTTGAATATGAATATGAATGGTACATAGATAGTGGATGCCCTCATCACATGACTGGAGATAAGGGAAAGTTTGAGTCTCTCAAGAAAAACAAAGATGGTAAGGTGATTCTTGGAAATAGTGCTCCAATGAAAGTTATGGGAAAAGGTATAATCAAACTAGAGAAGTATGTGAAAGTAGTTGATCATTATTAGTTCAAGGGCTAAAACAGAATATTCTAAGTGTAGGTCAAATTGTTGACAAAGGACGTATAGTTGTGTTTACATCAACTAAATGAAAAGTCATAGATGAATAAACTGGAAATATTATAGCAAGAGGATACATAAATCTAGACAAATGATATGTGTTAGCATAAAATAATTCAAGAAAAAATGGGAGGGATAGTTCCTCTTCTTCAAATTCAAAATAAAAGAAGATGGTCTCTACTGCATTACAATGTTCTTAAAATAACACTTTCCACAGTGACTATAGAAGTGACGTGAGTTATATGACCTCATGAAGAGCAAGTGATGATTATCAAATCCATGGGATCAAATTAAGTATGATCTTGGGGGGGCTATACATACATATATATATATATATATATATATATATATATATATATATATATATATATATATATATATATATATATATATCTTGATGATGATTCTAATGTTTCTTTGATATTCATGTTGCTTATATTACTGACAGTGCTTCTAATATAGAAACAGTGAACATGAACATTCAATACATGCTCAAGGGGAGATGTGACTATGAAAATTCAGCATTTTACTTTCCGTACATGGATCTCATGAAGGATAGTTGTGTCTATACATGATTTTTTATCTATACAGTCATGTATATACACGCATTTTGAACTAGACAATCACATATGTTTCTCTGAGATAAAGAAGCAATGGGCAATACATAGGGGAAGTTTTAAATATGCTTCAATAAGTTATTATTTGGCTTTCTAGTTCTGACATTGACTATTTACAATATGTTGATGCTCAGATGCTACTTAGAAGTGATATTGGCTTATGATGGTTTATGAGGCGTTACAATATGACTTTGTTGCTTTGATGGCTTTACCGATTGATGAAGTTGCCTTGATGACTTTACTGATGGATGACTTGGAAATTATCAAACATGAGAGTGAACAGTTGGTGCAGGTTCATGGGGGTCATTTGTTATGCTTCTAATAACACGTTGTTGGAATTATAGCTGCTTGAGCACTACTTGATAAATAATGATGTTTTAATTTATTTTTGGTATTGATGAAGAGATATGATTGATGATGATGTTTCTTAGTTCTATGACTTGTGATGCTACTAAAAAACACATATGCTGCTAAAGTCCTAGATGATGACTGTAGCAAAGTTGATGAAGAGAATGTGCATGCTATAATTGATGATTCACTCACTACTTGTTTTATATGTTGTTTTCATGATGCATAAGTTATAGTTATGGATGATGCCTATATATATTGCTTGAGATACATGTAAAAAGTTGCTATGATGTTGTTCTTGGTTCTCACATATGATTGGTGATACATGATGATGATGCATGTATATGTTATGATACATATGATATGTTGCTTGAGGATGATGGTTCTTCATATATGAGATCAAGGAGATGGGTTACTAACAAATCTTGATTGCACAATGTTATGCTTGGTTGTTAGTGATGAGTTCATATTGCTAATATCATAGGTTATCAATGATGGATGATTACATGAGTTGCATATTGGTGAAGTTGTTCTTGCATGAAGATAATGGTCCAAGAGAATGACATTGCTTCCTATAACTCTTCTTATATGAAGAAAAGGCATGTTACATGAAGACAAGAGAATGGATATTGTTATATTGCTGCTACAACTGCTTGGTGATGCTTGAAAGCATTGCATATTTGGTCACATGTTGATATTGATGAAGTTTGATGCTACATTATCCTATCATACTTCGTGATGTTGATGTTCACATTGTAGGTTCCTATATGATGAATAATGGTTGTTGATGACTATAATGGTCTTGATACCTCACTATTAAGGTCTTTGGTTTTGGTTATAAATGTCATATCTGTCTCCTAATGTAAAGGTCATGTAAAGACTCATCATGTAATAATTGTAATATTCAGTCATGCATGGACTATTGGGTTATGTCATTTATATATGTAATCCCGTTATTTTGGGCATTTGATTTAAGCATGAGTACTTGGTGATAGGAAAGGTCATAGATTCATGTACTTCATTGAATATAGTCTAAAAGGTTCAACATATGCTCAGGGGGAGCATGGTCAGTGTTCACATTCAACAGATCATCCCTACAGTATTCTCTCTACATGGGGGGAGATAAGTCTTCATTTAGCATTGGTTGTCCCTTTGACCTTGATTTCAAAGGGAGAGAGTAACTTGTTGTTTTTGTTTGGTATGCTTAAAGATCTGTTTATAGGTAGTGCTATATGTATGTGTTTGCTTGGTCTTCTTACAAATGTGTTTACAATTGGTGGTATACCGATGTGCTTACAAGTATCTCAAGGTGGTGGTAACCAAATACCAAATTGGTTGTCATCAAGTCCAAAGGGGGAGATTGTTGGCATTATGACTAATGTGTTGTCCTTTATGGAAACTGACTTGATAAATATGTCAACATGATGAGTATTTAGGTTAATACATATGTGACAGAGATAATGGAC
Source organism: Pinus tabuliformis (assembly GCA_031772625.1). Lineage (NCBI taxonomy): Eukaryota > Viridiplantae > Streptophyta > Pinopsida > Pinales > Pinaceae > Pinus > Pinus tabuliformis. The sequence goes on along the minus strand of CM062818.1, from coordinate 483,754,770 downwards.
AAAGGAATATCAATTCAAATATAGAAGAATGATAAAGGTAAAGTGTGAGAAACTATACATGGGTCTTGTGAGGAAAGGTCGCGTACATATGCAGTTATGGTAAATAAAAGTCGCATACATATTCCACACCATGGTAATTGGAATACCATGGGTCTATACCATGGTATTGGCCCATAGTAATGAGTGCGACAACATATATTTGATCCCGTCAAAGAGTACCATCAAGATTACTAAGGGATTGGCCTAATGTAATGACTAAGGTCTAAGATATATAAGGATATGGGGATCAAAGTGTTAGTGTGTGCATGTGATGTATTATTTTATGAACGACTTGATCTAAAATAGGTGTCCACCAGGGAGCATGAAGATGGATTAGATCCGTTAGATCTAAAATGACTACATATTGAATAATTTGTTTATGATTTGATAGATTTGTAAGGATGATATTATGATGTGTGTTTGTACTAGTGTGTATGCCGAGATTTGGCTTTGATAGATGTTGTTTTGTGCAATGAAGGTATAACTAAGTGATCACAGATATGTACACTGGTTTTCCATTGAGAGGTTGTGTACATACGCGAAATTAATTTTGGGTAGTCACATAATCATTCTACAAAATTTCAAAATATGTACACTGGTGTCAAGCATGAGAAGTGCATACATACGCGGATGTATTTTGTGAAAGGCATGTATATCTGCTAGGGTTTTGCAGTTGAATTATTGATGATGTATGATCAGTTCGATTATGTTTGTTGTTGTATTTTGATGATGTATATCTCTCATTATAATTTGTGTTTGATAGTACTGGTTGGGTTGAATTGATTATGGAATGAAATGTTGATTAGTGATGATGGTATTATGTGTTGATTAGTGTTTGGTTCAATGGTCTGAGATGGGTTCAGTATGCGATTCAATGTTTGATTCAGTGCTACAATGATTTAAAATCAATGATCAGTATTTTCAGGTCCTCTTAAGGAGAAGTGCATACATACACGATTATGCTACAGAACAATAGCATATATATTCTGACAAATGGTTGATCAGGGTTTGCATAGCAGCAGTTGGTTTATGTGATGGGTAATAGTGTTTGGCTTGGTATATTGAGGAATAATTTGTTGGTTTATATCTGTTATGGATTGGTTTGGTTCAGTTACAAGAAATGGTAAAGATTTAGTGATTTGATTGGTTTAGTAATTAAGTGATTTAATACAGTGATTTGTTTCAGTATTGTTATTTGGTATTGAGCTTAAATGATGGAAGTGGGTACAATATGAGAATATGATGAAAAGTGGCCTACAGGTTTTCAAGTTCTGAGTTAGGTGGATCCAGTATGAAATATTATGAAACATGGTCAACATAGGTGTTGAGGGTTGGAGCCTTTAGTAAGGGAGTTAGAGCTTCCTTTCATTAGTGGCTGGTAAATCTGTTCAAGGGGTAGGAGCTCCCTCCCAGTGGGTGCCAATAAATGAGATCAGGGGGTTGGAGCTTTCTTCTAGTGGAATATGGAAAACGAGAGAAGGATGTATCCTTTTGTATGTGGGTGCCTATGTACTGGTATGAGTTTATGCCATTACAATATTGTAAGATATTTTCCTGTATAATAAAATAATATAGAGACGACGACAGCGGTAGTTTTCTCCTACATTGGGTTTCCACATAAAAATATCGATGTCCTCATGTGTTTCTTATGTGTGATGGTTTATTCTATTCTTACTGCTCATGGTTATTATTTAATTACACTCTAATGAAGTAATGATTCACTGGTTAAAGTAGAACAAATGATGAAATATCTGAAAAGTTAGCTAATTGTATATATGATATTTGTCTTCATCATAGTTGACATACATACGTTGGTTTACTTAATGACAATAGCGTACATAAATCTGAATTAGAAATAAAATAAAATGTGAGTTTTAAAATATTGATTCACACCCCCCCGCTCCTGAGTACTTTTCCAAATAGTTTTATTTTGACCAAGCCAAAATGTTAAGCATGACATTACATTACATCTCTGCCATACTCGACTAGAGAGAATCTCTCGACACAAAGAAGACATCACTTTATAAATAAAGGGTTTGTCCTCTTAGTGTTTTATCCCACTTAAATAACTAGCATTTTCACCAAAAAGTGCAAAGAAATGCAGATAGGATTCTTAAAATAGTAATTAAGATATTAAAGTTATACATTACTGGGAACAATTACAAAAAATATGCATTGAGAAAATTATCAAGAAAAATAAAAACACGTTAACCACGTTAGGAAAATCCCTTAGAAAAATAAAAACACTTTAACCATATTAGGAAAAACCCTTAACAAAATTTAACTCTCAGAAGATGTCCATGATAAGAAAATGAGGAAATCTTTCCTTTTTATAAAAGAGAAAATTATTTTCCTTTACAATATATGAGATCCCTAGACCTAGACTAATTTCTCGAACTAACTAATTAGTTAAAATATAAAAATAAGAGGAAAAGTGGCCTTAAATGTGTACTCAATAGACCTCCCATGTGACATTGCCTATACCATTATTGTTGTTTCTGTTGCAATGAAGGTCTAGTGTTGATACTGAGATTGTTGTTGGGACTTATAAAGTAATTGCAATTTTCCAAAGAAAACCAGCTTTAACTCAATGTCATAATCAAACCACTTTGTCCTACCTCTCCTCAATAGTTTCTCATAGAGCTAACCACCTAAGTTTTGTTTCAGTTATTGGTCTTTACCATGGTAATATTCAAAAATCCTATTCCCAGAAATGGAAAATTTGCATCATTGAGTCAAAAATAACTATTTTATCTAGATATGACCATATTCAATTATTTTGGTTATTTATCTTAGAGAATGAAGAGGTATAACCATCCATACATGCATAATAATTAATTTTAAGAAGTACTTTGTAATTTGTGAAAATTATATTTCTTTGCTTTCCGCCTAAACACTAATGTTTTCTAATCTAAAGTTCATATATTTGGTAATCTGTGGAAAATACCTATGGAATTCACTTCACACAAAAATTGACTTGTATAGATTACATATCAAAGTTAGATGAGGGATTGTTATGAACAAAACATAAAATCTATGCTTCTTAGTGCATACTTTATCATGGAACTAACACATTCATATTAGTTAGATTGAAAAAGAGGAGTCATACTATTTTGGTTATGAAATTACATTATTTATCCCCAGATGTCAAGCTTGACACAAATTTCTATGTATATTGGATATAAGTTGAGGGACCCAATATTGGTATTAGGGTTACTGATCAATAAAGGAGGGTCACAGATCAACAAGTTAACCAAGGAATATTGAGAGACTCCCTTCATGGCTTCAGAAACAACACTCCTATATTATGTTGGGATTTATTGGAGGTTGGAGAATATCCTCTCTACCTTTTTCCCGATAAAAATTATTGGCATATAAGGTTCATTGATGCTTTGTATGATGCTATATTTGCATCAGGTGTGACAGGGTTCATGAACCTAAGGATAGAGAGACTTCATATGTTTAGGAGGGGATTCTAAGTGACATTGTGGAGGGTACAATGATTCCTATGGAGTTAGATAATCTATCAAATCTTTGTCATATTTGGAAGTATATGGATTAATAATTGTTGTTAGATTCACAATTTTTTTTTTTTAAAAGTGTTTGTAAATGTGGTCATGAGAAGAAACTCTTATCAAAAGAAATTATAGGAAATGTACTTACATGATGTAATGCTAGAGTTGGCATCAACCCGAATGTAATATGAATGATGAAGGCAATAAATCAACAAAGGGTATAACGATAGAATTTTATGACTTTCTCAATATAATTATTGCATTTTCATGCTAAGTTTCTCTACCAATCATTGATGAGTGGTTGAACATGTAAAATTGTTCGAACCTAACCACAAAAGGATAGTACTCGATTGACAATGGCCTTTAGGGAAAATGTCATTGTGTTAAAACGGATCTAACATAGATAAGGTGAAAGGTGAAAAACCTGAGAAAGCATCTGACTACAGTCATCTAAATATACCTATACAGTACCATGAGAAAGAGGCCATAAACTGAGTACATATTGTTGGTGGAAAATTTACAGAAAACACAAATTAACGAAGTAAATATCATACCCTCAATGAAAGCTTTAGATCTGAGCATTTAATCTTTGAGAATATCAATTAACCTAATTAGTATTGAATTGGCAACATACCTAACCATTATTACACTATTTACATCAAAAAATCTAATCAGTGAGAGTATGGCCTCTATGCCTCATTTCAGTGACTGCCTTGAAGGATGCAGTCCCTCGTTAAGGACATCAAAAAACCATACATTAGTATGATTAGAAAACTAATTTTGGTTCATTAAACACTACAAATAGACTCAACTTCATCTTTTCCTATCCTTGAGGATTAAATTTAGTTAATATTGAATTTTTGAGACATTAAAAGTTATGGATAGTGTAAGGATTCTCAAAGTTTGAATTATTTTCCTGCAAAATTTCCATGTTTCATCTCTTCATAACTTCCCAAAATTTGACTTAATAGAAAAGTAAAACATACATCGGGTGCCTACCTATATTAATAGAACAATAACTTCATTCCTGATATTTTCATGTGACATGCCGATGAAAACTAGTTCATAGTTTAGAATATGTCATTGTTTAAGACGCTATGTTAGTAACAATTATGTTCCTCCTTTACCATTTTCAATAAAGGAATACATCACATCAATTTTTAGATACAAGGGATAATTTTTCAAAACTTGCCACCTAACAATAAGATTGTTTTGACTTAGTTACTGGAGAACCGACAGTAAAAACCATTTTTCGTCAACGTTTCAAATCCCAACATGGATCCAACATCACGACTTATTGAGTGTTGATAGTAGAAGAGCTTAACTGAGAGATTTAAATAGTTATGAGGTGATTCGATTTAAGGATGAAAGGAAGGATGAAATGAAGGCTAGCTTGATTAATAATATTTATTATTATATTTTTTAGTTTTTATTTAATTATTAATAATAGTTAATGTTTAATTATTAATAATTAAACATTAACTATTATTAATAATTAAATAAAAACTAAAAAATATATAATAAATATTATTAATCAAGCCGACCTTCATTTCATCCTTAAATCATCTCATCTCATAACTATTTAAATCTCTCAGTTAAGCTCTTCTACTATCAACATTCAATAAGTCCTGATGATGGATCCCTGTTGGGATTTGAAACGTTGACGAAAAATGGTTTTTATTGCGTGTTCTCTGGTAACTAAGTCAAAATATATAAACCACAGATGTTTAAAATCTAGAATAATGTTGTTGCAGTTAAAAAGAATTCAAAGCATACCTTTCCTTATTTCAACCTTTCCTATCTACCTAGTTCAATGCTTTGTTGCGAACTTAAATTTAATATGGAGATTTTTTATAATTGATGAGGACTGGCCACAAATCTTATTTAAATTAAAGCTTAAGAAACAATTGAAGGTTAAGCTTAAAAGAAAGAAAGATAGAGGAAATTGTGTACAATAGAAACCATATAGAGTTTATCTAGAAACATGTACTTTTTACAGAGGTACATACAATGAGGAGCAAGGCAAAGCATAAAATTGTCTCTCACACACATTCCTTTGTAAATAAACAACTAAAGTTAAACTTTGAAAGACGGAATAAAGTCAGGACAACAATCATTAAGATCACTAAAAAAACAAAAGTTTTGGAAGAGAGACATATGTTATCTCTCACTTGAAACTTATGAACATTCATTCAGAGGTTTCCAAAACATTTATAAGCAAGCCAGTTATCCAATATAATGGATAAACTCTTTTGGCTTGACCCCAGATGAATATACGTGTCCAATTTTTTTCTCATCATTGAAAGATCATCCACCATATCAGGTCATGCAGCCATACAACACCACCCTCTCCCCAATGTTTGAGACATGGTCACTATATATATCTCACTTATATTACTTCTAGTTTTGTGATTAACTTCTCTTCCATTGGCATGTGATTCCTGAGCCACAAGCTCGAGTTCATTTTCATCATCAACTACTCCCTCTGTGTTTCTTCTTGGCTCAGACTTAGTTGAAATTGGACTAACAAGAATTCAAGGGATTTCTGATACACTTGTTGTATCTCCATTTCCCTCCACAAGAGAATTATCTACTTCTTGAGTGTTATAAACTTTCCTAGAAGAAAACTCCAATTCGTGGTTGTGCATGATAAAACTCCCATGCAATGACACTTCATAAGAGAACTCTTGATTTTTGTCCTAATTTCCTGTTCATGAAAGTCCACATGAAATCATTGTTCAGAAGATAATTCTTGACACATCTAACCTCGTGAGCTTTCCAAGAGGAAACTCATCCTTGAATTTCATATCAGTTTAAGGACATCTAAAAACAACACTCCTTTTACTAAAAGAGTTGAAGAATGAGGATATTTACTTTACAACTATATGATACACTATTCGATTATTGGATATTTTACGTATCAATAAAATGAATATCAAATGTATTGGGATCAATTTGACAAATGTTCAATGTTGCATAATCTTCCAAGTACTCCTTTAGTTGAGCTTCAATGTAAGTCTGCATGCAGGAGACCCAATTAGATGCATTAAACCAACCTTGATTAGGAAGTTTGAACTAATGATATTTATCATGCTCTATACAATCTGTGGAGACTACCTTTCGAGAAATCCAATTCAGGGCATTAGCATAGCGGACATCGATAGTATTCATTCTCAAAGTTTCATCCCTTATGATTGAATAGATGTTAAATATGGCATCCATATTAGTTTTCTTTCTTTCATTAACATATAAGGAGAACTTCGACATTTGCATATGCTTGAGGGCTTCATCTACATCACTTTGATCCATTGTTTCTAAGAATCTAAGTCAACTTAGGGCTTGTGAACTATAAATCCAGATAAAAGAAACAAATGGATCAACTTTTGTTAATAAACGAGTTTGTGGTATTAAAAGGCCAAATTTGGATTAATGTTGTTGCTTAGCCACAATTCCACTCTGGTGTTGAAAATATGAGAACTTGAAAAGTCACTTCTCCTGGAACTCGCACATAACACTAGGTAATTGCACAGAGGAACATATAACTTACCATTGAGATGCAAAAAATGCTTAGAAGTGTTTTGGAAGTGGTGTAAGAATGTGGTGCATCACTTTGTGCTTCCTCTTGTCTCATGGAAGAATGGAAATATATTCGGTAAGGTCTTTAGGAACAGACGGTGATACCCTTCTTGCCACTCCTATATAAGCCCTAGAAATTATTAACCATCATAATATTAAAAAATACTTAGCATTAGAGTATGACAGTTAGAGCATCAATATCTAAAGAAGAGGTGACAATATCTCACCTGAGGATGGAAGAATCAAGAGGAGTAAATCCTAAAGTTGGTGGTTCACACTTTTGATGCACATATAACACGTGCCTTTCCATTTCCAAATCACTATCCATATCGGCTTTATCAAGTATCATCCACAACAAGTCAAGATGAGAAATCAATGTTGGAGGAAGATTGATATTCTTTGTAGGTGTTCTTTGTAGATCATATCGACCCCTGTGATAATGAACAACATAGTATAAAACAAAATTCAAAATTAAAGTTCCGTCACAAAAGTAGGATATAGTGTACACTATAATACCATAAATCAAACATGAGCCATACCCTCCTTTCAAGTGAAGAGTATATAAGGAACTGTTAATTAGCCATGGAAATAAACGCATGAAAGAAAGTTGAGAATGCTATAGATAGTTAAAGCTTAAATACAAAACTAATAAATAAAAGCAAGTAATGTAAAAGAAAAAATATCTAAGAACAATGAAACAAAATCAAGGTAAAAGTAGATTAATCCTTTTCAACCAATTCGAGTTCCTAAATAGGAGAAAAAATAAGGGCACTAGGATATTTGTGCAAGTCAATATAGGGGTTTAAAGAGGTTTCAAATTCATCCATCCCCAATGTATCCTAATGGTTTACAGCTCCAAAAATGAAAATCTACCTTATACTTTTGATCTAAGATCCAGAACTGAAGAGCACATAACAACTTTAACAAGGCAAAATCGGACTAAAAGGCACAAAATATTTAGTTTTTTTTAAAAAAGAGATGAATGAATCCCCCAATAAGCACAACATTCCAATTACATATCTCTTCTATAGAAACATTGATAAAACAAAAGCCTTTTCTTCTAAACTGGACACCTTCCATGCATCCCACTAGGTTGACGCAACTCCATGAGATATATCTCTAGAATTCAGGACATTCACAAACGCATATTCATGGTAGGACCTCATATGAAGCTACCTTCAAACTGAATGATAATAATACATACTAGGCAGGATTAGTAGTAACCAGAATAGTCGTTTGTGCATTTAGAGAGGTTGTTATGCCCACCTTTGCAATGTTGACAGTTTGTTGCTCCATCACTTCATGAATAGAAGTACGGTATGTATCATCCATCTTATCAAACTCATCAATATCACATATACCCATGTCGTCAAGCACCTGATTCATCAAATACAATATCCATTATTTTTGTCACTACTCCGAAGGTGCCTAATGATATGTGTTGGTAAAACCTCTAATGCATTCAGTATAAAATAAAACAATTTCCAACTCTCAAGAAACCAACAACTTAAACATTGGAAAGAATAAATCTCAGAAACATACCAGTACCTCACCTTCAAGGACCATTCCATTGGTGATTGGATCCCTTTTAACAACACCTACCAGACCAACACCATTGCTTCCCCAGCCTATGGTGTAACTCCTTGAGGTGCCACATTAATCATGTGTTTCAACCACTGACACTTTACAACTCTAGGATCTCCCATCAAAAAAACATGAAAATCACCTCTTATCTGCAAGTAAATTAGAAATGTGAGCAATAAATATAAATTTTCCTTTGCAGACAGACTGTAAATTCTATATAAGCAAGAATAAAAAGTCATTTTTCTCGGACAGTCACCAATGGGATAATCAACTTTCTCTGTAATAGCTCTTTAGTAAAAGAATTATACCTTTATTCCATCCTTGAGTTTTCTAGTTAGGACACCAACAAGAAGAAAATGTAGGGATTTTTTTACATCCTCGTGTCCAAATATTTATGGAGCTAAAGAATGTGCAAGCTTGTTGTAGATGTTCCCATCCTCGGCAAGTCATTTTATTTGTTCTTGTTCATCACCTTATAAAACGTACCTACAAGTGTTTGAAATCAATGAATAAAATAAGAAATATAGAGAAAACATGGATCAAAGAAAAATAATACATCCATAAAAGCATTGTCAAATCAATTATGAAAGCAGTGAGTGGACTGTATTCATTTGCATGGTTAGATTGTTAGACTAGTTTCAAAGTGTAGGCATTTCAAATTAGATATTGACAAATCAGGAGAAATAACAAATGATTATTCAAAAAGAAAGGATTCACAGTGACTCTGGACTTATTTGAATTTTAAGACACGTAATTTTATACGAGAAGACCTACAATCCATAATTAGTGCTTAATGTTCAGTTGTCATAAAACCCTTCACTTTGTCTTTGAACAAAACTGAATCTTGTTCATGAAAAATGAAAGCAATGGCAGTTGAAATAATAAAAAGAATCGTAGCTAATCTTAACTTTAATTCAAATCAAAGATTAGACTCTCTTTTATGAAAAATGAAGCATATCCAAATTTTACTCGAAATACAAGGGAATGAGGAAGATGCCTTTATAGAAGATAAAATGGTACAATAGAACTTACTCTTAATATATTTTCTTTAAATGAGTAATTGTCATTGCATCAAGATATGTATCAGCCATCAATCCTACTTGCATTGCTCGAAATCTTGTATAAGGAATATGACAAATTATTCTAAAGATTTTCACTAGGTCACCTGACCCAACCTGAGGACCCATTTTCAGTTGTGAATGGCTTGTAATGTTTTTAATTGTAACAAAAGCCAAATCTCATGCAAACAACAGAACAAATGTAAAAACTTGACAGAGAAAACCACACCTTCCTCGTAAGTTCTCCTCTTATGTGTATTGTCATTGATATAAGTATATGCCCTTTGGTCAAATGATCTAACAACTCCTATATTTTAGCCTGCAATGAGATGGGTCAAATTAGATGTATAGTTGCTTTGAGTTAAATTTTTCTGCTGGGAAATATATGATATTATACACAGTTTCACCAAAAACTTAATCTGCTTGCATCAACAAAAAGAAACAACAAACCCTCAACTGATAATGCTCAAATGAGTTGAATTTTAAGGGAGACTTAGAAAGAAACCAAAATTAATTCAGAAAGATAAAAATAATTGATGACTACATGTGAAGTGCAACCTTAAAGTCTCCAATAGGTCTACATAGAGATCATAGACTTGAAGACTGAAGGAAAACCCATTGCAGTGTTAAATTTGGTTAGACAACAATGAAAATTATTCTAATAAAGTCCATACAACTTACCAGTCAGTTCAATAATATTATAATGGATTATGTAGAGAGGAATTAAACCAAATCAAATACCCAAATAATGGGTTTGTACATCCTTTAACTAGACAGTTGGTACCTGATCAAAACGCCATGGAGGTGTTAAATTGTATGGATATAATGTGACTGTGTTCTTATACACAGGTCACATTCATGAAGGGGATATGAATTATTTTGATAAGCTAAAGAAGGCACGTGTTTGGTTAGTTTCAGTGTAACATACCCCCTTACATACCTACACTTGAACTAGTTAATAGGTAGACCCAACTCCTGAAGTAAACTAAGAGAATGGGGTCTAGAAGTGTCTCAACATATAGATATATATATATATATATATATATATATATATGTTAGTGGTGATTTCAATTGGAAACACATAGCACTTAGATTTTGGGATGAACTCTTAGAAGCTGCCCTCTGGCTATTTGGTTTAGTTGGGTATGTGGTTTGCCTCTTATGTTTAAGCATGTTTGGTCTGTGGGTTACTTCTTATGTCTAAGCATGTTACTTAAGTGAAAACTACATACCTCATTTACCAACTGTACCATATTCACAGTCCACATTAACTTAGTAATTATTGCACCATTTTCTAGCAATTTTGACAGGGTAGGCTCAACTAGTGGCTATCAATTACTTGAATACATAGTATCTTGGATAAAAAGGGGTGAAACAAACCCAAATAAATGAGTATGTCAACATTATCCCAATAGTAATTGAAATATGTTCCACAAACAAGAGACTTTGGCCAGTTACAATTAAGAATTCTAGGGCTTTACAAATCACTTACATCCATGCAAATATGGATCCTTAGAAAACCATGATGAAGCTATAATCCAAAGGTGAAAAACATAATAAATTAAGAATAGGAAACTCACTTGATTTACAGTACCAAGATCTCCCCGCAAGTGCTTCATAGCTATCTCAGTTATATATATTAGTACCTTTATTTACCACAACACATGAATAACATCAAGGCCTCGACAACATTATTGTGGTAGCTACTTTATCAAAGGTTTTGGAGGAGGAAGGGTACATGAGGGAGTGGGAGATTTACTGTGAAATATAGGGCTCCCATTCCAAAGTCTGTCAACAATATATCCGCATACAATAATAAATCATTCTACTACAAGGTAAACATGAAAACACTCAATCATAAGTACTTTATGTTCTTTGGTTGTTCCTCATATTCTTCTCCCATTAACAATGTGCCTTTCTCATCTAAGAATTATTTTTGCTTCTAGTTGTGTTCCAGGAGAGATCATAGGTATATTTTGTATGAAAGTTTATGAAAAATGGCTAGTAGGTGGCCTGCTTTTCTTTTTTGGAGGTGATATGGCATGCTACAAGCACTTTGCTATGTATTTTAGTTTTCCAAGCCATGTAATAGAAACTTATGCATTCTTTCTTTGGAAAATAAAATCAAATAAAATTTCCATACCATTCACCCTATCATAAATTCTTGTCAATCCAAAAGTTGCAAAAAATCAGATACCATTCACCTTAAAATACCCCTTGGATCATACGCACCTGTTATAAGTCCCATCAAACACATATATAGCAATATAGGGAAAAATATGAAAGTGAAGTGCCATCGCCCTTACAACCTACCAAAAGCACATATCTCAATAAAGTTGCAAGCAATTTGAAAACCAACTACCATGACCAATCCAAAAGCATCTACAGATAGTAATTAATGTTAATGTTATTTAGTGAAAGGAAATGCCCAAAAGATGATTGAGGACTCAATTGTCAATAATACCAAAGTGAAATTTAACTACTGTAGACCCCATGTGTATGGCAAAAATATAAATACTTCAAGAAGAATCTAATGGCACATTTGAACTATAGAATCTGATTTATATGTCCAATTTAAAAAATAGGAAATCCTATTATAGGCCATTTTGTCACATCTGATCGATAGGCCTTCGAATGGGATCAATCATCATCCTATTCCTCCTTGTCGTCATCTTGCACAAAGCCCTACGCATGTATCTTTCATTCACCAAAATTTCTGCCTAAAACTGCATCATCTGAGAAATTTTTAGGACCAACACACCCTGGCCTCTTGCTGGACAGAGTTTACCTACAGGTTGCTCCTCTGTGGCCTACGTAGATCAGCTACAGGTTACTCCCCTTTTCACCTACGTTGGTTCTATAAATTCTGGAATAAAGATAAATTTTGGAAGCCTCCTATTCCAGAAGATTCCAGAATTTGTTACAACCATTTACCTCAGATAAAACATTCGGGTCCTATCCTACCTGACTTTGGAGTTTCAATCCCTTACCCTTTGATCCCATCCTCCCATCAAATGTGGATCTAAAACCTTAGATTGGTAATTGGGTAAAAACTCATAACTTACCTTAGATTTATATTAATGCAAAGAATTCTATATTTTCCTATATGTGATGTTGTTATTTCATGTATTTCAATACCATGTTGATCTAAGAATAGAGTATATAGGTGATACTGAATAGATCTCATAGTTTCTTGGCTTGTGTCATTTGACTGTGTAGGTTCTAATTTTGGCAATCAGAGTTGGAATTGGAGCATTCAAGTCAAAGAAGGAGTGAATCCCGTGATGGATTCTAGGTAGGCTTCATACCGTCATCTATTTACTTTAAGGAAAGCATTGTATTCATTGTCTCTATGTTATTCTAGGTTAGCCACCAAACCTAGGGGAGATACTTTTGTCTACAATTGTAAATCTCGTATAACAAATTGGCGACCATACTGGGGAATGGTGTATTCCCTTGGTGGTTCCTTTTTCCATTGTGTTTGATTACCTCCTTGATAGACCTTTGTTGCTTTATCCATCCAAGAACAGACCTAGGAAGTCATTTCATTGAGTCCCTTTTGCAATTTTTGTGTCAGAATCCTCTATTCTTGGACCAGCACACCCCTAGTGCCTCTGACAGAGCGTTCCACTTCACCTAGGCCCACTTTGTACCAATGTTGCAAAGCACTGGTGCCTCTTCTATACCAGTGTTGGCCCTTGTCTTTCACAAAACTTGCCCTTGTTTTTTAGTCTCTCTTTGATCATCCTACTTCCAGCTAACCTTCCCTAAGACTTGAGTGTCTTTTGGTCTCTCTAAAGCCTCCATTTGGTTTGCATTTGTGTTTGATTGCCTTTGGTAAGAATTGGTTTTGATTTTTCTTTGTTTTTATCATTTTTTCATTTGAAAAACGATTTTTTTTTTTGTCATTGTTCGTTTGGATGAATTTTTGTTTCAGTCCTCATTCTGAAAAGTGCATTTGAATCAGTGATTAAACATTTGCATCCTAATTTTCTTCATTTCAAAAATTAAGTGTGTTGAAAAGAAAATTTTTGCATTTGCATTTAAGATTTTGTATGTGCATTAATATAGGAACAATTGCATTGAAAAGGGAAATTGCATATTGCATCTTGTTTGTTGCATGTCATGTGTTGCATATTGATTGTTTCTTCCCTCCTTTAGCTAGATTTTCATTGAAAGAGAAAGATTTTCATTTTCTCATGCTAGATTTATAATCTAGTAGATTCAGGTGACATTCGTGGTGAGCCCAAAACTGAAACTTAATCAAAGATAAACAATAGAATTTATTGAATCGATCTAAGGATCATTTGTAACATTAATACAAACATTTAAAGTTCTAGGACAGAGAGGTGTTCCAACGTTGTTAAACATAGGGGTTGTCATTGTTTGCCAGAGTTTCATCCGAGGGGTGAAATCTCGTTCCACGTATGTGAGTGTATATGATGTTCTCCATATACCTTTGGGTATATTGTACAGTGCCCATGCACATGAAGTATATGGGAACACTCTCATCGAATGGTTATGCATTAGACATCACTACTACAGACTGCACTCCCACATACTGTCGAGTATATTTTAGGAATCCCCTAGAAGTTTCTATCCAGCCATATGTAACTGAGTTTGCCACCTTGTATGCAATGATACACCAAACATAAAATTCATGGAGATTGGTTGTTGTACGTTAAGTACTTGTTTTTCCAAGGTGCATATTGCAGTTCAAGGTTGCTTGGTAATCCTTTATGCCTAGATTACCCTGTTTTTTATTTATTTCTTTTTGTGTTAATAAAATTTATTATCCAACATGGAAGAACAAAATCCCCCACCCCATCATTCAATTAGAATGAAAAATAATCCTCCTCTTCCATCAAAGGCTACTCCTAGCCGTCGTCATAAGCATAAGAAGACACAAACTACTGAATTAGAAACTTTAGGAAATAATTATGGCCCTCCTCGTGATATTGACCTGCCAGAACCATCTATCCCTTGTATGAGCCTGAGATCACATCTACTCTTGATAGTGACACTGACACAATCAAAACACAAATCCATGAAACCTTGTTGCCTAAGGTTTTTGAACCTAACCTTCTTGAGTCAGACACTTTGATTCTTGAGGTTGTTGAACCTGAGGAGACTCAGTCATCTTCATCTATTAGTTCAGGACCTTCCTCCTCTCTTCTTTGTCTCAAACATAACCTATATATCTTGGACTTGACAGTGAACCTCTTCCACGTGGACTTGCAAGTATCGAATATATCCCATAGGAAGAGCCTCATCCTTCTACTCATGTTCATTGGGAAGGATGAAATTTCTATCAGATTGATCAGTTTCCTTCTCTTCAGACTCCAACACAAACTCCATTACCTGATTCTTTGGACTTACCCGCAGATCTCTTGCGGAAATATTCATTAGGATTGTTAACCATGACTAGAATTAATCTGACCTCTCAGCCTGTGTATGCCACTATGGTTGAGACATCATATATTGCTTCCTCATCTATGTTTGCAACATCACCAGAAACTCATATGTATGGTATCTCGTCCATCCCACCTAGTTATTAGTCTTTATCTGGTACCTTTTCTGGTGCATCTTCCAGTCCTTGGACCTCTCCCATGTCATCTAATTTGGGAATAACATCTGGTACTTCTCTTATGAGTGCCTCACAATCAGCTCATATTCCTCCATCTACACCTACGATTGAGCCGCAGTTTCGCCCTTATGTCAGTAGGCAAGGCTACCTTCAACAACCTAACTCTTCTTATGTTGGGTATGTTTAAGAAAGTGTAACGTGGTTCAGTCTTCATAACAACTTGTAATTATGATTTTATGTAAAGAAGAAACAAATATATTTATTGTATTCCTTGCATCATGTGTTTCATGAGCAAGAATTATTTTTCATAAGTCAAAGACTTATTCTTGATGTATTTAGGGATTTTTCATCTTGTCATAAATATATAATTCAATCTATGAAGTGTTGTTACACTTGGAAGAGTACTCCAGAATAGACAAACACATTCATCCTCACAATATCATTGTATATATGCTCAAAGCTTCATGTCGGCTTCAATAAATGGAGACACAAAATTTGGAGAAAATCATACACACACACACACACACACACACACACACACACACACACACACACATATATATATATATATATATATATATATATATATATATATATATGAATGACATGTCGGCTCAGCAAATATGACACGTTGGTTCATAAGGACAGGTCGGCTTAAATGTATGATGCAACAACTATAAATAGGAGTCTATACCTTTTCATTTACGCAGTGGACAGACTTGACATATTTGTGAAACTTCAGATGGGTACAGGAAAAAAAGATGCATATTATAGACATAAATCTTCTCAGCATATTCTTTGAGTTTCTCAGTGATCTAGGCAACAAGAAGATCAGTTATTGCAGTGATCACAATGCGGATTATTTTGGGGTAGTATTATAGTGATATTCTCCTCGATGTCTTAGGCTTATACTCACTAAAAAGCGGATGAGTATTGATGCTCAGTGAGGTTTGATGATAGCAGGTGTTGTAGTGATATGATCAGTGATACAAGGTACTACATGATGTTGCTAAATGTTACATGATGAAGGAATGATCAGGCCAAAGTTCAGGGATAGATTACAATGTAAGAATATTACAGTCATCATGTTTTGGTTCCATGAAGTAATCGAACAATCAAGAGAAGAAGGATGACTATATCTTGGTCTAGGAATGGAAGTATAGGTCAAGTGTCTTGGTTTTGTTCTTAGTTAATTGGAACCTCTATAAGAATAATTGTGTGTGGGTTTTCCTCTCCAAGAGGGAGAGGCTTTGGCCCTGGCAGAAAGCCAAACATCTTGTGTTCTTGTCTCTTTGTTTTGGTAGCGGTTTGATGAAGCAAACACACACACTAATAATAAGAAGAAGATCAAGCTAAGATAAATTGTAAAAGAACTTCACAAATTTTTATCATGCTAAGAAGAATCACTCTAACTCTAAGTGACTTATATTCTTCAATAGGGTACCCTCCATCTAGATTGCAGTTGCCTCCATCATACCCTCCTCCTTTGGCAGGGGGAAAATTGTTGTTCATATACCTAAAATTGGTAATCAGCCTTATTATAGTGCTCCTTATCCTGGAATGCTTGCCAGTGTTTGGAAACCTACTTTGCCTATTCAACCTGGTTCATTTTGGGACCGATTATTGAATCCTAAACCGGCACCATCTTCATCTCAAATTCCTATCCATCCATCAGCACCCCAACAACCTCAAATACATGTGAGCCAACCTTTCTAGGATGTTGTTCCATCACAACCTTTTCCCTCAGTATTTGACACTTCCCAAGTTCCATTTACCTGGCCTATACAAGGTACCTTACATTCTCAACCGCTTGGACAGGGTACTCCTCAAGTTTCGATAGGTCATATTATTCATATTATGGCACAGTCCCAATTGAATCCACCTTACCATGGGGCAATGCAAACCCCCATGGGGAAAAAATGTGTATTGTATCAAGGTATTCATCATGTGCCTTTTCAAGGCCAACAAACCCAAACCCAACCATTCCAACAGCTTTATCATCATCCTGGGGCTAGACAATAAGGTCACTTGTATATTGGTTATCAAAATCCTCCCTATTCTGGTACCCAGGTTCCTTATTATCAGAACCCTCCTTATCTAGGGATGCAAGTACTTGTTTCCCAAGCTATTCCTTCATATCCAGGTCATCCTCCTCATAATTTAACCGACAGTTGCCTTTTGTGGCTACTCTTGAATTTTCAGATTTAACTCGCCTCACTAATGACCCCATTGCTCATTCGCCATGGTGGTTGATTATTCACACTAAATTTCCTTCGGATATCCCAAAATTAAATGGGAATGTAAGAGAAGACCCATTGACGCACATTGTGACGTATCATCTATGGTGTTCTTCAAAATCCCTTAATGATGATTTTATTCAACTTCATCTTTTCCAAAAAATGCTTACAGTTGCCACATCTAAATGGTATATTGAACTACCTAGAGCTTTGTTTCATGATTTCAATACTTTAGCCACCACCTTCCTCACACATTTCAAGATTCCCTTTAGATAAAAAACTGGAATGGAACTCTTGACCAAATTCAAACAATCAGATTCCAATGACATTTCAGATCACATTCATGAGTGGAGACATTGTTGTCAATTGGTTAAGACTTATGTTCTTGATCAATTGTTAGCGGAATGGTTTGTTAAATATCTGTTAGCCCCTATAACAGAATATGTGGTTAAAGGTGGAGTCATGTTCGAAGAGAAATTTATTGCTCGTGCACAATATTTGGACCTTATTTATACCCATCGGGCACACTCTATGATAAGATACCAAATGCTTTGAGACCTTTGAATATTGTTCCTCCTCTACTTGGTAAATAATATCATGTCTCTGATGGCGTGATTGATTGTGCCAGTTCATAGTCGGCGAGTAAACCATTTGGTATTTCTCTTACCACACCTGCTCAAAAACCTCAATCCCATCCTCATGCGGCTTCTACTTCTGAGATAAAATTCATTTCATCTGATAAAGGCAAGTCTCATCAGCAACCTGGAAGCAAGAAGAAAGGAAAAGGTAAGAAAAGGAAAGATCCCTCACCACAGGATAAACAAACAAATCAATCCTCTGATGAGAAACGAAAGCCTCGATATCCATGCTTGATTGCCAACGAGGATCACTTTACAAGTGATTTTCTGCACCACACTAAAGTGAATCAGTTTCTTAAATCTTCCACTACTCCCCCTGTGTTGAATGAACCATTTCCCAATCAAGAGACACATATGGTTTCCCAAGACCCTTCTTGCTCTAACATGGTTTTGATGCTTTCCTCCTCGAAGTTGAAATCTGATGTTATGGTGTCCACTCGAAACAAGGATTATCGTAATGTGAATCCACCGAATAACCAGGCTAATAATCAACCTGCTAGTACAAAATCACCTTAATCTGATCCTACTCCACCTCTGATTCTTGCGGAATTGACTATCAAGCCTCTGAAGGGTGTTATTCATAAGTCTGCTTTCAAACCTCATTCAAGAGTTTCGTAAAATTATATCATATCTAAAGACTTGGCTTAGTCTCCATCAGCTATGTCAACTCTTGAAGTATTGCAGAACTACCCCACCCAAAAGAAGGCCTTGTTATCATCTATCAGATGTGTGGATCCATCGAATTCCAACCTAGTGGTTTTCTCTCATGAAAACTATACCCCTTGACTTCTAGCTCAGTTAGATTTTATGATCTAGTTCATCGTCCATGGTAAGAACATTCATCACTCTATTGTTGATGAGGGAGCCTCAGTCTACATTATGTCCTTGTCTTGTTGGAAGGTGATTGGTTCACTTCCACTGAGTCAATCGAACACTACATTAAAATCTTTTGATCGAAGAATGCACAAACCTTGTGGGATTTTGAATTTCCTTCAAGTAGAACTCGAGGGAAAAATCATTTCCATAGAAGTTGAGGTTATTGACGAACCTCTCGATTATAATCTTCTATTGGGATGTACATGGGTTTAGGCCATGGTTGTGTTGTTTCGACCTACTTCTGTATGATCGTCTTTCCTCATAAAGGCAGGATTGTAGCCATAGATCAACTCAACTTTTTCTCCTTTGATTCTCATGTTACTAGAAGTTTCCCTCTTGTAGGGGAAAATCTACACTCATATCAGCATGTTAGAGTTGGATTGTTGAAGGGTTCTTCATTTATGAGAACCTTTTCACTCCCTCCTCCTCTCCTTCCTGATGTATCACCTTCAGTTGCTTATATGAACATGATATCATCTTCTACTATCCTGGTTGATCCTTGCATTGTACCTGATGAAACTAATATCCAAAAAATTTGTGACCGAATGTTGCTTAGCCCCATTGAGCTAGATTACGAAGCCATCTATTAGCTTGTGCGTCTTATACCTTTTCTTCTGTTAATTAGGTAGATCGATCAATATATTATGGCACGCCTTGTGATCCTTTTTCTCAAGTATTCTCTACTAATGAGAGCATCATGGAGATCATGATTCCAGATCACGGGTTGTGGGATGAACATTACCATCATTCCTCCTTACCAGATCACATTGAGGATAATCTCAGTGATGTATATTTACCTAATTTTGTCGATTTTTTTACGAGTTCCATCTCCATTCATGAGGTCGACTCCGAAAAGAATCTTTTGAATATCGAAGATACCATACCTCTTAATATCTTTATTAAACCAGGAATTGTCGAAAATCTATACATTGGAGCGTCTTGTTCTCCATTTGAGATCAAGATTTATAGAGCCCTTTTCTGTGAGTTTCAAGATGTCTTTGCCTAGACTTATGAATAAATGTTAGGTATTGATCCAAACATAATATTGCATGAGATTAAAACATATCCTAATGCCAAACCTGTCTAGAAGTGCCTCCGTCAAATCCATCCCAAGAAGGTTGTCAAGATTAAGGCAGAAGTTGAAAATATTTTACGAATTGGTTTCATATACCTCGTTCCTTTAACTGATTGGGTATCAAACGTTTTCCATGTCATGAAGAAACAGGGCACGATTTGAGTATGTGTCGATTACCAGGACTTGAGTCGCGCTTGTCCTAAGGACAACAATCTGACCCCATTTATTGACCAAATTGTTGATGATTGCGCTAGCTATGAGATTTATTCATTCATGGATGGATTCTCGGGCTATAATCAAATCAACATTCTTCCAGCATACCAACCTAAGACTGCATTTATTTTTCCCAGGGGTACTTTTTCTTATCGAAATCTCCCTTTCATCTTGAAGAATGGTGGGGCCATATTTTAACATGATATATATTATGCTTTTCATGATCTTAAAAATATCGTGAAATCTTATTTAGATTATCTCCCTACTCATTCCAAACATCGGGATGATCACCTGATGCATTTAAGGGTTATTTTCCTGTGATGCAGACATTATAGCATTCGACTTAACTTTCACAAATCTGTGTTCTCTGTTATTTTTGGTCGAATCCTTGTTTTTTTCATTTCAAAACAAGGAATTTGTATTGATCCCTTAAAAGTGCAAGCAATCGTTGACTTTACTGCACCTTCTTCTCTTGTTTAGTTACAAAGACTCCAAGGAAAAGCTAACTTCCTACAGAGTTTCATCCTTAATTACGTCGAGTTGACCAAAGGATTCACTCGCTTACTGAAATGGGGTCCCCTTCCATTGTGACAATGTTTCTCAAAAATTGTTTGATGCCCTAAAAGATGTACTAGTTCGGGCATCTCTTCTATACCCCTTTGACTATTAGCGCGACTATTTCTTGTATCTCGTTGCTGCCATTTCTACTATAGAAATGGTCTTGGTTCAAGAAGATGATATAGGGACTGAACATCCTATTTATTATCTGATTTGGAACCTTAACGATACCAAAATCATAAATACTCGCGTAAAAAAATTGGCCTTGGAGGTCGTTCAAGCCGTCCAACGGTTTGGCCATTACATCTTGCTAAGGAAAACTATGGTCGTTTTGGATTGCAACCCTATGACATATATACTATCACGTCAATTGTTGGGGGGCAAGTACTTTAAGTGGATCCTTATTCTCCAATATTTTGACCTAGAATTCATCAAATCCAAGTCGATGAAATCCTTAGTTTTTGTCGAGCTAATGTGTGATCTTCCTTCCCTTGTTTCTGAATCTACATATGAATATTTTATCCTTGATTGTAGGTTTTAACCCCATACAGAAATTACCTACATACGAATTCTAAAACACAAAAAATAAACAATGCGATGGCATAACACATAAAACACATATACACAGAGATTTTCCCCTGGATCCCAAAACCGGGACTACCAACTTGATTTTTCATTATGTTCCTTTCAATGTTACAATACATATTTATACATGCCGAAGCATCCAATACCATGGACCAAAAACCATCGCATCCAAAACCATGGACCTAAAACCAGCACATACAAAACCATATACGAAAAACATGCACAAAACCATAGGTAGGTCCACCCAACCTAATATAGGGTCCAAAACCAAAATTTTTTGGGGCGCTACCCCAGACCCCATAGAGTGGGGTTACCTACACCCCTCAAACCCCCTGTGACTCCCCCCGCTACGCAATCAGTGCAACATAGGGGGGGCTCCGCCCCCCTTCTAACCCCCCCAGTTAACTACGTGGGCTAGTTGTGGAAATAATATAACACAACCCAACATTCTCCCACTTGTTGTTTTCTTTCCACAGGGGGCCACAAGAGAGCTTTGTCATTTATCCAACCCTGCAACACCCATTGTTCTCTACACCAAGAGAACTTCTCAAAGCTCACAAATTTTGTCAATGCATCTGCAGTATTCTTCAAAGTGTCCACCCTTACCAGCAACACCTTTTTGTCTTCTATCATATCCCTCACAAAGTGATACTGAACATCAATGTGCTCTGTCTTTGAATGATATGCAGGGTTCTTTGCCAATAAAATTGCACTTTGTCTGTCACAGTCTATCCTTATAGCTCCCTGTACTAACCCCATACTTGAACACAATATCTGCAACCAAACTGTTTCCTTGCTTGCATCAGTGGTTGCCATGTATTCTACCTCTGTAGTTGATACTGCCACTACAATTTGTTTCTTACTCATCCAACTGACTGCACCTCCAAATAGGTTAAACAAATACCCACTTGTAGATCTTCTCTGATCCATATCTGTTATAGACATTTTTGTGCCTTACAGCTCTAAGCATGAAATGTCCATAAACCAAGGGATCCTAAGTCCCTAAAAGTGTTGTTCTGACTCCTAGAGGAACAAGGTCAACAAATTACAGCTTCTCTCAGAAGTTCTCCACCAGAAATTGCTCAGAATCAGTCAAATCAGGATCATTTCAGCTGCTCCACTAGCTAGCTGCGTTGCATAGCACCCAAGTACACTATCTAGGTGCGTTGCAAAGCACCTAAATGCACTACCAGGGTACGTTGAGCGGTAAATGACAAATGGCAGTGTCATTCCGCGAGGTGGACAGACAATGGAAGCTTCCAGAATCTTCCCCAATGACACTTGCCTCACTGAGTTCGACCAAGGATGAGTAAGAGGCTCTCAGTCTCCAAGTGGAAGCAAGAACTGACAGAGAGAAGCCACTAGTCAGATCATAAGCTGACTCATCCTCTTTGCATACATCTATATATGGATCCCTCATCCCAGAGATCCGGAGGCTAAAATTTTGTACATTGCAGAGAATTGCTATTGGTTTTGAGATAGATATCAGAGTATTGGGTGATTTATGCTTTGTTGGAGGTGAAGAGGGGATTCCTTTGCTGGGAGGTTGATGCTGGATCAGGAATCATCGGTTGTAACTCCTCCTGGATCTTCTTGTTATATCAATAAAACTATTTGAGTTTCTCCTACATGCTTGTGTTTCATTGATGTTTGTTACATTTGTATGTTTAGCTTAAATCTGATCCTAAGCTATTTATGAATATAAATCCATGTCTTTGTGTAGTTTTCTTCTTCTGTGATCTTACAGGAACTTGGTGAAGCTGGGCAAGTAAGGGAGCAGGTAGCTGGAAGCTGTCAAAGAGGAGAGAGATTGGATCAAAGGACTAGCGCAAGACACAGGTTGGTTCATCCTATTCCTCTTCGTTTATAGTTCATAAAGAAGAATATGAAAGTAGTTTTCCTTGTTTGTTTCTAAGGTCACTATCACATCTTGGTGGGATAGGGTCGTTCTGAGTAGACACTTTTCCCGTTAACAAAATGGCGACTCCGCTGGGGAGCGTGTCTAGTTAGTTTGTTTGTGTTTCTCTTGTTGTTTGTTTCATAAACATAGAAGTAGCAATCGAACTACATTTGCCATTAACAAATGCAAAGTAGACACCTGCTACTTCAATCCATTCACTGGATCTATTTATGATCTGAACAGCTGATTCACAAATGATCTGATTGCCCATTGTGATAGATCTTAGACCTCGTTTAAATCTACCCTCTGATTGTGCATTACCGATTTCTTTTACTCAGCCAAAAACCATAGATTAAACTGCAAACCGTGACCCAGAACCTGGATAGAATTCTCGTTTCTGCCCCAGCGCAGGCTCTGTGAAGAGATTCTGCATTTCAACGCAGTTCCCGAGAGGGCTACCTGCGCTGCAATCTAGTTTCTCTGTGTAACAGGTGCGCTGTGTTAGCTACCTATACCAATAGGTTTCATATTTCATGATTGACAATGAAAAGTTCCAAATATGATCTGCTTTGATCATGCAAAGATCACATATTTCCAAGAGAAAACAATCTGTGTATATAGCTTGATGTTGTCTCAATTTTGATGGATGGTCCAACAGCCTAATCTGGATCATGCCATGTTTTGACTTTCCAGTTGTAGAATAGAGAAAGAAATCTGTCCAAACTATTTAATCTTGGCAGACAAGTAGTTTAGGTAGAGAAGAAAGGCTCCCAACAACTTAATCTGGGACCTTGGAAGAAATAAGGGTAGAAGTAGATAGACCATCAAAAGAAAAAAGCCAAAGAAAAGAAAAGACAAGTAAGGGTCTGCAAGCCTAAGTGCACCCTCCAAGAAGAAATAAAAATGCTAGGCAAGTAAGATGGGTAGGCAGATGGGGTTGCAGAAGTGTCATTCCTTGCAAATTGAAGATGAGCTAGCCTATTTCACAAAGCAAAGTCAATAGATTGAGAACTCCTTATTCTTTATCAGGTGGCAGCAAAGCAAAGAAGCATATCTAACCTCCCTTCTTCCCCTCTTCCCATTCATAACTAACATCCCATCATCAGTCGAGATTCATGGAAGAATTCATGGTTTTATGGGGGTTTTTAGCCCCTTAAAAGCCACATTTCTTGTCTAAAAATCTTTTTATTTTGATCTACTCCTACAGCTAAGTGGTTTTCAAATAAACCTGGTCATTTCACTCCTCATTCACCTCTTCTATCCATATTAACCCCTGACTCTATTATCTAAGTCCCCTATGCTCCCCTTTCCCTACTATAATAACACTATGGTGTATAAACCCCCAAGCATTCTATAAATATCCTCCTTTTAGCATTATAGCTAAATAGGTTTGTCTAAGGGAGACTTTAGTCCACCTGGGACTATGCTCAACCCTGTCAAGGGATTACTCTAACCCCTGGTTAGGAGTAATAATCTCTCTCTAAGCCCTAACTTCACCTCTGCTAAAACCCTCCATAAACCCTTTTTTCACAAATTAACCCAAAAACCCCCCAAAAAAAAAACTCACGAAAACCCTCAATCCTAAAGTTTTCTGCCAAAAGTATTTAATTGAATATTTAAATAAACCAGCGGGCCCCCCCAACCTGCGCGATCCGTCGGAGGACCCGCCAACCGTCCGATCTCTGCCGCCCAGATCTGACGGTGGGCGGTCATTTTCGCTCCCCGACCTGCTAACCTTTAGCGTCCGGGGAAAGCGGTTTTCCACCCCGTACATGGGACGCGTGGCAGGCGGTGGGGTTGTTCGGAGCCCCCCTCCCCGATACCACCTTTGCCCAAAGGTGGTGCGGGGAAACCGGTTACCACCATCCCGTTACCGCCTCCCCCTTGCGTCATGCTTGCGTCATCCTGACGTAGCGCCCTTCCCGGCCCCTGCGCCATGTGGCCCTCCACGTAACCCTGCCGCCCAATCCACCCACCACCGTGTCCTGCCACCCTAGCCTACACCTCAGCAGCCACGTCACTTCCGTACCCGGGCCTGCCATGACGTCATGTTGACGTCATCGGTGGAAAGGCGCCAATTACCCTATTTTTCCAAATTTTATCGTTAAAGTCATGTTTTGAGACATTTTCAATGTCATTTTCGCGTGAAGAAGGAGATAGCCGTTGCAGCTGCCAAAGTGACTCCAGACCTCCAAATTCAAATTGCAACCGCTCAGATTCATCACTTCAACCTTCAGAGTTCGGCCCGCAACCTGTCTAAGCGTTCTGTCCAGGTATTCATCGTAATTCCTCTGTTTGGCCCATGCTTACCAATTCTCTATAAATTTCCATTAGAATACCTGTTGAAATTCATATAAGCTCTACACCTATTACCTAAAGTAAGCCAAGGCAATCTGCATTGCCCCAGCTCTGTAATTCGACATAGAAACAGTCAATTTGCGGGTAAAAACTGTGAAATTACCTTTGAAGCGCCCGACATTGTTCCCTTTTGCCGGGTGTACACACCAGCTGCAGCCTTTCACCTAAATAATTCCTCATACCCTCTGCAAATTGCCCTGAGCAGTTCACAATCCCTCTGAACTTGTTAAAAAACTGCAGAAACAAGACTGTGTGTTTTTCATTATAAGACACAGTTCAGACATTGACTACAATTGACCTGGCATTTTGAGCTCTTAAAACTTTGCAAGCCATTTAACTCCTTTTTACTCAAAATCAAATCATATAATGGCTGCTTCTGCATCCTCATCCCTCAGTGTGGCTCCATTAAATCCACCAAATAAAGAGCTGGAGGCCTTGGCATTTGCTGACAAGGACTATCTTATTGAAGACTTTGAGGGTGACAGGGACTTCTTGCAGACCTTCTGCCAATTAAGAGAGGACTATAAGGATGTTCATGGTACACACGGGATATGGGAGTCAAACCTGCCATACTATTGTCTCCCAGCTGTAAATGTCTTCCCTGAAATCATTCACCTATGTGCTGAAAACTATGATGTGCAGCACAGAGCTATTAGCACTCCATCTGGGAGGATCCTTTTCTACATTAATGCTGAGTCCATCAACAAAATGTTACATTTTGATCAGACAGAGTTGCTAATCCCATTTTCCATGAACTATTTGATGGACACTGGTGCCAAGATGACCAGTGAGGAGATTCAAAAGGTTACCAGGAATTTCATGAAACTTGAGTGCCAACCTACAGGGCCACCTCCCTACCTGCATGTCCATTTCAATGATGTAGGCAGGCTTTTACTGGACATGATTGCCTATGTGTTGGGATACAAAAACAGTGAGCATGTGGATAAAACAATGTTGGTATTGCTATCTGCTTACAGCCCACGCCAACCCCCTGCCCGCAAATATAACTTTGCTAAGTTCATAGCTAACAAGATTCATGATCAGTTGAGCAGAGTGGACAGACAGGGGGTCTTCAAGTACTCGACCTATATTTACCACCTATTCATGTACTATCATTCTGAATCCTTCCCATGCTACATCAGAAAGCTGGATCACAGAGGGGAAAGAAGATCTGTCATCTTCTGGACCTCTGTCTATCACAAAGTCACAAATTCACCCTATACCTACTGTGAATTTGTTGACAAATTTGTATACCTAGTCTCTTGCCTGTTGATGAGGTCCCCTCCTCCCAGAATATCAAATGAGATAAAGAAAGCTCTGCAGCTCATACTGTCATTAGGATCTATGACTGTGAGCTCTGTCCATATAGGCTCCCAAAATATGTACCTATGAGGTTATTTGCCTTGGAGTATTACAGGCAGTTGATTCAGTCCGACCTCACCCATTTCCACAGCGCCAAAAAGAAGGCCCACCTCAAGTTTAAACACCAGTTGGGCCCCTTCATCATGAACAAGAAAGAAGGGTGGGAAGATGCAGACCTAATCCTTAAGGATAAATACAAGCTGTCCTATAGTTTTCGGTGGGTCCATTATGACCCTGAAGGTTTCATCACTGCTAGGAGAAACAAGTATAGGCTTATAGGCATTAAGCATTGCCAGTACCCACACATTGAAAAATATGCCAACCTACAAGAATGGCAGATGGATACTCTAGTTGAAAATTTAACTGAGGAAGAGACAATGCTAAAGAATAGGAGTGAGCTTGAAAAACCTATTGACCTAGACTATGTGCAGCAGGTACCTTTCAGACCGCCTTATTCAGTAGGAGAAGGGACCTCGGCCACAAGGACTGCACCACAGGCACCCTCTACATCAGCACCGGTGACAGACAAAGGCAAAGGCATAATGGGTGCAGAGGAGGAAGCAGTGAAGGAAAAGTCTACCCCTGTAACAGAGCAGCAAACAGGGCAGAAAACAAGGCAGCAAACAGAGCAGCAGCCAGGGCAAACTGTCCTACCACAAACTGGGCTGCCAGCAGCTCCAATAATGCAAACACCACCACCTCAAACTGAGCCATTGATTGCCCCAATTTTGCAGACCCCAGCACATGAGGAAAGGGGGACAAAAAGAGATAGAGAAGAATCCACTCCCCTCAGTGGATCCTCCCACCAACCAGAAGCCAAAAGGCAAAGAGCAGACTCCCCAGAGGTAGAAGACATTATTGAAGATGTCTTGGACAGTGCAAGAAAAGACAGGGAGGGCAGTCAGCATACAGGTACAAGCTCCTTCCAGCAGGAGAAAACGTTACAGCTCGGTTTGGAGGTGTCCTCTTCTTCCCAACAAAGCAAGAAGCCCAAGAGCACCAAGGCTTCTTTCAAACAAATAAAAGCTCAGAATGAACTGCTGAGGGCTGAGGTCTACAAGAAATTCATAGATGCAACACCAGCCCAGCAAGAAAGGCTAATGTCGGTATATGACATTCAGCAGGAAAAGATAATCTTCAGCCACTTTAAGCCCAAAGGGCCGCAGCCTAAGATAACTGCAGATTTTGTAAAGACAAGGGTGGAGGTCCTAGCCAGAGATATACATCCCATGGACTAGATTGAACTCCATAAGCAAGCTGGGGAGATGGTCTATGCAACCTTGGTAGAAAAGGCCACCATGGCCCATGAGTTGAAGGAGTCCCTAAAAAACACCAACACCCAGTTGGATTTTGAGAGAATGTCCTCTCAGGCCAAAGACAATAGAATAAATTCTCTTGAGGAGATCATCATTGATCTAGGACATGATCCTAGTGATCCAACGAGTGTGAAGGCCCTCATGAAGAAGAAAGATGATGACCTGAATGCATTGAAGAAGAGGTTGAAGCTGCAGCCCACAGAGCACCCTCAAACAGCAGAACTTCAAAAGCAAAAACAGGCTGAGGACCAACTAGACCTCCTAATGCAGCAAGACCAGAGGATCAGGGAATTGGATAAAGAGCTGGAAGGAGCACTACAAGATAAACAGGTAGAATCCACTTCCCAAGCTCCTCCAACTACTTCAACAACAACAACAACTTCAGGGGCAGCAGTGGCCCCCACAACAGAAGCAGCAGGAACAGCAACAGCTCCAGATGCCAGCCCAAGTGTAGAGGAATTGACCAAGGCCGTCAAAGCAATGTAGATCCAGGCAGATGAAATAAAGAAGGCCAAGGAGAAGTTGGCAGAACGGGATGCCAAGTATGACAAGTCCAAAGTGACTGTAGCAGAACAGGGTAGAGAAATAAAGGCCCAAAAGGTAAAGATAAAGGCCTTAGAGAAAGAGCTGAATCTGGAGACTGCTATGGCCGACATAAAGAGAATCCTATGGGCCAAAATTGGCCAATCCATCAAACAACAATGGAGGTCAATAAAAATAATGCATGAGCAGATGGATTTAATGGGCCAAGCTCTAGCAGAAATTCAGAAGGCCAAGACAATGCTAGGGAACAGAGCAGAGCAGGCGAACAGAATGATAGACTTCCTGAACAGGCAAGAAAGGGAGGAATTGGCAGCTATAGGCATTCCCAACAGAACAGAAGCTTTCCTCTCTGCCAAGAAGGTACTAACTCTCAGGAACTATATACAAACAGTGGAGAGGAAGTACTATGAGATGCAAGCAGATGTGGAGGAATACAAAGTTAAAATGGGAGTGCTGCAAGCAAAAGGCCTGCCCAGCTTACTAAGTGGTGCAGGAAAACTGATCTCTCCAGATCAAATGGCCAACAGAATGGCAACCACTATTGAAAATCAGATTATTGCATCTGGCAGTTCATCTGAACAAACAGGGCCTCCCACAGGACAGAGCTTATATGACAAACTTGAAGGCCTGTTCTTCATTGAGAATGAAGTGAATCACCTGTTTGAAACCCCTCCCAATATTTATAGACATACAGAGGCCGAGGAAACATTGATAAAGATGCGCAGACATCAAATGCCTAAGGAGGATTGGTGGCAATTCATGCTTCAGATTTTGCCATGGTAGCTTCAGTCATTTGGCCACTGCCACCTCCAGGTCACTACAAGACGAATAACATGACAAGCGTCAGCAGTTAAAGCAGCTAAAAAGTGACTCATCACACAGAGAACGATAGCTATCCAAGTTTCAGACAGCACATCTCCAGCCGACTCTAACAGCCATAAAGTCCAAATATCTTCTGACTATTTTGACAGCTGAGGCATTAAGGAATTACTGCAGCATTCACTCCTTCAGCTACTGCATTCCAGAGATTATCATATCATAAATGAGATATTAACTCATTCGCTGATATTTTTGATGTAAATTTTGTATATATACTCCCCTGAGTAACTCATAAGGGGTTGGTAATTTTCTCTACGAGACAAATGTATTGTACACTTTCAAAATTATCTAATACAAAGGGCTGGATGAGCTCAGTGATTTCCTGAAATCTTTGATGTCTGGATGATGCTACATGTGCTGATGCAGAATTCCTGTGTTGTCTGATGAAATAACAAGTTTTCCTCTAATCTCTGTTTATTGTGTTTATCATTTCCTTATGTTTATCAAATCATGCTCATCTTATACTAAACTAGCAGTAAAAAGAAAGAATAGTGCAGCACTTGTTTCGCTACACCTTGTACTCAATTTTTACTACTGTAAATGTTTGTCTTCAGGATTACTATGCATATGAATTCTTAATTGCTCATGTCTATATTGATTCTATAAGTATGAATACTACCTAGAAATTCTCAATTGCTTCTAGGAAAATATTCCCCTCATGTTTCTTTAGCAGTTCACTGCAAGATTCTTCATTGCCTTGCATAAACTGGATACATCCCACCAAATCACTATTATAAACATTTTTCTCAGACACTAAACTGGGTCTGCAGCATCACTACAACAAATCACTCAACACCTCAAAATAACCAAAGGACCACTGACTCCATAGCCCAATGGACTAGAACACTTTGGAGAATGCATAAGCACCTTGACTGAAATTATCATCCAACCAAAATACAAAACAACTCTTGAACTCATAGCTAGCCTAAAATCATTACAAACAGAGATAAATCTTAAATAGAGAGCCCTCTCTGATTACAGTTGGGCTAGAAACTGTAATCCAAAGTTTGGTTAGTGGTTACCCCGACCGTATTCCCTTAGAGTCAAAGGGAACAACCTGGGTGTTAACATAAATGGCGACTCCGCTGGGGACTTCTTAGGATTTTCCAATTCCTATACATCTCTCAAAGCTACAAATGAAGCCTGAAATCAGTCAGGAGGCCTTTAAATCTGTTTCTGTGTCACATTGACAGCTTTAGGGAAGAGCTTTTTCAGTGAATCTTCATCTCAGCTTTGAAATATATATAGCCATTCCAAAATCTTTATCCAGTCCTTGTAGATATAAAAACTTCCTATAAAATCCTAAAAACAGCTAGAAGCTGGCTCCCAAGAAAAATCCACGGCATACTAGTGCAAATCCTGACCCTAATCCACCCATCATTATTGATAATCCAAATACCATCCCTAGAAACATTAGGAGGCAGCAAAGGCAGGAGCATCCTGCTGATTTAACCTCAGATTCAGATCATCCCAGCCTTATCTCTACTCCATGCAAGGTCCTTTTCCGGTCTACCCCTAGTTCCCCTAGTTCACTATCCACATCTCAAAGTCCTCCTCTCACATCTTCATCCACTGCACATATCCCCTTGACCAACACTCTAGGTTCACCCTTACCTATTACCCCTGTGGTACCCATTGTTCCTATTATCCCAGCTGCCCCTATTAATCCTCTAAACCCTATAAATATGGCTAACAGATATGCACCCTTGCAAATACCAGCTAATGCTGCAGCTCTACCCCAAGATTACCAAACCAAAATCTCATATTTTGACTCCAATGGCCCTCTGACAGCTGTCCAGCATGCCAAAAGGATGCAAGACCATTTTGAGATCTATGAAATAGATGATGACAGTGTGAGAATGAGGATGTTTGTTCAAAGACTAACTGGGGATGTAAGAACTTGGTTTAGATCCATGAATGAAAATTCCATCACAACTCCTGATGAGCTTTATCAAGCCTTTACTAGCAGATGGGAGAAGAAGAAGGATCCTCTGCACATACTTGGGGAATATGACACTATCAAAAGAGGTCCCCAAGAGACTGTTTTGGAGTATTGTGCAAGATTCAACAATGTATATAACGCAATCCCACAAAATTTAAGACCCCCTCCTGATTTAGCCTTGTACAAATTCCCTGATGGTTTTGACCCTGACATGGCCTATCAGTTAAAGGAGAGAGATCCTCAATCCCTTGCAGAGGCCCAAAGGGTTGCTGTCACAGTGGAAGCTAACCTGATTGCCAAAAGAAACAGAGCAAGGTTGGAAAAGAGGACTGTTTTCAAAGAGGAACCCTCTGCCTTTGATCAAAAACTGGATGCAATACTCAATGGAATGAAAAGATTGGGTGATAGAGTGGAATCGGTTGAGAGAAAATCATCATGGGAAGCACCACAAAACAACCCTCCTAGGAATCCAAATTTTAGGAGAACTCAAAACCCAGGCATTGGCAAGCCCAGTGCTGACCAAGACATAAGACCCCCTTTCCAGGAAAATTATGCAGAAACTTCCACATCAACTGAACCCAATGAAGATTCTCAAATTAATTTAATGGGTCTAGATGGTGAAAGTCAAGTTTTCTTAACACAAGAAGACCATGAGGATGAGGAAATCAAACTGTTCCAAACCAAATCAGGTGAATCCTTTGACTTTAAACAAGGCTATGACACTGCTGTTTATGAAGTCCATAAACAATACAAGCTAAGGAGCAGAACTGTGAATGTAAATCAGCCTGAAAAGGTAAAGGATAATCAGCAGCCTAAAAGAGCCATAGTCACAGAGCCTAATGACAAAACAAATTCACCTGCAGAAGAAGTAATTATTGAAGATATTACTGAACCATTGTCCTTAAAACCGCAGCCCGTGGCTATTTCATCCTCCCACCTTAATTTAAATGTTACTCCTCAAGGGATGAGTAAAAAGGACAAGTCCCAAAATCAAGATAAAAATCAAGAAGAAGATCTAGTGAACAAGGAAAGGACTGTTATGCACAACCCTAAGACCCAATCTGAAAAACCCTTTGACTTAGAAACTGAAATTGGCAAACTAAAGATAGCAATTCCTCTCTCAGAACTAGCCAAGCATGACACCTATAAACTACAGATCAAGAAGTCCCTTCAACTCACTAGCAACAAAGATGATGTTAATGTGTTGGATGATACCCCAGAATTACTATTTGGCCCAGAAGTGGATGGAAAAATAGTAGTCACAGGGGTATTACCTTTTTATGTCAGCTTACATATTCATGATAAGATATTACATAATGCAATGTTTGACTCAGGTGCTTCTCACAATCTCATGCCAAAAGCGGTCATGGAGAGATTGAATCTAGATATAACAAGACCATACAAGGACCTGTTTTCCTTTGACTCCAGCCAAGTCAAGTGTTTAGGTCTTATAAAAGATTTATGTGTGTCTCTGGTTCAATACCCAAACAAAACAATTCTAATGGATGTTGTAGTTGCTGATATCCCACCTAAGTATGGGATGCTGTTATCAAGATCATGGGGAGCTAAGCTCCAAGGCTCCCTACAATTAGATATGTCATATGCCACCATCTCTGTTTTTGGGCAACCAAAAAGATTATACAGAGAAACACTCATGAAATACATGGTCAGCAGTGAAGAAAAGCCTCAAAACTTTCCCATATATGCTGTCCATTCAGACATAGACTCATACATTCTCTTCAATGACAGCACAACCCTCTCAAAAAATGATGTTGAAACTGAGATACTCATACAAGAGGAAGACCTTAATGAAAGAATTACCACCCATGAAACAACAGTCAATCAATCACTAGACACTGCTGCTGCTCTAGTTGTAAGACATATTCAATCAAATGATGAGACTGTTCTAGAAGACAGGCCAGATGAAAAACCAGAACTTCAACTTACTTTACCAGCCCATGAACAGATTGTTAAATCTCCTTCACAACAAGATATTCTATGGTTCCTTGAATTTGATGGCTCAGTCAACAAATTAGGGGCAGGAGCTGGAGTTTGGGTACACAATAAAGAAAACACTCATGCAGAAGGCAGAGCCTATAGATTAAACTTCAGATGTACTAATAACATGGCAGAATATGAAGCTCTTTTGCTAGGCCTCAAGTTAGTAAAGTTCTTACAAGCTGCCAGGGTTTCAATCATGGGAGATTCAGATTTAGTTATCCAACAAGTGAAGGGAAATTTTGTCACAAATGACAAAAGACTAAGGTCTTATAGGTCTGCTGTAGCTGAAGTACTAAACTTTTTCTCTGAATTCCAAATCACTAAAATTCCTAGAACCCACAATCTGCATGCTCATAGTCTGGCCACATTTGCTAGTACTTGCAAATTACCATTGGAGCCTAACAATTGTTTCACAGCTGAGATAAAACATAGACCCTCCATCCTAAACAATGTCAAAGATTGGCAAGTATTTGAGGATGATATGAAAATAAACAATTTTTTAACGCCGCAACAAGAATTTGCAGGATTAAATATTGACACTGACAGAGCAAGTCAATCACAAATACTTGAAAGAGCAAGTCAATCACAAATACAGTTTAAACAGGTTATTCACCCAATATCACCTAGAACAGCAAAACAAATGCTAAATCCAACTATTTTCAACAAGGAAAACATTCAGCAAATTCAACCAATCAGTTGTGAAGAAGTGGCCAATGCTGAAACTGAAATCATAGAGCTGAAAGACAATTTTCTGCCAACGGGCCTAACTCCACTAGAGGACATCTTTGATTCAAATGATATTCGCAGGAAACCAAAAATGCAGCCCTTAAATGCAGCCATTGAAGAATGCAACATTGGTACCATTAACAAACCCAAAATAATAAAATTGTCTGCATCTCTACGTCCTGATCAAAAGCCTAAATACATTGACCTCTTTAAAGAGTTCCAGGATGTTTTTGCATGGAGTTATGAGGACCTAAAGTCCTATGACACCTTTGTTATCCAACATACTATCCCTCTCAAACTTGATCAAAAACCCTTTAAACAAAAACTGAGGAGAATCAATCCTATGCTCCTCCCAGCAATGGAACAAGAGGTACAGAAAATGTTCAAGGCAGGCATCATAGCACCAATCAGATTCTCTGAGTGGATTTCAAACTTAGTCCCTACAAGAAAGAAAACTAGAGAAATAAGGCTTTGTGTGGATCTTAGGACCTTGAATCAAGTATCCCTCAAAGACAATTATCCCTTACCCAAGATGGATCACATTCTCCAAAGAGTGGTAGGGGCCTCAAGGATCTCATTACTTGATGGATTCTCAAGATTCAATCAAATCTTGGTGCACCCTGATGACCAAGACAAAACAGCGTTTACAACCCCATGGGGAACCTTCAAATATGTAAAAATGCCTTTTGGATTGAAAAATGCAGGGGCAACTTTTCAAAGAGCAATGGATATTGCTTTTGCCAAAGAGATTCATGACTACCTTGTCATTTACTTAGATGACCTTATACCTTTCTCAAAATCAGACCAAGAACATATAAAACATTTGAGACAGATCTTCCTGAAATGCAGGAAATATGGAATTTCCTTGAATCCCAAGAAATCCCTGTTTGGTTTAGAGGAAGGTAAACTCTTGGGCCACATCATTTCTAAAGATGGCATTAGAATTGATCCAGACAGGATACAAGCTATCCTACAAATGCCCCACCCAAGAAATATCAAAGAACTGCAAGGATTCTTGGGAAAAATCAATTTCTTGAGAAGGTTTATCCCCAACTTAGCTGAACTAATCAGATTACCAAATAACATGCTAAAGAAAGATTCAAAAATAAAATGGACAGTTGAAGCAAACCAAGCCTTTGAAGGTATAAAGCTGGCCCTTACCCAAACCCCAGTTTTGACCAGTCCTCAATTTGACAGAGAATTTATCATTTTCTCTTTTGCCTCCCAGCATACTATTGCTGCTGTTTTGTTACAGAAAGATGACCAAGGAAATGAGAAGCCAATTGCTTTCTTTAGCAAAGCTCTTAGAGATGCACCTTTAAAATATCAAATCATGGAAAAGCAAGCTTATGCTTTGGTTAAGGCCATTAAGGACTTTAGGATTTACATCCTTTATTCACATGTTATAGCTTATGTACCAAGTCCTATTGTCAAAGACATTCTCACCCAAGAAAATTTAGAGGGCAGAAGAGGAAAGTGGATTGCCAACATTTTGGAATTTGATATTGAGATAAAACCTACAAAACTAATAAAAGGGCAAGGTTTGGCCAAACTAATGACAGAAGCAAATTTCCAAGCCTTAGACATCAATCAGCTGGACAGTGAACTGGAGCTGGCGACTCCAAAGATCAATGTAGCCTTTGAACAATCCCCTTGGTACTCTGATATATGTTATGTATTGCAAAACCTGTGTGCTCCCCCAGGATTGTCCAGAACTAAATGTAGGTTCTTAAAAATGAAAGCTTCTAAATTCTGTGTTATGGATGGAAATCTATTTTGGAAAAACCATGAAGGGATATTGCTAAACTGCCTAATTGAGAATGAAACTAACAATGTCATAAAAGAATTTCATGCAGGTGAATGTGGTGGACACTTGTACTGGAAGTCCACTGTGGATAAAATACTAAGGGCTGGTTACTACTGGCCTACCATGTTCTCTGATGTCAAGAAATCCACCACCTCATGTCATAAATGTCAAGTGTTTGAAGGAAAGAGACAGTTGCTGCCACTTCCCTTGAGGCCTATTGCAACAGAGAGACCTTTTCAACAATGGGGCTTGGATTTCATTGGGGAAATTCATCCCTCATCTTCAGGCCAACATAGATGGATCTTAACAGCCACATACTACTTCACCAAGTGGATTGAAGCTGTTCCATGCAGACAAGCAAATGATTCCACTATCATTCAGTTCTTGGAGAACAACATATTGGCTAGATTTGGCTGCCCTGACAAAATAGTAACAGACA
Organism: Pinus tabuliformis; assembly: GCA_031772625.1. Lineage (NCBI taxonomy): Eukaryota > Viridiplantae > Streptophyta > Pinopsida > Pinales > Pinaceae > Pinus > Pinus tabuliformis. The sequence continues at coordinate 483,717,956 of CM062818.1, read as the reverse complement.
ATGCTGCTGCTTTCAGATCCAAGAAAATGGTGAATTTCTGCTACAAATTTCACATTACCTTGGGCCATTCTACTGCATACTATCCCCAAGGTAATGGCCTTGCTGAGTCATCAAATAAAAGCCTGGTAAACATTATAAAGAAAGTGCTAGAAGAGAACAAAAAGAATTGGCATAAGAAGCTTGTGAATGCTCTATGGGCAGATAGACTAACAACCAAGAGATCAATTGGGACCAGCCCATATGAGTTGGTTTATGGATTAGAAGCCAAATTCCCTTCATCACTAGGGGTGCCTGTTATGAAACTTCTTCAAGAAAGTCAAGCAGAACCAAATGATATGCAAAGAAGGATCAATCAAATAATATGTTTACAACAAACTAGAGATCAAGTGTACAGCAGAGTTCAAGTGTTACAAGAAAAGCTAAAGAAGGCCTTTGACAGAAGAACTAAGGCAGAAGACTTTAATGTTGGAGACAAAGTCCTCAAATGGGATTCAAGAAGGGAAGATAAGGGAAAACATGGAAAATTTGATTCCCTTTGGAGAGGACCATTTGCTGTCCAAGCGGTACAAGGAAACAACACTTATTTCCTTAAAAGTCTTAATGAAACTGATTTGGATGAAGGTCCTGTGAATGGCAGGATGCTCAAGCACTATTTTGACTACCACCCATAAGTGCAGCATGAGTTTTCCCTTGTACATATCCAGATGTATATATTATTTTCTGTTAAGATGTAAAATTGCAGTTTTTCAAGTTTTCTTAACTACCAGCAAAAGGTAAATAGGATCAAGAAGTCTTCCAAGAAGGGAAGTACACAATTTTGACATTTAAAAGCAGCAAAATTCAAAATTTTGATAAAGGCAGTCAATGGGCCAAGGCATTCTGACCTGTTGTTCTTGGTCTTTCAAATGAAAAACCATCCACATGTGGAGCCACTGTTAGCTACCTATACCAATAGGTTTCATATTTCATGATTGACAATGAAAAGTTCCAAATATGCTCTGCTTTGATCATGCAAAGATCACATATTTCCAAGAGAAAACAATTTGTGTATATAGCTTGATGTTGTCTCAATTTTGATGGATGGTCCAACAGCCTAATCTGGATCATGCCATGTTTTGAATTTCCAGTTGTAGAATAGAGAAAGAAATCTGTCCAAACTGTTTAATCTTGGCAGACAAGTAGTTTAGGTAGAGAAGAAAGGCTCCCAACAGCTTAATCTGGGACCTTGGAAGAAATAAGGGTAGAAGTAGATAGACCATCAAAAGAAAAAAGCCAAAGAAAAGAAAAGACAAGTAAGGGTCTGCAAGCCTAAGTGCACCCTCCAAGAAGAAATAAAAATGCTAGGCAAGTAAGATGGGTAGGCAGATGGGGTTGTAGAAGTGTCATTCCTTGCAAATTGAAGATGAGCTAGCCTATTTCACAAAGCAAAGTCAATAGATTGAGAACTCCTTCTTCTTTATCAGGTGGCAACAAAGCAAAGAAGCATGTCTAACCTTGCTTCTTCCCCTCTTCCCATTCATAACTAACATCCCATCATCAGTCGAGATTCATGGAAGAATTCATGGTTTTATGGGGGTTTTTAGCCCCTTAAAAGCCACATTTCTTGTCTAAAAATCTTTTTATTTTGATCTACTCCTACAGCTAAGTGGTTTTCAAATAAACCTGGTCATTTCACTCCTCATTCACCTCTTCTATCCATATTAACCCCTGACTCTATTATCTAAGTCCCCTATGCTCCCCTTTCCCTACTATAATAACACTATGGTGTATAAACCCCCAAGCATTCTATAAATATCCTCCTTTTAGCATTATAGCTAAATAGGTTTGTCTAAGGGAGACTTTAGTCCACCTGGGACTATGCTCAACCCTGTCAAGGGATTACTCTAACCCCTGGTTAGGAGTAATAACCTCTCTATAAGCCCTAACCTCACCTCTGCTAAAACCCTCCATAAACCCTTTTTTCACAAATTAACCCAAAACCCCCCCAAAAAAAAAAACTCACGAAAACCCTCAATCCTGAAGTTTTCCGCCAAAAGTATTTAATTGAATATTTAAATAAACCAGCGGGCCCCTCCAACCTACGCGATCCATCGGAGGACCCGCCAACCGTCCGATCTCTGCCGCCCAGATCTGACGGTGGGCGGTCATTTTCGCTCCCCGACCTGCCGACCTTTAGCGTCCGGGGAGAGCGGTTTTCCACCCCGTACAAGGGACGCATGGCAGGCGGTGGGGTTGTTCAGAGCCCCCCTCCCCGATACCGCCTTTGCCCAAAGGTGGTGTGGGGAAACCGCTTACCACCATCCCGTTACCGCCTCCCCCTTACGTCATGCTTGTGTCATCCTGACGTAGCGCCCTTCCCGGCCCCTGCGCCGTGTGGCCCTCCACGTAACCCTGCCACCCTATCCACCCGCCATTGTGTCCTGCCACCCTGGCCTACACCTCAGCAGCCACGTCACCTCCGTACCCGGGCCCGCCATGACGTCATCGGCGGAAAGGCGCCAATTACCCTATTTTTCTGAATTTTATCGTTAAAGTCATGTTTTGAGGCATTTTCAATGTCATTTTCGCGTGAAGAAGGAGATAGCCGTTGCAGCTGCCAAAGTGACTCTAGACCTCCAAATTCAAATTGCAACCGCTCAGATTCATCACTTCAACCTTCAGAGTTCGGCCCGCAAGCTGTCTAAGCGTTCTGTCTAGGTATTCACCGTAATTCCTCTGTTTGGCACATGCTTACCAATTCTCTGTAAATTGCCATTAGAATACCTGTTGAAATTCATATAAGCTCTACACCTATTACCTAAAGTAAGCCAAGGAAATCTGCATTGCCCCAGCTCTGTAATTCGACATAGAAACAGTCAATTTGCGGGTAAAAACTGTGAAATTACCTTTGAAGCGCCCGACATTGTTCCCTTTTGCCGGGTGTACACACCAGCTGCAACCTTTCACCTAAATAATTCTTCATACCCTCTACAAATTGCCCTGAGCAGTTCACAATCCCTTTGAACTTGTTAAAAAACTGCAGAAACAAGACTGTGTGTTTTTCATTATAAGACACAGTTCAGACATTGACTACAATTCACCTGGCATTTTGAGCTCTTAAAAATTGGCAAGCCATTTAACTCCTTTTTACTCAAAATCAAATCATATAATGGTTGCTTCTGCATCCTCATCCCTCAGTGTGGCTCCATTAAATCCACCAAATAAAGAGCTGGAGGCCTTGGCATTTGCTGACAAGGACTATCTTATTGAAGACTTTGAGGGTGACAGGGACTTCTTGCAGACCTTCTGCCAATTAAGAGAGGACTATAAGGATGGTCATGGTACACACGGGATATGGGAGTCAAACCTGCCATACTATTGTCTCCCAGCTGTAAATGTCTTCCCTGAAATCATTCACCTATGTGCTGAAAACTATGATGTGCAGCACAGAGCTATTAGCACTCCATCTGGGAGGATCCTTTTCTACATTAATGCTGAGTCCATCAACAAAATGTTACATTTTGATCAGACAGAGTTGCTAATCCCATTTTCCATGAACTATTTGCTGGACACTGGTGCCAAGATGACCAGTGAGGAGATTCAAAAGGTTACCAGGAATTTCATGAAACCTGAGTGCCAGCCTACAGGGCCACCTCCCTACCTGCATGTCCATTTCAATGATGTAGGCAGGCTTTTACTGGACATGATTGCCTATGTGTTGGGATACAAAAACAGTGAGCATGTGGATAAAACAATGCTGGTATTGCTATCTGCTTACAGCCCACGCCAACCCCCTGCCCGCAAATATAACTTTGCTAAGTTCATAGCTAACAAGATTCATGATCAGTTGAGTAGAGTGGACAGACAGGGGGTCTTCAAGTACTCGACCTATATTTACCACCTGTTCATGTACTATCATTCTGAAGCCTTCCCATGCTACATCAGAAAGTTGGATCACAAAGGAGAAAGAAGATCTGTCATCTTCTGGACCTCTGTCTATCACAAAGTCACAAATTCACCCTATACCTACTGTGAATTTGTTGACCAATTTGTATACCCAGTCTCTTGCCTGTTGATGAGGTCCCCTCCTCCCAGAATATCAAATGAGATAAAGAAAGCTCTGCAGCTTTCCAAAAAATATAAAATAGGTGACTGGTACCTATATGAGAACCATACTGTCATTAGGATCTACGGCTGTGAGCTCTGTCCATACAGGCTCCCAAAATATGTACCTATGAGGTTATTTGCCTTGGAGTATTACAGGTAGTTGATTCAGTCCGACCTCACCCATTTCCACAGCGCCAAAAAGAAGGCCCACCTCAAGTTTAAACACCAGTTGGGCCCCTTCATCATGAACAAGAAAGAAGGGTGGGAAGATGCAGACCTAATCCTTAAGGATAAATACAAGTTGTCCTATAGTTTTCGGTGGGTCCATTATGACCCTGAAGGTTTCATCACTACTAGGAGAAACAAGTATAGGCTTATAGGCATTAAGCATTGCCAGTACCCACACATTGAAAAATATGCCAACCTGCAAGAATGACAGATGGATACTCTAGTTGAAAATTTAATTGAGGAAGAGACAATGCTAAAGAATAGGAGGGAGCTTGAAAAAACTATTGACCTAGACTATGTGCAGCAGGTACCTTTCAGACCGCCTTATTCAGTAGGAGAAGGGACCTCGGCCACAAGGACTGCACCACAGGCACCCTCTACATCAACACCGGTGACAGACAAAGGCAAAGGCATAATGGGTGCAGAGGAGGAAGCAGTGAAGGAAAAGTCTGCCCCTGTAACAGAGCAACAAACAGGGCAGCAAACAGAGCAGCAGCCACCGCAAACTGTCCTACCACAAACTGGGCTGCCAGCAGCTCCAATAATGCAAATACCACCACCTCAAACTGAGCCATTGATTGCCCCAATTTTGCAGACCCCAGCACATGAGGAAAGGGGGACAAAAAGAGATAGAGAAGAATCCACTCCCCTCAGTGGATCCTCCCACCAACCAGAAGCCAAAAGGCAAAGAGCAGACTCCCCAGAGGTAGAAGACATTACTGAAGATGTCTTGGATAGTGCAAGAAAAGACAGGGAGGGCAGTCAGCATACAGGTACAAGCTCCTTCCAGCAGGAGCAAACGTTACAGCTCGGTTTGGAGGTGTCCTCTTCTTCCCAACAAAGCAAGAAGCCCAAGAGCACCAAGGCTTCTTTCAAACAAATAAAAGCTCAGAATGAACTGTTGAGGGCTGAGGTCTACAAGCAATTCATAGATGCAACACCAGCCCAACAAGAAAGGCTAATGTCGGTATATGACATTCAGCAGGAAAAGATAATCTTCAGCCACTTTAAGCCCAAAGGGCCGCAGCCTAAGACAACTGCAGATTTTGTAAAGACAAGGGTGGAGGTCCTAGCCAGAGATATACATCCCATGGACCAGATTGAATTCCATAAGCAAGCTGGGGAGATGGTCTATGCAACCTTGGTAGAAAAGGCCACCATGGCCCATGAGTTGAAGGAGTCCCTAAAAAACACCAACACCCAGTTGGATTTTGAGAGAATGTCCTCTCAGGCCAAAGACAATAGAATAAAGTCTCTTGAGGAGATCATCATTGATCTAGGACATGATCCTAGTGATCCAATGGGTGTGAAGGTCCTCATGAAGAAGAAAGATGATGACCTGAATGCATTGAAGAAGAGGTTGAAGCTGCAGCCCACAGAGCACCCTCAAACAACAGAACTTCAAAAGCAAAAACAGGCTGAGGACCAACTAGACCTCCTAATGCAGCAAGACCAGAGGATCAGGGAATTGGAGAAAGAGCTGGAAGGAGCACTACAAGATAAACAGGCAGAATCCACTTCCCAAGCTCCTCCAACTACTTCAACAACAACAGCAACTTCAGGGGCAGCAGTGGCCCCCACAACAGAAGCAACAGGAACAGCAGCAGCTCCAGATGCCAGCCCAAGTGTAGAGGAATTGACCAAGGCTGTCAAAGCAATGGAGATCCAAGCAGATGAAATAAAGAAGGCCAAGGAGAAGTTGGCAGAACTGGATGCCAAGTATGACAAGTCCAAAGTGACTGTAGCAGAACAGGGCAGAGAAATAAAGGCCCAAAAGGAAAAGATAAAGGCCTTAGAGAAAGAGCTGAATCTGGAGACTGCTATGGCCGACATAAAGAGAATCCTATGGGCCAAAATTGGCCAATCCATCAAACAACAATGGAGGTCAATAAAAATAATGCATGAGCAGATGGATTTAATGGGCCAAGCTCTAGCAGAAATTCAGAAGGCCAAGACAATGCTAGGGAACAGAGCAGAGCAGGCGAACAGAATGATAGACTTCTTGAACAGGAAAGAAAGGGAGGAATTGGCAGCTATAGGCATTCCCAACAGAACAGAAGGTGTCCTCTCTGCCAAGAAGGTACTAACTCTCAGGAACTATATACAAATAGTGGAGAGGAAGTACTATGAGATGCAAGCAGATGTGGAGGAATACAAAATTAAAATGGGAGTGCTGCAAGCAAAAGGCCTGCCCAGCTTACTAAGTGGTGCAGGAAAACTGATCTCTCCAGATCAAATGGCCAACAGAATGGCAACCACTATTGAAAATCAGATTATTGCATCTGGCAGTTCATCTGAACAAACAGGGCCTCCCACAGGACAGAGCTTATATGACAAAATTGAAGGCCTGTTCTTCATTGAGAATGAAGTGAATCACCTGTTTGAAACCCCTCCCAATCTTTATAGACATACAGAGGCCGAGGAAACATTGATAAAGATGCGCAGACATCAAATGCCTAAGGAGGATTGGTGGCAATTCATGCTTCAGATTTTGCCACGGTAGCTTCAGTCATTCGGCCACTGCCAGCTCCAGGTCACTACAAGACAAATAACATGACAAGCGTCAGCAGTTAAAGCAGCTAAAAAGTGACTCATCACATAGACAACGACAGTTATCCAAGTTTCAGACAGCACATCTCCAGCCGACTCTAATAGCCATAAAGTCCAAATATCTTCTGACTATTTTGACAGCTGAGGCATTAAGGAATTACTGCAGCATTCACTCCTTCAGCTACTGCATTCCAGAGATTAGCATATCATAAATGAGATATTAACTCATTCGCTGATATTTTTGATGTAAATTTTGTATATATACTCCCCTGAGTAACTCATAAGGGGTTGGTAATTTTCTCTACGAGACAAATGTATTGTACACTTTCAAAATTATCTAATACAAAGGGCTGGATGAGCTCAGTGATTTCCTGAAATCTTTGATGTCTGGATGATGCTACATGTGCTGATGCAGAATTCTTGTGCTGTCTGATGAAATAACAAGTTCTCCTCTAATCTCTGTTTATTGTGTTTATCACTTCCTTATGTTTATCAAATCATGCTCATCTTATACTAAACTAGTAGTAAAAAGAAAGAATAGTGCAGGACTTGTTTCGCTACACCTTGTACTCAATTTTTACTACTGTAAATGTTTGTCTTCAGGATTACTATGCACATGAATTCTTAATTGCTCATGTCTATATTGATTCTATAAGTATGAATACTACCTAGAAATTCTTAATTGCTTCTAGGACAATATTCCCCTCGTGTTTCTTTAGCAGTTCACTGCAAGATTCTTCACTGCCTTGCATAAACTGGATACACCCCACCCAATCACTATTATAAACGTTTTTCTCAGACACTAAACTGGCTCTGCAGCATCACTACAGCAAATCACTCAGCACCTCAAAATAACTAAAGGACCACTGACTCCATAGCCCAATGGACTAGAACACTTTGGAGAATGCATAAGCACCTTGACTGAAATTATCATCCAACCAAAATACAAAACAACTCTTGAACTCATAGCTAGCCTAAAATCATTACAAACAGAGATAAATCTTAAAGAGAGAGCCCTCTCTGATTACAGTTGGGCTAGAAACTGTAATCCAAAGATTGGTTAGTGGTTACCCCGGCCGTATTCCCTTAGAGTCAAAGGGAACAACCTGGGTGTTAACACGCTGATCAGCCTAGCCTTGTGCAGCTGAGGTTCTTTGCTTCATTTTTTCAGTTTTGTCTCTGATTTTTGCAGCCTGTGATCAGTGTATGTGTCTGTTTAAAAACCCCTTTTCTTTGCCTTAATTCCACCTCCTTTGTACAAAAAGAATGTAGATGTTCTTTGTGTGTTTAATACATCATTTACAGTTTTCCATTGAAAAAGTAGAATAGTCATACTGTCGTCCTTTGATTTAGATCTGTCGTAAGTGTCGATTTTGATCTTAGGAGAAAGTTTATTTGCTGTTGACAGTCGATTATGCTTTTACTTTTGCCTTTGGTTTGAATTTGTGACTTTCTAGTGTCGAAACGAGTATTTATTTCAAAACATAAAGTGTCGTAATCATCTCTACCTTTTGATTTCGAAAAGAAGCTTGTTTGTGTTTGTCACTTGAAAGCAAATTCAGATTTGTACAACAACTTTCTTTTTAGGCATCAATATTAAGAAAGTGAAAAACAAATACATGCACATGTGCATTTGCATATTGACAGTCTGTTTGGCTTGATTTAGGAAAAGTGCATTTACAGTGTGCTCTTTGCTCTTTGAGAAAAGATTGTGTCTTTCTTTTCCCCTTGTAGCTAGGATTTTCATTGCTGAAAAGAGATAAGAGTTTGCTTATCATCTTTAGATTTCATTTTAGGAATTATATCTACATCTCGTGGTGACCCCAAAAGGCAAACTTCTAAGAAAGATCAACTTAAAATAAATTGAATGAATCTAACAACGCTTTTGAACTTAATGCACAACATTTATAGGTCTAGGCTAGAGACGTATTCCGGCGTCGTAAAGCTTGATAACTATTGTCCTCACTAATGGTTGGGTGATTCCTCCACTTTGAGACGATAAGTGCTAGTACGGACTTGTGCTCCCACGTACCGTCGAGTATATATTGGGAGACCCCTATAGGCTTAAAACCTTTTATCCATAGGAAGCCGTGTCGACCGCCCTACTGATCGCAATGCACCGAACACAGCATTCGGGAAGATTGACTACCATACCGTAAAAATTATTCTGCAGTTTTGTGATTGGTTTGGTACTCCCTCTACCTAGATCTCCAGAGCAGTCCCTTTTGTTCCTTTTCAGACTCCTTAACGGAAAAGGTCCATCTGAGCACTTGTCACTTCAGGCTCATTAAAAATCGAAGGAGACTAGAGTCATCTTTTGTTTTTTCTCGACTCTTAAAAATTGAAAAAGCAAGTTGTGTCAAAGCGTCTAAAAAATTATTTTAAACGGAATATTCATACCCTTTTCCTACGTTGATCTTAGGTTGAGAAAATGGAGTCTACCAACCAAGGAATTCCCCTTGGTAGAAATCCTAGTCCCTTCTCCTCTTGGGGAGATGTTGGTGCACCCCATATGGCCACATTGTCGCTTCCAGGACTGACAATTGGCTTGCCAGTATGGCTCTTCTCAACTAATGTCGTTCAGAACACCACCATTCCTGAACAATCGAATCAGCAATTAGAAGAATCCAGAGTTGCCCACCAACCTTCTACTTCCTCTAATTCTTCCTCTCCTCCTTCCTCTTCGCTTGATGGGGCTGGCAAAGCCAAAAGTCAAGTTCCTAAGGAGAAGAAGGAGAAGAAGAAGAAAGAGAAGAAGAAGAAGGAGCCAAAGGTGAATGGGGGAAAATGAGTGTCGTCTAACGAAAATCCACACACTGCACCGTCCAAGCCTAAATCACCATGTGTCATTTGCAAAGGAGACCACTTTCACAGAGATTGTCCTTGCATCCCTCAGATACTAAGGGACTGGTCTCCTCGTTTGCACAATCCGGTGTCATCAACCTCTAATGATCATGTTGAAAGCACACCGTCAACTAGTGAAAGTGAAGCCCCAGGACAAAAAGGGAAAGCTAGATTTCCTTGTAAATTGTGCGAAGGAAATCATGCCGTCCACCGTTGCCCCTACTTAGATGAAGCAAAAAGAGTTTTGGATGATCGTCTGGTTTCACCATTACGACTTCCTCCTGGATATAAAAAACTCTTGCCGAGTCCATCGCTAGTTGAGAATCCAGCTGGCCCGCTCAAGTGGTCGGCTGAAGTGCCTATCATTGGAGATAAACCATCTGAATCCATACCAGACGAAAGTCAAAAGGTTGAGGCGGCAGTTGACCCGGTCTTGCCTTCAGAGGTTTTATCTTCGAATGATATAGTCACTGAAGAGAACAAGGATGACACCGTCCAAATTCTCTTCATCAGCACAGACTCCGACAAACATGGGGGCAATCTACCCATTCCCTTACCGCAGGAGGGAAGTTCGTCAGAGCCATACCCAGCCATCTACTCGGTCACACCTCCAAGCAACCTAGTTGTCTCTTTCTACTGGAATCAACTAGGCAGACCCCGTTTACCAGCAAGTGTACCATTTCGAATTATCGTTCAAATATATAGAATGGTCATGGCTGGTACTATCATAAATGAGGGGGCTTCTGTGAGTATCCTTTCCTCTATTTCTTGGAAAGCGCTTGGTTTGCCATTGCTGTTGCCTGAGATGAGAAATCTGACAGGCTTTGATAAAGGAACCAGTCGACCTTTAGGGATCCTTCCCAATGTGCCCATAACATTGAGAAGGAAGACAGTTCAAATGAACATAATGGTTGTTCAAGGACCCTTGGATTATAACCTACTCCTTGGATGAGACTATATTTATTGCATGGGAGCCATCGTCTCCTCACTCTTTAGAGTAATGTGTTTTCCGCACGAAGGAAGAGTGGTCAAGCTCGTGGACCAGCTTTCATTTCCCGGATCACGCATAACAAATAGTCATATACCATCCCTAAATGGTCTCTTCACGCAAGAAATGTCTCAATCTCCAGTCCGTCCTCCCGATGAGCGCGAGTAATTCGGAGGGATATGACTGAAACCCAGGGGGCATGCATCCTGGTCTGCTTCGGCAGGAAAACTTCGGGTATAGGGTAGGTTTCCGCGAGAGAATATGACTAGTCTGTAACCTGTCTGTCGGTGGAAGAGGGGTTATTCTAGAATAAGATTCTCTTGTCAAAGTTATGTGAGTTGGAGGGCATCGTCACTCACCTTTGTTTATTTCGAGCAACATCGCCAAAGAAGTGTTTTGTTTGCACCGCGAATAGAACGATCTTTGGGTAACCTGTAAGAGGTAGGCCTTTCTTGATAGAACAAATGTTTTGTCTGCAAATTGAGGGGTAACCTTGAAACCATGTTTTATACCTGGGGGCATGCAAACCTTTTGGAGTGCAAGAAAAGAGCGATTATTTATCTGTTTTTTGGATTAGTCGTTTCCTAACTTACATAAAGAAAGGATGTAGGGCAACACTCGAAAGATTGCCGAGTTTTTATATGAGACATTCTTATCATATGACTGGATTAATCGAGCAGTTTTAGCGCATAGTTCAAGCTCGTTAAAAAATAAACATAAGACATGAGCAAGTGTTTCACACCCGCGTTTAAGCTCGTTAAAAAATGAACTATTCCCTAATAAATAACCACCGTGAATGAAGCATTTCAGCCATTAAAGCCTTGGTCGTGTTTGCATCGTCACCTCCACTTTTCATTGGCCGATCATTCACCTCCATTTGATTGTTTACCCATTTTGAGGAATAGTTGCGAAGAGTGATTTCACTAGCCATCCTTGTGACACTGTCGTGATTGGAAAATTCCAAACCTTACCTGGAATCAGCTGCTACCCATTTTATCACTCGTTCCTCAAAAGACGATTCTTCTTTAAGCTCTTTTCAACGGACTCGTAAAATATGAAAAGATTGCCGAGTTTTGGCCTTCCAGCTCGTTAAAGCCATCGGAAGTGCTATCCCTCCTCTAGATTTTAATCTTTTTGGACCTGAGGGATTATTGCATAAAAAGATCAAGCGCTTGTTTTGTTCAGCTCGTTAAAACTATCGAAAATTCATCCCTTCTGTATTGTTTTATACTTTTTCGGCCTTAAGGGATTAGATGACGAAAAAGGAATTTTGGAGTTACCTTTACGTACCTTTTTAGACTCTCTAAAAATGAAAAGGACCGAGTTATGTTTGTCATTAAACTCGTTAAAAAGATTAATAACGACAAACTTGTCTTTAGACGAGAACGAGTTTCACTATCGCTAGGCTCATTAAAACATAGCGATAGGTTTGCCCGAAGGGAAAATTATAGAACAAGCATATGTTATCCTCCTCAAGCTTGAAAAAAATAAAGAGTTACTGGTTAGCAATGACTGGGGAAAAATTGGGAAGAAAACTCAAAGAATCTTTATTGGTAGCAAGTCGCTCTTGAACATGACACTTCCACTCCGTGCCTGAGTCGGTTTGGGTTGTTACATTCACCGGTCACATCACCATGGTCATGCCATACCATCCACATTTGGGGTAAATGCTACCAATCCATCACATAAGTGTCGTCGACATGTTCAAGAGAAGTCATCCAGAGAAGTCACCCGTGTCCCATCCACTACCATACATTATACTTCATTCTTTCATGACCGCCATCCTGAACCATATATCATCAAATCGTTTTCACCTCCATCAAAATCATTTTCTCCATTCCGTGTCATTGATGTGGGATTCATTAAGTCCCTCCTTTGACAGATCGCTTCTTGTCGACACCAGCTCATTATCCAAGAAGTTGATCTAGGAACACCCCATTCAGTACTTTGAAGCTTGCATGCCTCAATGGCAAGTTTCTGACTTCCGGTGACAGGTATACATCAATGACCTTCGACTGAAAGATTTTGCGTGGTGTTCGATGCTAAGTCCTTTATTCACACCACCTGAATTGTACTGCAGTACCTTGAGGGTCATCATCATTATCGGTGATTCCTCTCGCGCTTGTTAATAGTTTACATCATTGACTGGTAATCAAGCGATGTCTTTCCATGTTCGACTTCAAAACATTTCTCACATGGATCGACTTGTACTTCAAGTGAAGATCGGACGAGATTGAAGACCCCGGATCTAGTTTCATCCATCCGGGCTGCGATATATATTCAGGAAAATAAAGACATTGAAATGTATAGCACTGCAGCACAGATAATTATCCTACCAAAAGGATGATGGCTCTATCAGAATCATCAGTCTACCATCAGACGATTGTCTATCCTATGTATATGAAAATGAATTTATAAAGCTGAGCATGGGAATGCCCGCCTCAGCTAGATCATGAAAACAGTATGAAGATAATGTATTGTATTGTATCTTATTACAGGTCTCCTCCCAGCATTGAAAGAACTTCGGATCCTCCTAATAAAGCATTTCACCCGATAAACGACCTCATACTTTAGGGGGCAACTGTTATAGACATTTTGTGCCTTACAGCTCTAAGCATGAAATGTCCATAAACCAAGGGATCATAAGTCCCTAAAAGTGTTGTTCCGACCCCTAGAGGAACAAGGTCAACAAATTACAGCTTCTCTCAGAAGTTCTCCACCAGAAACTGCTCAGAATCAGTCAAATCAGGATCATTTCAGCTGCTCCACTAGCTAGCTGCGTTGCATAGCACCCAAGTACACTAGATAGGTGCATTGCAACGCACCTAAATGCACTACCAGGGTACCTTGAGTGGGAAATGACAAATGGCAGTGTCATTCTGCGAGGTGGACAGACAATGGAAGCTTCCAGAATCTTCCCCAATGACACTTGCCTCATTGAGTTCGACCAAGGATGAGTAAGAGGCTCTCAGTCTCCAAGTGGAAGCAAGAACTGACAGAGAGAAGACACTAGTCAGATCATAAGCTGACTCATCCTCTTTGCATACATCTATATATGGATCCCTCATCCCAGAGACCCGGAGGCTGGAATTTTGTACATTGCAGAGAATTGTTGTTGGTTTTGAGATAGATATCAGAGTATTGGGTGATTTATGCTTTGTTGGAGGTGAAGAGGGGATTCCTTTGCTGGGAGGTTGATGATGGATCAGGAATCATCGGTTGTAACTCCTCCTGGATCTTCTTGTTATATCAATAAAACTATTTGAGTTTCTCCTACATGCTTGTGTTTCATTGATGTTTGTTACATTTGTATGTTTAGCTTAAATTTGATCCTAAGCTATTTATGAATATAAATCCATGTCTTTGTGTAGTTTTCTTCTTCTGTGATCTTACAGGAACTTGGTGAAGCTGGGCAAGTAAGGGAGCAGGTAGCTGGAAGCTGTCAAAGAGGAGAGAGATTGGATCAAAGGACTAGCGCAAGACACAGGTTGGTTCATCCTATTCCTCTTCGTTTATAGTTCATAAAGAAGAATACGAAAGTAGTTTTCCTTGTTTGTTTCTAAGGTCACTATCACACCTTAGTGGGATAGGGTCGTTCTGAGTAGACACTTTTCCCGTTAACAATATCTCCAACCCAGTCTGCATCAACAAAGCCACGAATATCCAACACTCTATCCAATCCTGGTCTTTCTTGGTAGCACAAACCATAATTACTAGTGCCACACAAATACCTGAAAACCCGCTTCACTGCTGTCAAGTGCTCCTTCCCTGGCTTTGACATAAACTTGCTCAATACTCCCATTGCGTTTGAAATGTCTGGTCTAGTATAGATCATCGCATACATCAGGCTACCGACTGTACTTGCATATGGAACACGGGACATGTCCTCTTCCTCTTCTTGTGTCTTGGGACACTCTTTAGCAGATAAATTTACACCTAAAGGAATAGGAACCTTCACCAGTTTAATATCCTGCATATTAAACCTCTGCAATATTGTCTCGACATGCTTCCTCTGGTTTAACCAAAGATCTTTCATGTCAAATTTGGAGGACAACTGGGTCTTCAAATACTGGATAATTTCTTTGTCATTTCCAACCAACAACATATCATCCACATACAAGACCAGATAAATAACATGGTCACCAATTAATTTAAAATACACACAATGATCTACTTTTCTTCTGGTGAAGCCAAGTCCCCATATAAATGTATCATATTTCTGATACCACATCCTTGGTGACTGTTTTAACCCATACAGATAATTCTTTAAATTGCATACCATTTCTTTCTTACCCTTCACCGCAAAGCCTTCAGGTTGCTTCATGTAGATCTCCTCTTCCAGATCCTCGTGAAGAAATGTTGTCTTCACATCCATCTGTTCTACCTCAAAATCAAAAGCAGCAGCAACAAATAAAAGCAATCTAATAGAAGCTACCTTGGAAACAAGAGAAAAAATATCACTAAAATCAATTCCTGGCACCTAGGAATAACCTTTTGCTACCAACCGAGCTTTGTATTTATCCACCTTTCCTTCTACATTTATCTTCTTCTTTAACACCCATTTGCTGCCAATGGGTTTCCTTCTAGCTGGAAACTCCACTAGATCCCAAGTCTCAGTGAAAAGATGCCATTTCATCAACCATGGCCTCCTTCCAGAGTTTTCCATCCTCTGAATCTACTGATTCCTTCACAGTTCTGGGATCATCATCAGTAATAGATAAAGAAAAATTTGAACAGAAAGCAGATGGACTATACCTTTCTGGTTGCCTTCTTTCTCGAACAAATCTTCTCATACTCGGAGTTTGTGGCTCTTCATCTTCTGATTCCTCCTCTGTTGTAGAGTCTGATTCTTCCTCCTTTAGCTCAAACTCTATCTTCTCAAGCTCCTTTAGTTAGACTTCAAGTTTAGTAACATCTTTCACCTCTCTGAACACCACATCTCGGTTGTACACAACCTTCCTTGTCACTTGGTTCCAAAGCTTATAACCCTTCAAACCATCCTTATACCCAATAAAGATGCACTTTTCAGATTTACTATCCAAATTGGTTATTTTCTCCTTTGGAACATGTACATATGGATCACATCCAAATACCCTCAGATGTGAAAGAGAGGGTTTCTTACTAGTCCATACCTCTTGTGGAGTCTTATCCTCCAACGCTGATGAAGGTGATCTATTGACTAGGTAACATGCTGTCTCCATTGCCTCTGCCTAGAATTCTTGTCCTAACCCGACACCACCGAGCATGCTTCTTGCCCTTTCCATCAATGTCTTGTTCATTCTTTCTACAACTCCATTTTGCTAAGGTGTATATGGAGTAGTCTTCTTCCATGCTATACCACACTTCTTGCATAATTCTTCAAATTCGTTACTGCAAAACTCTCCACCGTTATCCGTTCTCAGCACCTTTATCTTCTTCTCTGTTTGGTTTTCCACCAGAGACTTAAATTCTTTAAACTTGTCAAAGAATTTACATTTCTTCTTAAGGAAATATATGCATGTATTCCTTGAGAAGTCATCTATAAATGATATATAGTACACAAAATTACCCATTGATGGAACCTTCACAGCTCCAAACACATCACTGTGCACAAGCTCTAATATATGTTTTGCCCTCTTACCACCAAAAGGGAAACTCACCTGATTTTTCTTCCCATATACACAATTTTCACAGAAATCAAAATCCAGATAGCTATTGCTCATGCCTTCTACCATACCTTTACCATGAAGTATTCAAAGGCCCTTCTCTCCAATATGTCTAAGCCTTTGATACCACAGTATGGTCTTATCTCCAGAGACCACTAGATTTTCTGCTCCACTTTTAGGAACCACAAAACTGTTGCACCCATCAACAACAGTGCTACCTTACAGCTTTTACAGAGTTCCAATCCGAACTCCACGCATCAATACCAGTGTTCCATGAACCATCTTGCAGGTATCCTTCTCAAACATTGTTTTTACACCTACATCATCCAACTTTCTTAAAAAAATCAGATTTCTAGCCAATGCAGGAATATGTAGAACACCCGGAAGTGTTCTAACCCTTCCACCTTGCAACTTTAGATTTAGTTTTCCACGACCAATGATTCTATCCTTCCTATCATCCCCTAATAAGACATCACCACCATCGTATTTCTCATACTCAAAGAACCACTCTCTATGGGGAGTGAAGTGAAAGGATGCACCTGAGTCACTCAACCATGCCTCATGATCTACATGTGTACTTGATGAAGCCAAGTACACATCCCCACCTTCATCTAAGGTGGTTTTCACCTTTGCAGAAGGAGCATCATCAAATCCCTTTCCTTTTTCAGGAGCTTTAGATTTACAATCCCTTTTGTAGTGCCCTTCCTTTTCGCATTTCCAGCACACCACCTTTACAGGTTTTCTTGGAGATTTAGATCTCCCACTCGATGACTTATTTTTGTTTCTGTTCTGGGACCATCCTCGTACAGACAAAGCATCACCATTCTAGATCTCCATATTTTTCAGTCTCATCTCCTCCATCAGCAAGTATGAGACTATTTCATAAAACTGCAAGGCAGTTGCATTGCTACCTATTGCAATATGCAGACTATCCCACGAATCTGGTAGATAACACAACAAACTAATGCACTTATATTCATCTGAAATTTTGATATCAACAGAAGATAATTGATTTACCACAGTATTAAACGCATTCAGATGCTTTGTCACCGAGCCTCCATCTTTCATCCTCAGGTTATACAATTTTTTCCATAGGAACAGTTTATTCACCAGAGACTTAGATTGGTACAAAGTCCCTAACTTGTCCCACAAAGCCTTCGTCGTAGCTTCCCCTGATACATTCAGCAATACTGAATCTGAGACACGGAACCGTATTGTGCTCTTTGCCTTTTGATCCAACTTCTTCCATTCTTCATGAGACACTCCACTTGGTTTAGTACCCGTATCTACCATGATCCACTGATCTTTATCCACCAACAGATCCTCCATCTTGATTTTCCACAACTCAAAACTCTGACCATTAAATTTCTCGATCTCTATCTTTCCACTGCTCGCCATCTTCTTTCACCACCAGAATTGATCCTGCGGATCTTCCACTGAATGGGGTCTACCACAGGCCCAAGTGAAACCCCTCAGCAACAAAGGCATCCCCTTGAAGCCAAAACAACTCTAATACCAAATGTAGGTTTAACCTCGTACAGAAATTACCTGCATACGAATTCTAAAAATAGAAAATAAACAATGCGAGAGCATAACACATAAAACACATATACATAGAGATTTTCCCCTGAATCCCAAAACCGGGACTACCAGCTTGATTTTTCATTATGATCCTTTCAATGTTACAACACATATTTATACATGTCGAAGCATCCAATACCATGGACCGAAAACCATCGTGTCCAAAACCATGTGCAAAAAACATGCACAAAACCATAGGTAGGTCCGCCCAACCTAATGTAGGGTCCAAAAACAAATTTTTTAGAGCGGGGTTACTTGCACCCCTCAAACCCCCTGTGACTCCCCCTACTATGTAATCAGTGCAATGTAGGGGGGGCTCTGCCCCCCTTCTAACCCCCCGGTTAACTACGTGGGCTAGTTGTGGAAATAATATAACACAACCCAACACTGATAAGTCATTGTTTCTAATATCATCATCTGACCCCTGGTATGGATATTTTCTGATCTATCTCCAGACCCAAACTTTCTGTCCTAATACCTCTCACTCCAAGCAGCAACATATTTGATACTAATCCTGAAATTATGTTATTATTTGCAACACCCTTTACCATTATGGTATTGATACGATCTTACGGAGGTGCCTCACCCTCGAGGAGGCTGAGAAAGTCCTCAATTAATGCCACTTATGGGCATGTGGTGGACATCTATTTGGTTATGATACCACGTAGCAGATCTTACGCACTGGTTACTTTTGGCCTACTATTTTTCATGACTGCATCCTTGTCGTCTAGAAGTGCCATGTGTGCCATATATACGATCGTAAGGTCCATGCTCCACCTTCTTCATTGCATCCCATTGTAGTTTTTGGTCCCCTTGTGAAATGGGGTATCGACTTTATGACATGTAACCCTCACTCTATCAGGGGTGTGGTTATATCATTGTCATTGTTGATTACTTACTAAGTGGGCTGAGGCAATGCCTACATTTAACAACTTTGGGGAAACGGCTCCATACTTTTTCTTCAATCATGTTATTGCTAGGTTTTATGTTCCACAAGAAATAGTTATGAATAACGAGAAACATTTTTGGAATCATATGATGACCGAACTAACTGCTAAGTTGGGACTTTCACATGAAAGTTCCACTCCCTACTACTGTTAGGCTAATGGACAGGTTGAGGCTATTAACAAAGTTCTTAAGACTATGCTTCAATGTATGGTAGGGGTCCACAAATCAGATTGGCACTTGCTTCTTTACGCTACCTTGTGGGCATATCGAACCTGAGTTAGGACTACTACTGGATTTACACCCTTTCAATTTGTCTATGGTCTGGAATCTATCCTCCCCATTGAATGTGAAATTCCATCGTTAAAACTAGTTGTCAAACTTCCTCCTACCACTTTCGTAGAGGAGGAGCATATTTTACATTTGACTCATTTGGATGAAACCCGATGTGACGCTGCTTTAGCAAATGAATCTTATAAAAGATGTTGGCATTATGGCTAAAGTGTTGTCCTTGATGGCAACCCATTCAGGTGGTAGATCACAGTACTTCAAGTCAGCAGCAGAGATTGATGGTCAGCTATCAAATATTGAAGAAAATAAGGGGTACGCAGGTACACCTTCCATAAGGTGCGTACACGCAGGTCAGTATTACATAAAGTGCGTACATACCCGTAGTTATCCCGTTCAGGAGGTGCGTACCCCCAGTGCACACATTTCAAGGCAAAGAAATTCACATGTGGGGTTTTTCTTATTTTTTACTCTTGGTATTTAGCCGACGGTATTGGGTTATTATGGTGTCGACTCGTGGTATTGATCCATGTTTTAAGGAAGAGCTCTACTATATAAAGAAAAGGAGATCATTTGTCTTGAGTATGTTTTTGGTTGAATATCTTATGAGGGCTAGATCTGATCTAGATCTAAATAAGGCGAATCTACTGATGGACCGAGATCTCTTCGGTGCATGTTCAGATCTGTAGATCTGACTGTCTGGGTTACTTCTGAAGTCTTGAAATCATCTATGCCCGGAGGTACGCAGGTGCAGTAAGAGAAAAGTGCGTACATACGCAGGAACGAAGCGTTTCAGGTGCGCCGGTACGCAGGCGCAGAAGGGTTCAGGTGCGCCGGTACGCAGGCACAGAAGAGCTACAGGTGCGCCGGTACGCAGGCATAGAAGGGTTGCAGGTGCGTACATACGCAGGCAGTTCAATAGACTCAGAGCGAGGTACGCAGGCTAGCAGTTGAGCAGGGTGCGTCCGGTACGCAGGCTAGCAGTTGAGCAAGGTGCGTACTGTAAGCAGGCAAGCAGTTGAGCAGGGTGAGTCCAGTAAGCAGGCCAGCAGTTGAGCAGGGTGCTTACGTAAGCAGGCAAGCAGTTGAGTAGGGTGCTTACTTCTCTTAAAATCTTTGTTTATCATTGTTGTGTTCTGGGTTTGGTCCTATTATTGTTGATCTGGTTACTACAGTTGATTGGGTGATTCTCTTATACTTGATGATCAATTGATGCTTATGGATCCAGTTTGAAAATTTATGAAAAGTGGTCCTTGTAAGAAAAGAAGTAGGGGGTTGTAGCTCCCTTCCAGGAGGGACTGGAAAACGAGAGAGAGTTGTAGCTCTCTGCAGGTTGCAGCCTACGTACTGGTAAAGGACTGCACCAGTACAAAACCATTGTAAAAGGAGTTTCTAATTTGAAAGAAGATAGAGACATATTGCAGCAGGTGGTTTTCACCCACATTGGGTTTCCACCTTACATCTTGTGTTCTTTGGTGTGACTATCTGTTTTCTTTTGTCCATGCTCATTATTTTATGGTACTGACATGCAAAAATAGTTCAAAGAACAAATAAATAAGATTTATTAAAAGAATTATATAATACTGATTCACCCCCCCTCTCAGTATTATTTCCAACAATTGGTATCAGAGCAGGTCCTTCAGAGAAGCTTGATCGCTTGAAGGTAGATCGTTCATCATGAGCAACTACGAGAGAGAAGCATCAATCAAGCCACCAGTTTTTGATGGGACAAACTTCAATTATTGGAAGGTAAGAGTTACTGCCTATCTTCAATCTCTTGGTACAGAAGTTTGGGACATCGTAGAGACAGGCTACGCTTTTCCTTCAGCTACTCCTACAGATGCAGCCGAGAAAAAGAAGTATGAAACAAATGCGAAAGCAGTCAGTACTCTATTAGGATGTATATCTCAATCAGAATTCATGAAGGTAATGCACTATAAATCCGCAAAAGAGATATGGGATAAAATTGTCACGAGCTATGAAGGAGATGAACAGGTAAAGCGTGCTAAACTTCAAACTCTCAGAATTCAGTATGAGACTCTCAAAATGTATAATGATGAAAGTGTGGCTAACTATTTTTTTCGGGCAGATGAGGTTGTTAATTGTATGAAAAATTTGGGTGAAGAAATAAAAGAGGCTATTGTGGTTGAAAAGGTTCTAAGATCATTGTCCCCCAAGTTTGAATCTAAAGTATCTGCAATAGAAGAAAAGGAAAATCTACGAATTCTTACCATGTCTCAGCTACATGGAATTCTAACTGCTTATGAAATGAGAAAGGGAGGTCCATCAGACAGAAGAGAAGCTGCTTTCAAGGCATCAAGCAAAGGAGATTATTATGAAGCAAGCCACGTCCCAGAAGAAGAGGAAGAAGAATCAAATTTTGTCAGAAATCTTCAAAGGGGTTCTGGAAGGTTCAGAGGTAAGTTACCTTTTAAATGCTTTGCTTGTGGAAGAGTGGGTCATTATGCTGCAAAATGTCCTTATAAGGATAAAGGAAAGGAACCTGCTAGATGGAACAAGAAACAGAATGCAAATAAGAAAAGCTACTACACTCATGAAGATAGTGATGGTCTATCAAACAGTGATGAAGATGAACAAGGTAATGAATATAAGTTGTTAATGGCATTTGAAGATGATGATTATATGGATGCTATAGATGTGGATAACCTTTATGATGAAATTACTAGACTCAAGAGATGTATAGAAGAAAAGAACATGATCATTGATACTCTACAATTTCAAATTGATGAAAAGGAAAAACATCTTGAAAAATTAGAAGGTGAAATTGTTGGTCTTAGAAAAGAGATTGAGAAAACAAGAGCTATTAATCTCAAGTTTGTCAAAGGATCTGAAACTTTGGATGAGATTATCAATGTGCAACGGTCTCCACTAAACAAGACAGGTTTGGGCTATAATGGAGAAACTTCTCAAGCATCCACCTCAAAAAGTTATCTTGATGCAGCAAGAAGAAATGAGCAAAAGCACAATGAAGATCATCAGGTAAAATAGGGACAAATTACAAACAAAAACTATAAGGGGCAATCCATCTTAAGGGTGAACAAAAGCTACAACCAGCCACAGGTAAAATCTTCTCAATTTGGTTCAAGAATAGATGACAATCGAAATTACAATCAATTGGCTGGTAGATTCGATAACCGCAAAAGTTTCTTCAATGGACAATGCTTTTCTTGCCATAAATTTGGTCACAAAGCAGCTCAATGTGTTGCATATAAAACGATCATGACTAGGGAAGCTCAAAAACGAAGAAGTATGACGGGGATTACAAAAAGGACCTATAACAACTTTTCGGTTCTTGAAAATGAAGTTGAATGTTCTATTTGCAATAACTTTGGTCATGAAGACTCTAAATGCAGGAGCAGGTTTCAGCAGAAAAAGGAACAAGCCTCAAGCACCAAAACATGGAGAATAAAGGAACCTCAAACAGAAAGATGTGGGATAGCATTTTATGTAGAGGGACAGGAAAATCTATGGTACATTGACAGTGGATGTTCGAAGCATATGACAGGTGATAAAGAAAAACTTGAGTCATATTCTACTCTAGAAAAGGGAAAGAAAGTCTCTTTTGGAAATGATACTCCTGCAACTATAAAAGGAAAAGGCATTGCTCAGTTAAAAGAAAAGGTCAAGGCTGGAAATGTTTTGTATGTTGATGGATTGAAGCATAATCTTCTAAGTGTCAGCCAGATGTGTGATCAAAGAACCGAGGTTATATTCAGATCAAATGGATGTCTTGTTCGCGATCTTGATACAGGTAAAACAGTGATCAAAGGCAAAAGAACTCCAAATAATCTGTACATATTTGAAGAAGGACAACAATAATGCTATCTGAGCAAGGATGATGAGCACTGGTTATGGCATCGGAGGTTGGGACATCTAAGCTTTTCACAAATAAGGAAAGCATGCAAATATCAGGCAGTTTGTGATCTTCCAGATATCAAAATTCCTGACAACACCATATGCAAATCATGTCAGTTTGGAAAACAAACCAGAACTAACTTTCTAGAGAAAGAAGGATCAGCTAGCATGCCTCTTGAGCTAGTACATACAGATACATGCGGTCCCTTCAGGAAAAGAACACCTCGAGGAGAAGAATACTTGATATTATTCATTGACGATTTCTCCAGGTTTGTCTGGTTAGGACTTATGAAGCACAAAGATGAAGCATTCGAAAAATTCAAATCCTTCAAAGCCTTGGTTGAAAATAAATCAGGTCACAATATTAAGTGCCTCAGATCTGATAGAGGTGGGGAATTTACTTCAAATGAATTTTTCGATTTCTGTGAAGAACATGCGATAAGAAGAGAATTATCTACAGCAAGAACTCCTCAGCAAAATGGAGTTGTGGAAAGGATGAACAGAACAATCCAACAAATGGCTTGTGCTATGCTTGATGAGTCAGGAACTCCCGCAACCTTCTGGGGTGAAGCTGCACATGCTGCGGTTGTTATTCTCAACAAAACAAATGTCCGGGTGAACAACACTCAAACTCCTCATGAGCTCTGGAGTGGTAGGACTCCTTCGGTAAAGCACTTCAAAATCTTTGGGAGCAAATGCTATATCAAGAATACGGATGAGCAGCTTGGCAAACTTGAACCTAGAGCAGATGAAGGCATTCTTCTTGGTTACTCTCCACATAGCAAAGCATACAAATGCTACAATAAAAGACTTGGCAGAATTGTTGACAACATTGATGTAGTGGTTGATGAAAAGGGATACATTCCTAGGCAAGTACATCATGAAGACATCGAAGAAGATGAAGGCTACCCCCAACGACAGAATGATGAAGAAGAAGAACCTCAAGAAGAACCTCAAGAAGAACCTCAAGAAGAAGAACCAGAGGAGCAAACAAGAATAGAAGAAAAGACTCCATCCAGATATGTTCAGAAGAATCATCCAGAATCTCAGATTATGGGGCAGAAAGAAGCAGGTGTACAAACAAGAAGAACAGTTGCAGAAGCTTCAAGCTATTTGGCATTACTCTCCTCTACTGAACCACAAAATGTGAAAGAGGCATGCAAAGATGAATGTTGGGTGAAAGCAATGGATGAAGAACTTGAGTAGATCGAAAAGAACAACACTTGGGAGCTGGTTCCTAGACCAAAAGATAAGAATGTTATCGGAACAAAATGGGTCTTCAAAAATAAATTGAATGAAAATGGAGAAGTAATTAGAAACAAAGCCAGACTTGTTTGTAAAGGGTATGCGCAACAAGAAGGAATAGACTTTGAAGAAACCTTTGCTCCTGTTGCAAGACTTGAGGCCATCTGAATGTTCCTTGCTCTCTCAAGTTTTCAAAACTTCAAAGTATTTCAAATGGACGTGAAATCAGCCTTTCTGAATGGAGACTTGGAAGAAGAAGTGTACATTGAACAACCAGATGGGTTCATTCTTGGAAATGATCCAAATCTTGTATGCAAATTGAAAAAGGCTCTCTATGGTCTCAAACAAGCTCCAAGGGCTTGGTACTACCGTTTGGACAAATATCTTCATCAACAAGGCTTTTCAAAAGGATCAGCAGATAGCAATCTTTATATAAAAGTTGAAAATGACAAATTGCTAATACTTGTTGTATATGTAGATGACATTATTTTTGGGAGCAATGAAAAAGCTATGAGTCAAAACTTTGCCTCGGTCATGCAGAAAGAATTTGAAATGTCCTTGCTAGGAGAACTGACATATTTCCTTGGTTTGCAAATCCAACAAAAAGAAGGAGGAATCTTTTTATCTCAAACCAAGTATCTCAAACAGATTTTGAAGAAATATGGTATGGAAGATGCAAAACCAGTATGTACACCCATGGTCACAGGATGTAGCCTCAGTGCAAATGATGAATCTGCAGCAGTACATCAACCAACCTACAGATCTATGATTGGAAGTTTACTTTATTTGACAGGTACCCGACCAGACATCATGCATGCAGTTGGAATAGTTGGAAGATTTCAGGCAAATCCGAAGGAGACTCATCTTCAGGCAGTGAAGAGAATTTTCAAATATCTTCAAGGGACTCAAAATTATGGCTTATGGTATCCTAGAGATACAGATCTTACACTTCATGCTTATACAGATGTAGATTGGGCCGGAAGCGTGGATGACAGGAAAAGCACAAGTGGTGGTGTGTTCTTTATGGGTTCCAGACTGGTATCTTGGTTCAGCAAGAAACAGAGTTCGATTGCCTTGTCTACAGCTGAAGCGGAATATGTTGCTGCTGCATCTTGTTGCACCCAACTCCTCTGGATGATGCAGACTTTGCAGGATTTTCAAATCACTTGCACACCACCAATCCCCATCTTATGTGATAACAGAAGTGCAATCAGCATCTCAAAGAATCCTGTTATGCATTCAAAAACCAAGCACATACCAATCAAGTATCATTTTCTTCGGGAACAAGTGCTTGAACAGAAGGTCAAGTTGGAGTATGTTCCTTCTAAGGAACAAGTTGCTGATATTCTCACCAAACCATTGCCTAGGGACACTTTTGAATACCTCAGGCAAAAGTTGGGGGTTGTTGATGCATCATCTTATTGTTGAACCTCTTCTGATTGATGGTACAGGTTCAGGGGGAGCATATAATGCATTGTCGGCATTATGTAGGATGTGCAGAAGGAGATCTTGGAAGTAGCTGCAATATGTCTCTATCTCTTTCATGGTGGGTTATGGTTCTTCGATGCAAATCTGGTTCATATTCAGGGGGAGCATGTTCTTAGGGGGAGCATAACCCTTTGCCCTTGATGTCAAAGGGGGAGAATGAAGCTGAAGCTTTGAGGTTGCCATCAAGTCCAAAGGGGGAGATTGTTGGCATTATGGCTAAAGTGTTGTCCTTGATGGCAACCCATTCAGGTGGTAGATCACAGTACTTCAAGTCAGCAGCAGAGATTGATGGTCAGCTATCAAATATTGAAGAAAATAAGGGGTACGCAGGTACACCTTGCATAAGGTGCGTACACGCAGGTCAGTATTACATAAAGTGCGTACATACCCGCAGTTATCCCATTCAGGAGGTGCGTACCCCCAGTGCACACATTTCAAGGCAAAGAAATTCACATGTGGGGTTTTCTTATGTTTTACTCTTGGTATTTAGCCGACGGTATTGGGTTATTATGGTGTCGGCTCATGGTATTGATCCATGTTTTAAGGAAGAGCTCTACTATATAAAGCAAAGGAGATCATTTGGCTTGAGTATGTTTTTGGTTGAATATCTTATGAGGGCTAGATCTGGTCTAGATCTAAATAAGGCAAATCTACTGATGGACCGAGATCTCTTCGGCGCATATTCAGATCTGTAGATCTGACTGTCTGGGTTACTTCTGAAGTCTTGAAATCATCTATGCCCGGAGGTATGCAGGTGCAGTAAGAGAAAAGTGCGTACATATGCAGGAACGAAGCGTTTTAGGTGCGCCGGTACGCAGGCACAGAAGGGTTCAGGTGCGCCGGTACGCAGGCACATAAGAGCTGCAGGTGCGCCGGTACGCAGGCACAGAAGGGTTGCAGGTGCGTACATACGCAGGCAGTTCAATAGACTCAGAGCGAGGTACGCAGGCTAGCAGTTGAGCAGGGTGTGTCCGGTACGCAGGCTAGCAGTTGAGCAGGGTGCGTACTGTAAGAAGGCAAGCAGTTGAGCAGGGTGAGTCCAGTAAGCAGGCCAGCAGTTGAGCAGGGTGCTTACGTAAGCAGGCAAGCAGTTGAGCAGGGTGCTTACTTCTCTTAAAATCTTTGTTTATCATTGTTGTGTTCTGGGTTTGGTCCTATTATTGTTGATCTAGTTACTACAGTTGATTGGGTGATTCTCTTATACTTGATGATCAATTGATGCTTATGGATCCAGTTTGAAAATTTATGAAAAGTGGTCCTTGTAAGAAAAGAAGTAGGGGGTTGTAGCTCCCTTCCAGGAGGGACTGGAAAACGAGAGAGAGTTGTAGCTCTTTGCAGGTTGCAGCCTGCATACTGGTAAAGGACTGCACCAGTACAAAACCATTGTAAAAGGAGTTTCTAATTTGAAAGAAGATAGAGACATATTGCAGCAGGTGGTTTTCACCCACATTGGGTTTCCACCTTACATCTTGTGTTCTTTGGTGTGACTATCTGTTTTCTTTTGTTCATGCTCATTATTTTATGGTACTGACATGCAAAAATAATTCAAAGAACAAATAAAGAAGATTTATTAAAATAATTATATAATACTGATTCATCCCCCCTCTCAGTATTATTTCCAACAAAAGATGCATCAAGGCGCAATACGATACAAATGTCAATCCTCGTGTCTTCTTGGAAGGAGACCTGGTTCTCTTATATGACCAAGAGATTGATAAGTTAGGTCTACGAAAGTTCCAACCCATATGGCTAGGTGCATACATTGTTAAGAGAGTCCTTGCAAAAGAGGCCTATGAATTAGTAAACTTTGATGGAGTTCCATTAGCGCAGCCTCGGAATGGGTTGTACCTCAAAAAATATTATGCCTGATCCCATGTGTAGTACACTATGTAAATATTGTCTATAGGTGTGTTGAGTGTGTTTGTAGTGTGTCTTTTCAGAGTTTCATTCGATTTATGTTGATCCCTTTTACATTTGGTTTGCACATGTTGAATTCTCTCAAACCATATATTGGTTATGTCGATGGTGCTAGTCATAGTACTCGAAACCTATCCTCCGCAGCATGGGCTATCTTTTCTCCAAATGGCGAGCTAGTGAGTATGCAAGGGATTTGCATTGGTCACTCTACTAACAACATCATTGAGTATAGCGCAATGGTTGAGCTACTATATGATGTTATTTTACATGGTATCTGTCGTATAGTCATCAGGCTTGACTCACAGCTCGTAGTACTACAACTTGCTAATGTTTATTCGGTGAGAAATCCTACCATCCTTCACATGGTTTTGAGAGTACGTCTTCTGGAAAGATATTTTGATTTCATACAATATGAAAATATTTCTAGAAATCTAAACACATTAGCAAATGCCCTAGCAATTTACATTTTAGATAGACATTTGCAACAAATGTAAATAAGTTTCAATTTACAACACATCACATTGAAAGTATGATAGGAACTAGGAAGCACTAAAAATATGTATATGTATATTAATTTTGGTTTTACAAAAAAATTGCCCAAAGACACACATGGCTACAACACCCATATAAAATCTAAATGCAAAGATCTGGGTAGACAAATCAATGGTACTCTCGTGATAAAATGACACTACACGAGCTATATTACATAGTAATTGACAAATACGACTAGGAATTTTGATAGTGTGTCGCTGAAGTTGCATCCGAATATGGTCGACCTTAGTCTCACCAATTCTGTGTGTTAACCTCTCAATGTGGCACTCTACCTCTGATATGATCTCATCTAACTCAAGATCTCATAGCGTATCCCGTCCTACCATAGCAACCTGTACTGTTTCCACTACCTCCTCATGTGGTTGTCTCTCTTCTCAACGAATATATGAAGTGCCTATTGGTTGAACCGATCCCACATTTGCACGAAAACATCAGTACTTTAGCCTCTAGTAACATCAAGAAACACACAAAAATTGTAAAACTTCCAAAAACTTAAAATGGTTGAATTTTACCTGTAGCATCCCATTGCTCACCCTTAGGCAGCATGAGCTCGAGATCATCATGTAAATCAATCCTTCCGTAAGGATAGTCATTAATCATGATGAACTATCTACACAGCCACCCAAAGAACGCTAGTGAGAAATTGATCGTCGACAGACCTGCATGTCAAACCATATGATCTATCCACCTCTTCATTTATGGTACCCTCGAAACAATAGGCTTAAGTACAATCTATTGAGGCTAACGTAATGGCACCCTTTCTAGAGAAAAAGAGACTAAGATCAAACCATAACCAAAGTTATTTAACTTTTCCTCTCTTACTTTAGTCAGTTTTTCTTTCATATTGACCAGAAATCCCTCACTTCAGTTGAAGATTGTTGGCTCTAGACACTCCACCCCGTACTGCATGTACAATTTACTTGCCACATGTAGCATTGAGCTACTTTCCAATCTCGCGATAATGAATAGGATCATTCTCAAAGGTAATTGGGTTACATATTTTATGTTGATATTTCCATCCTTGGTTGGATGGGCTCGAGGTCTACAATAGGGGGCGATATAATCTTTCACTGTCTCCCACCACTTCGCCCACCAAGGAGAGAGATGGGGGCACCTCTTTTGGATAAACCTATTAGAAAATAGATATCTTCTACCTTTATCTCGAGAAAATGCTCCTGAAACCTGAATGCTTGTGCCTAAACATCCCATGAACGAACAAGGTATTTCAAAAATTCCATCTATTGCCTCATACCAGAAAGCAAGAAGAATTTTAGAAATCGACAATTTTTAGCGCCTGGATGGTAGCAAGATCAGTTGCTGCATTTAAATATTTTTCCTCATGTTCTATTTTTCTCCAAATGAATGCCATTTTGTGCTAATGAACACTTGAAACATCAACAAGAGATTCATTAGGCTCATTTTCATGCAAAAAACTTGACAAAATTTGAGGGAAAACTGATAAACAAGTTGACATTTTTTCACCCAACATACCCCAGTAGTGCAAGATAGATCATTGCACCTCTCCTAGCAATTTTAGTATGCCTAGGTGCAACACATATTTTGATATTGGTGGGGTGTTTTGGTCCTAGGGCGTGTTCTTAGAACCCCAGGCCTCAAAACCTCAAAAAAAATCATGAAATCACAAAATCAGACATTAAAAATAAAGAGAAAGGGTTTTATATCCTACCTAGAAGCAATGGTACTTTGAATGATCCATCGGATTGGCTGCAATCAGTTGTAGAAAATCAAGGGAAAAATGGTTTTATAACTCTCACTGATGAAGGTAAATGTGAAATAGTGTAAATGAATAGTCGTTTTGAGTATTTATGGTAATTTATCGCATTATTTTCTTCATGTTTAATGTTTTGACCTAGATATGCTTCGTTTTTACTATGAAATATGTATGTTTAATCATTTTTGTGATGTTTTGAGAAGCTCAACAGTTGTAAACAAGCTTTTATCATGCTTTAAACAGGTTATTTTGACCAAAGAGTATATGTTTATCTCTTTTTCGAGCTCTGTAAACGTACGAAAAAGGAACCCCTTGGAGTCCTCTTTCAACTCTTTTCAGACTCACTACGAAAAAGGAATACCTTAGTCAAACATGGCTAAGAGGTTATCTTGAGTATTGTTTTCTAATTTTTTCGACTTGAGAGACTATTTACGAAAAGGGACATCTGGAGTTTTATTTTTCACCTCTTTTTCAAACTCTCTAAACATGAAAAAGATGCTAAGTTTTACCTTCATTGGACTCGTCAAAACATCAAACAATGATCAAAATGTCGAACATGACAAGGGCGGACCACTCCTTCTTTGGGTTTTTTAAATATACTCGGATGGAATCATATGAAGGATGAACTTACCGGTCAAGTATATGTTATCCTCCTCAAGCTTGTTAAAAAATAAAGAGGCACTAACCAATATGGTGGGGCAAATTGGGAAAATAGGGTATTCCATTTGGTAATGGCAATGAGTCGCTCTTGAACACAACACTCTTCCACTTCATCTCCATGGCTTTTGGGTTGGGTAATTTAATTGTATTTTGGTTATCATACCATTTTCAAAACCTCCATTTTGGTTTTTAGCTGATGCTTTCAACTCCATGCACTATCGCCATTGTGTTCAAGAGAAGTCATTTAGTTGATATCTGTTATGATACTCTTAAGCCTTCATTCCATGTTTTCTTTTCCTGATTCAATTCCATATCAGTATCACTTTGTCTCGATCATGATACACATTTCATGTCGTTGATGGGGGATACATCAAGGTCCTCCTGCGACATGTTGCTTCCTGTTGACATTAGCAGATTATCTAGGAAGTTGACTAAAAAACACCCCTTTGGTACCCTAGTGCTTGCATACATCAATGGCAAGTTTCCTCCCTCTTGGCGATAGGTTTACATAAATGGCCTTCAACCAAAAGACTTTGTGTGGTGTACAACATCAACTCATTTATTAACACCATAATGATTATATTGTAATACCTTGAGAACCATTAACATCATCGATGATTTCTCTCGCATTTGATAATGTCTTACATCACAGACAGGCAATCAGATGGTTTATATCATGTTCGACCTCAGCTCATTGGTTCACATGGTTATACTCGTATGTTTGTTGGCCGTGTGAAGGAGATAGAAGACCTCAGATATAGCTGCATCCATGTTTTGGATAATTTAGCATCTACGGATAAATACTAATTCCCTAGATAAGTAGTTGTATCTAGAACAACAGTTTAAAGTGTTTTAGACTTTTCCTATAAGTAATAGATAAGATGAGAAGATAGAAGGCATACCTATAGTTCCGCTTTCCTCTCATCTCCCTTGTATCAATTCCGTCGCTCCTTCCCATACTTAATCCACTTGAGAAGTACCCTGTAAACACAACAGAAGACAAAAAATTGATCAAAGCATACGAACTATTGAATATAAGTGAAGGGAATATGATATAATTCACACACATAAGCATTATGAAACAATACAAACATATGGGAAAAAGGTTCGAACACTTTATTATATATAAGAAGGAATTACAACCATTGGTGTCTGATTCAAAGTCATTCCTCCAGCTTGGATCCCATCCATATCACAACAAAAGCATGACAAACTTGTAACATTTCAATACTTGCCTCAAAGCCATATCTCATAGCAGCATTATCTCCTTGCAATTCAACAAAATCCAGCCCCTGATCACTTAGATGAGTGGTCAATTTATAGGAAGATGAAGGAGGTTTTGTCATTAATGGTGGCATTGAATGTCCTTCCATACTTAGAATTAGTTCCATGGAGGAAGGGATGAGAGGATAGGATGCACCTTAACTCATTCCTCATCCATTTTCGATCTCATAGGAGTTGATAAGTGAGGGAACCTTCTAGATGACTCTAAAAGATGAGAATATTCCCCAAACCCTATGTGAATTTCGCTCATTCTCACCCAACGTAGGTGAAAGGAAGCTTAAGTTCTCTACAGAGCACCCTGGCAGTGGACTTAACTGCTATGCAGTGCACCTTCATAAGGGCTTACCTGCGCTGGACCCTCTGGAGGTTATTTCTGGATGTCTCCAAGTCATGAAACTATCTAGGAAGGAGGCATTAAAAGGGGTGACTTGTTTAGGGCATGAAGCAAATGAAATTAGGGTTTTATGAGCCCTAAAACACTGATCTAGATGTTAGGATTTGATGTGCCCAAATGGATCTGTAACAGCTGCCCCCTAAAGCATGAAGTCGGAAAAATGTCAATGTCGAATGAAATGCTTTACGATGTGATGAGGAGGTATCGAAGTGGAAGGTGACCTGCATCAATTACAATACATATATCACGATATTTGATTTTACATGAATTGTTGAGGGAAGGCATACCCATGCTCAGCTTATAAACTTTCATTACATGTACATAAACAGTAGTCTACAGATATAGACCCATGATCGGAATGACCATCAATGTAAAGCCATTGTACATATGATTTAGTACTCCTGAAATCGCAGCCTGGATGGATGAAACTAGATCTGGGGTCTTCAATCTAGTTCAACCGTTCGCTCAAGTACGATTCTAACCATGTGAATATGTGATCTGAATTCAAACATGGGAAGACAC
Organism: Pinus tabuliformis; assembly: GCA_031772625.1. Classification (NCBI taxonomy): domain Eukaryota; kingdom Viridiplantae; phylum Streptophyta; class Pinopsida; order Pinales; family Pinaceae; genus Pinus; species Pinus tabuliformis. The sequence continues at coordinate 483,685,131 of CM062818.1, read as the reverse complement.
CATCTGATTACTAGCCAATGATGTAAGTTGTTAACAGATGCGAGAGAAATCACCGATAATGATAATGATCCTGAAGGTACTGCAGTACATTTTGCATGGTGTGAATGGATGATTTGATGTTGAACACCATACAAATTCTTTCAGCCGAAGGCCATTTATGTATGCCTATCGCTAGAAGCGAGAAACCTGCTATTGATGCATGCAAACCTCAAGGTACCGAATGGGTGTTTCTAGGTCAACTTATTGGATAATGCACTGATGTCAACAAGAAGAAACTCATCGCAAGAGGGCCTTGATGTATCCCACATCAACGACACGAAATGAGTGTAGTGATTTTAGAGATGGAATTTGACTGACAACACAATTTTCAGGATTGGCGGTCATGAAAATGAATGTTTATAGTATTGCAAAAGATGAATTTTGACTGAATGACTTCTCTTGAACATGTCAGCGACACTAAAGTGAATTGGTAGCATTGACCCAAAAAAAAGTGATGGATGGTATGATAGACTCACGGTGTGATAACCGTCAAGCTAATAACCCAACCCAAATAGTCACAGTGATGGAGTGAAAGTGTCATGTTCAAGAGCGACCTGCTACCATAAAGTGGTTTTCCCTTTTCCCATTTTCCCTTAGTCATTGTTGTCTAGTACCTATTTATTTTTATCAAGCTTGAGGAGGACAACATATGCTTGTTGTATAATTTTACCCTTTGGGTGAATCCATCGCTATTTGATGTTTTAATGAGTCTAGCGAAGGTGAAACTCGGTCTTGTCTAGATGGACAAGTTTGTTGCTATTTGATGTTTTTAACGAGTTTAACAACAAAGATAACTCAGTCCTTTTCATGTTTAGAGAGTTTGAAAAGTGACAAAAATAAAACTCCACAAGTTCTTTTTCATAAATTAATCACTCAAGCCCAAAAAGGCGTAAAATAATACAAGAGAGATATCGTTTCCAATCCGTTAACAAGTTGGAAACAACAAGCGCTTAGCAATCTTTTCATGTTTAGAGAGTCTGAAAAGAGCTTAAAGAGGACTCCATTTTGAGTGAGTGGTATCTAGGGTAGCAACTCGTTTCGGTGATGTTGGAACTTCTCAAAACATGTTGATTTATGTGAAGAGGCTAGCTAATAAGACCACTCATTGCAACTGTTCCTCAAAAAGGGTAAAACAACCAAGTGAAAGCGTATGATCGGCCGAAAGGATGGTGGCGATGGGATGAAAACAACCAAGGCTCATATGACGAAAGCAGCTAATAGAATGGCAATCACGAGGGTTAAAATGGAGATTGGTTCATTTTTACACAAGCTTGAACCATAGGGAACTATGCTTGGATTTAGTTCATGTTTACACAAGCTTGAAACGAAAAAATATGGTTGGAACTAGTTTCATTTTTACACAATCTTGAAATGAGGAAAAACTTTGCTTGACACTGGTTTCATTTTTACACAAGCTTGAAACAAGGAAAAACTATGCTTGAAATTGGTTTACATGCTCCCAGGATGATGAAAGGGAGATTCTCCTATAACTAGATGGAAGTCGCTGCAGTGAAGCAGGACGGTTATCCAACACTTTTTTGGCTTTGTCCAGATAGGGAAAAAGGTGAATGGGGTGATTCCCTTCACATAACCTACAGGGAAACTTAATTTTACCACTAGGTGCATGCCCCCTAAGCTTCATTGCATTCACCTAAGTAGACTTCTCGCAACTATGAGGTAGATGGAATGAATGTTCACTTACAATATCAAGTGAAAGACTCGACTGGGATATTACAAGATCTAATAAAAGACTCGAATTGGAACTGTTAGTGTTGGTATCTTCATCCCTCCGTCAGAGATCAAATTCTCTTGTTGCATTGAATATTAGCTGTCTCGATCAGTCAGCTACATTCCATTAGGAGCATGGATCATCTGACGGTAGTGGCTTCTCCTATAGTTTACCTCATGTCATTTACCTCTTGTCTCATGTTTACTCATTAATATCATGTACAGTCACTTTTTGTCTTAAAAATTGCAAAAGTCTTTTCTAGGGTCTCATTGTCATTTAGGTCTAGGGTTTCATTAGGATTTCATCAAAAAGGGTTTCAAAATGTCCAATAACAACCAGCAGGCACATGAAGAGGTTCCAGTACCAATAAATTCATAATCACTTGCTTAGAAATGTATTTTTCCTCAAAACAGAGTTTTGAGGAAAAACAGAGTATTCTAGGTTTTTGTTGTATAAATTCATGTAATTTCAATTCTCTTTTATGTAAATCACTTCAGTGGCAACCTTGGTCACCTTGCCAAGCTTCAGATGCTCCATCCCCTGCAAGGCAAACAAAAAATCAAAGCATTCAGTTCATCACAGGCAAAAATAAAGCAAACTGCCCAAAAACAGAGTTTGAAAAGTAAGTCACATTGCAAACATTGTAAAAGTGGGTTTTATGAAGGAAAAATCAAAATCTCTTGTATATAAATCATCTTTACAATTCAAAAGCTCATTGGCACTCAAAGAAGAAAGATTGAGCAAAGTGAAGGTCATGTTGGAGAAAGGAAGCAAAATCGCAGCAAAGAGTTCCAGTTTTGGAGGCGCAGTGCATTGGGCAACTGGCGCGGTGCACATATCAGGCACGGCACATAGAGCCGCGATCTCCAGTTCAAATTTACACAGATGCGGCGCATACATAGGGCACAGCTCGTTGGGTTTGAGGTGCGGCGCATAGAGCTGCCAAGCCCGATTTGCTTAAAAATTCCCTCAAATTGCCAAAATCACTCAAGTCTTCTAGTTTGCAAGTAAGTTAAGCCCTCTTCCTTGCTAGTGAAGGAGTTTTTCATACAATTTATGGTGGTTATGTAAAAGAAAAATCAAACCCTACTTCCTTGCCATTTCTCAAGAAACTATTGCCTAGGGTTTGTATTGGTTATTTTGGCTGCCAAGTTCATTCTACCACTCCCTCACTTTTCACTTCTCCATTTATTTTCTCACCTTATTCACCCATTCCCCAACTTCCATATTCAGTCATCCCTATCCCCAATTCCCATTTTTCCCAAATCCTAACTATAAATCCCCAAACCCTAATTGTTGTCCCAAGAGCTTCATATCACCATTCAGCTAAGTGTACCATCATTCAGAGGGTTGTCATCATCATGTCAAGTTCCAATGGGTCATTTTACACCTTGTTCATGCTTCAGTTGTGCCTAGGTAAGGTTCATTTCCCTCTCCTAGGGTTTTGAAGCTAATTTCTCTTGGATGGTCGAATCATCAGCAAAATTTTTATCCTGATGTTCATACACTTTCCCCTATCCTTAGTGTACCTTATTAAACACTTCCCATCATTGAGATTACCCAAATTCTTCATTTTTCCACAAACCCTAGTTTCTTGCTACAACTTGACAATTTTCTAGGTTGGGCCTGTGTTTAGCCATTTTGGACCACTTCCCCTCACTCAATCTTTGAAATTCCACTTTCCCCTGCTTTCTAAAATCCCTCCCTACTTCCAAATTTTTTTTCAAGAATTTAGAAGCCCCTTATCCCCTTCATTTCGCTTCATTTCGACAAATCCCTTGTTCCACACATCGAGATAGGTTTTACTCCATTGATGTTTCTGAGCAAGAAAAGATGAATTTGAGAAAACTGAGAGATTTTTTTGTCAAAAGGAGTCCAAGGAAGGAAAACCTCCTTCACTTTTTACACAGGTGTCATGGTTTTATAGAAATGTCAAAAATACAGTTGCCTTAGGAGAATGTATGCACCTCTGAAGTGACCTTGGGAAAATCAATTTTTCTCCTAGCTTGGTTGTCCAAATGACTTGCTTGATGAGACAAATGATAACTAGACACAAAGATATTTCCCATGAGCTATCACGAACTCAATTTGGAGTTGAGAAAGACCTTCAAACGTTGACTGCAACAACACTCTACCTTTAGGCAGCCTCATTTTGCACATTTTGACCAATCTTGGGATATTTGATTTTTGATAGGGTAAATGACCTCCAAATTCAAAAATGATAGTTGTTTTGAAAAGTAGACTCAATAAAATTTCCAATAAGCTATCCCGCACCCAATTTGGACACCAGGAAGGCCCTCAAAACTGGTCTGCAAAAAGGCGCTATGCATAGAATTTTTTAACACAGGGTTTTCTGCTCTATGCGTCGCGCCACGTGGCGCTCGGTTTTGCTAGCAGCCTCTAAATCACAAAAACTCAGAATTTTTGGACTTGGAATGGAAACATATGTTGGCATACTAATGGCCAAGAAATATGGATAGGTTTTGAGCCCTGAAAATGTTCAAAAACACTCAAAAAATGACCTCACTACCCCTATTTTGACACACAGGAAGCAGTGTTGAGAGAACTGACTTTTGGATGGGAAAATGGAGGCAAAATTGAAAATTTTCACTTGGGTTGGAAAGTAGATAGGTAGATCTTACCAACAAGAACACTTGGAGCTAATTTTTACACTGGGATGGCCTCCAAAAGTGGGTCCAAACAGGCGCTAGGCATAGAGAATCAGGCGCGGCGCATAGAGGAAAAATTGCCAGTTTGACCAAGTATTACTCTATTTTTCGCCCAGCTTTGGCCATTTTGACTTTTTCACTTTTCTAATGGATAATTTGTGATGTAATATAATTTAAATTTATGGATCATGATGTAAATCTGTCAAATGTTCACTTATAGAGGTAGATGCATCAGTTTAAAAGTTTTTGGAAACTGAATGAATCAGTTCCCTTGTTTCTAGAGGCATGATGTTCTGTTGCCTGATTTCTAGTTCTTAGTTTAGAATTAGTTGAAACAGCTCCTAAACATGTGAGCTCGACCTGTAGAGGCTAGGATGAGCTATGTTTTGTCTATATTATGTGGTTTTTCAATCATTAGCATGGTTGGACTTTTGAGAAAGCCTTGAGCTTCATTGTACATTCATATCAGCATTTTGGCTAAGGAATTGAGACCAGGATTTGCAGCACTCTTTGGGATCCATGTGGCAATTTGTCTTGGTACAGTGCTTTTCTTTGTAATTGTGAATGTATTTATGTGATTGTATGCCATTATCTCTCTTATTTCTTCTCAGCTAAATCAAATAAGAGTGTAAGTAGAATCCATTGAAATTGCAGTGATCTACTTGAGGTTTGCTTTAGTCTTTGATGTTTTCAGTTATTTGGAAAGGATCCATGAGTTTTATTTCCCTCTTCAACTCCTCACCTGTCTAATCCCTCCACCTCATTCGACCTGAAGTGCCAAAATTAGTTGCCTACCTTGCCCCATTGAGATCTCTGCAAGACTGAGCCTCAATCCCTGCACCCAAAATCTACCTTTCCATCTGAGCCAACAAAACATCATTTTATTCAATCAAACTCTCTTGCACATATACCTAGCCTAAGTTCAGTAGTTATATCAGTCATCGCAAGCCTTTAGTAATCATATTTTGCTGAGATTGACTCGGAGAGAGCCCTCTCCCGACCTGGTAGGGCTAGCTACCAGGTTAAGCGTGGTTTGATGTTGGCCCTGGATCCTACCTTCCTCAGCCTAAGGTAAATCTAGGCACTAACAGGAACTTTGCTCCAGGGGACCCTTTTTCATTTTTTAATGGGCTTGACACAAGTCGAGGAACTCTTCTTAGATTCCTTGTTTCATTTTTTAACGAGATTAACACGAGACAAGGAACTATGCTCATACCTTTGTTTCATTCTTTAACGAGGTTGACAAAAGACCAGGAACTATTCTCATACTCATTGTTTCATTTTTTAATGAGGTTGACACAAGACAAGGAACTCTCCTCATGGACCTGTTTCATTTTTTAACGAGGTTGACACATTAAAAGAACTATCCTCATGGGAGTTGTTTCATTTGTTTAATGAGGTTGACACAGTAAAAGAACTATCCTCATATCCTTGGATCACAATACATAAGAGGTCATGAAGGAGAGATCTGGTTCCAATGCCCCCAGTACATGATGTACAACATCACTGAATTTATTGTCAAGTGATGAAGGTATGTAACGAGTTGCCACATAATTAACCCATGGCGAGGATGATACCATTGGTAAAAAAACCCATTTAGGGAATATGGTTGACTGGACGCCATATTTGGACCGGGAAATGAAAGCTGGTCAACGGTGAGAATTTGGCCTTCATGCAGGAAACAAATCACTCGAAAGAGTGTTTAAACAATAGCTCCCATGTCATAAACATAGTCGCACCTAAGAAGTAAATTGTAATCTAAAGGGCCTGGGACTACCATCACATTCACATAAATGATTTTTCCTCCCAAAGTAATAGGTAACTGAGGGAGGATCCCTAATGGTTGACATGTTCCTCTGTTAAACGCCAACAGATTATGGGTAACAGGCACAAGCGGCAGCGAACTGAGCGCTTGCCAAGAAGTTGAGGAAAGGATACTCACAGATGCACCTTCATATATAATAGTGCCAGATACAATCATATTACAAACCTATACTATGATCTGGAAAGGCACATAAGAAGGAAGACAGAATCCTGCCAGTGGATTCCAATCAAAGGAAGTGACCAGAATACTTGGAGGGGGTACTGTAGAAACTAGAAAATTAACCCCTTGAGTTACGAGAACGGGAGGATTTTCCTCTTTTCTTGATGGAATAGGAGGATTTACCCCAAGCTCATTTGAATCTGAAGAAACAAAAAGAAGTTGAGTGGTATCATATTCACTCTCTTCGGGAAAGGTACAATTAATTGAAGGTGAAATCGGGTCAACTTTTACCTCAACCTGTTGATTTGGGTCGGGTATAGACTCATACGTTTCACTTTCAGAGATAGTGGGTTTGATCGACAGTTGATTTTGGTCAGTCGATTCATCAACTAGTGATGGATTTAGGGAGAGTTTCCTGCAACCAGATGGAAGTCGCTGCGGTGAAGCGGGACGGTTATCCAACATTCTTTTGGCTTCATCCAGATAAGGACAAAGGTGAATGGGGTGATTCCCTTCACATAACCTACAGGGAAAGTTAACTTTATCCTTGGTTCCATGAACTTTACTACCACTAGTTGATGGTGTGTCACCAACATGATCTCTAGAAGTTGATGACACGGGATGATGTGAATGGGAAGACCATTCTTCTAAGATCTGAGGAATACCATAACGATTTTGAAGAAGATGGTCTCCCGCACAAAGTTTGCATGGATATCAAACTTTGTGAAGCTTGATGGACAATTTCTCATCAGATGTTGCATTCAAAGCAATGGTTGTTTGGTTGCCCCTCTGCTAAATTTTCTTCTTCTTCTTCTTCTTCTTAGCCACCTCGTTACTGGTACCAATACTTTCACCAGGCGAAGAGGAAGAAGGGGAGGAAGAAACAACTGAGGAAGAAGGCAAAGGGTCAACTTTAGGATAAATTGGAGGTTGATTTTGTCTAGTTGGAGGAGTACTCGATTACGGAGAATTAATGAAATTTTGAACCAAGCAGGTTGAAAACAACCATACTGGCAAGCCAATGGTAAATCCCGGAAAGGACAATGTAGTCATATAAGGAGCACCAATATTTCCGAAAAGAGGAAGAGGACTAGGATTCCCATCAAAAGGAATTCCTTGATCGATGGACTCCAGATTTGTGGCCACATGTTTCAACCTAAGATCAACTAAGGAGTGAACGTGGAGGATGTTATTCGCGGTCAACTAATTTTATTTTAATCAAAGTAACAGAACAAAACAAAACAAGGATAATCTAGGCAAAAGGTTTACCAAGCAACTGTGAACTGCAGAATACCTCCCACCAAACCAAGAAGTATGGGCAAGCAATCTACCCGAATGTTGTGTTCGGTGTATCACAGTGTACAAGGTGGCCGACTCGGTTACCTAAGGATGGAGCAACCTAGTGTTTTCCTCCCATATATACCCAAAAGTACGTGGAGACCCAATCCGTATAAGCATTGTCTAATGCAAAACCGCACGATGAGAGCATTCCCATATACTTTACGTACTGTAACACCACCATATATACCCGAAGGTATGTGGAAAAGCTACGATATACTCACGTACGTAGAATGAGGTATCACACTCGGGATGTATTACAGACAAGTTAGTGACAACTGTTTTGTTTTATGATGCCAGAACACGTCTCTAGCCTAGAACCACTAAATGTTTTTCGTCAGGTGACAATGCTCCATTAGGTAAATTCAGATAAATTTTAAGTTGATCTTCTTTAGAATTTTCCTTTCAAGGTTCACAACGTGATGTATGTTTGCAATTCCTAAAATGCAACTAATATGATAAGAATTATTTTCATTCAATTGAATAATCAAAACCTTAGCTAGAAAGGGATAGAGCAATCAGATCTTTGAGAAAGAGAAAAGAGAACATCTAATGCAAATTCCCTAGCTATTCCTTTCAAGCATTCACAAACTAAAATATGGACGATGCAAGTTTTTCTTTTCGATTCCCTTAATGTTATGATGAACAGAAAAGGAAACTATGCACATACAATCAATCAATCTTTCATAAGAATGGAGACTTTTACGACAGTTATAATTCAAAGGAAGAGAAGACTTTATGACACTTTCTTTCAAACAAAGATTAATCAATTATATTCTAACTTTGACTATAGACTGATAATGACAAAGAAAACATTAAATAAACATTAATCAATCAAATCAAAGTAGGGCTAGACAAGGAGATAGAAATTTGTTCTCTGAGACATGACATTCGTTGATCAATCAACAAGCAAACAAACAGAGAAAAGTTGGCAAAAAAACTTTCCAAAGGTGGGAAATTGACCTAATTTTGATCAGGGTAGGTCAAAGAGGGCCTAATTGCACTGCAAAGCACTATCTTTTACTCAAGGGTGCTCTGCAAAGCACTGTCCCTTGACCAAGCCTGCGCTGATTCCTGAGAGGCCACTCAAGATTCATCTAACCTCAAATTTTGACCAAAATTCAATGCAAAAGGGATGAAATACAATCAATGAACACAAGTAGGGTCTACAAGAATGTCCTAGGAGGTGAATAAGCTACTAGGAAAGGTGATAGCTCCCCACTGTGGTCACCGATTTGTTTTGGAGAATTTAGCATCTACGGATAAATACTAATTCCCTAGATAAGTAGTTGTATCTAGAACAATAGTTTAAAGTGTTTTAGACTTTTCCTATAAGTAATAGATAAGATGAGAAAATAGAAGGCCTACCTGTAGTTCCGCTTTCCTCTCGCCTCCCTCATATCAATTCTGTCACTCCTTCCTGTACTTAATCTGCTTGATAAGTACCCTGTAAACACAACAGAAGACAAAAAACCATTCAAAGCATACGAACTATTGAATATATGTGAAAGGAATCAGACAAAATTCACAACATAAGCATTATGAAACAATAAAAACATATGGGAAAAATTTTCAAACACTTTATTAGATAGAATAAGGAATTACAACCATTGGTGTCTGATTCAAAGCCATTCCTCCAGCTTGGATCCCGTCCACATCACAAAAAAATCATGACAAACTTGTAGCATTACAATACTTGCTTCAAAGCCATATCTCATAGCAACATTATCTCCTTGTAATTCAACATAATCCAGCCCCTGATCGCTTAGATGAGTGGTCAATTTATAAGAAGATGAAGGATGTTTTATCATTAATGGTGGCATTGAATGGCCTTCCATACATAGAATTAGTTCCATGGAGGAAGGGATGAGAGGGTAGGATGCACCTTAACTCATTCCTCATCCATTTTCAAGCTCATAAGAGTTGATAAGTGAGGGAACCTTCTAGATGACTCCAAAAGATAAGAATATTCCCCAAACCTTATGCGAATTTCACTCATGCTCGCCCAGTGAAGGTGAGAGAAAGCCTAAGTGCTCTGCAGAGCACCATGGCAGTGGACTTAACTGCTCTGCAGTGCACCTTCATAAGGGCTTACCTGTGCTAGTCCCTCTAGAGGCTATTTATAGATGTCTTCAAGTCATGAAACTGTCTGGGAAGGAGGCATTCAAACAGGTGACTTGTTTAGGGCATGAAGCAACTGAAATTAGGGTTTGATGAGCCCTAAAACACTGATCTGGATGTTGGGATTTGATGTGCCCAAATGGATCTGTAACAATCCATTCAAGCTGCGATTTTAGGAGTCATACAGAGATCACAATATATGATGCCTATGGTCATACAAACAGACATCTAGTCATGGGGGTCCACCAGTTGTCATGTGTGGATGTGTCTTTTTATCATTGTACATGTTATGTTAGCTTATGTGTTGAGTATGAGTATGCCTCCCTCAACAATAAAATGTCATGATGTAAATTTATTGTAACAAATGAAGCTCGATGGTTGTTCTTGATCTTGACTTGTCACAAGGTAAATCACTTCAGTCATCAATCGTCATTTATGGCTTTGCACTTTAGGGGGCACTCTATTATAGGCCATTTTGTCACATTCGATCAATATGCCTCCTAATGGGATCAATCAACATACTATTCCAACTTGTCATCATCTTACACAAATTCCTAAGCATGTATCTTTCATTCCCAGAGTTTCTTCCTAAAACTACATCATCTAAGCCAGATTTAGGACCAATGCACCCTGGCCTCTTATTGGATAATGTTCACCTATAGGTTGATCCTCTCTGACCTACGTTGATAACCTACAGGTTTCTCCCCTTTGCACCTACGTTGGTTCTAGAAATTCAGGAAAAAGAGGTCAATTCTGGAAGCCTCCTATTCCAGAACTTCCAAAATTTGTTACAACCATTTACCTCAGATAAAAGATTTGGATTATATCCTACCCTACTTTGGAGTTTCCATACCTTATCCTTTGATCCCATCCTCCCATCAAAGGTGGATGTAAAACTTAGATTGGTAATTGGATAAGAACGCCCAACTTACCCCACTCTATATATTTACAGCCTTCCATATGTAAGGGGTTGGATTTTGGAGAGTGATTTTACCCTTATGCTATTGTGGTGATAGGTTTCATTTCATGCATTTAGGTTGATTGAAGGTGCCCATCATGACAAGGAAAGGACGAGTCATCCTTGGAGGAGCTCTTCTACAAGATCAACACCTATGTATGGTTGTAAACTCCTTCCATTTATATTAATGCAAATAATTCTTTGTTTTCCTATATGTGACATTTTTATTTCATGTATTTCAATACCATGTTGATCTATTGAATAGAGTATATAGATGATACTGCATAGATCTTGTAGTTTATTGGCTTGTGCCATCTGACTATGCCGGTTTTAATTTTGGTAATCGGAGCTGGAATTGGAGCATTCAAGCTAAATAAAGAGTGAAGCCCATGACAGATTCCAAGTAAACTTCATACCGTCATCTATTTACTTTAAGGAAAGCATTATATTCCTTGTCTCTTTGTTGTTCTAGGTTAGCCACCAAACCTAGGGGAGATACTTTTGTCTGCAATTGTAAATATCGTATAACAAAGCCAACTACCACATAAACATTCAAAATAAAATGCACTTCATGTTTTAGTTTCTCTAGTGTAAATATGTTCACTTAAGTGAGGAGAAACCACATCCTAATTAAACCTCATACCATCAGATACTTGGTATCCTTTCTAGAAAGAAAACCATTAATCTAAAAATTCAAGGAAAACATAAACATTTAGTGAGAAGATCCACATACTTATCTGCAAAACATATTCATGAAAAAAGAACCAAATCTTCTTGTTTTTCATGATTAAATGGACCAACTTCAAAGGAACCACAGTAGAAGGCATCCAACACAAGTGTTGAGCTAAGGGATACCCTTATCTCCATATTGCATATATTTTTTGAGGTAAGGGGTACATATAGTTATATAGGTATGAAATTATATTTTTTTTGGAGGAAATACCAAACTAATGTTTGAATGAAACACAACTAGAAAAATATGAATGGATAGTGAAAGAAACTTACACCAAAAAGTAGGTAGCAAAAAAAGGTTGAGTTATATCTAATATTCACCATTCGAACTATTCACTAGAACTAATGCCAAAAATTAAAAAATTAACATCAAATTCGTACCAACAAATCAACAAAAATATAACCAATAATTATTTATAAATGATCCAACATATGGAAATACATAAGGAAAGTGAAAGTATAATATTTTGAAAATTAGCCTTATTCATATTCTTAACAAAATCTGAAAAACTTTTTAATCACTTTCTTCTAATTTATATGTATCATTCCAAGCATTGTATGATAAGTTGGTGATTGCTATAAAAAATTCAATTTGTACAAAGCATGATCTATCAAATCATACTTATACATGTGTTTCCCCTTTATTCTACTATACCAACATAATTGAAGCTCAATGCCTTCTAATTTATCCAAAAGGTCGATGTCATTATGGTAATCAAACACCCTATTACCATCCTTCTACCTTATACTTTGAACCCTTCAAATGTACCACGTTCCACAAGAAACACCTTGTTTTGTACCTCGAGGAACACCTTTTCTTGCATTACGTTTAGTGGGGAGGAATTGAGTTTATTTCAAACAACACCCCACAATCTGATCCAATTCCAATGCTAATTGAAACACCATTTTGTGGAGCCTTGCCATATCGCCTAAAGTAGACCCCATTTTTCACTTTCGTCAACCTATATTTGGATAATGTTGGATTTCCATTCAATTGACTAACCAAACATGCTTTTAAAATATCCTCAATATCCACCATTGGATTTATAGTTTTGCTTACATTTTCATCAATGGAATCTAAAATTTCATTCAACTCATGTCTCCACTCACTTTCTATTATTTGCAATTCACTTTCATTATGTACCAACGAAGACAATGATTGGAATATAGTGTTAGAACAACTCGGTGGAGAATCATCAACTACTTCATCCATAATTTGGAATGTTGGATAATTTTGATCCTTTTTCCATGGTTTAACCCACCAAGGAGATTGAGTGTAATTTTTTGGTTGCATTCCAACAGTTGATAAAATGTCTTGTGCATCCTTCAATCCAAATCTTAAGGGCTTCTACAATTTTAGCATATGTGGATATTGAATCATACTGTGACAATATGTAAATTTTTTATATCGTTTCTTGGTGCAATTTATTCCAAATGCTTACTTGCTTCTTATCATATTTATTAAAATGAATCCCTTAGGGATTTGATTCTTCTTCAGCAACTCTATTAAGGGTTCCAACAACATGAAGCAAGTTAGTGAAATCATAGGCCCTCTCCACTCCAACCATCCCACCAACTTTTCTAAAGAATTTCTCGAATACATATGACCGAGTCAGGTGCAAAATACCTAACAAGTTAGAGTATTGATCTTGAAAAAATATCATCAACAAAACTGCAAAATGGGAAGAAATTTTCACATCTTTGCTGATGAAATTTATGTTGACATTAGTATGAGATTTTTTTTTTCACCCAACATAAACATAATGTGAAGAAATGATGAACTCGTGAAGCGTTTCGCACTCTTTACCAAAGACTCAAACTATGAGACATAAATATGTCAATGTAGTTAGCAACAATAATTAGGTAAGTCTCTGTAGCTAGTGTCCTCTATAACTTTCCACTTGGTGTACTCGACTATTTCAAACATCTATGAACATTCCTTTAAGAAATTAGTTGTGTGGAACCCCAATTTTTTCGATCCATCCTCTCTATATCTTCACCCTTAAGCTTGTGATCATCCACTTTAAAAGTGTGATGAACCATTATGATTTGACCAAAACTTATGTACTCATTTCCTAAAACCAATTCTCGCCCACCGCTAAATAAGAATTCACTAGTTTTCTGTCGTTGTGGATGTAATCTTGGTCATGCAATCATTGTTACATTTCAACCATTGTACAACCCATTTAGTCTCCACCCTTCCCATGGAATTTGATATCGAATATCTGATGTTGAAGAATAATCTATCAACATAATTTATCTTCTTCTGTTATCCCCGTCTGAGGAATTACCAGCAATAGGTCCCAAATTATTTTCCACATGTTTCTTCCACATAGATTCTACCTTTTCCCATTGTTCATAAACAAAATTTTCATTGAACCTATTTCATGTTGGATGAACAACCACAACCAAACGAGGAAGTTTTTCATGTAAAGGGTTTGCAATAATAACACATTCATAATGGCCAATAACATTATTCATAAAAGAATCTATTATAAGCCTGAAAGTTACCAAGGTCCCCAGAATTGCAAAATCTTTCCCAACAATGTGCATGGAAGTTTCCCAAAAGAGCTAAAAGCAAAATAATCATCCCCAGAAAATAGGGATCCATGATTAGTTTCCCGAAGGTGGCACATTTCTATTTTTAGAAGTTTCCACCAAGTGTTGTTTTTTCCTTGATTTTAGGCTTGTGCGTCATAAACCCTAATTTGTTCAAATCTATTTAATTGATGCCTCTACAACTCATTTGTGCATTCGACCGTGGAGCTCTAGCATTCCTAAGGAGATCAAACTTTCTTTTCTGAGTGAGTTTTTCTTTCGTCGTATTTGGCTGCTTTTCCGAGTGATTTTTTCCTTCCATTTGTTGAGTTTCTACACTTGAATCACATTGATTCATCTATACTTAGTCAAGATATGCATTCAAACTCACATCATCACTTAAATATTCTTATTTCCCATACTTCCATTGGGCATATCTGCACTTTCCTTTGCTAATTTTCACCTTGCCTAGTTGGGAACTACGCAATCCTAAGGCTCAACCTAAAAGCTTGGCCTCTGAGACTACATAGTGCACAGTACAGGCTAGCCCAACTATGCATTGCACAATTCTAGGGCTCAGCCTTCCACATTGGCCACTAAGACCACACAATGCACAGTCTGTCCCAGTATCTGCCTAGGCTGAAATATGCATTGCACAATATCAAACCTCAGGTTGCATCCTTGGCTCCTGGGACTGCAGAATATGCAGTTCCCACGATTAGTCCCCCACACTTGTTCATGGAAACTACGCAATCACTCTCACTAGTCAGCCAATTTTCTTCCTGGTCATGCTTTGAAGTTAGATTTGCATGTTGAAAATAGCAACAAGAAATGCTAAATATAGAAGTGCTAAAAATATCATTGCTATAAATAGCATTTCGGGATACATTCCAATTTTAGTTAGTCCCTGAACTAAAATTGAGAATTAAAATTCGAATTTGATCTTAGCAGCTGTTTGAAAAATAATTAATTAATTCATCTTGAGTTAATTAGTTGGAGAAAATCAAGCATGAAGTCTATGTGAAGACATGCAACAGTTTTCCCTATGATTGAGGAAGTTATCCCTTAATTAAAGTGATCAAGATGAGTTTTACTTTGAGTCGTAATTAATTAGCTCAGTTAATTGAGTTAAGTCTAGTTAGATTAGTTCCAATAGTTTGTGGAACTAATTGTGAGTTCAATTAGTTAATGCATGCATGCATGTAACTATTGCACCTCAGATAACTGAATATTCCCTCATAAATAACTCATGCATGTCAGTTCAATTAGTGACCCAGTTGAGATCAGAGGATGGGACAATGTACTATCAGTTGCAGGAATATTCCATTGATGATATCTCTTGCATGCAGAAGGAATTCATTCCTTGGAGATTGCACAGTTACTTCTAAGTTTGGTGAGTTGTGTGAGAGTTCAATTCACACAGGTGGGAAGGAATATGTTGTGTCTATTCAAGCTATGAGTAGCATTAAGGGATTGTACTGAGAGCTGGATAGCTTGTGAGCTAAAGCTTTGTGTAATCTAGAGATATTTCCACTTGTATGATAATACAGATATCGGGGTTTTTAGCTAAGTCTTTCCCCAGAGTATTCTTCTATGTTCATGTGTGATTGATTTCTCATTCTCTATTATATGTGTTCTAATTGATCTTGCTCAAAATCGATTAAGCTTCCGCAAGTTTTCTTGTAGAAGTAGATCAAGTATTTTGCTTTAGTATATTGCATTATGAGGTGATCTATAGTGGGAATTTCTACATGGTATCAGAGAAAAGGTGATAAAAGCGAAGAACAATATACAAAGAAGGGAGAAGTTCGAAGTTTGAAGTTCCTGATTATAGAATTCGAATTCTTATCACATCTCAAATTTCACCGATGGCGTTCAATGGTTTGAGACTCGAGTATGCCCTTGATGGCAGCTCGAATTATATAGCCTGGAAGGATAACATGGAAGAAATATTAGAGGACAATGGTTTGAAGGACTTAATTGATCAAGAAGTCCCCAAGCCAGCAACTTCTAATGCCTAAGAATTGGTGGAATGGAAGAAATGTGTGGCTAGAGCGAGGAGAATCCTTCTGTAGGGAGTTCGAGACAACATTATCTTGAGTCTCCATGGAAAGGAGACATCGTTTTCAATGTGGAAAACATTGAAGGATCTATATCAAAACAACAGCGATCAGAGGAAGTTGGTGCTAAAAGACCAGCTTTGGAAAATCAAGTGTGAAAAGGGTGACATCATCTCTACATATCTGAACAAGCTCACCACCTGCAGGGATGAGCTTGGAAGTGTAGGGATCACGACAACTGATGATAACATGGTGAGTCTTGCTCTCCTCGATCTTCCTAAGAGCTGGCATAGCTATCAAGACTTGGTAAAAGGAAGAGAGAAACTGCCAGATTAGGAACAACTTTGATCGGATCTGATGTAGGAGGAGATAAGAAGAAGCACTAGAGATAGACCTTCATCAAAGCAAGATGATGAATAAAATCTAGCCTTAGCGAGTAAGGCGAGGAAATGGAAAGGGAAGGCGTCCCATTCCAAATCGAGTTCTTCCCATGGTGGGGATAAGATTGACAAATCAAAAGTGATATGCTTTCATTGTCATGAGGTTGGCCATTATGCTACAAATTATCCATAGAAGAAATGCAAGAAGGGATCCTCGAAGGGATCAGATGGTGAGGCACTGGCCTCACAGTTCGAATTGGATTTCACCCTCATCGTATGCATGGTTTCATCGATGGTGGGATGTGTTTGGTACCTGGACAGTGTAGCCTCATTCCACATGACCTGCGATAAGCGTCTATTCAGTACCTTGGAGGAGAAGGACCTCTAGATGCACATCGAGATGGGCGATGATGGAAAGTACCATGTTTCAGGTGAAGGTACACTTGTGTTTCAGAGGGAGTATGGAGCTCCTCTCACCCTGACTGATGTAAAGTATGTGCCTGGTCTAAAGAAGAACCTTGTTTCCATCGTTATGCTAGAATGCAAAGGATATGATGTAGTCTTTAGCAAAGGAAATGCATTCCTAAGGCATATCGACACTGTACAAACCAAGAGGATTGGAATTTGAGTAAAGAATCTCTACAAGCTAGAGGTAAACGATTGTGCTGCATTGAGTTTCAAAGCAGAGTTGGTACAGAGCCAAGATATTGGCGAGCTACGGCATAGAAGATTGGGCCACTTACACCATGGGGCCTTGAAGATCATGCAACAAATTTCTACCGAACTTCCCAAGGGAAAACTGGAGCAAATGGATATATGCAAAGGTTATACCTTGGGTAAGTATGAAAAATATTCCTTTTAGGATCGAGGCAATAGAGCTGGAGAAATCCTGGAGCGAGTTCATACAAGTGTGTGGACCATTCTCTACAGCCTCCACCGCTAAACAAAGGTACTATGTTATTTTTATTGATGATTTTTCCTGTAGATGTTGGATCTACTCATGCAGAAGAAGGATCAAACCTTCTCAAGGTTTTTTTAGTTTAAAGCCTTGGCAGAGAAAGAATCTGGAAAGAAAATAAGGGCCTTGCAAAGCGACAATGGTGGAGAGTATGTCTCCCAACAATTTAAGGACTTATGTGTAGCAGAAGGAATTAAACGGGAGTTGACAGCACCCTATAACCCACAGCAGAATGGGGTGGCCGAAAGGAAGAACAAATTGATTGTGGGAGCAGCGCAGGCAATTCTGCATGACCAAACCCTACCACTTCATTTGTAGGCTGAGCCATGCAATACATCAGTATACTTGTATAATAGAAGCCCACATCATATACGTGGGATGAAGACACTAATGGAGGCCTTCTCGGGGAAGAGACCATATGTGAGTCACTTCAGTATCTTTGGATCATCAGTTTATTGCCATGTGACCAAAGATGCTCGGAAGAAGCTAGATCCAACAACTGAGTTGGGGATACTTGTGGGGTACACTGATACACCCCATAACTATCAGGTTTTCTTGCCTACCAGTCAGAGGACAATGGTACACAAAGATCTGAAGTTCAATGAGCAGAAAGCCATGTAAGTCTCCCTTAAGAGGGAGCTCAAGTTGCATGCAGAGGAGGAACTTTTAGTTCCTAAGGAGGAGGAGGCTCAGACTGATGTGGAGTAGCCACATGCATAGGATCCCGGAGTGGAGACATCCACTCATGTAGAGTTTTCAAGAGATGGGAAGAAACGCACAAGGGAAGCTAACAGATTGGTGATGGATGTGAGAGAGAATGTGAGACAGCCATCCACTAAGCGTAGACAGAGGAGATCACCCGAGAGGTACACTAGTTACATGGCCCTGGTTGGGGAGTGTGTAGAGAACGAACCTTCTTCCTTTGAGGAAGCAGTGCAGTAGCCAGTCTGGGTTGATGCTATGGTGGAGGAGTACGACTCCATCATTTGGAACAATGTTTGGGATGTTGTCCCAAGACCAAAAGAAAAGTCAGTGGTGAGTCCCCGATGGATTTACAAGGTAAAGAAAGCAGCTGATGGCATTGTGGAGAAACATAAGGCAAGGTTTGCTGCCTGTGGTTTCTCACAGGTCGAGGGGATTGACTATGATGAGACTTTTTCTCCTATAGCAAGGTACTCATCTATCAAATTGATGTTGGCACTATCAGCTCAGATGGGTTAGAAGATCCATCAAATGGATGTGAAGACTGTGTTCCTCAATGGCAAGATTGAGGAAGAGGTGTACATAGAGCAGCCGGAAGGTTTTGAGACCTTCGATCGTGAGTCGCATGTGTGTCGACTCAAGAGAGCTTTGTACAGGCTAAAGCAAGCACCTTGTGCTTGGTACACCAAGATCAACAACTATTTCACTAGGTTGGCTTCACAAAGAGTGAAGCAGATGCGAACCTTTACCACATCATGGTAGAAGGTAAGCCATTGATCATCGTTCTTTATGTTGATGATCTGATATTGATATGTGATGATCATTTGATCAAGTCTGTTTGAGATGAAAGACATGGGTCTTATGCACTACTTTCTAGGCATGGAAGTGTGGTAGAAGGATGGGGAAGTGTTTGTATATCAAGGCAAGTATGCCAATGAGATACTCAGGCGATTCCACATGGAGAAGTGAAAGCCCATGCAGACTCCTCTAGCTGGTAACTGGAGGAAGGAGGATGCTACTTCAGGCGAGGTAGTAGCTACTACTATTTATCGACAGCTTGTGGGTTCATTTATGTATCTAGTGAACACATGACCAGATTTGTGATTTGCGGTGAACCAGCTGAGTCAATCTATGGTTCAGCCTACCAAGCTATTTTGGAAGGCAATGAAGCATGTGCTGAGATACCTCAAAGGCACATCTCAGTATGGATTATGGTATAGACGAACAGAGGGAATGAAGCTTCAGGGCTTCACAGATGCAGATTGGGTAGGGATTCCATCAGACTAGAAGAGCACTTCAGGAGGAATTTTAAACCTTGGTTCAGCTGCAGTTTATTGTTACAACAGGAAATAGAGGTCAGTTGCACTTAGCTCATCAGAGGCTAAATACATGACTACCAGTCACGCAACATGTGAGGCCATTTAGATGCAGAAAATACTAGTTAGATTGTTTGGTCAGAGGATGGATCCAACTATGATCTTTTGTGATAATCAAAGTTGTATCAAACTCTCTAAGAATCCAGTATTTCATGACAGGTCCAAACACATCGATATCTGGTATCATCAGCTTCGAGACTGTGTGGTGAAGAGGATCATGTTGTTGTTGTATGTTTCGACTGGGGAGCAGGATGCAGATATTTTGACTATGGCATTGTCAAAATGCAAATTCAAGTTCCACAGAGATAGGATTTGGGTGACATATAATCACTTTCTTGTTGAGAGGGAGTGTTGAAAATAGCAATAATAAATTCTAAATATAGAAGTGCTATAAATAACATTTCGGGATACATTCCAATTTTAGTTAGTCCCTGAACTAAAATTGAGAATTAAAATTCGAATTTGATCTTAGCAGCTATTCGAAAATTAATAAATTAATTCATCTTGAGTTAATTATTTGGAGAAAATCAAACATGAAGTCTATGTGAAGACATGCAACAGTTTTCCCTTCGATTGAGGAAGTTATCCCTCAATTAAAGTGATCAGGATGAGTTGTACTTTGAGTCGTAATTAGTTAGCTTAGTTAACTGAGTTAAGTCTAGTTAGATTAGTTCCAACAGTTTGTGGAACTGATTGTGAGTTCAGTTAGTTAATGCATGCATGCATGTAACTACTGCACTTCATATAGCTGAATATTCTCTCATAAATAACTCATGCATGTCAGTTTAGTCAGAGACCCAGTTGACATTGGAGGATGGGACAGTGTACTATCAGTTGCATGAACATTCCATTGAGGATATCTATTTCATGTAGAAGGAATTCATCCATTGGAGATTTCGTAATTACTCCTGAGTTTGGTGAGTTGTGTGAGAGGTCAATTCACACCGGTGGCAGTCAGAGGATCTAGGAGAAAATGCGCAAGGAAATAGGAGGCTTGGAGGACTAAGGAAAGGAATATGTTGTGTCTACTCAGACTATGAGCAGCATTGAGGGATTGTACTGAGAGTTGGATAGCTTGTTATCTAAAGCTTTGTGTAATCCGGAGATATTTCCACTCGTATGATAATACAGATATCAGGGTTTTTAGCTGAGGCATTCCCAAAAGTATTCTTCTGTGTTCATGTGTGATTAATTTCTCATTCTCTGTTATATGTGTTCTAATTGATTTTTCTCAAAATCAATTAAGCTTCCACAAGTCTATTTGTAGAAGTAGATCAAGTATTTTGCTTTAGTATATTGCATTATTAGGTGATCTACAGTGGGAATTTCTACATTGCAAAAGCAAATGTTTGCTTACCATGAGTGCCTTTTCTATCCCACATGTACCACAGTGTTTGAGCACTTCTCTCCAACAATCATTATTACCATGGCACCCAAGAGAGTTGTTTCAAAAGATACCACTAAAAGTAGTTCTGGGGAAGTGGTTGAGAAAATTCCAGTAGACTTTCCAGTGTATGTGGACACTCAATTATTTTTGGAAAAGGATCCAGATCTAACATGGAAAAAAGTTAAGGAAGCTTTTTCAGCAAGGAGCTTCAAAGAAGATCTAGGGGACCGATAGGTTTACATCAATGTTCATCAGTCAGGATTACACAATATTTCATGCAGGTATCCAACCTTCTCATGTGTAGATGTCATCAACTGGATTGTTTCACATATTGATGAGAAAACCATGACATTGAACAATTCTAGCGGACATAATCTTGCTATGTTTCTGGCAGAGGAATATCAGCTTATGTAACACTTTCACGAGCCAGTAACACTCATGGACTCATACTTTTGTTCCACCAATAGTTATGTGAGCACATGAGATATTTTTGAAAGCTGGGTGAAAGAGCCATCAAAGTTTCGACTGACACCTACCCATTCTTACAAGACAAAGTCTCTGGGAGATTCTATCAGCTTTTGGTTATATTAACTTGCAGAATCTATAGTCAGCAAAGCACAGAGACCTTTTTTGAAGGGTGGGAATTCTTATTGAACCAACTTGTGAATGAGGGGAAGTCGTTCAACTAGTCTGATTTGTTGGCTCGGTAGTTGAGAGCCCATGTAGCACATGTATGGAATCCTCACAAGGGCGGGCAAAAAATATTTTATATGTCCACATATCTAATGGATGCAATCTATGCACAGAATCATTTCCCTCGCATGAACTGGAAATGGGCACCACGAGAACCTTCCATGTATGTTAATTGTAACCTGCTATCAGATTGCATTCATAGAGGAGTAATGGAATAGTTATCTGAACATTTCATCATTCCTTTATACAAGTTGATCTTTGAGGAAGTTGCACCTTGTATGTCACATAGAGAAATGGAGGCAATATCAGAGATCGCGGTTTGGTTTGCCTCACTAGATGGCACATTCCTTATAGTGTTCAGCGAACAGAAGTCGTCGCATATTTTTCCAAGGTATGCCACCGATAAGCTTGGCCATGCAAGAAGTTTCATATCATCTCGCCACAGGGTTTTCATCAGACTTGCACAAGAAGAAGAAATCACCATGGCCCTTCTCCCCCTTTGCAGGTCAGATTATACGAGATCAAGAATATCAAAGTTGAGGATACCGAAGGGAAAGCCAAAGAAAAGTTTGAATTCGGTACGAAAGACTTCAATCTAAATGATTTGAGGAGAAATGCAAAGACCACTATGCGAGAATATATTATCAGTGGCTTAGTGAGACATTTCATTGGTCGAAGGAGGATCCATGGAGAAATTTCTATAATGCCTCCAAACCCCGCGAGTCAGTCAGTATAGAAGGAACTTCATAGGCCACTCCATAGAAGGAAGCAACTCCATAAGAAGTGTTGTTAATTTTCATATTGTTCTATATTGTATCAATTACTTTAGCCCAATTATAAACTTCAATTATCAATATTTCAAATTATAAATAGTATTTCCATTCATCAAGAGTAATTGAAGATAGAACAATATATGCAATGACAAAGAAGACAAATAGCACATCAACAAGAGACACCAGATGTGGTCAAAGACCAGGGGAAAACCCTTTGAAATTATTCTTTTATTAGATTGTCATAAAATGTTCAAAAGAGAGTACAATGAACCCAATACAATATGATCAGTGATACAACCCAAAAACTTTAGAAACCAGTTTACAGTGGTAGAATATATTAGAGACAACTTGATTTAGACTTCAGACAACTTCAAAATAATTCGGATGATGGTCAAGTGTAGTCAAACCCTTAGACGCTTCCTTCAAGTTAGTGTGTGTGCGTATGTAGCTTCCTGGACATTGTCTTGACCATAGAATGCATGCATCTAGGGACGAAATTTCCCAGTTTTGTGCCAATGTCTAGAATAGAAACCCTAATTTTGTGTGAGCTTTGGATCTAAGACTTCAGACCTCCATATAACATTTTCCTTCGCCAATGTGCCAAACCAAATAAGATAGAAGAGAAGAAGATGCTTGATGTTGTGATGTCTAAATGAGATTCTAGGTCACTTGTATTTATAGGCTTCTAGGGGTGTCCAACAATGTCCATTTGATGTTGAGGCCAACCTATCAAAGTGTGCATGCGAGTGAAGTCGACCTGATCTAATATCCATGAGTGGGTGCACAAAATCAAAAACCAAGTTCTAGTTATCTAAACGAGGTGATCTTTAGGTCAATTTTGGTCCTCTCAAAAAGAGGAATTCAATGCCATCATCATCTCCATCAAATTATTAGTCAAAAGTGGAACTTTATCGTAGATGTATATTTTTAACATTCCCTCTCAGCTAGGGAGAATTCCACCTGTAAAACATGTCCATGGATCAACATGTCATCTTGTCATCATGTGTACAAATATGCTCAACTCTATCTACTGAAACATTCTTGAATCTAAAGAATAAGAATCATGGGGAGAAAAAGCTACCACCCTATGTCCATCAGGCCAACTCGAAATCTCTATCAATGGGCTACTACCCAGAATATTTTTCAGCGGGCTACTACTCGCAAATAATTGGCATCAAGCTACTACCTAAAAATATCTATCAATGAGTTACTGCCCAAAAATATTTGTAATCGGGCTACTACTAGGAAATATCTGTCATTGAGCTACTACCCGGAAATATCATGGAGGAGCTACAACTCAACCCATATCGAGCAATAGGTGATGTAGGGGTGCTACTACTCAACCCATCATATTTCCCACCGATCTTCCCAACAATGAACCTTAAGAGTCATGTGGTATAACACATGCATCATGATCGTAGCTTGGGCAAGATACCAGACTTACCAAAGGTAAGGATCTCACGCCCCCAAGCCTCCTCACCCGTTGGCTAGATGGGGAGGGATAATCCCAACACGCCCAGCTTATCTGTATGATGCCAACTTGGGTATACTCTACAAAGACCAAGATAGGGTGAGCTACTACTCCAACCATATGGGTAATAGATAGGGGTGATACCCTATTGTCTATATTTCCCTCAACCTCGAGACGCCTCTATCTCAATTCCTCACCCTCGGATCTCAGACAGGGGGGAAGAGTATGGCTCAGTTTCCTCAATCAATGGTGCCCCTTATTAGGAGGGGTCACATCCATCAATCCAAGCTACTCTCTGAAGACCAAGAACTTCCCTTTCGGCAAAGCCTTAGTGATAATATATGCAATCTTCTCATCTATCTATATTTTATGGATTCGAATAGTTCCTCCCTGTACCATATCACGAATGAATTGGTATCGGATCTCTATGTGCTTGGACTTGTTATGGAACATGGGATTCTCTTCCAGTTGGATCCCACTCTTTTTGTCTCAATATATCAATGTAGTGTCTAGGACCTACTAAAATAGCTCTCCAAAGATCTTCCTTAACCAAACTGCTTTGCAACTATCCATGCTAGCGGCAATATATTATGCCTCGGTTGTACTCAATGCTATGGACTTCTACTTCCTACTCATCCAATATATCATAGCATATCCAAGACTAACACAACAACCTGACGTACTTTTCATGTCAATAATATTTTCCTCCTAGTCAGCATCAGTGTACCCATGAAGCCGAACGTCTCCAATAGAGTATCTCAAACCAAGTGTAATAATTCCTTGCAAATATCTCAAAATTTCTTTGGCAACGGTCCAAGGTGCATTGAGAGGCTTAGCCGTGAATTTAATCAACGTGTTCACTGCATAGCATATGTCTAGAAGGGTGCTCACAAGGAACATCAGAGCCCCAATCAACTGTTGATACTCATATGGATTTGCCAAATCGGGTCCTGCAACTTCTCCACATAACTTCTTGAAGTTTGTTTCCATCAGTGTGGGTAGGGACTTGCATTCTATCATTCCAAATATTTCCAAAAACTTCACAACATATTTTCCTTGTGAAAGGAAAATCTCACCGGGCCTTTGCCACACCTCAAGGCCTAGAAAATGAGTGCATGATTCAAAGGTCCTTCATCTCAAATTCAAAGGATATCTCCCTCTTACACTCGATCATCAGGGGTTCACTACCTTTCAACAATAGATCGTCAACATATAAAACCAAAATTAGTGGCATGCCTTGGAGTATCATGAAGTAGAGTTTGGGATCGACATTGCTTCTTGTGAATCCCAGATTCACCAAATAATTGTCTATGCAAGCGTACCATGCTCTTGTGGCTTAGTTCAAACCATACAATTCCTTCTTCAATCTACAAACATGCTTTTTTTGATCCTCTAATTCAAATCCTTGAGGTTGCTCAACGTGTACTTCTTGTAACATTGCATGGAGGAACGCGGTCTTTATGTCCATCTAATGAAGGGTCCATCCTTGACTTGTAGAAAGGGAAACTATCAAATGAATGGTTGTATATCGAGCCACGGGTGAAAATATATCATTGTAATATCCTCCCTCTTTTTGGGAGAATCCTCGAGCCACGAACCTCACCTTGTATTTTTCAATGTTTCCATCAATTCCATGCTTGATCTTGAATATCCACTTCGAAGTTACCATGGATTTACCCTTTGGTATCTACACAACAACCCATACATAATTCTTCATAATAGATTCATATTCCTCAACCATAGAATCTTTCCAAACTTGTTCTTTTACGGCTTCTTTGAATGTTGAAGGTTCGGCTTGAATCATAGTGCTCATGGCTACATCATATCCCTAGTATCTGCATGGCTTCTTCTTTTCTCTAAACAATCTTCATACGGGCACATGACTATCAGCATCCTAAAGAGTGTCACGGAGTCAAAGTGGTCACTTTCTAGTAGGAGGATTGGTCACTTCCTAGTAGGAGGATTACTAGGAGGAGAATCTAAGGTAACCATGGGCTCCATGAGATCATCAACATTATCAGTCTCAGATTCGAGCACAGAAGGTCCATCTAAGATATCCATATCACCATTCTTCTTGGGAGGAGGAGGCGAAGGAAGGTCACTTTCTTTTCCAAGGGTGGCATCTTCATCGAATGTAACATCCCTACTAATTTTGACCTTCCTTTGACCAGGAATATATATTCTAAATGCTTTAGAATTTTCACAATACCCAACAAACGTACCTTTTATTCATGTAGCTTCTAATTTTTTCCTTTTGTCCTTCGACACATGTAAATATACGAGACATCCAAATATGCGAAGATGACTAATGTCGAGACTCACCCCTGTAAATACTTCTTCAGGAGTCTTGTTTTCTAAAGATTGATGAGGCACCCTATTTTGAACATATACAGCAACATGTGAAGCTTTGGACCAAAGAAATTTAGGAAACTTTTGATCATGAAGCATCGCTCGAGTGGCTTCTATTATAGAAATGTTATTCCTTTCAACTAGACCATTTTGTTCGGGAGTATATGGCACAATCGTTTCCTTCTTGACGTCTTCCTTTTTTTAAAAGTCAATGAATTCATTTGACATGTATTCTACACCATTATCGAACCTGAATATTTTGATCTTCTTCCCTGTTTGATTTTCAACCAATGCTTTGAACTCCTTAAATGTTTCGAAGGCTTCATCCTTATGATTCAAATAGTATATACATGTATTCCTTGAAAATTCATCAATGAATGTGATGTAGTAGAGATATTCACTAATAGAGTGTACAGGCATTTGTCCACATATGTCAGAATGAATGAGATGGAGGATGTCAGTGGTCTTGTTTTCACTGGAGGGGAATGGTCCCCTTGTAATTTTTCTACTAGCACATCTTGGACATACTCCATCATGTTGAGCTCAAACCTTTGGAATCCCTGAGACCAAGTTCTCCAATTTCAGAAGAGCATCATAATGAAGATGATCCAACCTTTGACAACATAATTCACTTAGATGATTTGTATTATGAACTAATGCTAGCAGTGGTCTTCTGGTGACCTTGTAGAGTCCTTCAAGTCTTGTTTCGATAGTGATGCACCTCTCATAAGTGATCCAACATGCCAAGTAAGAACTTTTCCTTTGATGAAACCAACCCCCGTCCCTTTGTCTTCCAAAGTGGATATTGATACCAAAATCTTCTTTAACCCAATCACATACATTACATCATGTAGTACAATAGATTCCCCAGAATTCAAATGAAATTTGACGGATCCAAAACCTTTAACGAGATAAGTGGAGTTGTCTCCAAGAAGGATTTTCAAATTTGACTCCCTCTCTACCATGTTAGAGAGAAATTCTTTGTAACTAGAGAAGTGATGAGTGGCCCCACTATCAACCAAGCAACTATCCCATGAATCCAGAGGAGGTGAACTAGTAAGAATGGAAATAAGAATATATTTAGATTGATTCACAACATTACTTTCATACCTAGAGAATTTTGACTTCTTTTGTGTAGGATGATATTCTTCATGGTCACTTGGATCATATTTTCTTCTTCTATCATTTCTTCCATTGCGGTTATTCGTTTAGTCACCTCTCCTTCTTTGATCATTGAACTTGTTGTTGTTGCTTCTAGTATTATAATGTGGTCCATTGTTCTTCTCACGGAAATCTCGAGCATAGTGCCCTTTCTTATGACAATTGTATGTTGGAAATAATACTGAGAGGGGGGTGAATCACTATTAGTCAACTCAATAACTTTTTCATTTCGTACTCAAAATTATATACACTACTTCAATGAAGGTAACTCACATGTACACACAACTGTCTTTAAAGCAACCAACGTATATCCAACAAACTTATGATTTAGTTAATTAACCATATGTTGATCTTTAATCGATGCATCAATAATTCATTAACCATATAAATAGTAACCATGTGCATTAATAACATAATAAACCATAACACACATGAACACCAAGATTTAAGGTGGAAACCCAATGCGGGACAAAAACCACCTGCTGCTATCTTCATTTAATATAAGAAAAACCTGTTTACAATTTTGTACTGGTGCAAACTCATACCAATATGCAGGAACCCACCTGCAGAAGGCTACAACCTTCTCTTGTTCTCCATCTTCTATTGGAAGGGAGCTACAACCCCCTAGCTCTTTTACTAGTTGATCCATCTACTAGTACGTAGGCGCCATCCTACAGAAGGCTCCAACCTTCACTCGTTTTCTAGTGACTACTAGAAGGGAGCTCCAACCCCCTGGCTCTTGTACTGCCCGATATGTTTAGAAATACATAGGCGCCATACTAAAGAAGGCTACAACCTTCTTTCTTCCTCCAGGGACCACTTTTCATAAATTTTCAGACTAGATACTCCTGGAACACCACACCACAATCGGAAGGCCTCATTTCATCAAATTTTCATACTGGACCCATCAACAACATTGAAGCTAAAAATAAATCACCATTGTAATATAACTAATCACTGAAAAACCCACCATCACTGAGGAAAACCAAAATCAATCAATATAAACATTCAGAACACTGTCACTAGAACACAGAGCAGAAACTAGAACTCTGCAACAACAACCAAAACCAACTGCAACTTCAAATATCATATTTCATAATGTATACACTACTTGGATGTGAAGAACCAGTGTGTATAAGCTCTTTTACCAAAGCAAACCAGCATAA
Source organism: Pinus tabuliformis (assembly GCA_031772625.1). NCBI lineage: Eukaryota > Viridiplantae > Streptophyta > Pinopsida > Pinales > Pinaceae > Pinus > Pinus tabuliformis. The sequence continues at coordinate 483,656,547 of CM062818.1, read as the reverse complement.
AAATCTACAAATACTAACTTAAAAACTTTAGAGCTATTCCAGACTTTAGTCATACCCAAATCTTAACATTTACAAAATAACACATGCGTCAGTATTCAGATCTAAACTATCCATGATCAAACCACAAAATAATAATTCATTTTAGGCCTTATGATCTTGATCCATCATTAGGTCTCATCCCTCATCAACCACTAAGGTTCATCCTTAGTTCAAATCAAGAAAAGCACGAGAAACCCATAACATGCATATTTTCTTTTGATATCACTCTTCATAAGATATTTACTTGCATGCCTTGGCCTAATGATCTTCTCCTCCTTATATAGTTTTAGGCCTTTCTCAATACCTCGGACCAAAACCACTTAGGACCAATACCTTAGACCAAATACCTCGGACTAATACCTCGAACCAAATACCTTAGACCAATACCATGGACCAAATACCTCGAACCAATACCTTGGACCAAAACCTTGATTTTCCATCCCATACGCGCTTTTCCTTCTGTGAAAGTGTGTGTATACATATACGCTCATTTTGTTTTGTTAACCCGCGTGTATACGCTACTTGGACAAAATGAACCAACGTATACCTCTCTTTCTTCAATCTTTGGAGTCTGATCTGTAATCCTTTGTTGTTAACCTGTTACACTGTGAACTGTCATTTATGTGAGTTGCCATCAAGGACAACACATGTATCATAATGGCAACATTGTATCATTCAATGTTCACATATTCCTTTCTTCCACTAGAATTTCGAGGAGGATTCTTTCTTAAATTTGATGGACCTCCTTTCCCTTTCTTCTTCTTCTTGTCATGAGTGATGTATGCATTGGGTTTTCCTTCTTCGTGCTTTTGAATCCTTCCTCTTCCTATCATCCTTAACTCTTCTTGATTGAGCTTTCCAACAATTTCATGAAATGAAGGGAGGACATTTGTGTTTCTTATAGTAGTGATAAATGTTTCCCAAATAGGAGGGAGACCTCTTAAAGTCACGACCACTAGTTCCCTGTCAGGCACATCTTCTCCAAATCTTAGAAATTGATCTCTAATATGAGAGATCTTCATTATGTAGGATTCTATGGACTCTCATTTGTTCATCTTAGTGTCTTTGACTTGATCTTTCAAGGTGAGTATTTCGTTCAAATTGTTGACCTCATACATGTCAGCTACCTTATCATACATCTTTAGACCTTCTCAAGTTCCCAGCATATGAAAGTATATTATCTTGTAAACCATCAACTATAATTTGTTTTGCTTTCAACTCACCTTTATTGTGCTTGTTTTTTAAAGTATTTGATGCATTCTCTGGACGCTCAGGTACATTTCCTTGAATGTAGTCCAAAATATCATTGTTATCAGTGATGATCTCTAATCTAACTTTCAATGCAGCAAAATTAGATGAGTCACCTAGCTTCTCATCACTCTTGAAGTAGGAAATCTTCTTGAATTTGACTAGATCAGTTCTTTCAACTTTCCAAATATGAGTGCTTCAAGGCTTGTCTCCTTTTGTGATTGTCCTTCACCTTACCTCTGGTACCATGTTAATTTTTAGATTTTTCTATGTTGTATCCATTAATTTAGCCCAATTCCAAACTTCAATTATCAATATTTCAAATTACAATTAGACTTTCCATTCATCAACAGTCATTAAGATAAAAAAACATATGCAATGACAAAGAAAACAATTAGCACATCAACAAGAGACGCCAAATTTGGTCAAAGACCAGGGAAAAACCCCACTAGGGGGAAAACCCTTTGAAATTATTCTTTTATTAGATTGTCATAAAATGTTCAGAAGAGAGTACAATGATCCCAATACAATATGATCGATAATACAACCCAAAAACTTCAAAAATCATTTTACAGTGGCAGAATATATCATAGACAAATTAATTCAGACTTCAAAAAACTCCGAATGATGGTTAATTATAGTCAAACCCCTGGACGCTCCCTTCAGGTTAGTGTGCGTGCGTATGTAACTTCCTGAATGTTGTATTGACCATAGCATGTGTGCATCTAGGGATGAAATTTCCCAATTTCGTGCCAGCATCTCGAACAGAAACCCTAATTTTGTGCGAGCTACGGATCTGAGACTTCATACCTCCTTACGACCTTTTCCTTCACCAATGGAACAAAATCAAATAGTAGAGAAGAATATTCTTGATGTTGTGATGTCTAAATGAGATTCTAGGTCACTTGTATTTATGGGCTTCTAGGGGTATCAAACAATGTCCATTTGATGTTGAGGCTGACCTGTCCAAGTGTGGATGAGAGTGAATATGACCTAATCCAATATCCTTGAGTGGTTGCACAAAATCAAAAACCAACTTCTGGTTGTCTGAAATAGGTGATCTTTAAATCGATTTTGGTCCTTTAGAAAGAGGAATTCAATGCCATCATCAACTCCATCAAATGAGTAGTCCAAAGTGGAATTTGACCACAGTTGTATCTTTTTAACAAGTGCCAATAGAAGGGAGTAACCTCATGCAGGATAACAGAGAGAGAAAGGTTTCTCATAGTTTAGGGGAAGAAATAAGCCTCAAAATGAAAGTGGATCTAGTTGTTATGAAAGTGACTTTAGAAATTGAGGCGAAGAGGAAACAGAGGGCACAAAAAGCATAATGGAGGAAGAGAGAAGAGAAATGAGGGAGAATGGAGGAATAAAATCAAAAGCATGAACAAGAAGAGAAGCGGAAGAAGGAAGAAGAAGGAAGGAAAGGCGCAACAGTATAAGAAACAAAGCAGAAGAGAGTTAAAGAGCAAGACCAAAACCAGCCAGCAGTAGAGGAGAAGAGAAAATAGATGCAGGAGAAGGAACTTTCTCAGTAGATTGAAGAGTTGATTGAGATCGATGACATGGAGGTAGAATTGGAGACACATAATGAAGATTTCAACATGATTTCGAGTGCACCACAGGTCATATTTTAGTCTCCACCACCTCCAGCAACAGACTTAGCTCCAACCAAGGAAGGGGAAATTGTTATTCTTGATGATGATCTGGTAATGGACTTGTACAATATTTCGATGATGAAATGCATAAGAATATTGTGCAAGCATGAAAAAATCATTTTTTGGATGGCCTCGCATCGTCTGCATTCATTAGAGAAAGGGTGATAGTGGCAAACACCAGGAAGAATCTAAATTCCATTGTCGAAGCCAATTTGGCCTTCGCAGGTACGACAGTATCAAACACTCAATATTTGATGGCCGATAACAAGAAATTAGCACAGAATTAATAGGTTTCCAGGCAAGAGGTAGAACAGCTCCGCACAGCAGTTGGGAATGTTATTCCCACATAGTTCCACTTGGAGGAGATGAGAGCTGCGATACTTGTTGAAGTATCAACACTTGGAGAGATTATGCGAGACCTCTATGAGGAGCTGATTGCAGTACATAAAGCAGTGGTTTGCCATCATGGCTTGTAGCAACAGAGCAAAGACTTTGTAAAAGCTCTCAGGCATGTACAAGATGACATCGCATTTGTGAATGAATGGACAATGTGATACAAAGGGGCACCGCTTCACTTGGGAAATAAAATGAAGCCACAGATAGAGCTAGAGAAAGTGAAGGTTAGAATGTTGATTCAGAACAACATGCAACTCATCTCTTTCATTGGTAGTATTCAGGCCTCATATGTATGGTTGTACAATAGTTGGATGTCAAGGTGAATGTATAAAATATCCCATCATTTGGTTCGCTCACCGAAGCTAAACCTAGGAATCAAGTCAGGCAGGAGATTGAAGAGTACTTGGAGCAGCTAAGACAGATTTCAACCAAGGAAAATTTGGAGTTGAACAAACAAAACATGTGGAACTACATCAATGGTCATGTCTAAATCAGAACAATGTTGCTCATGCTTCAGAAGGAGGTTGAAACTAGTTCCAAATCATTGTACCTAGATGCCATGGAGGCAAGAGACTACTTCCAACCAAACACCATTATGCAATTTGGGGATGTCATCACGCAGTACTGAGCTTGGCACCAATATGTGACCGAGAAGCATCAAGTGGAAGTTGTTGAGCTAGAGTTTCCCCAAACTCAAGCATCATATTGTTTTGTCTTGTTAGGCTATCAAGTTGTCTCTACCCTATTTTCTCTTATATTGGTACGAGTGTAAATTGTAATATTATTTGTAATTAATTTGTAAGTGTAATTCCAAGTGCCAATATTGGAATGTGAAGATTCATGACATAATGTAAGTATTCATTTTTGTAAAATAAGTTGAAGAGTCATGAGGGAGTCAAAGAGACACAAAGGGGAATGTGAAGAGTCACCCATTTTGTTATAAATATACCCCCATAACTCATGTAAAGGGATTTTTGGAGCCAATATTTTAGCTAGGCTTAGGCTTAGAAAGAGCTTGGGAGTTTTGTGAGAGCCTTGTCTTTTTTGTAGTGTAGAGCGAGTATATTTCTTTAGAGGAGAAGGTGGTATCGACCTTAACATTCCACTATTAGGCCTAGTGGTCTGTCAATGGTATATGCATGATTGGAACTTTCACTTATAATAAAATCTCAGAGCCAGCATGTTTTCACGCATATGTTTTGGATATAGTAGGACTATTCTTGTTATGTTTGCAATGTATTTTATTTAACTTACGCTTATGCTTATGAACTATTTATCTTGCATTTTTACGAATCTTGTTGAATGCGTGTTGTTGTATTAATTCATCATTGTTAACTTGTGGACTATTCTGCATATTGGCTTGTAATTTCATTATGCTCCATTGTTCCTTTCAAGTTGTGTACTATTACAAGATTTTAAGGGGCTCACTCATTTCTCCCTTTGTGTGTTGGAACCATCATGCATCGCACTTGACTCTATGCAAATTCACACACTTGCGCTCACTAAAGTCATCGTACATCACTCTATCTGTTTTTACAGCCAAGGAATAACATTAAACATCCCACTATTGGGACTCCTACACCAAACAGTGTGAGGTCTAATTGGGACTTCATATCGGGGAGATCCCCTGAATGTTGGTGGGTCCAACACCGTCAGCACTACCCACATGGAATACTCCTCAATAAACTTATTAAGTATTGGTTCGTCTTATCTATTTAACCCATATATTACTCGTTGTCCATAGAAGACTCCTCCCTTGGCCCTATATACTATTGTTCCAGCCCTACACCACTCAACAAGCATCCTTACATCCCACAACCTCCTTGTTGATATTTATCCAGGCCATGGCCTCCTCTTGGTCTACTTCTCTGGTTGTCAATCAGTTGTTTTAAGCATTATGTAGGCCTCTTGTCATACACAAAAATACACATCTACCTGTTTAAGGCCACTACCCTACTTATACCCTTAGCCTATCCAAACAAATCAGTGATTAGTATTTTTTAACCTGAATAGAGCATCAGCCAGACTTACAACCCTCGACCTTCTTCTTGCAACTCTAAACCTAACCAACCCTTGACTTACTCGCTTGAACAGAGGTTTGGCTCAACTATTCTAGAATAAATCTCCTTGTTGGTTCCTTAACTTAGCCTCTTCTAGCTTGCTTCTTAAAACTCCTTCTAGGGCTCTCTTCATCCACAAATGAAGTCCCTTTCACTTGTGATCATAATCCTTTCCTTTGGCTTCTAATATATATTAATCTAAGGGGTGTGAAATCTCAATGTTCATATCCCTTTTCCTTCCAAGCTACTCAAATTTCAACACTCCCTCTTAGTGAGAAAGGTATTTCCATTTCCAATACATCAAAACTCCCATCCATCCTCACCACCAAACCATTCAACACCACATATCCATGTTCTCTACTGAACCTTCTACTCCATGTCTCACTTGGAAACATTTTTGCTTCCTGCAACAATTACATAGCCCCCTCCTAGAGCTAACACCTATGCAAACTCTGATATAGTTTCCCTTCAGACCTGGGTCTGATACCATGTTGAAATTTCCATGCATCCTAGTTCTGATCTATGACTTAACCAAGCACTTAAATATACTCGAGATTCCCAACTTAAATAACTTTACATAGTGGAATACAACAAAAATGAGATCAACAACAGTACATAAAATTTTGGCCAAAACCATGTTCCTTATTAGCCCATCAATAAGAAAACCTTAGGGTTCTTGTACTAGGGATCATGACCCTTTACAAACCCTAATTCAATGCTACAATACACAGTCTTTCCTTTGACTAAAACCTTAGGGCTGAGGCTAGTCCATTAGGTCCTTATCTACACAAGTATAAAATACAATCAACAATCCTTACAAGAACACAACAACAAATGCTTGACTTAACTGGGCAGTTCCTTTAGCTCTTAGTATCATACAAGCCATGTTGTACGTTGTTGTAGAACATATCCTTTGGCTTCTATAAACTCTTTGCATCACATGGTCAACCCCTTTTAACTATTGTCTCCCTTGTTGGAAACCTGGCATAATCCTCAATCAACTTCTTAAGTCTTGGCCTAGTCTCTTTAGCCCACAAACTACCTGTTTTCCACAAAAGACTCCTTCAACCCTATGTCCTACTATTCCAATTCTACACCACTCAGCAAGTCTCCTTACAAACCACACCCTCCTTGTTGATCTATGTCCAAGTCACAACCTCCTCTTGGCTTACTTATTTGGCCCACAGTCTGTTGTTCTGGGTACTGCTTAGGCCTCCTGTCATACATAGTAATACACAACTACCTGTTAAGGGCCACTACCCTACTTCTACCCTTGGCATATCCAAAAAACTTTGTGATCAATATTGTTCAACCTAAATAGACCCTCAGTCTTCTTCCTTCAACCCCAAACCTAACCAGACCTCAGGCTACTTGCTTGGACAAACCCTTGACTCAACTATTCTAAAACAAATCTCCTTGTTGCTTCCTTAACTCGACCTCTTCTATCTTGCTTCCCATGGCTCCTTCTGGGGTTCTCTTCTTCCACAAATAATAGTCCCTCTCACTTGTGATCATAAGCCTTTCATTTGGCTTCTATATATACTTGTCAAAGGGGTGTGAAACCCCAATTGTCATGTCCCTTAGCCTTGATAACTAACCTGATCCTACATGACTCAAAATTAAATAAATTATTTTTCTTGGTTCTAAGCCCACTCCTTTGGGTCAAAACCCCAAACCCTGAGTATCTTACCCACAAGCCTTGTTTTTGTTGGTTTTCTACACACGGAAATACCTTTCAAGCTACTAAAAGTCCAACACTCCTTCTTAGTGAAGAACATATTTCCATGTCCCTCTCATAGAAATATCCATCTCCATCACTTTTCTTACATGCTCATGACTTCCTTGAATGAACCATAACTTTCCCTTTCAGGGCCATGACTTTCCTTGCATGTGCCACATATTTTTTCATGCTTGATCAAGACTTATCTTGCATGGTGCATGAGTATCCTTGCATGTACCACAACTTTCCTTTTGTGATCCATGATTGTCGTCGCATGGTCTATGACTTTCCTTGCACCAACATGATTGTCCTTACATGGTTTATGACTATCCTTGCATGGCCTAGAACACTACACTCTCTCACTTGAACCTGAAGGTTAGACTTTTATTGGGCATCTACCTTTCCTTCATAGTCTCCCTTTGAAGCTAGAATCCCTATGAGCCTACACAGCTTCCTCTTTGCTCGGTCTGATTTCCATCCTGGAAAGTGTTGCAACTGAACTTGTGTCTTTTCAGGGTCAGTCTTAAGCTGCAGTTGAACATTAGGCCTAGTCCACTCTAGACCACCACAACTCAATTATGTAAGTTTCTCATCCTCCTGGGTCAATTACCTCATTTGCACATGACTACACTACCAAATGTATAACTCTACTACCTAATGAAGATACTATCTCATAATCAGCCTGCCATCCACACAAAGCTACCTCGTCCATGCCAAACCACTCCTTTCCAAGGCACCTAAATTGTCTCAACATACTTTCACATGTCCACAGAAGTCCATTACTAGCGACCTGCCACACAACTTATTATTGGGCACTAAGCTCATCACCAATCCACTAGAACTCCCATCCATCCTCGTCATTAGACTAGTCAAGACCACATATCCATTTTCTTTATTGAACCTTCTCCTCGATATCTCACTTGGAAACATTATTGCTTCCTACAATAATATCACGGCTCCCTCCTAGAGCTAACACTTGTGCACACTACGATCGAGTTTCCCTTAAAACCTGGGTTTGATACAATGTTGAAAGTTCCATGCATCCTAAGTCTGATCTATCACATAGCCAAACACATAAATACACTAGAGATGCCAAACTTAAATAACTTTGCACGGTGGAACATAACAACAATGAGATCAACAACAATACATAAGATTTTGGCCCAAATCATGTTCCTTATTAGTCCATCAATAAGAAACCTTAGGTCTCCCGTACTAGGGATCATGACCCTTTACAAACCTTGATACAATGCTAAAATACACAATCTATCTTTTTACTAAAACCTTAGGGTTGAGGCCTAGTCCATTGGGTCTTCATCTACCCAAATACAAAATACAATCCACAATCATTTGCTTACAAGAACACAACAGAAAATGCTTGACTTACCTGGGTGGTTCGTTTAGCCCTCAGTCATCAAACAATCCCTTGGTATTCTTTTATGCTTGATCAAGAGTTACCATGCATGGTTCATGACTATCCTTGCATGTACCATGACTTTCCTTAAGTGATCCATGACTTTCTTTGCATGGTCTATGGCTCTCCTTGGACCGCCATAACTATCCTTGCATGGTTTTTTATTGTCCTTAGATGGTCTGGAAGACTCCACTTTCTCTCTTAAACATGAAGGTTAGACTTCCAACATAGTTACCAATCAAACAGGTACTGAACTGAGTTCTCATTTTTTTAGAGGTAGCAAAAAATCATCCGATTTTGAAAATGTTGATTCAAAATACACCTTTTTTTAGCATATTTTTTAGACTTTATATTTTCTTATTTATTAAGTATGCACATTTTTTTTAAATGTTAAGTGATTTTCATGTCAATTTTAAAAGTGTTGATGTAGCATCAACCCCCTTTTTTTGGCTTATTTTTGACACTTTAGACTTTCCGATATCTTATATATGGGTTTTTTTTTTTAGATGTTGGTGATTTTTTAAAAGTTGATGTAGACTTTGAAAAACATCAACTTTTTTTTTAAGGCATATTTTGGACACTTCAAATTTGCTTATGTACTATGTATGCACAATTTCTTTTAAATGTTGATGATTTAACAATTTTTCAAGTTGTCTTATTCCTCTTCTTGTTTTTCATCCTAAGATGTTTATTTTTTAAGGGTTTTTCAAACTTGTGTTTTTTATTTTTTCTTAGCAATGTTTTTTTATAATGACTTTTTTTTATTTTGTTTGCAAAGTTTAAACAAGATAATAAAATTAATATTTTGAGGTTAGGACTTTTAATATATTTATATATCATTAATTAATACTTCAATACACATAAAATAATCACCGTTAAAAAAAATAGTTATTTTAAACACTCAACAAAAAATACACATTTTGCATATAGATATAATTTAAATAAACGATTTTTATGAATAAACTGAATAATAAAAAAATTGCAAAAATAGAAAATCTATGAAATTTTTGTGAATTATATATAAAAAAATTTTATGACATTTGAAAAAAATATTCCAAAAAAAAGGATTCAAATAAGTATAAAATAATAATAATAATAATAATACATAAAATTATAAAATTATAATAATAAAAAAAATTAAAAAATCTTTAGAACTAAAAAACATAAACATAAAATAATAATAATAATAATAATAATTAAATTAAAAAATATATATATGAAAAATATATAAATATTTAAAGAAAAACATTAAACTGAATTAAAATAAAAACATTTAAATCAAACATATTAAAAAAAATCAAAAAATTAACATAAAAATAAAAACCATTAAAAATAAATAAATAAAAATAAAAAAAAGACTTTAAAAAATAAAAATAAAAAACTGAAAAACATTTGAAAAAACAAAAAAACAAAAACATAAGTAAAAAATTAAATATTTTAAAAATGAAAAAAATAAAATAAAAATCATTAAGGTAAAAAAATAGCCTTAGTCAGCCACCTGAGAAAAGACCCCGTCCAAAAATGATGACATTTGATTTGTTTTTCCAAAAAAATTGATTCAAATATAATTTTAAGTAAAATTAACCATAATAATAATAATAATAATACAAATTAAATTAATAAACCAAATACAATTAAATTAACTAAATTAACTAAAATTTACAATTAAATTATATATATATAAAACAAAACAAAACAAAACATTCAAAATGAATTAAAATAAAACCCTTTAAAAAACATTTGAAAAATTAAAACATTAAAAAAATATAATTAAAAAAAAACAATTATAAAAACATAAAAATTAAAATAAAAACAAATAAATTTTTTTAAAATAAAACATGGGAGAAGCAGCCCCTATTGGGGCTTGTTATTTTTTTTTACTTTTGTTCTATGATTATTATTTTATTATTATTATTTTAAAATATTTTCTAATTTTATTTTATTATTTTTAATGATTTTCATTTTTATTTTGCAGCTCTTATTGGCACTTGTTTTTTTTTCTTTTGCTCTATGATCATTATTATTTTTAAATATTTTCTAATTTTATTTTATTATTTTTAATGATTTTCATTTTTATTTTTTATTTTTATTTGGGTTTTTTTTTTTTAAGTTTATTTAAATATTTTATTTATTTAGTTTTAATGTTTTTTTCTTGGTGTTCTTTTTGTTTGTTTAAAAAAAAAAAATCGATAAAAGTCACATGAGAATTTATGACTGAGCGCGTTTTGAACCATCTTGTGTGGTTGACCGTTGAACCATCCAGTGTGGTTAGTCTTGACAATGAACCACACTAGATGGTTTGAAACGCAAATGCATTGACTCATATAAATTATCACGTGATTTTTCCTGAAAAAATTCAATATACACAATATGGATCACAAAAGCCTCAATTATATATATATATATATATATATATATATATATATATATATATTTATTTATTTTTTACAGTTTTGGTGTTTGATTTTTTTGTCTTTTTTTTTTATATATTTTTTTACATTTTATTTTTTTTGAACCATGCAGTGTGGTTAGTCTTGACGATGAACCACAGTGGATGGTTCAAAATGCGAACGCATTGACTCATATAAATTATCACATGATTTTTACTAAAAAAATTCAATATACACAATATAGATCACAAAAGCCTCAATTCAAAAAAAAAGAAAAATTATGATTTTTTTTGTAATTTTTTTCTTATGTTTTTTTACATTTTTTTGGGTCTTTTTTTAATGTTTTAATTTTTTTTTTATTTACTTATTATTTTTTAAAACTTTATTTTTTTTGTTTTTGTTTTAATTTTTTTCAATGTTTATTTTTTTTTTTTTCATTTTATTTATTTATAATATTTTTTTTTTTTTTTTTTTCATGTCCATTCTCAACTAGCAAGTCGAGGTCATTAATTTGATATTTGATTTTAAAGTTTTTATTATAATGAATCGAGGTCGCCCCACAATGTATCTATTTCATGGTTGATTTTTAAGTTTTTATTGCAATGGGTCGAGTTTGCCTACAAGAAGAGTTCGCCTACACTTCTTGTAGGTGAACTCTTTCAATAAAGTGTTCATTTTTAAAGTTTTTTTAGTCATATAATTTTTCCATAATGTCATGGTTGAAATATGTTGAAAACTTAAGGTTTTTTGTAGTCATGATCTTTGGTTTAATTCCATGGCTAAAAAATTATCAAAATTTTAAGGTTTTACTGAGTCATGATATTTTATTTTTATGTTTTGGTTGAAAATAGTTATCAGTATTTTATATTTAACACCATGGTTTAAAATTGTTGGAATTTTAAGGCTTCAGAGAATTGATATTTTACCTTTAATGTTTTGAAGATTTTCATAGTCGTAATGTTTTAGCTTTAACATCGTTGCTAAAAAATGTTGAAAATTTACCTGAAGAACCTGAAAACAAAACAAAAAAGTATGTTATTCCAACATCAACACTTTTCCTTTTCAAGGTGTTTTTTACACACAAAAATTGGCTCTTACTACCATTTTTAAAAAATGTTGGAGATTTCCCCCGAAATTATTAAAAAAAGTGTTGATGCAGCATCAACACTTTTCATTTTCGGACTATTTTTTGTGTTTTTTGCTAGAGTTCTTGTTTTGATATAATAGTTCTCATTTGATAGGTAACTTTTTTTTCCACTAGGTGGTTGACTTTCCTTCATAGTCTCCCTCTAAAGTTAGACTCCCTCTGAGCCTGCACAACTGCCTCTTCACTCACTCTACCTTCCATCATGGAAAATGTTGTAACTGAACTTGTGTCCTTTCTAGGTCAGTCCAGAGTTGCAGTTGAAGGCTAGGCCTAGTCCACTCTAGACCACCGCAACTCAACTTTGCAAGTGTCTTCATCCTCTTGGGTCGAATACCACATGTGCACATGGATCCATTACCAGATGTACAACTCTACAACCCAATGAAGATATTATCTAACAATCAACCTACCACCCTTTCAGAGTTACCTCATCCATACCAAAGCACTCATTGCCAAGGCACCTAAATTGTCTCAACATACTTTGACAAGTCAACAAAAGTCCATTATCAACAACCTACCATGAAACATATTGTTAGGCGCTAATTTTTGTACCAATCCACTGGAACTCCCATCTAGCCTCGTCACCAAACCAATCAAGACTGCATACCCATGTTATTTCTTGAACCTTCTACTCCATGTCTCACTTGGAAGAAGTGTTGCTTCCTGCAATAATCTCACAATTCCCTCCTAGATCTGACTCATGTGCACGCTCTAATCTACTAGTTTCCCTTCAAACTTGGATCTGATACCATGTTGAAATTTTCATGCATCCTAGGTTTGATCTATGACTTAACTAATCACATAAATATGCTAGAGATACCCAACTTAAACAACTTTTCACATCGTAATATAAGAGAAATGACATCAACAACAGTACATAAGATTTTGGCCTAAATCATGTTCCTTATTTGTTCATCAATGAGAAAACCTTAAGGCTACCATACCAGGCTTGATTACCCTTTTCAAACCCTAATAAAATGTTATAATATAGTATGTCCTTTCACTAAAACCCTAGGGCCAAGGCCTAGTTCATTAAGTCATCATCTACCTAAAAACAAAATATAATCAACAGTTTTTTGCTTACAAGAGCACAACAGCAAATGCTTGACTCACTTGGGTAGTTGATTTATCCCTCATCATCATACAAGCCCTATTGTGCCTTGTTACAACACTTATCCTTTGGTTGCTACAGACTTCTTTGTATTACATGGGCATCTCCTTTTTCCATTGTCTCCCTTATTTCCCACCTGGAAGACTCCTCAATCAACTTCTTAAGTATTTGTCTTATCTCTTCAGCCTACAAACTACTTGTTGTCCATAGAAGATTCCTCCTTCAGCCCTCTATCATGTTGTTCCAACCCTATACCACTTAGAAAGCCTCCTTACATCCCACTATCTCCTTATCGATCTATGTCCAAGACACGACCTCATCATTGATCTATGTCCAAGACACGACCTCCTCTTGGCCTACTTATTTGGCCCACATTCAGTTTTTCTGAGCATTGTTTGAGCCTCCCATCATACGTTGTAATGCACAACTACCTATTCAAGGTCATTTACCTACTTCTTCCCTCAACCTATCCAAACAACTCTACAATTAGTAATGTTCAACTTGAATGGACCCTCGGCCTTCTTCCTACAAGCCCAGGATCTAACTAGAGCTCGACTTACTTGCTTGGACAAACCCTTGACTAGTCTATTCTAGAACATATATCCTGGTTGGTTCCTTAACTCGACCTCTTCTAGTTTGTTGCCTACAACTCATTCTAGGGCTCTCTTCATCCACAAATGAATTCCTTATCCCTTTTTATCATATTAAGCCTTTCCTTTGGCTTCTATATATACTTGTCCAAGGGGTGTGAAACCCCAACAGTCATGTCCCTTAGCCTTGCTAGCCGACCTGAGCCTACATGACTCAAAATTAATTAAAAAAAATATTGGTTCTAAGCCCACTCCTTTGGGTCAAAACCCCAAAACTTGGGTATCTTGCCCACAAGCCTTCTTTTTGTGGGTTTTCTCCACTCTGAAATACCGTCCAAGCTACCTAAATTTCACTAGCTACTAGTTTTTATCCACCTTTGAGTTTCAACTCTCTTCTTGTACTCACATATACCCCTTCGAATTAGCAAGAAAAAGTTGGAAACCTAATCCTTATGGATTATGTAAATTTGTCATATTCACCAAAGAAGGAATCTGATAGCCTCAAGGTAATATAGATAGGTTTTGGGAGGTCCTTTTTTGGGAGTTAGAAGGACCTCTTCAAAGATGAATCCAAGGGTCAAATACATGTGTTAATCTACATGTCATGTGAATAATAAAACATCACACAATTGTCTATCTCTATCACTTTTTTGTTTGTTTCATATATATATTAAAAATATCTTTAATTTTAAGCTACAAGTAATATTTAATTTTAATTTACATTAATATTTAACTTACATTTTACATCCCATTCTAAACCACAACCACGAATAATTTTTTTTAATAAAAATCCAAAAAAGAATATAAATAAAAAGAATAATACTAATAATAACATAATTCATGATGCAGCCATTTAGGGGTATCTCACTTCGCAGTCTGTGTTCTGTAAAATTATCTGAGTGATGACATTCTTTGTTCAAATCCCCCATGTGTATATCTCACTTGTCAAGCCCACGTTATGTAAAATTATGCGAGTGATGAAATCCTTTGTTTAAATCCCCCATGTGTAGACATGTGTGACATCCTTCAAATAAGGTAGTTACACCTAGGAGTTATAGTGGTAGTGGTCAAAATTGACCCTGTATCATGTGATTATGAGCCCAACCCAATCGTTGATTCCTATAGTTAAAAAAAAAGACATAATTCATGATACAAATGTATGTTGGAATAAATATCCATGTAGTTCCATGAAAGAGTTTAGATAAATGTCCATGCAATGCCATGAAAGGTGTTTTGACCATCTACCTTTACACTAATATAAGTGAATTCAAGTTAAAACAAAGTTAACATTAATACTAATGTATAGGCTTTTAATAATGTATAAATAAATATTATTAATTTAGAATATTATTTTATAATTTGAATTTAAGTAGTATTAAAGATTATTTAATTAATTTTCTTTCTTTATTAAAATGTATTATTTAAAAAATTGTAAAACTATTTTTATAGAGGTTATTAGTTGTTAATGTGATTGGAATTTTTTTTTTTTTGTGTAAGTTAGAAGATTATATTATAGAACAAGTATAATACAAAAAAACTGCCGAAGTAGTTCAAGCAGGGATGTACAATAAACGATAGCTAATCGCCTGCTTAGAAGTTGTGACACAAAAGGACTAAAAATAAGCCCACCGCGCAGGGTGGCTCGAAACAGAGCAAAACACAACTTTATCACTAGTACTGCCGACACAATACAGAAGAGACAACAACACAGACAAGCTTATGCCGAGACAGAAGTATGAAACAACAACACAGACATATAAAGCCGAGACAGAAAGAGGTCAGAGGAGAACTGCACAGGTGTCTCCTTAGATGTATTTTCCCATCTGGCCGATGGTATCCAGGCCTATCTCCCGCACATGGCGATCAACCTTCGCCTGCATTGCTTCAAGGGATTCGGGCTGGTCCGCAGCAGTGGTGGCCGGCTGTGTAGCAGGAGCCGTGTTAATAGAGTCTCTCAGTAACCTGATGAGCAGTGTTAGCATCCGATTGAGAGTTTTGACTACCTCATGCACACTGGAGATTTTGCTGTCCAGCACGCTGTTGTAATCAATGATTTTAGCCATTTGTGCCTCTGTAAGATTCACCTCTGTGACAATGTGTTGCTTCTCCTTTTCAATTGAATCAAGAGCCTTGGCTATGAGGGTCTTGGTGCACCAGCTTTCCGCCTTGGTCCTGACAAATTGAGTAGCCCTTTTCGAGGGGGTTCCTGGGTCTTTCAACCAGTCGACCTCCGCTGCAATATCCTCCTCCGTTCTTCCTTCCTCCTCCTGCTTGGCTTGAGCTTCGAGTTCAACAATCTTGCGTTTAATTCTTGTTACAGTCCGAGTTTCATAGCCTCCCTTGGTGATTGGAAATTAATATAACTTTCAATTTAGAAAATTTAGGAAGAGGAAGGGAATCTATGAGGTGTTGGCAAGTTATTGGCTTCCTCTTTGAACACTTTAATGTGGGAGTGCTTCATATTTATAAGTTATTACAATGTGATGGAAACTTGGAGTAGTTATCATCACAATTACCTAGTTTCAAATCCCAATAAGCATGTTCATTCACTATATGGGATTCGCATGGGGTTATATTTTACAATTAAATATTATTGATTTGCATGTGGTTATAGGTGATATTGAATATTGTTGATGTCCCATTTAGACAAAAAAAAAATTATGGTTGACAATGTCAAAAAAAAATAATCCTAATATAAGTATGTTGGGGTCGGTCCATATTTCTACATGTGGTTTTATAGGTGATATTGATACATTTTGTATGGTTGACAATGTCAAAAAAACTAATCCCGGTATAAGTGTGTCGAGGTGGGTCCATATGTCGAAATATGGATTCCCTAGAAAATTTAAGCAACAATAAAGTAAAACTCAATGTATAATAATATTATTTGTAATTTGTTGTTGAATATAGACATATAAATTTGGATTAGTTCAAGGGTTTAGTTCAATTGATTATTATTAATGTTTCTAACATTTGATCACTTTCATGTTAATAAGTAGGTAGTCTACATTCACTTTGATTAAGTGTGCTAGTATATGTCAAAATGTTTGCTAGGGATGTCTTTCATGAATGTGTACAAGCATCAACTGAGCTACAATGCAACATTTTATTTGAAAAAAGAAAAAAATGAATTAAAGTATTCTTCAAATTTACTAGTTTGATGAGATTTTTTAATAATTTTATAAGGGATATACAATATCATAAATAGAGGTGGGGAAGCATATTCTATATATATATATATATATATAGATATATATATCAACAAAATAAAGATTTTTTGTGATGTGAATTCTATTGTATCAAAAACTGGATATTACAGCAAAAGTCGTCGTAAGTCACACTAGTCTCTCACCTGCGAGGCTAGACCACAACAAAAATTGTAACCTTCGAAGGGACATAAGATAAAAACATAAACTAACATAACTACATATAAACAAACCTATGCTAGAGTACTGGCCTATCTGGCCATGATCATAACCCACTACAAAAAGAAAATCATAAGCACAGTCCATCATATAATCAAGGATTTGGTTTCGAATCTGAGCCTGTTATAGGGATAGGGGATGTTAGGTTTATCAGGGGTCTAGATATTGATGGAGGAATGCCAATATGTTGTTCAATACTCATCAACATGTGGTCCATAATCTCCAACCTGCAATCATAATGTTTCAGATGTTTATGCATATGGTCCAAGGTTTGTAACAAGTCTCTCCTTAATTTTGGTTATACAATAGTGTATGTCCCAAGAAGAACATCATCTGCCAGTACAAATCGACTGTTTACATATACTAATTGGCTATGTCTCATGTATTCCTCATGTTTTGGATTCATCCTAACCATTCTGCCCTCACATCGGAATCTGAAAGGGAAATTTTTTGCGAGGGTGTTTCCCCTTCCAATTGAGTCAATTATTCCTACACATGTACATGAATCTTTTCCTTGTACCTTGTTGCAAAGTTTGATATGTTTTGTAAACTACAGTAACCTCTACGAGCTCACTCCTCACACAGCCTATGTCCATCAACAATATGAGAATGGGGCACCCTATCTAGTGGGGTAAACAACACATTCCATCGCTTCCCAACTTCTGTCTTTGTCAACTACCCAATACACATTGGTTCGATTTTCCACTAATTCCACCCTATCCCACAGAGGACTGGGACCCCCTTTGTTCTTAGCCCATGCAAGTAAATAGTCTACAGGATAATTGTCACTCCCAGAGAAATACCTCACCAACATGTAACACTTCTTGTCCAATGGGCACAGCTTCACTCATTTGCAAAGTGGTTATTCACGCCAAACATACCACAACATAATTGAATGATAAAGTATAACTCAAAACCTACAAAGAAGATAAATCCAAGCTCGTTCTCATTGTGTCTCTTCCTACCCGGGAAAATTCCATCCCAATTCCTCTTTATACCCCACCACTATCTCTCCTTCCAGCTTGAAAGTGGCGATATAGTGCCAACAAAAAAACAGACAAATACAAGAAACAACAAAATCAACTCAAAAAATCAGAAACTACCCAAAACTACTTTCAATTTATGCAAATAGTAAACCAAATCAAAATAACTGAACCAAGTGGAACCTTTAAGATAATTGTCACTCCTAGAGAAATTCCTCACCAACACACAGCCCCTTCCATCCCACAAGCACACCAACTAGGAACTACTTCTCTCATTTGTGGGGTGGTCATCTGCACCAAATAGACCACAAAAAAATACAATGATAAAATTTGAATCAGAACCTGGAAATAAGAAAACGCCAATCCCATTCCCACTACAATTATCCCCACAGAAAAATTCCAACCCAATTTCTCTTGATAATCCCCCCTAGTTCCACTTCCAACTCAAAAATGGAGATACCATGTAGGTAAAGAAAAGCAAAGATACAAGCAACAACATAATCCACTCAACACATAAACTACCCAAAACTGCTTACAATTTATATAAGTAGTAGACATGCCCAGAATAATTAAACTAGGAAGACCAATAGTTGTTACTTGGACGAGTAGCCAATAATTTCCTCCTCAAATTCATGTTGCAACCAACAAAAATTAGATTCAATTCCATTTTCTTCAACATCGAATTTGGTAACCCATTTCGCATATTTGTGGGCACTCGTCCACCAATGGTCGAAGTTCCAATAAATGCCAACTCCTTCACATCCACTAAACAAGTCTCCCACAACTTTTCTCCCATTGGATGATACATCTTAGTCTTTTGCAATTTCTCTTCTAGTTGAATTCCTCCCTACCATTGACATCCTCATGCCAGGGCTCTTTCACAAATCTCATGAGATTAACTTTGTAATTTCCCCAACATTATGGGTTGATGAACCTCGAATGAAAATTAAATCACATCACTCCTCATTTTGTCCAATCGCAGTAGAAAAAAAAGGAATAACCAAGAAACCATGAGACAAGAGATAGAGAAATTAGGCCTGAGGCCAAGGCAAAACCCACAAGGGGAAAACCCAAAAAATTCTTCCTTATGAGAGAGAGAGAGTTCAAAATACATTAGTACATCATAAACATCATCAAGATAATAACCAAATTAATACCCAAGAATAAGAGAAATTACAAGCCAAGTCCCATAGCCCCTCTTCATATTTTCGGACTCCTTTCCTCTTGAAATTTGTTGGATCAAAGATTATCAAGACAAAAATTGATGTTCCAAATGAGGAAGAACCCTCTCCTTTATACAAACTTCCAACGGGGGTTGAATAGGTGCCTCTAGGGGCCCAACTGACCTAATCAACATGAGGCTGACTTGGGATGCCAAATATAAATTTCAATTTCAATTTTCATCTTTTACTTTTGGACCATCATTTTGCTAGTGAAAATGTTGACCGAAGTTGCCAATCTTCAATAGTCCCTCTCATATTAGGGGTGATTTTTCCAGTTGCTCCATAGATCTCATCTCACCTAAACAATTATGGCTCAATCCATGACTAATAATGTTATGAAACCAGCTCAAGAAAAGATAGAAAAGAAAGATCAACGCCTTAGAATTCAACCTCTTCGAGGGGGCAACCTCGTTTACATTACATAAATGAACAATTCTTCGATGATACAAATGACAAAAACTCCTTTCTATATATATGAGTCTAAGGAGTCACAATATAATCCAGCCGAACTAACAATAATAATATAAAGCCACAAAAATAACAATAGAGGGATTCTATGGGGCACAGAAATAACAATATGGGGTAATAGGGGCACAACAATATAAATAAGGGGTATAACTACAATAGTAATGGGGTAATCACTAGTATTATAGGGACCCAACATGCCCCTCTCCTTCAAAAAAGTGTTGTCCTCAACGCTTGAGTAGTTCTGGATACTTCTGCATAAAATTCTCATCCTCCCATGTGGAATCTTCAGCGGATAAGTTCTTCCACTTGATAAGATACTCTGAAATTGATCGATTTCGTAGCTGTCGAGTTCTTGTTTCTGTGACTGCTTCCGGTTCCAATATAATTTTTCCTTCCTCGTCAAGTTCTGGCAATATTGTTTGAACTGGGAGCTTGTCGCCTATAACCTTCTTTAAACATGAAACATGGAAAACTGGGTGCAATCGAGAAGCTGCAGGAAGCTCCAATTTGTATGCCATAGTACCAATCTTTTGCAACACCTTGTACGGACCATAATACTTTGGTGATAATTTATTATCCTTCTTAGCTTGCTTTAGGGACATTTGCTTATATGGTTGTAGCCGTAGGAATACCCAATCACCTACATCAAAACTTCTTTCACTGCGATGTTGATCTGCCTGTTGTTTCATTCTATTTTGTGCCAACACGAGGTTATCCTTTAAGAGTTGGAGGACTTGTTGTTGATGTTCGATGTGATGTTCCACTGCCTGAACCTTAGAATTTTCTCTTAAATATGATGTGATGGATGGTGGTTGATACCCATAAAGTGCCATAAATGGGGTCATTTTTGTTGCTGTATGGAAGGAAGTGTTATACCACCATTCAGCCAGAGGCAACCATTTGACCCATTGTGTCTGTTTATCAGATACAAAGCAACGAAGATATCCTTCCAAACATTTGTTTACTATCTCAGTTTGCCCATCAGATTGAGGATGATAAGATGAGCTATGAGCTAACTGAGTACCAAGACAAGAAAATAATTCTGTCCAAAAATTTCCAGTGAAAATGGGATCTCTGTCACTTACAATAATCTTTGGGTTTCCATGTAGCTTTTGAACTGTTTCCATAAATGCAGTAGAAACTGTACTGGCTTTAAATGGATGTGATAATGCACAAAAGTGTGCATACTTGGTAAGTCTGTCAACTACCACCATGATGACACTCTTTCCCTCAGACTTGGGTAAACCTGTGATAAAATCCATTGAAACCTCCTCCCAACGTTGGCTTGGAATGGATAAAGGTTGTAATAGACCCGGTGTCTTAATTGTTTCAACTTTATTTTGTTGGCAAACCAAACATTCCGCCACAAACTTTTGAATATCTGATTTAAGGCCATCCCAAAAAAATTCCTTCTTAACCCTGTGGTAAGTTTTTAAAAATCCTGAGTGCCCTCCTAAGGGAGAAGTGTGCAATTCCATAAGAATCTTTTGTTTTAGCTGGGAATTCTTACAGAGGTATAAGCGATCTTTGTACCATAACGAATCATTTTTCCAGCTAAATGTATCAGAAGTACTGGAATCTTGTTGTAGCTTTCGAATAAGTGCCCACACTTCTTCGTCATTCTTCCATTCCTCCCTTGCTTCGTTTATCCAATCTGGTTGGATAATAGAAATGGCACACAACAATGCTTCCACATCCTCATCCTTTCTTGAGAGTGCATCTGCCACCACATTTTGCTTCCCTTTTTTGTAGATGATTTCAAAGTCATAACCCAACATCTTTGTGACCCACTTTTGTTGCTCTTCAGAGGATAATCTTTGTTCTAAAAAGTATTTAAGGCTATCATGATCCGTTTTTACCTTGAAGTGTCTTCCCATTAGGTAGGGTCGCCATTTCTTAAGTGCATGGAGTATTGCCAACATTTCCTTCTCATAAATAGCTTTGCTTAAAAACTTTCCCTTGATTGGACGACTTTCAAAAGCAATGGGTCTTTCATCTTGCATTAGAACAGCACCAATTCCATTTCCTGAAGCATCACATTCCACAATAAAGGTTTTTGTGAAGTCCGGTGTAGCTAAGACCGGTGCTTGGCACATTGCCTCTTTAAGATGTTAAAGGCCTTTGTTGCTTCCGGAGTCCATGAAAATGAATCTTTCTTCAATAATGTTGTTAGAGGTGCTGCTATTCTCCCATAATTCTTAACAAACTTGCGATAATACCCTGTCAACCCAAGAAATCCTCGCAGATGCTTTATGGATGTGGGGATTTTCCATTCCTTAATGGCTTTAATTTTGCTAGGGTCTACCTTAACTCCTTCATGAGATACAATATGACCCAAATATTCCACCTCCTGGACTCCAAAGAAACATTTGGATCTTTTTGCATATAATTGTTTCTCCTCCAATAGTTGTAGCACCTTGTCAACATGTTCAACATGATCCTTCCAAGACTTGCTGTAGATTAGTATATCATCAAAAAATACTAACACAAATTTTCTAAGGAATGGTTTGAAAATTGAATTCATCAAACCTTGAAATGTTGAAGGTGCATTGGTAAGGCCAAAAGGCATGACCAAAAATTCATAATGACCCTCATGAGTTCTAAATGCCGTTTTCGGAATGTCTTCAATCTTCATTCTGATTTGATGATATCCCGAACGAAGATCCAACTTGGTGAAGTAAATTGATCCATGCAATTCATCCAGTAATTCATCAATGACAGGAATGGGGAACTTATCTTTAATAGTGAGCTTGTTGAGCTCCCTATAATCTGGACACATGCGCCATGATCCATCCTTCTTGTGCACCAATACTACTGGAGCTGAGAAAGAACTTTGACTCGGTTGAATTATACCAGCCTCTAGCATTTCTGCAACCATACGTTCAATTTCACTTTTTTGGACATAGGGATATCTGTACGGCCTGATGTTTGGAGGAACACTTCCTGGAATCAGATGAATAGCATGATCATGATCACGCATAGGTGGGAGACCTTTGGGAGTCTCAAATACCTTGGAATGATTGTCCAGGACTTTTTGGAGATCTGGAGAAATAGATGATTCCAATGTGGAAACATCTAGCGAACATAATTGTGCAATTACACCTCTTTGCTCCTTTTTTAGAAGCTTTGTCATGCCATTAGAGCTGATTATCTTTCCTGGTTTCCCTGCAATACCCCTTAATTCAACTTCCTTTCCTTCCACAGAAAATTTCATGAAAAGTTCTTGAAAATTAAAAGCTATTGTACCCAAGGATTGTAGCCATTGGACTCCTAGTACAACATCAGCACCTCCCATTGGAATGGAAAGCATTGGGCTAGTCAATACATATTCTCCCATGGATAGCTTGATATTATGGCACTTTCCAGAACAATTTATTGTTCCTCCATTTGCAATCATCACTTGACACTCTGGTGCTGGATATAGGAAGCAATTCAATTCTTTTGCTACCCTACAATGAATAAAATTGTGGGTGCTTCCTGAATCAATCAACACTATTACCTTTTTCTTCTTGATTTGTCCTTCTATCTTGATGGTTTGAGGAGTGGTAATTCCCGCCAATGCATTACAAGATATGGTCGGATTTATTTGTTCTTCATCTAGGCTTTGTTCCTGGAATATATCCTCTTCTTTTGACCTTTCTTGCTCCTTTTCTTCTTCCTCTTCACAATCTATGTAGAATAATTTCTTCTCAGCACACTTATGACCTTTTGTGTATTTGCTATCACAATTGTAACAAAGCCCTTTTGCTCTTTTTTCTTCCAATTGTTGTGGTGTCAACCTTGTAGGTTGTGGAAGACTATGGGCAACAACACTTCCGTCTTTATAGTTGTGAATGGTATGCTTCCTAGTTGCCATAATTTTGCTTTCCATTTTTCTTGCTAACCTGAATGCCTTCTCTAATGAATCAGGTTCCCAAAGGCGCACATCATGTTGGATATTATCCTTTAAAGACCCTATGAACACATCAATCCTATGCTCCTCTGGAATATCTTTTACCCTTATGTTCAATTTTTGGAACTCCTCAATGTGCTCCATTATTGAACCCTTTTGTTTGAGACTTATCAATTGGCTAAAAAAAGTGTTGCTTTTTGTATCCTCATAATGTGCTATCAATTCTTCCGTAAAAATTGCCCAAGTGATAAATTGTTTACGAGAACAAAGCCATTGATACCATACAAACTGATTTGGTTCCAAATATAAAGTTGCCATACGTACCTTTTGTGTGTTTTGCACATTATTGAGATCGAAGAATTGCTCCATCTGTAATATCCATGTGGCGGGATCCTTGCCATCAAACTTCCTCATATCGATTTTTGGAACATGGTGAGTCTTCGATCCAACATTAGAGTCTATGGAATCATGATTAACATTTCTTTTGTTCTCATCATGAGTTTCCTTTAGTACTCTTTCACCCTTAGTGACTATTTCTTGTAGCAACTTATCCATCTTATCATCCATGCCATCAATTTTAGCGTCCATGCCATTCACGTTAGCTTCCATGCCATCCATCTTAGCTTCTACACCTTTCTTCAAACCATCCATCTTAGCTTCTACATCTTTCCTTAAACCATCCATTTTAGATTCTGTTGCTTTTTGTGCAAGTGACATTTGTTGCACTTGTTCTTGTAATTTTGATATATCATGTAGCATTTCTTCTTCTTCTTCATGAGTCATGCTAGAGCTTTCAGGTTCCTTACTAGGTGTTTGCATTTTCTTTCCTCGGGGCATCAGTTACCGATAATAATCTCTACTATGCCCTTTGAATTCCTTCAAAATAAATTTTCAAACCAAGCTTAAGCAAAAATTAAAGAAAATCTACACACCTTTTTTCACTTTGTAGGAGCTCGATATTTCCTCTGATGTATCTCTGTACTTTCTGATCATCTAGTTCTGAATTTGTGACCTATAGTAGCCCTCTGTGTCCTCTTTCCAATGCCACAAGTCTGACCCAAATTGGATTCTCCAAGGAAGAGTTATGTGAAATCTCCCACAGTGACTTGATTATAGACTAGTTCAGTAGAGTGAACTTGTACGACGTGCCACGTGTCACTGTTTCATCCTTTGACTCTGAAAAATATATAAAAGAAAACTACAGTCCGTCCTCTTTCTGTACCTTCTTACGAAATTTCAATCTGATGCTCAGAAAGAAAGTTATGACGATTTTCCCCAGGTCACCTGTTTTGAGTGTAATTCAGGAGTCTGCAAAAAGACCAACTTCCTCAGATCATATCTTCGAAAATATCACACAAAAAACTCTGAAATTCGGACCCAAGGTTCAGCGCGATTTCTTCTCAAATGGGTTTTTTTTGCGACTTCTGAAACGTCACAGAAAAAACGTTATAGAAAAAATGCCACGATGACCTGTTTGGAGCAGCGAAACCCTAGAATCCAAAGCTCTGATACCAAATGTTATGAAACCAGCTCAAGAAAAGATAGAAAAGAAAGATCAACGCCTTATAATTCAGCCTCTTCGAGGGGGCAACCTCCTTTACATTACATAAATGAACAATTCTTCGATGATACAAATGACAAAAACTCCTTTCTATATATAGGAGTCTAAGGAGTCACAATATAATCCAGCCGACCTAACAATAATAATATAAAGCCACAAAAATAACAATAGAGGGATTCTATGGGGCACAGAAATAACAATATGTGGGTAATAGGGGAACAACAATATAAATAAGGGGTATAACTACAATAGTAATGGGGTAATCACTAGTATTATAGGGACCCAACAAATAATAGGGGAAATAGATTTACCACAACCAAGTCCATGGTAATCACATATGACCTTAGTAAAGATCACATGCACCCTATGGTCTTCAGGTCAATCTCTATGACCTAAAAGAGTGCATCATAGATTTCATCTCAGATGTACATAAAAATAAGGAAAGTTTATTGTTGTATCATCACCTCATCTCATCTCATCCCAAAAAAATGGTCCATAACAACAATAGGGGAGTTCGATTTACCACAACCAAGTCCATGGTAGTCACATATGACCTTGGTAAATATCACACACACCTTATGGTCTTCAGGTCAAACTCCATGACCTAAAAGAGTATATCATAGATTTCATCTCATATGTACATGTCTCAGCATAAGGAAAGTTTATAAAGGCATCATCATCTCATCTCATCTCAGATGAATGATCCATAAAGACAATAGTCTCCTGACCCATTAGCTAGATGGGTGGAAATCCCAGCAAGCTTAACCATCTCAATATGGCCCTTGGCCAATAATGACTCGAAGGTGACTTGTGAGTAGGATGCATAATGGGGCATGTACTTAGCCACATCTATTTCTTCAAATAATACTCTCACACCGAAGAGCCTCATTGATCATCCCCCCCATCACCATCCCCACCCAACTAAGTACATGGTTAGTTGAGATACTAGGGGAAGAGCATATGCTCAGTGTTCTTGATCAACATTGTTCCCTCTCAAGGGGGGATACATTCTCCAGCACTCCAATTTTCTCTCTAAACAAATTCACTTTTGGCAAAGGCTTGGCGATAATGTCTTCAACATGTTGCTCATCTATCAAGATGTGTTGGAGCCTTAGTGCTCTTCTTTGTACCCTGTCCCTAATATAGTGGTACTTGATCTCGCTGTGATTTGACCTATCATGAAACATTGTCTTCTCTAAGAGTCTGATCTCGCTTTAATTTTTACAGTATATCATGGTCATAACTAGCACATGATCAAACATCTCTATAAGGAGCTTTCGTAGCCACACCACCTCACAATTAACCACATTAGCTACAATTTACTATGTCTCGACTGTACATATCTCTGCTTCCTGCTCACCCAGGAAATTATCATTGACTCCAAGCTAAAACAACACCATTATGTGCACTTTTTGTCTATAACACTCTCAACCCATTCACACAATCATTAGCAACTAGTTCAATAGTAGAAAAGTATCCATAGCAGACTTCATCAGAAAAAAGAGGCTTATCATAGAAGAAAACACTAGCAACCACAGTCAAATCCAGAAAATGCTACGTGGCTTCGTATAGAATAAAACATCAGTAACCAGCTTCAAAAATCAACTACATTTCCAGCTTCAATCATGCTACATGCAGCAGGGTCATCCATGTCATTTAAACCAATACAACACCCAAAATTCATCTAGTCCAAATAGAGTCAACAATTTCATGCATTAGGTGGTTCAACGAGCCAATCAAAAAACCAACCAAGGCAGCAATAGAGTCTCACAAATGTTGCAAATTTTTCATCAAGCAAGTGCCCATGATGAACTCACAACCCATTATACCACAATCTCAGCCTAGATTTTGTTGGACTCGTGCCACATTTTTAATCCTACATTTCTTCAATCGGCTCCTTCTTACATCAAATGAATAGGACCTCAATCCTTGTCCAAATCATATCATTAATATATAACAAAAAAATCACGAGCTCATTTATCAACACATTTATATCAACATTATTCTTCAGAAATCCTAGTCATTCTTTGGATTATTCTGATTCCATTTGGACATTAGCATTCTTTGTACACTCATTCTTCCATAGTAATATGTCATACAAAATCCAATACTCATGATGCAAAGAAGGCTTGGATTACCGTCAAATATGCTTAGATCGAATTACCTTATCCGAGGTCTCAGAACCCTACACAAAGACAAAGACTCCTACATAGGAATCTCACACTCGGGCCTCTATATAGTGGTGAGGCTAAACTCAATCTTGATTCTTAGAAACTCTAACTAATTCACATAGATGGTAGTCACGGTCCTTTGAATGGCTATTACAATGACTATAATTTGAATCTCCACTTAGATTCAACCCTTCAACCATAGTTATCCAAAATTAATCTCTAACTTTTCCAAATCTCAGCCTAGACACAACAACAAGTACAATCATTAGGGGAGTTTTGAGGTCTAAAATGGGCCTCCTAAGGAAATTATAAAATAATAGTGGAAATAATAAAATAAGATTAGATTACATCATCAAAGTTTAGAGGAAAAAAGGAAAAAACTATTTTATCAACTCATATTTTCAACTTATATCCCTATGGGTTTACTCAAATTTTGAAACACTCATTGGATGCATAATTTGATTCCTCATCCAATGAGTACCCATGTTGCATACTTTTGATGGATCCTACTACACAAAAGATTAGAAATACATGAAAAGCATGATTTCAATCATGTTTTTTCATGTATTTCTCATTTTTCTTGTAGCAGTGTCCATCAAAAGCATGCAACATGGGTACTCCTTGGATGAGGAATTAAATTTTGCATCCAATGAGTACTTCTGCTCAAAATTTGAGTAAAACCTTAGGAAGATAAGTTGAAAATATGAGTTGAAAAAATAGTTTTACTATTTTATTATTTTTTAATCTTTTTAATTTTTTACTCCAAAAATGGTGAATCATCCCCCATGGTTGTGTTGAAGCCTCCAAAATCATTGCTACAACGTGGGGGAAAACCACCCAGTATGGACCTTAGTTGGCAACTCCTTTTCCGTCTGGTGTAGTGGCTCCGACTGGGGATAATGGGACTAGTTTCCCAAAAAGAGATTTTGATAGCGTTGATGGGGTGATATATGATGTAACGGGGGGATGATTAAGCTAAGTGTAATCTAATCTAAACTATTTGAACACATGCATATATCCTAGTTTAAACACTAGTAAACTATAACCATGCCCGAGAATAAAGTAAAGTATGTGATCTACAATAATGTCCTATAGAAATTGGTAATAAAGATTATTCAACTATAATAAGAAGTGAAATCGTTTAACAATAATCATTTTGGATAAATAGTTAGCCAAAATGATTGTAAAAGATATATCGCATATAGAATCATTCATATATTCAGCAAAAATTAAAGCCAACACCATACAAAAGTGCAATAATGCTAACCGAAATTCAAACTTTCATACATAAAACAATTTGAAGAAAAGTTATTACCTGATACATAAATGAAGCAGAATCACAAAATAAAAGTACCATATATGATAAGTTCTTCTCATGTGTTTCAGCAATATCGACCTAATTCGAATCAATCCAACATCATATAAGAGTGAAAAAGTGTAATTTCAGTAGAACATCCCAGATATTCAAAAGAAAATAGATCTTGTTCCATTCATTCCGCCAGAACCTCCTCAAAGGTACAGAAGTTCATGTTTTGAAGAATGTTCTGATAAAATTTCTAGACCCCTCCCTAAATGCATGAGAGGGGTTTAAATACTAAAATTATAGGTCCTAAAATAGATTATTACAAAAATAGTTAAGGAGGTTTAAATGACCTTCCTCAGATTATGCTAAATAAAACTAAAATAAAAATAAAATGAAGTGATTAACTCATTTGCATTTGATCCTTAAGATCATAGATATCTGTCATTGGTTTGAGCTGTGTTGGTTGGCCGATCACAGATTTCAATTGTCCAGTTAATATAGCATCTATCAGTACTGGCACCATTTTTTGTGTGGAGGTAGTTAGGCATTGCAAGGTCATCCACTGGTTGTATTTTTTGACTAAGAATTTCCAGTATGCTTCCCAGTTCAGCTTGCTCGTTTTTCTAATCACCTCCTCCCTTTCCTTTTTTGCTTGTCTCCATTGTTGCTCTAGTTGATTGGCATTTGGAAGAAATCCTGGTATAGATTCTGCAACCAGGTTGGCACCATGTATATTTTCATTAATGGATTCAATGATGTTTTTTGTTGCTGCTATCACAGTCGTTGTTTCCCTTTTTGCTTTCTTGAGCCTAGAATCCCAGTCTACAAATAGAATTTCTTTATGCGATTCCTCTAGTTTTGGAAAATTAGCCTTTCTCCCATCTTCTGATTCTTGCCAGTTGATAAAGTCATAAATCCTTTTATGGACTTCATCATACTCAAGTCTCATGTTGATGACTTGGATTGTTAGCTTATCACTGAGCTTGAAATAAGGATTTATATGCGAGATTTTCTGGCACAGAACTTCCTTTTGTTGCATTAGTTGGGCGTTAAGGCTAAGTGCTTCTTTTACGAACTTATCAATTTGCGGATTGTCTTTATACTTCTCTGTCATAACTTGAATCCATGCATCCTTTTCTACTAGGCTGGCTTGATGTTGTATTTGCATCTGTTCAAACTCATGTTCTAGTTTGGCTATTTGTAACTCTGCTTGTTGGTTAGACTTTTCTTGCTCTAATTGTTGTTCCAACAGCAAGATCTTTTGTTCATTTTCTCTTAGAAGCATTTGGACCTTTGTTTCTTTATCAATAGTTGTCATAGCATAGGCTCCCACAAATTGCGACAATCTCATAAGGTTCTCAAATGGGTCCATGGGCGAATCTTTCCATACAGTTTCCATTGGTTCGTTTTCGGGAGTGGTAATAGCTACAACATCTAACTTTCTTTTCTTCCTCTGTCTTTTGATGACACCTTTATGGGTAGGGCTATAAAACGCATCTAATGGAGGAATTTCCTCATTTCTCAAAATAATTTCAGAAGTGGGGGTGGTAGGAATGAGTTCTACATCCTGACTGCCTAAAATTTTCTCCACTGTAATTTATTGAGTTGATTTGTGTTGTGGAGTCTGTATCTCAGATGTTTGTTCCTTTGTATGGAGTTTCTTATTAAAATTCTCCCATTCTTCTTCTAAATCAATAGCTGGGGCTTTTGCTAACTGAGTGGAAGTAGAGAGAAGTTCAGCATGTTTCTTTATCAAAGTTTGTTTAACTGTTTTTTCAATGGTTCCGGCTGTGTCCCTTTCAGACTCTCTATTTTTATTGCCCCCATTTTGACACTGTAGCTGTGAGTGCTCTGACTCATGAGTAGATTTTTCCTGGGACTCTGCTTCAATATCTTCTTTGGAATTTTCTCTAGAGCTTTCGTCTAAGCTTACACTGGGAGTTGGCTCCCTTATTGGTTCAATCTGTAGCAGGTCTGATGGGACCTGTAATAATCTCCTTTCCCTATATTCACGAAAGTCTTCAAGATCATGTAAGACAAAAATTAGTGATGCCATATGCATCACTTTTGAAAATGTCTTTTTTTGTAGGAAGAGGTCATCGAAGGCATCTTCCTCATGGGTGAATGGTTTCACTTTCACGATAGTATTGAAGTCTTTGGTGGTGCCATTTGCATCATACTTTCTTTCTGGGAATGTAGTCAATTTCAAATATTTCATAATCTCTACTTCCTTGCATGCATGTCCAAAATCATGTAGTGCAAATGCACCAAATTGCAATGGAAATGTAGGCCAAATGGCCTTTTTCTGTTCCTTCAATACTTTTCTCAGCCCACCTTCCCCTGATGTTTGGTAGGCTATCTCCCTAGCCATTAAATTATCAGGGACATAGTATGGGAGGACATATGGTGAAGAAATTCTCTCGAATACTCTGATATATGTAAATGTCTTCTCCCCAAACCATCCGGCTATAGGTAGGATATCTACTTCAGCTTCTCTAGAAAATATAGGGGCATTCATGTGGTAGACTTCTTTATGAATAAGCAGCATAACTCCTTAACAAATTTTGTAAAAATGGGGGTGAAACTGAGATTTCCACATATTCTTGTGATATATATGGATAGGAAGCGGGTATTGGATAGTCCACTTCCATCCCATAATAGGAAATTTGGAACCAAAAAAGATAGTGTCCATTATATAGGCACTCATGAAAAATGGAGGGTAAACCCTAGAAGAGATACTCCTCTTTCTCCTATACTCCATTATGGCTTTCGCCAAATTATCAGACAAAATTTGGGCCCAATTCATTATTTTTTCATTTACGGTTACATCTATTAATGGCAGCCATTCTGGCGAAAATTTAGTACTATCAGGCTTGCCGAACATTCTACATAGCATGGTTGCTGCTAAACTATGAGGGGGAGAGATAGATGATGTAGAATACATACTCACCTTATACTTTTTTATCTTGTCTTCATTTTCAGTCCAGGTTCATGTGACATCTTCTAGGTCTTCATTCTCCTTAGCAAATTTCTCGAGGAACTGTTTATCGTAGAGATTTTGTGGCTCTGGTAGATTGTACATAAGTTGCAGACTGTCCGGTGAAAAGGATCCCATAACCTCCTGCTTGTTATTCTTGAATTCTCTGTCTGAGACATCCACCTGATCGATTATCCACTTAACCTTATCTGTATATGGAATGATCTTTGTCCTCATGGCTATGCGGTGCATAAATGAGCATGATGTCTCAAAGAAGGAGGCATCCAAGGAAATATGACCATCGGTTGTGGCCTTTGTTACCAGAGGTCTTGGTTTCTCTTCTTCTAATAAATCATACATGGCCTCCCATGTTGAGGTTCCTCTGTCTTTGCTGCATGTAGTGTAAGAGAACAGAGGGATCATTTCTGATTTTTCAAACGCAGCTGCTTTTCCCCTCTTTTCCATTTCTCCCAACAATTGTGGATTGTTCCTGAAAATGGAGAGAAGCAAAAGCTATTAGATAGACACAAGTAAAAATGAACATAAGAATGAATGATATAGATGACTTTGAAAAGGTGACAAGAAAGGATTTTTTATTAAACGCAAGTGAGAAGATATCATATCACATCAAACATCTTTTCAAATGTAAATGCCATTAACCCATACTAAATTCCCACTAATGGTGCCTTATCCCTAGCTGTATTGCTCATTAATGTTTTGCATCGTAAGTCGGGAAAGAAGCTTATTAGGTTCGTGAGCTTTTTATCTGTGATAATGTCGATTTTGCGATTTACGATTTAATATCACAGATCGCATTATCGCATTTCATGTGTGCACTTTCTTTTCCATTCCTTTGGTTTCTTCAAAATGCGATATGTAGAGTGTTCTTTATTAGTTTTCAAAGCATAGATTATTTGATAGGGTTTTCTTTGTAAAGCATTTTTTCATTACGCAGCGGACTTGAGTGTTTTTATAACATAGTTGGCAATTAGGTCCGGGGTCCCATCGCATTTCACAATATCGCAAGGTTGATTAGTTTTTCTATCTTTCTTAAGGGTTTCCAATGTGATGCGATAAGGGTGAACGTGTCATCGCAATATCGCATATTTCATGGTTAAAGATACTTTGTGAAGGTGTGCTCTTTGCAAGTGGCGATATGCGATGCGGACCTTACTTTAATAAGAAATGTTTTAAGACAGTTCAAATGAAAAGTCTAATAGTTTCAAGGTTAAGCGTGGTAATCCATTTTGATTGCTTTTTCACTATTTTTGGTCGTTAACAGGGGTTTTGACATGCTTGATAATGTGATATGTGAAAAGGAAAGAATTTGCTACATTTTCAAAGGGTTTCATCTTGATATCTTACTTTATTCCAAAAAATAATAAGAAAATGCCTAAATGTTAAATTTATTTTTTTGGAAGGAATTTTCAAGGGTCCCTGTTTATTAATAGAATATTAGCTATTATGTTAAGAATGGCGGGGCGGGGCACGGTTGTTGAATAGCACAACAGGTTGACATCATCATCTTGAATCCCATTGGTTCTTATAGATTTTATTTTGGTTGTACATATTTCATAGGAGGCCCATTTTAGACCTCAAAATTCCCATAATGAAGCCTTTCGGATCTCAAGGACAAAACTAGGTCTCAATTAGGGTGGCATGCCAACATGGACAAAGGTATAGATTTGGGCCTTCTCTTACTGTCACCAATCTAGGTAAGGAGACAATCTTAAATCAACTTATGACTAGAGAACATACTATTAATTTGGTAGATCAAGGACAAATTTCCTCCATTAGAGAGCCTTCCTCATCCAAAGAAACCCCTAATGGCCCTTAGAATAATTGAATTTGGTCAAGGAAAAATATAATTTTTAAGGTGAAACCCACATGTGCACAAAAGTACAAGTCAACCTCAAGGTCAAATTGGCTCTTCTCCAACACATATACATAGACCTCATTTCACATCACTTTGGAGCATCATCACACACATCTCTCTTCTCTTGATTTATTCATCCTACATTTGAAATTGCAGGGCGGACTCAACACATGCAAAGGGAAGGAAGATTTTTCTGTTTTGGTGCATTAACTTCTGTTTGGGGATTGTTTGACTAATGTTTACTGTGGATCTTTCGACCCTGTTTGACCAAATTTCCTATTTGTTTAGGAGGTCGAGTTGACTGAAAGGTTGACCAAATTTTTCTGATCATGTTTGACCAAAGTTGATTGTAGTTTTGCAGTTAGGGTTTTTGCAGGTCAAAGAGTTGACTTTTATCAATTTCTATGAGGATTTTGTTGACTGCTTTGACTTGGGCTTAATGATTTTTGAAGGCCAAATTCGATGTTTCTTTGACCGAATTGTTTGGAGGATTGTTAACCGTTGACTGGTTAGGACTTCTATTAACCTTGACCAGAATTACATATTTGAATGGTTGACCAGATTTGACTTTTGAGCTCATCATTGGATTGGATATTGGTTAGTTGATTCTTATATAGTCAAAGTTTTGACTTTAACTCATTGTTGATGAATTGTAACATTGTATCTCTTTGTTGAACATTTGATGACAATCTAATAGAAGAACAAATTTGAAAGAGTTTTCCCCCTTATGGAGTTTTTCCCTAGTCTTTGACCAAATACTGTGTCTCTCTAGTTCTTGGTTGTTTTCTATTGTGCATTGAATTTATTGTACTATCTAAAATTATATATTGTTACTGGAAGATTAAATTATATTGAATAAATTTATTGTTGATTAAATAAGAATGGAAATGAGTGATTGTGCTAAGCATAGAACACTAGAAAATTAATATGGTTTCAAAGCTAAGGTGAAGACAGTCCCAACGAAACAAGAGACAAGCAATCACCTTTGAAAATATTTGAAGGAAGTTTATTTGACCTGGTCAAGAAGTCTACCCATACTTCAAGGAGGGAGAAAAGTTGAATGACTCATCTAATTTTGCTACTTGGAAGATTAGATGGGAAGTGACCTTGGATGAGAATGGTGTCTTGAAATATGTGGAAGGAGAGGTACATGAGCCTCCTGAAAATGTTGCTTCCAAGACCAAGTACAAGAAAGGTGAGATCAAAGCCAAGAAAATAATTATTTATTCTTTGAGAGAACATTTGCTTACTTATATATCAAAGTTGAAGAAGTCCAAGGATATCTATGATAAGTTGTTTAGGATGTATGAGGTCAACAATTTGAATCACATTTTTTCCTTTAAGAATCAACTCAAGTAAATCAAAATGAGCAAGGGGGAGAGTGTACAGTCATACTTCACGAGGATATCCTAACTAAAGGATTAATTCTTGACTGCTGGAGAAACTATGTCTAATAGAGAGTTAGTATGCATTGTACTTCAAGGTCTTCCTCCAATTTGGGAGACATTTATTACTACTGTTAGCAATAATGACAAGTTCCCAACATTTTATGATTTGGTTCGCAAGTGCACTCAAGAAGAAACCAGGATGATTTCTAAAGGGAGAATTGAAAAGAATGAAGAAGGAGAGCCCTCTACCTTTGTTGCTCAACACAAGAAGAAGAAAGGAAGAGGAAGACCATTTAATTCAAGAAAGTTGGCACTAGCATCCAAGGAATCTCAAATAATATTTAGGGACGACAATGTTGAATGTTTCAAGTGCCATAGGTATGGACACTTTGCCAAAGACTATCCAGAAAATGAAAATGCTCCTAGTTCATACAACAACAATTGGGGGTTCAACAACAACAAGGTCCATAATAGAATAAGAAGAGATTCTCTCAATGATCGAGATGAAGGTCATCATCCTCAAAAGAGATCAACTAATAAAAGGTATGGAAATAAAGTAGTTGTTTCTCAATCTAAATATTTTCTCATTTATGCTCTTTCTAGTTCCTCTCCTTCACTAGGTATAGTAAAGTCTTCTAAAACTTGGATGAGAGGGAGACTAATTTGAAGAGCATTCTTGGGGACAATTCTACATATCGATGAAAGTTTTTGGTTATGTTTCATTTAATTTGGATTATGGTGAAATCGTACATCTTCATGATGTTATATATATACTAGGATTGAAGAAGAGCCTTATATCTATATCTTCCTTGGAAGACAAAAGGGATGAGAGTTTTCTTCATAAGAGGAAAGGTCCTCACTTGGACTATGGAATATCACATGAGGGATTCATTCACTTTGGGATGAATAATTTAAGTGCTTTATAGAGTCAATGGAAGACATATGTGAGCATTGGTACATGATAATAATCATCAAAAGTGAGCAATGGCACCGAAGGTTTTCCCATCTTCACTATGAAGCCCTGCCTAAAGTAAGGATGATGGTTTCTGGTATGCTTGAGGTTCAATCAAATCATGATGGAGCTTGTCTGGGAGGTGCAAGTGGGAATAAATCAGAGGGACAATTCCCTTCTAGTAGGAGAAGGATCAATGATATTGTACCATTCATACATTCTGACTTATGTGGACCCATGCTAGTGAAATCTCTTGGTCACTATCTATATTATATAACCTTTGTGGATGAATTCTCATGGAAGACATGGATATTCTTCTTGAAACATAAGGATGAGGTATTTTACATGTTCAAGGATTTCAAGGCACTGATAGAGAATAAAACATGGAAAGGAATCAAAATATTCAATTCTAACAATGGTGGAGAATACACATCAAATGAGTTCATTGCCTTTTGTAAGATGGCTGGAATCAAGAAGGAGACAATGGTACCATATAATCCCACACGTAATGGTGTAGATGAAAGGAAGAATAGAACATCATGGAATTTTCCTAAGCCATATTTCACGATCAAAAGTTTTCAAAGTTCCTTTGTGAAGAAGCCAATAATACAACAATATATGTTCAAAACAGGACTCCTCATCAAACCCTGGGTGACAAGAATCTCAAAAATGTATTCATAGGTATCAAGCACGATGTTTATCATTTGAGAATATTTGGTTTCCATGTATACTTTCATGTGCTGAAGGGTAAAAGGAACAAGATGGAAGCCAGTGGAAAGAAAGAAACATTTGTTGGATATTGTGAAAAATCAAAAGATTTAAGAATGTGTTCCGGGTCAAAGGAACATCAAGTTTAGCACGGATGTGAATTTAAATGAAGATGCTTTCCTTGGAAAAGACAAAGACATTCCTCATCCTCCTATTGATAAGAAAGATGATGAAATGGACTTACTAGAAGGTCCTTCTATGACTGAACTTGAGAAGGACGTTGTTGATGATCCCATGGAACCTATGGACCCCTTGGATCCTCATCCATGTGATCCTCTTGCCATGAAGAGACCACTTTTACTTCTTGATACTTTACAAAATTTTGAGAGTTGTTTTGTTGCCAAAGGAACCTATAGTGAAAGTAAGAAGCCATGTCAATACCAGGGATAATGTTGTAGCTATGAGCATCATCATATAGGCTGAGCCTCCCACCTTTGAAGAAGAAATGAAAGAGCAAGTATGGAAGGATGTTATGGAAGAATAATATAAATCTATAATGAAGAATGATATATGGGAAGTAGTTCTGAGATCTAAAGGAAAGTTTATTGTAAATTCTAAATGGTTGTTCAAAATCAAGCATGGAGCTTGTTGGAAATCAGTATTCCTTTCAATTAGTATTATTATTAATCTTTCAGAGAATTAGTTAATCTTAAATTATTATCAGTGTTTGTAAAATGATAGCAGTAAACAAAAGGAACACAAACGCACATAGTTTTTAAGGTGGAAACCCCCTTTAGGACAAAAACCACCTGAACGATTTTCTAATAATTCTTTAATCTTCAACTCCAATTTAAAATAAAGCTCCAACTTCCTAGAATCTAGAAAAGAATTATTCTCCAGCTCCTATTGGATGGACACTCCAATGCCCGAGATTCTTCAAGAGTCAAATGAACAGATGCCCCAACACCCAATGAGATACAACTCACCCTAGCACTACCCTACCACCTTGTACAAGAATAAAAGAAGAATGGACTCATGTACCAGGGAAAATGGTCCACTTTACAATGATATAGAATGATGTAGAAGAAGAAGACACACTAGACCATAACCCCAACTATGAAAAAAACACCTAATGATAATCCTAGACCTCCCAACACTTCATCTTCAACTCTTGGCAGATAGACATGTGTACAACTTTTACAATGATTCTCTTACAATGACTCTATACAATGATACTTTTACAATAACTATATGCGGTGCTATCCACTTCAAGACTTCATGTGGTGAACTTCTTGTTGTTGTTCTACACGTTGATTACTGCTCTTGTCATGCTACCCTTTCTCACTCTTCAGAACATTAGATTATGCATTTATTCTTATCTTGATGAATATATAATACCTGCAAAAAGTCTTCAAGGAAATACCCATGACATGATAATAGAAAATCTTACCTCATCCTGCAAAACATATGTCAGTGCTAAACAAAAACAACAAATTAGAATATAAAGAACCTAATGCAATTAAGAGATGAAAATGAATATACAGATAATACTTACCTGGAGCTTACCTCTACTGCATCATTTTGCACCTTTCTCTTTGCTGCCCTAGAAAGTTTGGTCCTTTGCAGCCCTTAACAACACTTGATCTAGTTTTTTTTTCTTTCCTTCTAGGAGCACAATATTGAATCTGATGTATATCTGTCATTTCAGATCCCCAATATGTGATATTCAGTCCTGTAGTATCCCTCTGAGTCTTATTTACAATTCCATAGGTCTGACCCAATTTGGATTCTTCAAGGCAAAGTTATGCCCAATCTCTCACAATGACCTAATTATGGACTAGTTCAGTAGAGCGAACTTGTATGGCGTGACATGTGTGGATGTTTCCTATTTCGGCTTTGAAATTGATACAAATAAAACTACAGCCTGTGCACTATCTACCACTTCTTATAGAATTATAATCCATTTCTCAGAGAAAGAGTTATGATGCTTTTCCCAAGGTCACCTCTTTGAGATGAAATTTGGGATCCTGCAAAAACCCTAACTTCCATAGATCATATATCCTAAAATATAGTAAACCGAGATCAGAAATTCGGTCACAACATTCATAGGGATTTCGGCTCAAATGGGTTTTAATTTCAACATCTAAGACTTCACAGAAATAAAGTTATAGTGAACATTCCACGATCACTACTTTTGTATGATATATGAGATTTATTTTTATAGAGTTGAGAGGGGCTTCTATAGAGAATGTTAGAGGGATTTTAGGAGCTTAAAAAATTATTAATTATTGACCATTCAATGACAAAAATCAATGATAAATTCCATGCCACAACCCCATGGGGTTTTAGCCCAATAATTGGGCTACTAACTTCAATCTTGAATAACTTACAAACCGTGAGGAATTACGAGGAGAGCTACATACCGATAGAAAGATATTTTTGAGTAGAGTATTCCTATAATGGTTATGAGATGAGAAACCATGAATGGTGATGCCCAATGTGCCATGGAAGTTCAGGGTCATCCTTGGTGTTGATTGGGTTCATTCTCGAGTGCAAGAGAGAGATGGCCTCTGAGTCAGAAATGAAATACTTTGAATTGATGCATTACTTTATGGACTTAGTGGAGTGGGAAAGGCCTTGTGAGATTTTCCTTTCACAAGGAAAATGTATTGTGAAACTGCTGGAAATATTTGGAATGGTGTAATGTAAGTCTATGGCCACACCGATAGAGATAAGCTTCAAGAATCTATGTGGAGATGTTGGAGGACCTGACTTGGTAAATCCTTCTGAGTATGAGCAATTGATTTGGGCATTGATGTTCCTTGTGAACACTCGATCAGACATGTTTTGTAGTTAATGGTCTTATTAAATTTACAACTAAGCCTCTACATGCACATTGTGTTGAGATATTTACATAGAATGATTAATCTTGGATTGAGATATCTTGTCGAAAATGTGAAGCTACATGGATAAATTGATGTTGACTGAGCTGGAAATGTTAATGATAGGAAGAGAACATCAGGGTGTTGTTTTAATCTTGGATCTATCGTGATATCTTGGATGAGAAGAAAAAGTTTATTTCCCTTAGTATTGTCGAGGTTGAGTATATTGTTGCCAACATGGCTAACTACGAGGAAGAATGGTTGAGAAAGCTCTCTGGAGAGTTGATTGAGCAGGTTATGAATGTGACAGTGATATATTGTGACAAAAATAGAGGGATATGATGGAAAATAATCTCATTTTCCATGACAAGTCCAATAATATTATGATCATGTATCACTGCATTCGAGATATGGTGCAGAGAGGAGCACTGAGACAATAATATTATGATCATGTATCACTGCATTCGAGATATAGTGCAAAGAGGAGCAGTAAGATTCCATCAAATTTCGATAGACGAGCAGATAGCAGATGTTTTTACCAAGGATTTTCCGAAAGGGAAGTTCTTAACCTTCAAATAGAAGCTTGGACTAATGGATTTGACCCTCCTGAGTAAGGGTCATGGCTGAT
Source organism: Pinus tabuliformis (assembly GCA_031772625.1). Taxonomy (NCBI): domain Eukaryota; kingdom Viridiplantae; phylum Streptophyta; class Pinopsida; order Pinales; family Pinaceae; genus Pinus; species Pinus tabuliformis. Next base: position 483,616,337 of record CM062818.1, on the reverse strand, counting down.
CGAGGACACTGAGTTATGTTCTTCCCCCCTGTCTAAGCTCCCATGGTGAGGAATTGAGCCATAAGAGCTCCTAGGGTTGAGGTATCTCTGGAAAATAGGATGTGTGATCCTTGTCACTTATGGCAAGTTTGGTTATCCTGCCTATTGTCATTGTAGGTTGTATGTGATCCTTGTCATTTATGATAAGTTGGGTATCCTCCCCTACCATCTATTTGAGACTTGATAGAGTATACCCCACGGTGCATCCTATCACAAGTTGAGCTTTTTGAGATTTCCATGCATTTAGCCAACGGGTTAGGAGAGACTTGGGAGTGTGCGATCCTTAGCTCTGGTACGTTGGGTATCCTGCCCAAGTGAAAGGATGTAGTTGTTCTACCACTTGAATTTTGAGGTTCAAGTAGGGAAGATTAGTAGGCAATAGAACGTGTGATCCATGTCTCTTAGGACAAGTTGGGTATCCTTCCTATTGTCCTTAGATATAGGGTGGCAGATTTATCTCCCCTATGATGATTATTCTTCTTCTTTAAATTCGATATTGTTCAGCAGGTGAGTAGAGATGAGATATGAATTGATGATGATGACGAGACATTCAAAATGGGACTTATAATGCAGTTAGGAATTTCTCACTAACTAAGAGGGAGTGTTAATTTGGCAGCTCAAGGACAAATTTCCTCCATTGGAGATCATTCCTCATCTAGAGAAGCCCCTACTAATCCTTGGAAGAATTTAATTTGGTTAAGGAAAAATATATATTTTAAGGTGAACCCACATGTGCACAAAACTACAGGTCTACATAAAGGACAAATTGGCTCTCCTCCACAACATATAAATAGACCTCATCTCACTTCACTTTGGAGCATCATCACACATCTTTCTTCTCTTGATTGGTTCGTATTTTCTTTGACCAAATTGTTTGTAGAATTTTTTATCATTGATTGTTCATTGGTTAGGGCTACTATTGTTGATGTTGACTTTGACCATAATTGCTTATTTGACCTGTTGACCAGATCTTACTTTTGAGCTCGTCATTGGATCAGATATTGTTTAGTTAATTCTTTGATTCTTTGATAGTCAAAGGATTGATTTTGACTCATTATTGATGAATTGGAACATTGTATCTTTGTGTTGAACATTTGATGACAATCTAATAGAAGAAGAATTTTGAAAGGATTTTCCCCCTTGTGGCATTTTTCCCTAGTCTTTGACCAAACATTATGTCTCTCTTGTTCTTATTTGTCTTCCATTGTGCATTGGATTTCCTATTCTATCTACAATTGCTTATTGTTACTAAAAGATTAAATAAGAATTGGAATAAGTGATTATGTTAAGCATATAAAACTTAAAAATTAACACATACAATTCAGACAAGAGTGCTATCTTGGATCAACTTAAAATAAGAGTTTAAACTCCAACCTTATTTACCAGTCAATAACTCGGACAAGAAGACCTACTACATCTTCATATTTAGGTCAAAATATTTCCACAGAGACTTTGTATTTGGAATAACTCCACAAATCAGTGATTTGGATTGAGAATAGACATTGAGATCTCCATAGAAAAATCTGATTTTAGACTTCAAATCTCTAATATTGCTACAACACTCGGATCAAGGAGCACAAAACTTGTGTTAGACTTGTCACCAAGGAGGCTCAAATTACTTGTTTCAGCCCACAAGATCATAGGGAAACTCGTATCAGTTCAGGTAATAGTAGACCTCAAGCACAAGAAGACATCAGATAGTGAGATTCATACTTCTGTTAAACTTGGACATACCTCAGATAGTGAGGTTCATACTTCTAAACTTGGACAGAGCTCAGAAAATGAGTTTCAAACAATGAAGTTCAACAGATTTTGTCTTTTAATCAATAAATTCTTCATCCCTCTTTCACAGAGACCAAGTCACAGATTTTTCACAAGACGTATGCCATGAACAAAGCTTAGTCAACACAAGCTAACTCGGTCTTTCCAAATCTTCAATACCCCCGACTCTAAAACCATGTTAACTTTTACTAGGGAAATGCTAAAAAAATTCTTTACATAAATAACAGCTTCAAATAAATATTATTAGCATTAATAGTTTATCATCAAGTGGTTAACATAGAAAATTCATTCATTGAGCATGAAAGAGCATAGGTAAATCACAATAGAAACAAAATTAATAACCAAGATACCATGAGACAAGAGACACAGAAATTAGGCCTGAGGCCAAGGGAAAAACCATAAAAGTTTTCCTTATGTGAGATAGAGAGAGTTCAAGATACATCATTACATTAGAAACACCATCAACATAATAACCAAGCCAATACCGAAGAATAAGAGAAATTTCAATCCAAGTCCCATAGCCCTTCTTTAGATTTTTGGCCTCCTTTCCTCCTTCTGAAATTCCTTAGATCAGAGATGATCAACAAAAAAATTGATGTGCCAAATGAGAAACCCTCTCCTTTATATAGACTTCCAAGGGGGTTTGAATGGGTGTCTTTGGGGCCCATCCAACCTAAACAACATGAGGTTGATGTCACAACCCCACTTACCTTTTTTATTTATTGTAAATTATGTGTCTCTGCCTATGTGCACGCACACGCTAAGTTAAAGGGGCAACTGATTCCAGGTCTTAGGTGGATATGTTTCTTGGGATAGATGACAAGCAAGGAGAAAAAATCCAAATTACATGGGAATAATTGGTCTGCAAGAGTGACCAATGATGACTAGGCCAACCACCACAAAAATAGAGTACAAAGGATAGTTGGAGTTATGTTGATTAGTGAAAGGAAATGAGGTAGACTGTCAAATAACCACCGAGAAATAGATTCAAACAAGGACACTATTTTTTTAGGCAATGTTGGAGTACAAAATGCAAGGGGAGACGAAGCTTAGAGGCAAGGTACAATAAACTAAAACTTGGTGAAGAATAGTACTATGTTTGAGACAATGAAGGCAATGGGTAGAGACAAAAGGAAGTGGCTCGAACATATTGTGCAACCTCCTAGAATCTAGAGCTTTCAGACTCAAATACAGGTATTGTGTTGGCCTTCAGTAGTTTGCTTATGCCCTAGAGTCTGGCTCGGGGGTGACAGTTTCATGGATCGATTGTAGTCATCTACAATTTGGAGGAGAATCTTATTCCCAAACTCAATGGCAGTCCACACTTTTGATAAGTATTTATCCATGATTTATGCCTTAAATTTCTGAGAACTTAATGTGATGTCTACTAAATGTATTATCATTGAGCTAATGACTGCTTGATTATGTGTTGCTCTATATGCTAAGATAATGGATTTGTACGTGCTTTTCTTCCATAACATTGTGCCATGAATCAATGGTTGTGTGAGGGTCCATTTCATGTTAATATTTTTTGCTATTTTATTGAAGATTTGATAGCGTATATTGGATGTGTGAAGTAATAGTATTGATAGATTCCTTGATATATTAACGGGAAGTGCACATGATCTCAAGGTTGAGGTTTCTACAGTTTTATTCGAAATCCTCGTCTTTTTTGGGTTTTTCTTGAATTGGTGTAAAATGACCCTCAAAAAAGTACTTTCACTAGTACAAAATGAGAGATTAGTGGTTGTGGGACTAAAAACGTTAGTCACCACAATTATTTCATGTGAAATACTACTAAACTTGAGCAATTATAAGTGACCCAATAAAAATGACTAACTTAGACGACTAATTTAGTCCAAGGATAAAATATACAACTAGATAATAAGTGACCCAACTAAAAGAGACTAACTTAAACAGGACTAAAATATATGATTAAATAATAAGTGACAAAATAAAAAATGATTAACATAAACAACTACTATAGTCCAATAATAAAAATATGACCAAATAACAAGTATATGAATTAGTCATTTATGCTAGTCATTTTTAATTGTCACTTTGGAATGAAAAATTGCAATTTTGATACTTAAGTGTTACATTTTGAACACTAAAATTTAACACTATAGATGGATTCAAAGACCCCTTTTTCACACAATTTTAACACCAAAGTGTTAAAATTTAGAGATAAAGGGGTCTCGGAATCCATCTGCAGTGTTAAAATTTAGAGACCCCTTTAAAGGGGTCTCTTAATCCATATGCAATGTTAAAATTTATGTGGATGGATTCAACAACCCCCTTAAATGCTAAAAGGGGTCTATGAATCCATCTATAATGCTAAAATTATAATACTTTAATACAATATAGAGTATAAGTTCACAATATATAATAGTTTTATACTCCCTTTGGAAGGAGGGACAAGAAAGAGAGTTTGAAACTGATATAGAAGGGTTTCAAGGGTTAATAGGAATTTGTTTCTCACATATTAGAGAGACTACACACTATTTGTTGGGGGATTTTTATGGTGTTGTTACATACCATGGTTGATTATTGCACTAGATTCATAGAGAATGATTCTATTAATTTGAATTCAAAGTATATTGATTTAAACTTGGTCAATGAATTAAAATATAGATTACTCTAAAGCCATATTATTTTATAAATAATTCTACATATGCATGCATTACAAAAATGCGCACAAATTCTAATAGTGCATTCACATTCTTAGAATGTGCACACTCCATTATTAAAAAATTATACATACTAACAGTTCTCGTGGCTCTTTATGTAGAATAACATGCCATGGTGTTAAAATTGGCAACTAGGGCCAAACTCCACCTTGGACAGCTCATATGATGGAGATGATATTTTTATTGGATTCCTCTTTCTAAAAGGTGCAAGATTGATCTAAATTGATCATCTTGTTTGGATTAAGAGACCCCTTTAAATAGGAGAGACATTTTCCTCATTTGGACACCATCACTCAACACATCTTTCTCTCTCCTCTCCTCATTGGTTCATACAAAAAAGGAGCAACACTTCTTCTCAATTTGACTTGTTTTGATCGAAAATTTCAGGCTGAAATCATAGTTCTGTTTTAGGCTATTTGCGGGGACATTGACCAACATTGACCAAGAGTCAAATCACCTCCTTTGACTGTGATTTTCAGGAAAATAATCTGATCTCTTGAGGCCGCAACTCCTAGCATGAAAACTAATGTATTTGGAGCAGGTTGGCTTGCGTTGACCACAGGACATTTGACCACAACATTGCCGAGTTTGACTAAGAATTTTAGGATTGTTTCGGGTTGATTATGGTTGTATTTGGAGTCAAAGTTGATTGGGTTTGACCGAGCTCATTTGGAGGAGATTTTTTGTTGGTTTGACCAAAATTGACTTTCTGATTAGGACATCATGTTGACTATTGTTTGACTGGACTATTTTTACAGTGATTGAACAAGTAAATTTTGTATAATGTACTCTCTCTCTCTTTGCTAAACTATTGAAGAATAATAAGAAGATTTGATTAAAGGGTTCCCCACATTGGGGTTTTTCCCTGGCATCCGCCAAATATTGTGACCTCTTGTCTTGGCTTGTCTTTTGCTTATTGTTTATGTTCTATCTGCATTTACTATCAATGTTAATGTGATTGCGGATTTGGAAATTGATATTGGGCTAATAAGAAAAATTGAAGTAAATTGCTCTAAAGCATAGAACATACCATTGTTACCTAAAATTAGCACATGGCTCCCATATCCAAGTTGAAATCTGAATATCCCTTAGAGAGTATATTTGGTTTCTTGAGTCTTACTTCATGTTCCTTGAACTCTAGAAGCTTTATTTAGGGCCTAAGGCCCTCTTTTCTCTTCCCATCGAGATAGTACATTCCCAAAGACCCATTCTTATCATTTAAACCATACCAATGGTGACAAAGATCCCCATAGAGGCCAAATATACCCTAGATATGTCATGTGTGGTAATTCAAATACTTGTTCAAGAAGATTGATCATGGTAGGATTCAAATATGACCCAAGCACCTTATGATCCTTCCTTAACCATGGTTAAGGCCCCAAGTGTTGTACATGGTGCTAAAAACATCCTAATGATATTGTAGCCAAATTTAGAGGCCCAAGACCCAACTATGGCACACAAAACCTTCAAATAGCACCCATAATGCACCTAAAGGCTAAATATATCTTAGATAGGATATTTGTGGTGCTTTGAGGTCTTATTCACATACATTGAACTAGAGAAGCTTTATTTCAGGACTAGGGATCTTGTTCTCCTTCCTTATCCATCGTAGAGGACATAAAACCCATTCTTATTATGCAAAACATATTAATTGTGCCCATATTCCCATACTAATATCTTTTTCATGGGCATTAAACATGAGAAAGACTTGTTTTAGGCATAAGCCCCTTTCTCATTCCTTAGCCAATATGCAAGCCCTAACTTGTTGGGTGTGTGTTATATTCTTTCCACGAATAGTCACATGCGCGGGGGGTCACATATTGTTGCCAGCTTGTAGAAGCCAATACGTTGGTAGTTCAATACATGGAGATGAAGTTGATGATACTAATGATCAACTTCATGATATATCAGATGATCATGTCCAAGGTGTTAGTGGAAAATTGACATATTCTAGAGAAGCAGACTTGCAAGAAATTTATTTGAAGTTAAAGAAAATATTTGAAGGCATGTTTGAGGAGATTTGTTTGCTACCTAGTGTCACACCTATTGTGGATAAGGATTAATCACTTCAACCTTCTTCCACAGAAAACACACCAATTACATCTCCTCCAACAAAGGTACTAGGAACGATTGCACCTTCTTTATCCAAAATTATGAGTGGCATTACATCACCCAATCTTGGTTTTAAAAATGTATCAACTTTAGTAAATAGACAGAGAATTAGTCAAGCCTTGTAAAGGTCCATAGAAAGGGAAGCCAAATCTAACTTTACAGGGAAATATCCAAAAAATGTTGATCAAGTGATCCAACAATTGGAAAATATTTTTGAGAATATTGGTGGAATGATCTCCATTAAATATTAAAACAACAGAATTAGAATTTTATTGAATAACTTCAAACATAAATGCAGAAAATTAATCTTGGATGGAAAATATAGGGAAAGCAGCTTGACTCCCAAGTAGTGGGAAGATTTGAAGGAAAGTATGTGTACTGAAGAATATTTGGCAAAAAGTACAAGACTAAAAAAGGCAAGAGAGAATTTTAAAGATCGGTATTTTATGGTTTTGGGTGGGTTGTGAGCCAAACAACACATATTTGTAAGTATCTAGTTTTTTTGTTAAGTATTATACATTGTGTTATGTATTTTGATTTTTTTTAATATCTAACTAATCGTGTGTTGGCAATGATTTGAAGGTTGAAGGAACTAATAGAGAACCAGTGGTGAGTGAAATGGTTCAATATATGGAAAAATTAGAAAATTATAAACATAATTATATGTCAAAAAATCCAATACAAAGTTCTTTTCCATCTAGTAAAGTTACTCTATTGGATTTTTTGACATATGATTATGTTTAAGATTTTCTAAGTTTGCCATATATTGAGCCATTTCACTCACTAGTTGTTCTCTATTAGTTCCTTCAACCTACAAATCATTATCAACACATAATTAGTTGGATATTCAACAAATAAATTGCATACAAACAAATATGTATTGTTTGGCTCACAACCCACCCCAACCCCAAAAATATTGATCCTTCACATGCTCTTTTTTTTTTCTTTGTTCTTGTACTCTTCATACTTGCCTTCAAATCTTCCCATTTTTTGGGAGTCAAGTTGCTCCTCCTATGTTTTCCATCCAATATTAATTTTCTGTATTTTTGCCTGAAATTATTCACCAAAATTCTCATTTTGTGCTTGTAATATTTAATGGAAATCCTTCCACCAATAGTCTCAAAAAAAAATCCATTTGTTGGATCACTTGATCGACATTTCTTGGATCTTAATGTATAAATTTGGATTTGTTAACATCCAAATGAGACCTTATTCTTGTGACCAACTATGTGGCTCACCTTGACGAATTTGGTCCAATAGGCTCACCATCATTCACCTCAATCATGTAAGTCTTCTTCCCTTCTGATTTCCTTTCTTTGGCTTCCCTTTTTGTGGACCTATGCATCCCTTGACTAGTTCTTCATATTTTTACTAAACCTAATACATCTTCAAAACAAATACTAGGTGATAAAAAAAACCACCCATACTTATGGACAAAGAAGGCACAGTAGTTTCTAGCATCTTTCTTTGAGGAGATGTAATTGGTGTGTTTCTCGTGGCAGAAGGTTGAACTGGTTTCTCCTTGTACATAATAAGTGTGGCACTAGGTAGTAGACAAATCTCATCATATGTCTCTTCAAATCTTTTTTTTAGCTTTAAATAAAGTTCTTGCAAGTTTGCTTCTCCAAAATATGTCAAATTTTCATGAACAATTTGGACATGATCATATGATATATCAAGAAGTAGATCATTAGTATCGTCAACCTCATCTCCATGTATTTAACTACCAAGGCATTAGCTTCTATGATTTGGCATCATATGTCTTTCATTTCCTTTTGTTTTTTCTCATTTTCTGTGGATGAGGATGTGTTTTGAAGAACATAGACATGTATGGTGATTCTTTCCTCATTTGATAGATTGAAGCAACGTCCATTTCCTTCTAATACTTCACCTGCAACTCTTTGATCTTCGTCATCATCCCATAATTGTTTATTGACATTGCTAAAATCCTTCATATATTTTGTGAAAAATGCTATGGCCTCTTGCATTAAATATCCCTCACACATGTTACCTTCTAGTTTTGCCTTATTACAAACACAATTTTTCAAAACCTTCATGTGTCATTTTATAGGATACATCCATCTCATTCTTATGCCGCCACAATGCTCTAGTTCATGTTCTATATGTATAAGAAGATGCATATAAATATTGAATATTCTCGTTCCAATAAGCAGAGGACTTCAACAACCTCTCCCATCAAATTATCAAAGTTTAAAAGATCTAACACATGCAAAGTTATTCTCTTTAATATTAGGCCCAACCTTGTAATTGTCAATTTTGGCCCCTTTTCCAAACTTGATATGACTATAATAGTTAAAATATCCTCAATTATGACATGATAGTCATGGATCTTGAGGCTTCTTAAGCTACTATTGTCAATTTGGCTTCTAATATTACCACTTACATATCCATTAGGAAATCAATTCTGAGACATCAATGTTAAGAATTGTGCATATTGATCCTTTGTCCATACATAAAGAGAAATATGTTTTTTGTATTTTCCATCGCCATATTTTTAAACCCAAAGATTTCATCGAATCATTAGTTCTTGAAGGTCTAAGCATGATGACATTGTATCATATGCACCAAAAAGAGTTTATATAATAGCAAAAGCTATGTTTTTCTCAATATGCATAAACTCAATAGTATGCCTAATGGTTATATGCTTAAAGTATGGCAACTTATAAAATGTGCACACTCGTTATACACCACTATCATTGAGTGGAACATTTTTACTACCACAAATTCCACCATTTTCAATAAATTGCATTGGTTTTTCTCCATCCTCAATAACGTAATAACTTGTTATTGCCAGTGGTGATTTACAATTCTGTTCCTAACCATTGAGATGTGACTTTTTTAGACAATATGGATGCCCCATTTTGAGGTAAGCACAATGTTCACAGTAGATAAAACTGTGCAAACTACTTGAGTGTCTCAATAAACCCTTAAATATGCAATTCTAACATCCATGGTATCCATGAACATTGAGACTAGTCAAAGTTCCATATGCGGGAAGATTGTGTATTGTAAATAATAAAGTAGCTCTTAAAGTGAACGGAATTGAATTACCATCCCTTAAAATTTAAATTTCTTCAATTCCTTTCCACGATTCTACTAGCTCGTCAAATAATAGCTCTACATAAATATAGATTATATCTAAAGTAGCACATTTTTCCCTCATATAATAAATGACAACATCATGAAAAATGGTTTGGTTGATAACCATGGAGGCAAGTTATAATTTATTAAAAACAGAGGCCAAGTTGACCATTTAGTGCTCTAATCTGAGAAATAGTTCTTCCCATATAGAGTTAAAACATACCTTATATTTTGGATTTAAGAGATCTGTGGTTTGTGTCTTTTAAATCAGTGATCGGAGAATCCACAGTTTGAACATCTTTATACCAACGTTTCAAATCCCAAGTGGGATCCATCATCAGGGTTGAAGAATGATGATACAAGAAGAGCAGTGAGGCAGAAAAATACTAATGAGGAAGAAGATTAAGGAAGAATATAGAGTCGGCTAGAAATTTTAATTTATTTTATATATTTTTATTTTTATTTTATTCATATCTATTATTATAAATAATTAATATTTATAATAAATTAATTATTATAAATAAATAATTAATTAATATTAATAACATATTTTTTTTTATATTGTTATACATATTAATTATTAAACCTAATTAATATTTATTTATAATTAATATGTTTAATTATTAAAATCAATATAAAACAAAAACCAATAATAATCAATTATTATATCATTAATATTGAATAATAATTAATTAATTATTATTGTATATTAATAAATAAATATTATAATAATAATTAATTAATTAATATATTAATTAATATAATTATTATATAAAGAAAATTAATAAATCATATTAGTAATTATAAATAATAGGTTTATAGGTGACTAATATAATAATTAACTAAATAATATGTTTAAGTCATATTAACTAATTAATATAATAAATTAATTTAATAATTCATATTTATAGCTAACTAATATACTGATTCAATATTAATTGATATAATAGTTAATAAATAAATTAATATAATATTAATATAAAACCGATCAATTAATATATAATAATTAATTTTCAATATTAATTGATATAATAGTTAATAAATAAATTAATATAATACCGATCAATTAATATATAATAATTAATTAATTATTTTTATATAATGGAAATTAAATAAATGTTATAATAATTGATTAATTAATTAATATATTAATTGATGTATTAATTAATATTATAATTATTAAATAAATTAAATTATAGGTGATTAGTATTTATAGATGACTAATATAATAATCATTAACTAAATAATATTTTTATCATATTAATTAATTAATATATTAAATCAAATTAATAATTAATATTATAGCTAACTAAAATAATTTAATCAAATGTTAATTAATATAATAGCTAAAAAATAAATTAATATAATATTAATATAAGACTAATCAACTGTTATATAATAATTAATTAATAATTAATATATAATGATAATTAAATAAGTATTATAATGATTAATTAATATAATAATTAAATTATTGATTAGTATAATAATTATTAAGAAAATTAAATAGAATTAATATATTTTTAAATTATATTAGTAATTATAAATAGTTGATATTTATAGTTAACTAATATAATAAAAATATATTAATTAAAATATTATAGAACTCTAATGATGTAAAAAATATAGAATAAGAAAAGGAGAGGGGACAACATACCAAAGGGATGCATTACCTGGGGATGGGTTGGCGACTTTTAATTTCTTTGATCAAGGGGAGCCAGCTTCTGCTAATTTCCATACCATTGTCTCTGTTCAGATTCTGAGGATGCTTAATAATCTCAAGAGCTTCTCTGATCTTTCGTCTTTGATGATGTTCCTCTCTTGCGATAATGGATGCGCTTTCTAGGCAAATATGGTGTTTAGTCTTCAAGGAGTGTTCTGCCAATGCTGAGGTACAAGATCTTCCATTCCTGATATCAGCGCCATGTTCTTTGAGCCTTGTCTGGAGGGAGCGACCAGTTTCACCTATGTAGTTTTTTCCACAAGAACAGTCTATTTTATAGACTCCTTTAAGCTGAAGATTGTCAATATCATCTTTAACAGACTTCAAACTTTGTCTGATGGTACCGGGGGCTGAGAAATGAGTGATAATGTTTCTCTTCCTTAGGATTTTAGCGATTTTGTCAGTAACACCATGGATATAAGGTAGAAAGATCTTACCCTGAGGTTGGTCTTGCGCCTTCTGCTCTTGAGATGACAACTTTCTTTCAGCTCTCTCAAAGGCTTTTTTAATCTCATGATCTTTGTAGCCTATACTCTTAAAAGCTGAAACCAAATGTTTCTTTTCTTCATTCAGATGCTCTGAGTCGGAAATTCTAAGGGCTCTGATGGCAAGGGTGTTTAGAACACCAAACTTTTGGGCCGGGTGATGGTGGGACTCCGCATGGAGGTAACTTTCCGTGTGAGTTGACTTTCTAAAGACTTTGTGGCCTAGAGAGCCATCTTCCTTTCTGATGATTAGAACGTCCAAAAACGGGATGCTCATGTTTTCTTCAAGTTCGAATCATCGTTTATAATGTTCCTCGCCTTATCTAAGCATTTTTTTACCTTTGGAATTAACTGTGATACCACTGCTCTTTATTAAATTGGCTTCACTATCGATTTCATTGTTTGTATTGATTTCATTGTTTGTATCACCGTTTTTACTGATCTCTGCGCAGTTTATAATGCTCATCGTATTTGTGCAGTCTCTGCCTTTGGAATTCGAAACATTGTTTTTGCTGATCTCTGCGCGGTTATTTTTACCATTGCTTGAATCATCGTTTATAATGCTCCTCACCTTATCTACGCAGTTTTTACCTTTGGAATTAACTGTGATACCACTGCTCTTTATTAAATTGGCTTCACTATCGATTTCATTGTTTGTATTGATTTCATTGTTTGTATCACCGCTTTTACTGATCTCTGCGCAGTTTATAATGCTCATCGTATTGGAATTAACCACTTTAATACTCCTTTTTATTATGTTGACCTCGTTGTCGTTTACATTGTTCGAAACATTGCTTTTGCTGATCGCGTCATTTAGTTTTTCATGGTTGCTGCTGTCTAATCTGCCAATTGCCTGGGTATTGACCGAATGGTTTATGGATGAATCAGGTTCTAGTTCTGCTGCTTCGGGATCGTCGATATCTGCTGCCTTGGGATCGTCGACATCTGCTGCGGGGTTAACCAGAGGATCCGAATCTGCTGAGGGCTTGCTTGGCTTGCTGTTCACTACGAGGTCCCCTTCAGAATCTGCTACGAAAAGATTTTTGTTCAGCATGTTATGTCCACTGTCCATTTTGGTTTGTGTAGGTCTACTGGAATGATTCAAATTTTTGACCAACTCCTCGGATCTACCAGACAGCTTGGATAGTTTTTTGCGCTGTCTTGCCAGAGCAATTTTTCCTTCATTATCTGCTTTAAGGGCAGTCCTGGCATCGATAATGGCCCAGAGATATTTATTGATGCTATTGGCAAGCTTAAGGTGGGATGAGAGGGCTAAACATCCAAGATTTTCCAGAGAGGCCCTGACCCTTTTGATTTCAGACCGAATCAGAGAGAAGCTTAGCTGGATAAATGCCTTACTATTATATTTGTTCTGCAATCTATGCTTAACCTGGGCAAATGGAGGGATGAGATTGTTGTCCCGACAGTTTTTAAGGAAATGCAGATCTGCCGCTCTTCTTGTTATCCTCACTCTACATCTTTCGAGTAAAAGGATTTCACTCCAAGTATCCCCTCCGTGTAGGGATAAGATTTTGGATTTAAGAGATCTGTGGTTTGTGTCTTTTAAATCAGTGATCGGAGAATCCACAGTTTGAACATCTTTATACCAACGTTTCAAATCCCAAGTGGGATCCATCATCAGGGTTGAAGAATGATGATACAAGAAGAGCAGTAAGGCAAAAACCCTGATGATGGGTCCCACTTTGGATTTGAAACGTTGGTACAAAGATGTTCAAACTGTGGATTCTCCGATCACTGATTTAAAATACCTTATATTGCGGGGATCTTGGGAAAAATCAAGTGATCTGTTATGAAATTTCTTCCATATCTTAGAATCAACCACAAATCATTGTTTTCCATCAGTGCTCTTCTTTTGGGCATGGCACCACATGAGCTCACCAATGTTTTAACATTTGTACATTTGAAGCCAACGTGGGATTAGTTGAAAGAGGCGAAGAACCCTTCTAGGAGAAGAATTTGATTTCAACCCTGATCTATACCTCCCTTATTTATATTTCGGACATTCAGTCTCACTTACAATATTTTTTTGAAATAATACATAATCGTTCACATGTGGGTGTTTTCATACCCTAAGCCTAGCTTAGTGATTTTCACTTTATATGCTCTTCATATTGTTGGAAATGTGGAGTCAGGAGGTAACAATCGTTGTAAAAATGCCAATAACTCATTAAAACTCTCATTTATACAACCATGCACCACTTGCAAGTTAAGAATTAAAAGGATTATTGTTAATTTAGATAAATTGCAAGTACCATACACAAGTTTTGAAGCATCCTCCATCAACTTCTACCATTCATCCTTGAAACCCTCATTCAACATTTTATCATTTTCAATCCCTTCATCAAAGGTTCTTACCATTTCATTTGTGTTTGTTGGCTCTTCATCTATGTTTGGTGCCTCTACATCTCTCATGTTATGCAATTCTATCCTATCTAGATAACAATTTTAAGGGAAAGGGTTTATACCACTATGCCCATATTTTAGCATATGTTGAAAAATCACACTTATTTTTCTCATCTTCCAACCATGGAAATCATTACATGAACATGCATATCTAATAAAGCTCTTCTCACCAACTATTCTCACATTATGTGATGGTATTTATCCATTGTTAAAATTGGGCGTTGACTCATCTTCAATTTTTTGTATTCAAAGATGAAACTGATATGTTAAATCTTTACTTTCAACTTTGTTTGGAACTTTGTTTATAAAAGAGAAGTTTCAAGACCCATTTAAACACAAATGCCATATTTGTGCAAACTTTTTAGAAACAACATATAGTAAAAGAAGACTACATGTTTTTTACTAGTGTAAAGACACCCATACACCAACAATCACAGAGTCCAACAAAAAAAGCAGGCATATTTGACATAATATTTTTTGTCTATTTGAGTGAGGTATTAGGTATATTTGGTAAAATTTGTGTACAAATGTAGTTGAAATAATGTTATGTGAATACGTTGTTGAAATAAATAGGTGTTTTCGTTTATACCTTGGCTTGGTAAAGTAGGATTTTGACTTAGACTTCGAAAGCAGAGTATTAATTTTGAGAAAATTCGCATTTTTTGTCCTGCTTAGTTTAAAAATATATAAGGCTTTAAAGTTTTGAGTATTTTGGATAACTAGGAAAAATATCTTAGTAAGTAAAGCATCATCAACAACATTAAAGAAGTTATTGTTGATGATGTCACTCTTTATCCATCATGATGACAACTTGTTGATAAGATATCTCTTCTTAGATGAACCAAATTGAAATTTGTATCTAGGGTTTGGAAGCAAGTCTTGAGCCATTCCTAGGGTTATGAGTGGGTTTATAGCCCTAGAAAGGGTCTAAAGGACTTATGGATTGAACCCTAGGACTAAGAAAGTTATGCAAGATTTGTAGAAATTTTGAATAATTTAACACATATTCAACAGAGATTATGCTGATCATACAATTTTAGCGGAACATGTATAATACATAATCTCCTCTATGTTGATCAAGAATATAGCAGCGTCAATAACAATAAAACATCAAGAGCATTCACACATTAACACAGTTTGTATCACGGGGAAAGCATCTCGCTACAAACCCCACACTATCTGTATATTAATGATTGAGTCATGTAACATTACACAGCATAATACTTCTCACAAGTATATCCACCTCTGTTACACACAATACAGCTCAGATCTGATCTCCAAATCTCTTCCACTGCTTGCCTGCCTCCACTGCTCAATACCTGCTCAAGAACTGATGAGAATTGCTTCCCAAACTCGATTTTCACCTGCAAAATAGTCACTCACTCTTTGTTGGACGTGATCAAAGGCTAAAAATGCGGGCCAAATATGTGAGCAAACTCATTGGCATACTCAATCCCTTGATTGTGCAAGATCTGGTGCACAACTATAGTCACAACTGATAGCAATCTGATTCTCTACCACCTGTCCCTGTTGAACTGAACATGCACTGGCATGCAACTGAGTTAACTGATGTATTCTTTAGTTGTATTATGAGTTAATAATTAGTTTAACAACTCATCATTAGTCTATATGTAGTTAGACTAACTGCAACCAGTTTAACTAAGTTAAACTGAACACAACTCCATCAACTGTACCTCCAGTCCACTAAACTCAACTCACTTGAGTTCTAACTGAAGTCATGCATGAAACAACTCAACTGACTCATAAGAAAAACGAATTTCCTTCTGACAGCTGCATGTGCCACTTCCGTAGCTCAAACTGAAGTGCTCCAAGAGAATAAGATTAAGTTTATAGTCCAAATATTATTGTGAGATAATAATATTTGACTTTTCTATTTTGACAGCCAGTCTAAAAATAGACTTGATCACTCACACTGTGATCACTCACACTTTCATCAAAAATAGAAGTCCATCTATTTTTCCCAACTTGATCAATCATCCATAAACATAGACATGATCCATATGTCTAAAAATAGACATAGTCTAAAAATAGACTTGCGCCAAAAATAGCCTGCGGGCCCACTTAGTGAAGGCGACTCTTTTCACTAAGCTCCATAATCTTGTTGCAATATCAACAGTCCCTCTCGACAAGATATGGATTATTAGCAACCCCTATCCTGCCTCGGTGGTACTCGAATTTGCTCCTGGTGAGAGCCTTCGTCAGAATATCAGCATCCTGATCCTCCGTTGGAATGTACGAAAGTAACATGATCCTCCGCTGCACACAATCTCTGATATGATGGTACCTGATGTCAATATGTTTAGATCTATCATGAAATACAGGATTAGCCGAGAGTTTAATGCAACTCTGGTTATCACAGTAGGATCCAAATGAGAACCAAACAAACCAACCAGGATCTTCCTCATCCATATAGCCTCGCATGCAGCCAAACTTGCTGCCATATACTCGGCCTCCGCTGAACTGAGTGCCACGGATCTCTGCTTCCTGCTGTACCAAGAAACTGTTGTCGATCCGATACTGAAGACCCCTCCTGATGTGCTCTTTCTGTCTGTTGGGCTCCCTGCCCAATCTGCATCCGTGACGCCACATAGCTTCACCTCATCCTCCTGTCTGTACCACAAACCATATCCCGATGTGCCTCTCAAGTAGCGCAATACATGCTTGCCCGCATTCCAGAAGAGCTTGGTAGGCTTAACCATAGCTTGTGAAAGCTGGTTAACTGCATAGCATATATCAGGTCCTGTATTGACGAAATACATCAGCGACCCCACCAACTGTCGATAAACAGTGGCATCCACTTCTTCTCTCGAAGTGGCATCCTCCTTCCTCCAACCTCCAGGAAGAGGAGTATCAACAGGCTTGCAGCCATGCATGTTGAACTTCTCCAGTATCTCCTGAGCATACTTGCCCTGAGAAACAAACAGTCCACCACTGCGCTGCCATATTTCCAATCCTAGGAAATAGTGAAGGAGGCCCAAGTCCTTCATCTCAAACTCTGTAGCAAGATCCTTCTTGCATGACAGTATCAACAACTCATCACCCGTTAGAATCAAATCATCAACATACAGTACAATGATAAGCAACTTACCCTCCACCACAATCTGGTATAGGTTCGGATCCGCCTCGCTCTTGGAGAATCCAAGTCCTGTGAAATAGTTTTCTATCCGTGTGTACCAAGCACGTGGTGCTTGCTTCAACCCATACGGCGCTCTCTTGAGCCTGCACACATGCGACTCGCTGCTGAAGACTTCAAAGCCTTCGGGTTGCTCAATGTACACCTGCTCCTCAATGACTCCGTTGAGGAACGTAGTCTTCACATCCATCTGATGAATGTGCCATCCCATCTGCGCTGAGAGAGCAAGAATCGTCCGTATGGAAGAATACCTTGCGACAGGTGCAAAGGTCTCCTCATATTCGATCCCCTCAATCTGTGAAAAGCCTCGGGCAACAAATCTTTCCTTGTACTTCTCCACACTCTCGTCAGCTGCCTGCTTAACTTTGTAGATCCATCTCGAACCCACCACTGATTTCCCTTCCGGTCTAGGAACAATCTCCCATGCACTGTTTCTGACAATAGAATCATACTCTTCCACCATGGCGTCTACCCATGCGGGATCCTCCACAGCTTCCTCGAAAGAGGATGGCTCAGTCACAACACACTTGCTCATAAGAGCCATGTATCCAGTGTACCGATCAGGTGACTGTCTCTGCCTGCGTTGGGCTGTAGGTGGTCCTACAACTTTCTCTGCATCTTGAGCCACTCGCTCAGCTTCTGTCAAGCGCTTTCGCCCTCTGATGGTTGGCGTTGCATGAGTGGTCTCTTCCACTCCATGAACCTCGTCCTGTGGCTAATCCACGTCCTGAAGCTCATCCTTAGGAACTAATAGCACCTCATCTGCATGCAAGTGTAGCTCCCTCTCAAGCGAACACTTCATGGCTTTCTCCTCCTGAAATTTTATATCCCGTCGCACAACAGTTTTACCACTGTCTGGAAAATACACACGATAGTTGTGGGGCGTATCAGTGTACCCAAAAATATCCCAACCTCTGCAGTCGGCTCCAACTTCTTTCTGGCATCCTTCGTCACATGCATGTAAACGTTAGCACCAAAAATCCTCAAATGAGAAAGATCAGGCTTCTTACCAGAATAAGCCTCCTCGGGTGTACTCATGCCAAGTATCCTATGAGGACAACGGTTCTGCACATAAACTGCTGTATTGCATGCTTCCGCCCACAAGTGAAGGGGTAGGCCCTGATCATGCAACATTGCCCGTGCAACACCCACAATCGTTCTGTTCTTCCGCTCAGCTACCCCGTTCTGCTGTGGGTTATGGGGAGCTATGAGCTCTCTACGAATCCCTTCTGCCTTGCAGAAATCCTTGAACTCGTCCGAGATGTATTCACCACCATTATCGCTCCTAAGAGCCTTCACCTTCTTCCCCGACTCCTTCTCGACCAGTGCTTTGAATTCACAGAACTTTGAATATGTCTCGCTCTTCTTCTGCATGAAGAAGATCCAGCACTTACGAGAGAAATCATCAACAAAAATCACATAATACCTGTGTTTTGCTGTCGAAGCAACTGAGAAAGGTCCACACACGTCTGTGTGAATTCTCTCAAGGATCGTCGTGGCGCGACTATCCTTCTCGTGAAAGGTGGCTTTCACAAACTTCCCCAAAGTACACCCCTTTCACTGATCTGACTGCGCAAGTGTGCCTTTAGGAAGCCCTGTAGTGATCTGCTGCAGTATCTTCAAGGCTCCATGGTGAAGGTGACCCAATCTCCTGTGCCACAACTCGCCATCATCCCGGCTCACCAATCCTTCTGCCTTGCCTGCCATTGCTGCGCATCCATCTACATGCAACTGATAAAGGTTCCTCACTCGAACCCCTATCTTCCGGGTCTCACCAGTTGTCTTGCTGCGCAGGAAGGCCTTTCCCTCGCTGAAAACAACGTCATACCCCTTGTCTTCTAACATCGCCACTGAGATGAGATTCTTCTTCAATCCTGGAACATGCATGACTTCCTTCAATACAAAGGGTTTACCAGACTCCCTCTCAAAGGAAATGGTACCGATACCGGTCGCACTGTATCTACCATCATCGCCCATCTCGATGTGCACTCCAAGATCTTTGTCCTCCAGATCAGAGAACAGATCTCTATCTCCCGTCATGTGAAAAGACGCACCACTGTCCAAGAACCACACTGATCCCATCACACTTGAAACCAAGCATGCGATCAATGAAAAATCAAGCTCAAACTAAGAAGCTAAGGCCTCTCCCCCTGCAGATCCAGCAGCTTGCTTGTTCTTCTTTTTCTGCGGACAATTTGTGGCATAGTGTC
This sequence comes from Pinus tabuliformis, assembly GCA_031772625.1. Taxonomy (NCBI): domain Eukaryota; kingdom Viridiplantae; phylum Streptophyta; class Pinopsida; order Pinales; family Pinaceae; genus Pinus; species Pinus tabuliformis. The sequence goes on along the minus strand of CM062818.1, from coordinate 483,596,616 downwards.
CGTGCTGGTGACAATGAAAACACTTCACTTTGGACATATCCTGCTTCTTGCCTTTCGCACCGGAATGAGAAGCTTTCTCGTTCTTCCCTTTCTTTGCTTTGGCAGCCAAAGTACAATTCTCTTCATCAGATCCCTTTGACGAAGATCCGTCCCTGGTACTCCGCCTGATCTCCTCCTGCACAAGATCTGACCATAGTCTTTCCCATCCTGGCAACTTCTCCCGACCATTGACAGAGTCCTGATAGGAATGCCAACTCTTCGGAAGACCAAGGAGAGCCAAGCTCACCAAGTCCTCATCATCGACAGTAACCCCCACACTTCCCAGCTCATCTCGACACTGAGTGAACTTCGTGAGATACTTGGGAATACTGTCTGCCTTCTCGCATTTGATGTTTCTGAGTTTATCTTTGAGCGCCAGCTTCCTCTGATCGCTCTTGCTTTGGAATAATTCTGTTAATGATTTCCACATCAAATATGGAGTAGCCTTTCCATGGAGGCTGGACACAATGTGATCCTTCACGCCCTCCAACAGAATTCTTCGACATTTTGCGATCTTCTTTTGCCAAGCATCAGCTTGAGTAGCATCAGTAGGCTTTGGGATATCCGTATCTATGAATTCCTTCAGCCCGTTATCATCCAATACTGCCTCCATCCTGTCCTTCCATGCAATATAGTTTGAGCTGCCCTCAAGAGCATACTCCAATCGCAATCCGTTGAAAGACATTGTTGCGTTGTCACCAAGAAAACACTGCTGCAAATTCGAATTCCACCAGCAACCAACTCAACTGCTTCCAATCAACCCTCGCTTGATATCCTGTAAAAATCTCTTCTACAAATCAAGCTGCTCCGATACCATGTAGAAAATTTTCCTACAATTATCTAGCTCTGATACCATGTAGAAATTTTGAATAATTTAACACATATTCAATAGAGATTATCCTGATCATACAATTTAAGTGGAACATGTATAATACATAATCTCCTCTACGTTGATCAAGAATATAGTAGCATCAATAACAATAAAACATCAAGAGCATTCACACATTAACACAGTATGTATCACGGGGAAAGCATCTCGCTAAAAACCCCACACTATCTGTATATTAATGATTGAGTCATGTAACATTACACAGCATAATACTTCTCACAAGTATCTCCACCTCTGTTACACACAATACAGCTCAGATCTGATCTCCAAATCTCTTCCACTGCTTGCCTGCCTCCACTGCTCAATACCTGCTCAAGAACTGATGAGAATTGCTTCCCAAACTCGATTTTCACCTGCAAAATAGTCACTCACTCTTTGTTGGACGTGAGCAAAGGCAAAAAATGCGGGCCAAATACGTGAGCAAACTCATTGGCATACTCAATCCCTTGATTGTGCAAGATCTGGTGCACAACTATAGTCACAACTGATAGCAATCTGATTCTCTACCACCTGTCCCTGTTGAACTGAACATGCACTGACATGCAACTGAGTTAACTGATGTATTCTTTAGTTGTATTATGAGTTAATAATTAGTTTAACAACTCATCATTAGTCTATCTGCAGTTAGACTAACTACAACCAGTTTAACTAAGTTAAACTGAACACAACTCCATCAACTGTACCTCCAGTCCACTAAACTCAACTCACTTGAGTTCTAATTGAAGTCATGCATGCAACAACTCAACTGACTCATAAGAAAAACGAATTTCCTTCTGACAGCTGCATGTGCCACTTCCGTAGCTCAAACTGAAGTGCTCCAAGAGAATAAGATTAAGTTTATAGTCCAAATATTATTGTGAGATAATAATATTTGACTTTTCTATTTTTGACAGCCAGTCTAAAAATAGACTTGATCACTCACACTGTGATCACTCACACTTTCATCAAAAATAGAAGTCCATCTATTTTTCCCAACTTGATCAATCATCCATAAACATAGACATGATCCATATGTCTAAAAATAGACATAGTCTAAAAATAGACTTGCGCCAAAAATAGCCTGCGGGCCCACTTAGTGAAGGCGACTCTTTTCACTAAGCTCCATAATCTTGTTGCAATCTCAACACTCCCGCTCGACAAGATATGGATTATCAGCAACCCCTATCCTGCCTCGGTGGTACTCGAATTTGCTCCTGGTGAGAGCCTTCGTCAGAATATCAGCATCCTGATCCTCCGTTGGAATGTACGAAAGTAACATGATCCTCCGCTGCACACATTCTCTGATATGATGGTACCTGATGTCAATATGTTTAGATCTATCATGAAATACAGGATTAGCCAAGAGTTTAATGCAACTCTGGTTATCATAGTAAATCACAGTAGGATCCAAATGAGAACCGAACAAACCAACCAGGATCTTCCTCATCCATATAGCCTGGCATGCAGCCAAACTTGCTGCCATATACTCGGCCTCCGCTGAACTGAGTGCCACGGATCTCTGCTTCTTGCTGTACCAAGAAACTGTTGTCGATCCGATACTGAAGACCCCTCCTGATGTGCTCTTTCTGTCTGTTGGGCTCCCTGCCCAATCTGCATCCGTGAAGCCACATAGCTTCACCTCATCCTCCTGTCTGTACCACAAACCATATCCCGATGTGCCTCTCAAGTAGTGCAATACATGCTTGCCCGCCTTCCAGAAGAGCTTGGTAGGCTTAACCATAGCTTGTGAAAGCTGGTTAACTGCATAGCATATATCAGGTCATGTATTGACCAAATACATCAGCGACCCCACCAACTGTCGATAAACAGTGGCATCCACTTCTTCTCCCGAAGTGGCATCCTCCTTCCTCCAACCTCCAGGAAGAGGAGTATCAACAGGCTTGCAGCCATGCATGTTGAACTTCTCCAGTATCTCCCGAGCATACTTGCCCTGAGAAACAAACAGTCCACCACTGTGCTGCCATATTTCCAATCCTAGGAAATAGTGAAGGAGGCCCAAGTCCTTCATCTCAAACTCTGTAGCAAGATCCTTCTTGCATGACAGTATCAACAACTCATCACCCGTTAGAATCAAATCATCAACATACAGTACAATGATAAGCAACTTACCCTCCACCACAATCTGGTATAGGTTCGAATCCGCCTCGCTCTTGGAGAATCCAAGTCCTATAAAATAGCTGTCTATCCGTGTGTACCAAGCACGTGGTGCTTGCTTCAACCCATACAGCGCTCTCTTGAGCCTGCACACATGCGACTCGCTGCTGAAGACTTCAAAGCCTTCGGGTTGCTCAATGTACACCTCCTCCTCAATGACTCCGTTGAGGAACGCAGTCTTCACATCCATCTGATGAATGTGCCATCCCATCTGCGCTGAGAGAGCAAGAATCGTCCGTATGGAAGAATACCTTGCGACAGGTGCAAAGGTCTCCTCATAATCGATCCCCTCAATCTGTGAAAAGCCTCGGGCAACAAATCTTTCCTTGTACTTCTCCACACTCCCGTCAGCTGCCTGCTTAACTTTGTAGATCCATCTCGAACCCACCACTGATTTCCCTTCCGGTCTAGGAACAATCTCCCATGCACTGTTTCTGACAATAGAATCATACTCTTCCACCATGGCGTCTACCCATGCGGGATCCTCCACAGCTTCCTCGAAAGAGAATGGCTCAGTCACAACACACTTGCTCATAAGAGCCATGTATCCAGTGTACCGATCAGGTGACTGTCTCTGCCTGCGTTGGGCTGTAGATGGTCCTACAACTTTCTTTGCATCTTGAGCCAGTCGCTCAGCTTCTGTCAAGCGCTTTCGCCCTCTGATGGTTGGCGCTGCATGAGTGGTCTCTTCCACTCCATGAACCTCGTCCTGTGGCTGATCCACGTCCTGAAGCTCATCCTTAGGAACTAATAGCTCCTCATCTGCATGCAAGTGTAGCTCCCTCTCAAGCGAACACTTCATGGCTTTCTCCTCCTGAAATTTTATATCCCGTCGCACAACAGTTTTACCACTGTCTGGCAAATACACACGATAGTTGTGGGGCGTATCAGTGTACCCCAAAAATATCCCAACCTCTGCAGTCGGCTCCAACTTCTTTCTGGCATCCTTCGTCACATGCATGTAAACGTTAGCACCAAAAATCCTCAAATGAGAAAGATCGGGCTTCTTACCAGAATAAGCCTCCTCGGGTGTACTCATGCCAAGTATCCTATGAGGACAACGGTTCTGCACATAAACTGTTGTATTGCATGCTTCCGCCCACAAGTGAAGGGGTAGGCCCTGATCATGCAACATTGCCCGTGCAGCACCCACAATCGTTCTGTTCTTCCGCTCAGCTACCCCGTTCTGCTGTGGGTTATGGGGAGCTATGAGCTCTCTACGAATCCCTTCTGCCTTGCAGAAATCCTTGAACTCGTCTGAGATGTATTCACCACCATTATCGCTCCTAAGATCCTTCACCTTCTTCCCCGACTCCTTCTCGACCAGTGCTTTGAATTCACAGAACTTTGAATATGTCTCGCTCTTCTTCTGCATGAAGAAGATCCAGCACTTACGAGAGAAATCATCAACAAAAATCACATAATACCTGTGTTTTGCTGTCGAAGCAACTGAGAAAGGTCCACACACGTATGTGTGAATTCTCTCAAGGATCGTCGTGGCGCGACTATCCTTCTCGTGAAAGGTGGCTTTCACAAACTTCCCCAAAGTACACCCCTTTCACTGATCTGACTGCGCAAGTGTGCCTTTAGGAAGCCCTGTAGTGATCTGCTGCAGTATCTTCAAGGCTCCATGGTGAAGGTGACCCAATCTCCTGTGCCACAACTCGCCATCATCCCGGCTCACCAATCCTTTTGCCTTGCCTGCCATTGTTGCGCATCCATCTACATGCAACTGATAAAGGTTCCTCACTCGAACCCCTATCTTCCGGGTCTCACCAGTTGTCTTGCTATGCAGGAAGGCCTTTCCCTCGTTGAAAACAACATCATACCCCTTGTCTTCTAACATCGCCACTGAGATGAGATTCTTCTTCAATCCTGGAACATGCATGACTTCCTTCAATACAAAGGGTTTACCAGACTCCCTCTCAAAGGAAATGGTACCGATACCGGTCGCACTGTATCTACCATCATCGCCCATCTCGATGTGCACTCCAAGATCTTTGTCCTCCAGATCAGAGAACAAATCTCTATCTCCCGTCATGTGAAAAGACGCACCACTGTCCAAGAACCACACTGATCCCATCACACTTGAAACCAAGCATGCGATCAATGAAAAATCAAGCTCAAACTGAGAAGCTAAGGCCTCTCCCCCTGCAGATCCAGCAGCTTGCTTGTTCTTCTTCTTCTGCAGACAATTTGTGGCATAGTGTCCGTGCTGGTGACAGTGAAAACACTTCACTTTGGACATATCCTGCTTCTTGCCTTTCGCACCGGAATGAGAAGCTTTTTCATTCTTCCCTTTCTTTGCTTTGGCAACCAAAGCACAATTCTCTTCATCAGATCCCTTTGACGAAGATCCGTCCCTGGTACTCCGCCTGATCTCCTCCTGCACAAGATCTGACCATAGTCTTTCCCATCCTGGCAACTTCTCCCGACCATTGACAGAGTCTTGATAGGAATGCCAACTCTTCGGAAGACCAAGGAGAGCCAAGCTCACCAAGTCCTCATCATCGACAGTAACCCCCACACTTCCCAGCTCATCTCGACACTGAGTGAACTTCGTGAGATACTTGGGAATATTGTCTCCCTTCTCGCATTTGATGTTTCTGAGTTTATCTTTGAGCGCCAACTTCCTCTAATCGCTCTTGATTTGGAATAATTCTGTTAATGATTTCCACATCAAATATGGAGTAGCCTTTCCATGGAGGCTGGACACAATGTGATCCTTCACGCCCTCCAACAGAATTCTTCGACATTTTGCGATCTTCTTTTGCCAAGCATCAGCTTGAGTAGCATCAGTAGGCTTTGGGATATCCGTATCTATGAATTCCTTCAGCCCGTTATCATCCAATACTGCCTCCATCCTGTCCTTCCATGCAATATAGTTTGAGCTGCCCTCAAGAGCATACTCCAATCGCAATCCGTTGAAAGACATTGCTGCGTTGTCACCAAGAAAACACTGCTGCAAATTCGAATTCCACCAGCAACCAACTCAACTGCTTCCGATCAACCCTCGCTTGATATCCTGTAAAAATCTCTTCTACAAATCAAGCCGCTCTGATACCATGTAGAAACTTTTTCTACAATTATCTAGCTCTGATACCATGTAGAAATTTTGAATAATTTAACACATATTCAACAGAGATTATCCTGATCATACAATTTAAGCGGAACATGTATAATACATAATCTCCTCTACGTTGATCAAGAATATAGCAGCATCAATAACAATAAAACATCAAGAGCATTCACACATTAACACAGTATGTATCACGGGGAAAGCATCTCGCTAAAAACCCCACACTATCTGTATATTAATGATTGAGTCATGTAACATTACACAGCATAATACTTCTCACAAGTATCTCCACCTCTGTTACACACAATACAGCTCAGATCTGATCTCCAAATCTCTTCCACTGCTTGCCTGCCTCCACTGCTCAATACCTGCTCAAGAACTGATGAGAATTGCTTCCCAAACTCGATTTTCACCTGCAAAATAGTCACTCACTCTTTGTTGGACGTGAGTAAAGGCTAAAAATGTGGGCCAAATACGTGAGCAAACTCATTGGCATACTCAATCCCTTGATTGTGCAAGATCTGGTGCACAACTATAGTCACAACTGATAGCAATCTGATTCTCTACCACCTGTCCCTGTTGAACTGAACATGCACTGACATGCAACTGAGTTAACTGATGTATTCTTTAGTTGTATTATGAGTTAATAATTAGTTTAACAACTCATCATTAGTCTATCTGCAGTTAGACTAACTACAACCAGTTTAACTAAGTTAAACTGAACACAACTCCATCAACTGTACCTCCAGTCCACTAAACTCAACTCACTTGAGTTCTAACTGAAGTCATGCATGCAACAACTCAACTGACTCATAAGAAAAACAAATTTCCTTCTGACAGCTGCATGTGCCACTTCCGTAGCTCAAACTGAAGTGCTCCAAGAGAATAAGATTAAGTTTATAGTCCAAATATTATTGTGAGATAATAATATTTGACTTTTCTATTTTTGACAGCCAGTCTAAAAATAGACTTGATCACTCACACTGTGATCACTCACACTTTCATCAAAAATAGAAGTCCATCTATTTTTCCCAACTTGATCAATCATCCATAAACATAGACATGATCCATATGTCTAAAAATAGACATAGTCTAAAAATAGACTTGCGCCAAAAATAGCCTGCGGGCCCACTTAGTGAAGGCGACTCTTTTCACTAAGCTCCATAATCTTGTTGCAATCTCAACAAGATTGAGGATTATCAGGGTTTGGAACCCTAGAGTTGAGTGATGTAAGTCTAGGATTTGGAATCAAAACCCTAACCAATCTAAAGATTTGAAGAAAATTCTAGGGTTTATACACTAAATCATAGGATTGAGGAATAAATTCAATAGTGAATTATTTTTATGTCTAGGGTTTATAGTCATTAGATGAACTTGAACATACCAAGTTGAGCTTGACATTTTTTCTTTTAGATAAAGGGATCAAGGAACTATTATTGTTGGTAGAATAATGAAAGAGCCATTGGTATTGAAATCATTGGCATAGTCTTGTTGTTTTTGTAATGATTGTGTAAGAGTGTTTTCTTAACTTATACTCTCATTGATACATCTTGTTTTGACATTTGAACTCTTGATTAAAGTACTTCGCGTGATAAAGTTGTTGTTAAACAATACAAACTAAGGGACAATATATGTGTTGGTCGGATAAATCGATCTTGCGAACAAGGCCGATCTCCCTAGTATCAAAATATATCTAGCAACAAGCAGAACAAGCAAATCTATCTTTCTCTAAACATATTGTGATTCATTAATAAAAACTATAGAGGTATTTAGACCCTACCTTAAGTCCAACTCTAGTTTGTAGCAGCCATCCTTCGACCATCCGAAAGAGTTTCCTTTTGAGAACCTGCAATCACAAACAAGCACACATCAAATAACACTTGCATAGCTAATATCATAAATAATGTTCATTATGGTGATCAAGGAATCCATAAAATAAACCATAAAACACAGCTTATTGAGAAAAATAAACTTGTTTGTATTAACTTTGAAATAGAAGAACTTTACAACCTTTGGTGCCTTGATGTTGTACAAGCTCTTCCCAGGGTCCGAAATAGGAATCTCCTTTACTTTGACAAGCCTCACACTCTTCCAAATGAGATCAAAGAGGTATGTAATCTCTCCTCACAAAAACTCAATTAGGAAGACTAAGTTCCAGCAGCATTTCACCTCAAAAATATTTAGCTTTCAACCTCTCAAGTAACCAGCCCAATGCTTCATTTTATAGTGCAGAGGAAGGAGGTTACAGGTCCACCTATGAAGGGATAAAGTCCTCCTTCAAAGGGATAAGCTCCTCACATCAAGGGGTTAGCTCCTTAAGGTATGGGATGCATGAACCTTAAAGGATCAAACTTGCCACCGCAAGATTCCTTCCAAAAGCTTCTAGAAATGACTCAAAGTGAGTTTTAAGGAATATACTTGTGCCTTTTTTACTTTTATAGGGGTCCGCACCCATAACAAATAGACAGAGCAGTCAGGTGTGTAGGGGACATGACCTTTAGGTGTGGGACTGCAGGTAATGTTAAGATAAAGTGCGGAACCAGAGTTTTATAGACTTTTGAGGGCTTTCTATTATTTTCAAGGCTTGATATGAAGAGATGAGGCTTCAGATTTGCAAAGGAGGGAAGTATGAGTGATAATGGACTCACACAGATTGCATAATGTCAAGGTGACAATTTTTTGTGCAACAATATGAAATATAAATTGTGAGTTACATTTATTATTCACAAGATATACATTTATAATATACATTTTTATGATTGTTGGTTGCATATTACAAGGTCTCTTGGACTCTAGTGATTGTTCAACTTCTACCACACCAACCCTTAGTGGATTAGATGTCCCACATTCCCCCCTTAATCCGAAAGGGTATATACGAGTTGAGCTTCATTTTTTATCTTTTAGATAAAAGGATCAAGGAACTATTATTGTTGGTAAAATATTGAAATAACCATTGGTATTAAACTCCTTGGCATAGTCATGTTGTTCTTGTAATGATTGTGCAAGAGTGTTTTCTTAACTTATGTTCTCATTGATATAGCTTGTTCTGACATTTGAACTCTTGATTAAAGTACTTCGCTAAGGGTTGGTGTTCAACTTCCACCACACCAAACCTTAGCGGATTAGATGTCCAACATGCCCCCCTTAATCCAAAGGGGTATATACGAGTTGAGTTTGTTTCTTTATCTTTTAGATAAAAGGATCAAGGAATTATTATTGTTGGTAGAATAATGAAAGAACCATTGGTACACGACTACTGGCATAGTCGTGTTGCTTTTGTAATGATTGTGCAAGTGTGTTTTCTTAACTTATTCTCTCATTAACACAGCTTGTTCTAACATTTGAACTCTTGATTAGAGTAATTCGTGTGATAAAGTTGTCGTTAAACAACACAAACTAAGGGACAATATATGAAATATAAATGTGACGATACATTTATTATTCACAAAATATACATTTATAATATACATTGTTATGATTGTTGGTTGCATACTACAAGGTCTCTTGAACTCTAGTGGATTAGATGTCCAACATTCCCCCCTTAATTTGAAGGGGTATATATGAGTCCAAGAAGAGAGCTATAGTACAAACTGTGAAAAAATGCATGGGAGCAATATGTTGAATCTGCTCTCTGAGGTGATGGCATAAGGTGGAAGAACTTGAGGTCTCAACTGATGGTAATTTAAGGATGACCATATAAAATGAGAAGAAACAAAAGGCAAGCAAAGACATATTGTTTCCAACTCGTAGAATCCAACACCTTAGTAGTTCAATACATGGAGATGACGTTGAAGATACTAATGATCAACTTCGTGATATATCATATGATCATGTCCAAAGTGTTAGCGAAAAATTGGCATATTCTAGAGAAGCAGACCTGCAAGAACTTTATTTGAAGTTAAAGAAAATATTTGAAGGCACATCTGAGAAGATTTGTTTGCTACCTAGTGCCACACCTATTGTGGATAAGGAGAAATCAGTTCAACCTTCCTCCACAGGAAACACACCAATTACATCTCCTCCAATCAAGGTACTAGGAACTATTGTACCTTCTTTATGCACAAGTATGAGTTTTCTTTCATCACTCAGCCTTGGTTTTGAAGATGTATCAACTTTATTCAATAGATGAATAATTAATTAAGGCTTGTATAGGTCCATAGAAAAAGAAGCCAAAGAAAGAAAATCAGAAGAGAAGAAGGATTACATAATTGAGGTAATACCAAATCCAACTTTACAGACCAAGATCCAAAAAATGTTGATCAAGTGATCCAAAAAATGGAAAATGTTTTTGAGAATATTGGTGGAAGGATTTTGATTAAATATTACAAGAATAGAATTAAAATTTTAATGAATACCTTCAAGCATAAATGTAGAAAATTAATCTTGGATGGAAAAGATAGAGCAGCTTGACTCCCAAGCAGTGGGGAAATGTGAAGGAAAGTATGTGTACTGAATAGTACTTGGCAAAAAGTACAATACCGAAGAAAGCAAGAGAGCATGTCAAGGCTTGATATTTTTACGGTTTGGGGCAGATTGCAAGCCAAACAAACATATTTATAAGTATCTAGTTTTTTTGTTAAATATTGTACATTGTGTTATGTATTTTGATTTTTTAGAATATCTAACTAATTGTGTGTTGAAAATGATTTGTAGGTTGAAGGAACTAATAGAAAACCTATGGTGAGTGAAATGGTTCAATATATGGAAAACTTAGAAAAATATAAGCATAATTATATGTCAAAAAATCCAATACATAGTTCTTTGTCTTCTATAAAAGTCACTCTATTGGATGTTTTGACATATGATTATGTTTAATATTTTTTAAGTTTGCTATATATCGAGCCATTTCACTCACCACTTGCTCTCTATTAGTTTCTTCAACCTACAAATCATTGTCAACACACAATTAATTGCATGTTCAAAAAAATCAAAATACATAACACAATGTACAATATTCAACAAAAAAATTGCATAAAAACAAATATGTATTGTTTAGCTCGCAACCCACCCCAACCCAAAAAATATTGGGTCTACACATGCTCTCTTGTTATCTTAGCTCTTTTCCTCTTTTCCAAATACACTTTAGCACACAATACTTTCCTTAAAATCTTCCTATTGTTTGGGAGTAAAGTTTTTCATCCTATCTTTTGTAGTTGGGATTCAAGTTGTTCTTCTTGTTCGTTGTGCCGAGTGCAGCAGGGGGTTCACAGGCAGGGCGCAACCCCCAGTGTCGTGAGGTTTTAGGAGGGCAGTAGCCCCCTTTTACAGAGTCTGGGGTAGCACCCCGAACAAAATATTTTGGACCCTAAATTAGGTGGGCAGACCTACCTATGGTTTTGTGCATGGGTTTCGCACATAGTTTTGGGCATGATGGTTTTCTGCCCATGGTACTTTGTACATCCGGTCAAGGGAACTACAGTTATGTTCTAATCCATGGTTAATGAATTGGGATTTATGAATGCTTCAACATGTACATATATGTACTATAACATTGAAAGGAATATAATGAGAAATCAATCTAGTAGTCTAAGTTTTGGGATCCATGGGAAAATTTTTGTGTATTTGTTTTGTGTTTCTCACCATTGTATATTTTTTGCTTTTAAGAATTTGTTTGCAGGTAATTTTCGTACAAGGTTAAGATCTACATTTGGTATCAGAGTTGTTTCGGCTTCAAGGGGATGCCTTCATTGCTGAGGGGTTATTCTTGGGCATGTGGTAGACCCTGTTCAATGGGAGATCTGCGAGATCAGTTCTTGCGGTGAAAAAATATGGCAAGCAATGGAAAGATAGAGATCAAGAAATTTAATGGTCAGAGTTCTGAGTTGTGGAAAATCAAGATGGAGGATCTATTGGTGGATAAAGATCAGTGGATCATGGTAGTTCGGGGTACTAAACCAACGGAAATGTCAGCTGAAGACTAGGCGAAGTTGGATCAGAAAGAAAAGAGCACAATATGGTTGTGTATCTCAGATTCAAAATTGTTGAATGTATCAAGGGAAGCTATGGTGAAGTCTTTGTGGGACAAGTTAGGAACTTTGTACCAATTTAAGTCCCTAGTGAACAAATTTTTCCTACGGAAAAATATGTATAACCTAAGGATGAAGGATGGAGACTCGGTGACAGATCATTTGAACGCCTTTAATACTTTGGTAAGTCAGTTGTTATCTGTTGATATTAAAATTTTAGATGAATATAATTGCATCAGTTTGTTGTGGTCTCTAACAGATTTTTGGGATAGTCTAGTTGTTGCAACATATATCAATACAACTACCTTGAATTTTGATGAATAGTCTCATCATTGTTGTCGAAGGAGATTTGACGGAAAAATATGGAGAGCCATAATGGAGATGTTTTGTCTATACGAGGACGGTCCCAGAAAATAAACAAAAATAAGTCCTCGAGTGAGAGATCTAAATCTCCATGAAAACCTATAAAGGTGTGTTGGAAACATAGAAATGAAGGGAACTACAGAAAGGATTGTAGATCTAAAGCTCCTGAGAAAGGAAATATATTTGATGATGCTCCTTCTACAGAAGCGAAAACCACCTCAGATGAAGGTGGGGATGTGTACTTGCCTTCTTCTTCAAGTACATATGTAAATCATGAGGCATGGTTGATTGACTCGAGTGCATCCTTTCACTTGACTCCCCATTGGGACTAGTTCTGCGAGTATGAGAAATATGAAGGTGGTGATGTCTTCTTAGGGGATGATGGGAAGGCTATAATCATCAAACATGGAGAAATCAAGCTGAAGTTGCAAGGTGGAAGGATTAGAAAACTTCTGGGTGTTCTGCATATTATGGATTGGCCAAAAATCTGATTTATGTAAGCATGTTAGGTCCCTATATTACTAGTGTATTCTCTTATCATTATTGTCATTGTAGCCCCTTATTGTTATTATTATGCCCATGTTGTCCCCATATTGTTACTATTGTACCCCATAGAAGCCCACTGTTGTTATTTTTGTGCCCACTTCAAGAATTTTTCATTTTTGTAATTTAAAGGAGGTTTCCCCCTCGAAGAGGCTACTTTTGAAGTTGTTGATCTATCTCTTTCCTCTATTTTGTGAGCTGGTTGCATAACAATTGTTATCAGAGCTTTGGATTCTAGGGTTTTGCTGCTCTAAACACGTCATCGTGGAATTTTCACTATAACGTTTTCTCCACAAAGTTTCAGAAGCTGAAATTAAACCCCATTTGAGTAGAAATTGTGATGAACCTCGTGACCAAATTTCAAATCTTGTCTCACTATATTGTCAAACATATGAACTGCAGAAGTTAGGATTTTTGCAGGCTCCCGAATTCGATCTCAAACAGGTTACTTTGGGAAAATCATCATAACTTTCTCTTTGAGTATCGGATTCAAATTTCCTAAAAATTGACAGAAAGAGGATGGATTGTAGTTTTTTGGTATAATTTTCAGAGCCAAAGGTCAAAATCGTGACACGTCGCACGTCGTACAAGTTCGCTCTAATGAACTAGTCTATAATTAGGTCATCGCAGAATATTGGGCATAACCCTTTCTTGGAGAATCCAATCGTGATTAGACTTGAGGGGTTAGAAAGAGGACTCATAGGGCTATCATAGGCCAAAATTTTAGAACTTGGAGATCTGAAATTATAGAGTTACAATCGTTTCAAGATCAAGCTCAAAGAGGAAAAAAAAGGTGTGTAGCTTTTTTTAAATTTGCATAAGTTTTGTTTAAGGAAGTAGTTTGAAGTGTCATATTCAAAGGGAATTGTGAAGCATAATTATCATTCATTGAAAAAATAAAATATATATATATATATATATATATATATGGAAACACCTAGTAAGAAACCTGAAATCTCTACTATGACACATGAACAAGAGGAAGAAATGCAACATGATATATCAAAATTACGAGACCAAGTGCAACAAATTTCGCTCTCACAAAAAGTAATTGAAGCCAATATGGATGGTATAAAGAATGTAATGGAAGATAATATGGATGGCATGGAATCTAAGATGGAGGGTATAGAAGCAAAACTTAAAGGCAACATGAGAGATTTGAAGATAGATTTGACAAAGTTGCTACAAGATATGCTTACTAATGGCGAAAGGGTAGTAAAGGAAACTCATGATTAGAACAAAAGAAATGTTAGTTATGATTTCATAGACTCTAACATTGGATTGAAAACCCATCATGTTCCAAAGATTGATATGGGGAAGTTTGATGGCAAGGATCCCGTAACATGGATACTACAGATGGAACAATATTTCGATCTCCATAATGTACAAAAGGTACACATTGCAACTTTATATTTCGAACCCAACCAGTTTGTGTGTTATTGATGGCTTTTCTCTTGTAAACAAATTATCACTTGGGCAATTTCTACAGAAGAAATGATAGCACATTATTAGGATACAAAAGGAAACACATTTTTTAGCGAATTGATAAATCTCAAACAAAAGGGTTCAATGGTGGAGCACATTGAAGACTTCCAAAAATTTAATATAAGGGTAAAATATATTCCAGAGAAGCATGGATTGATGTGCTCAAAGGGACTTTAAAGGATGACATTCAACATGAGGTTTGCCTTTGGGAACTTGATTCATTCGAGAAGACATTCAAATTCACAAGAAAGATTGAAAGAAAAATTATGGCAACAAGGAAACCTACCACTCATAACTATAAAAATGAAAGTTTTGTTGCCCCTAGCTTTCCACAACCTAAAATTTTGACCCCACAATAATTGGAAGAAAAGAGAGAAAAAGGGCTTTGTTATAGTTGTGATAGAAAATACACTAAAGGTCATAAGTGTGCTAAGAAGAAATTATTTTACATAGACTGTGAAGAGGAGGAAGGAACAAGAAACGTCAAAAGAAGAAGATACACACCAGGAATAAACCCTAGCGAATGAAGAAATGAACCCGACCATATTTTGTAATGCAATGGTCAAAATCCACTCCTCAAACTATCAAGATAAAAGGACATATCAAGAAGAAAAAGGTAATAATGTTGATTGATTCAAGCAGTACCCATAATTTTATTCATCGTAAGATAGCCAAGGTATTGAATTGTTTTTTATATCTAGCACCAGAGTGTCAAGTGATGGTTGCAAATGGAGGAACCATAAATTTCTCTGGAATGTGCCATAATATCAAGCTATCTATGGGATAATATGTGTTGAATAGTTCAATTCTTTCCATTCCAATGGTTGTGATGATGTTGTACTAGGAGTCTAATGGCTACAAACTTTGGGTACTGTAGCTTTTAATTCTCAATAACTTTTCTTGAATTTTTTTTTGGAAGGAAAGGAAGTTGAATTAAGGGGTATCACAAGGAAACTAAGAAACATAATCAGCTCTAACAGCATGGAAAATCTTCTAAAGAAAGAACAATGAGGTGTAATTTCACAATTATGTTCGTTAGAGGTCCCCAAATCAAAATCATCTATTTCTCCATATCTCAAAAAATTCTTGGATAATCATTCCAAGGCATTTGAGACTCCCAAAGGCCTCCCACCTATTCATGATCATGATTATTCTATTCATATAATTCCAATAAGTGTTCATCCAAACATCAAGCCTTACAGATATCCCTATGCCCAAAAGAGTGAAATTGAACATATGGTTGCAGAAATGCTAGAGACTGGTATAATTCAACCTAGTCAAAGTTATTTCTCTACTCCAGTAGTATTGATGCACAAGAAGGATGAATCATGGTGCATGTGTCCATATTATAGGGAGCTCAACAAGCTCACTATTAAAGTTAAATTTCCCATTCTTGTCATTAATGAATTATTGGATGAATTGCATGGAGCAATTACCTCACCAAGTTGGACCTTCGTTCAGGGTATCATAAATCAGAATGAAGACTGAAGGCATTCTGAAAATAGTATTTAGAACTCATGAGGGTCATTATGAATTTTCGTTCATGCCTTTTAGCCTTACCAATGCCTTCTACATTTCAAGGTTTCATGAATTCCATTTTCAAACCCTTCCTTATAAAATTTGTGTTAGCATTTTTTGATGATATACTAATCTACAGCAACTCTTGGAAGGATCATGTTCAACATGTTGACAGAGTGCTCAGACTATTGGAGGAGAAACAATTATATGCAAAAACCTCCAAATGTTTCTTTGGAGTACAAGAGGTGGAATATTTGGGTCATATTGTATCTCATGAAGGTGTTAAGATAGACCCTAGCAAAATTAAATCTAATAAAGAATGGAAAATCTCCACATCCATAAAGCATCTGCGAGGATTTCTTGGGTTGACAGGGTATTATCACAAGTTTTTCAAGAATTATGGGAGAATAGCAGCACCTCTAACAACATTACTGAAGAAAGATGCATTTTATTGGACTCCAGAAGCAACGAAGGCCTTTGAACATCTTAAAGAGGCAATGTGTCAAGCATCGGTCTTAGCTATGCCAAACTTCACAAAAACCTTTATTGTGGAATGTGATGCCTCAGGAAATGGAATTGGTGTTGTTTTAATACAAGAAGAAATACCCATTTCTTTTGAAAGTTGTCCAATCAAAAGAAAGTATTTACACAAAGCTATTTATGATAAGGAAGTGTTGGCAATACTACATGCACTTAAGAAATGGCGACCTTACCTAATGGGAAGACACTTCAAGGTTAAAAAAAGATCATGATAGTATTAAATATGTTTTATAACAAAGATTATCTTCAGAAGAGCAGCAAAAATGGGTCACAAATATGTTGGGTTATGACTTTGAAATCATCTACAAAAAAGGGAAGCAAAATGTTGTTGCAGATGCACTCTCAAGAAAGGATGAGGATGTGGAAGCATTGCTTTGTGCCATTTCTATTATCCAACCATATTGGATAAATGAAGCAAGGGATGAATGAAAGAATGAAAAAGAAGTGTGGGCACTCATTCAAAAATTGCAGCAAGATCCAAGTACATCTAATACATTTAACTAGAAAAATGATTGTTATGGTACAAAGATCACTTATACCTATGTAAGAATTCCCAACTCAATCAAAAGATTCTTCTGGAATTGGACACCTCTCCCTTAGGAGGGCATTCAAGATTTTTAAAAACTTACCACGGGGTTAAGAAGGATTTTTTTTGGGATGGCCTTAAATCTAATATTCAAAAGTTTGTGGCAGAATTTTTAGTTTCCCAACAAAATAAAGTTGAGACAATTAAGAACCCAGGTCTATTACAACCTTTATCAATTACAAGTCAATGTTGAGAGGATATTTCAATGGATTTTATTACATATTTAACCAAGTCCGAAGGAAGGAGTGTCATCATGGTGGTAGTTGATAGACTTACCAAGTATGCACACTTTTGTGCATTATCTCATCCATTTAAAGCCAGTACAATTGCTACTACATTTATGGAAACAATTCAAAAGCTACATAGAAACCCAAAGATTATTGTAAGCGACAGAGATCCTATTTTCACTGGAAATTTTTGGACATAATTATTTTCTTGTCTGGGTACTCAATTAGCTCATAGCTCATCTTATCATCCTCAATCTAATGGGAAAACTAAGATAGTGAACAAATGTTTTTAAGGATATCTTTGTTTCTTTGTATCCGATAAACAGACACAATGGGACAAATGGTTTCCTCTGGTTGAATGGTGGTATAACGCTTCCTTCGATATTGCAACAAAAATGACCTTGTTTATGGAACTTTATGGGTATCATCCACCATCCATCACATCATATTTAAGAGAAAATTATAAGGTTCAAGCAGTGGAATATCACATCGAGAATCAACAAAAAGTTCTCCAACTCTTAAAGGATAACCTCACTTTGGCGCAGAATAGAATGAAACAACAAGCAGATCAACATGGTAGGGAAAGAAGTTTTGATCTAGGTGACTGGATATTTCTACGACTACAACCATACAAACAAATGTCCCTCAAGCAAGCTAAGAAGGATAATAAATTATCACCAAAGTATTATGGTTAATACAAGGTGTTGCAAAAGATTGGTACTATGGCATACAAATTGGAACTTTTTGCATCTTCCCGAGTGCACCAAGTTTTCCATGTTTCATGCTTAAAGAAGGTTATAGGTGACAAGCTCCCAATTTAAACAATATTTCCGTAACTTGACGAGGAAGGAAAAATCATATTGGAACCTGAAGCAGTCACAGAAACAAGAACTCGACAGCTACGAAATCAATCAATTTCAAAGTATCTCATTAAGTGGAAGAACTTACCCGTTGAAGATTCCACATGGGAGGATGAGAATTTTATACAGAAGCATCCAGAACTATTCAAGCATTGAGGACAACACTTTTTGGAAGGAGAGGGGCATGTTAGGTCCCTATAATACTAGTGTATTCCCTTATTATTATTGTCATTATAGCCCCTTACTTTTATTATTGTGCCCATGTTGTCCCAATATTGTTATTATTGTGCCCCATGAAAGCCCACTATTGTTATTTTTGGGCCCTTACATTATTATTTTTATGTCGGCTCTGATTATATTTTGACCCCTCAAACTCCTATATATAGAAAGGAGGTCTTGTCATTTGTATCATTCAAGAATTGTTCATTTGTTTAATGTAAATAATTTTCCCCCCTCGAAGAGGTTACTTTTGAAGTCGTTGATCTATCACTTTCTTTTATTTTGTGAGATGGTTGCATAACAAAGCAAGATGGATGATATAGATGTAAAAACAGTGTTTAAGAAAGATATCTGCAAGATGGTTTGGGGAGCACTGGTATTGATGTGGGGAGTTTGAATTGGAACTTTGTACAAGCTAAGACGACTTATATAATAGGGACCTCTTGTGAATTCCCCCTCTTGTGCTAAGAGGACGAAAGGGATATTAGAGTTTGTGCACAATGATGTGTTTGGACCTGTGTCGGTTCCATCACTGGGTAAGTTTGTGTGTTATGTATCATTTATAGATGACTTCTCAAGGAATACATGGATATATGTTCTCAGGAAGAAATCTGAAGTCTTTAACATGTTTAAAGAATTTAAGGCTCTGGTGGAAAACCAGACAAAGAAGAAGGTAAAGGTGTTGAAGAAAGATAATGGTGGAGAGTTTTGCAAGAAGGAATTTGAAGAGTTATGTAAGAAGTGTGATATAGCACAGTAGAAGACTACTCCATACATAACTTAGCAAAATGGAGTCACGGAAAGAATGAACAGGGCATTGATGGAAAAGGTAAGAAACATGCTCAGTGGTGTCAAGTTAGGACAGGAATTCTAGGCAGAGGTGGTGGAGATTGCATGTTACCTAGTCAATAGATCACCTTCATCAGTGTTGAAGGATAAGACTCCACATGAGGTATGGACTAGTAAGACACCCTCTCTTTCACATCTTAGAGTATTTGGATATGATGCATATGTATATGTTCGAAAGGAGAAAAGAACCAAGTTGGATAGTAAATCCGAAAGGTGCATCTTTATTGGGTATAAAGATGGTTTAAAAGGTTATAATCTTTGGAACCCAGAATCAAGGAAGGTTGTGTATAGTCGAGATGTGGTGTTTAGAGAGGTGAAAGATGTTATTAAACATGAAGTCCTACCAAAGGAACCTCAAAAGATAGAGTTTGAACTAAAGGAGGAAGAATCAGACTCCACAGTAGAACATGAATCACAAGATGAAGAGCCACAAACTCTATCTATGAGAAGATTAGTTCGAGAAAGAAAGCAACCATAAAGGTATAGTCGATCTACTTTATGTTCAAAATATTCTTTATCTATTACTAATTATGATCCCATAATTGTCAAGGAGGTAGTAGATTCAGCGGATGGAAAACTATGGAAAGAGGTCATGGTTGATGAAATGGCATCTTTGGTAAAAAATGAGGCTTGGGATCTAGTGGATTTGTCAGCTAAAAGGAAACTCATTGGAAGCAAATGTATATTTAAGAAGAATATGAATGTAAAAGGCAAGGTGGATAAATACAAATCTTGGTTGGAAGCAAAAGGTTATTCCTAGGTGTCGAGAATCTATTTTGGTGATATTTTTTCTCCTCTTGCGACTGTAGCTTCTATTAGATTTCTTTTATCTGTCGCTACTACTTTTTATTTTGAGTTAGAACAGATGGATGTGAAGACAACATTTCTTCATGAGGAACTGGAAGAAGAGATCTATATGAATCAACCTGAAGGATTTGTGGTGAAGGGAAAGAAAGAACTGGTATGCAGGTTAAAAAAGTCTCTATATTAGTTAGAACAATCACCAAGGATGTGGTATCAGAAATTGATACATATATACGGGGACTTGGCTTCACCAGAAGTAAAGAAGATCATTGTGTATCTTAAATTAATTATTGACCATGTTATTTATTTGGTTTTGTATGTGGATGATATGTTGCTAATAGGAAATGACAAAGAAATTATCCAAGATTTGAAGACCCAATTGCCCTCCAAATTCGACATGAAGGATCTTTGTATAGAAATTCTCACTGTAGATCACCTGATAATGCAATGTAACTAAAGCAAAATACTTGATCTACTTCTACTATCAAACTTGTGGAAGCTTAATCGATTTGAGAAAGATCAAACAGAACACATATAACAGAGAAGATGAATCAATCACACATGAAACACAAAATAATATTATGGGGAAAGCCTCGGCTAAAAACCCCGTTGTCTCTATTATCATACAAGTGGAAATATCTCAGGATTACACAAATATTTAGCTCATAAGCTATCCAGCTCTTCGTACAATCCCTCTCTCTGCTCATAGACAGACTAGACAACTCATATGTCTTTCCCTCTGTCCTCCAAACCTTCTATTTCCTTGCATTGTTTTCCCAGCATGCTCTTGTTGTAACCTTGTGTGACACTGGTCTCACACATTGCTCCAACACACTGTAAAACTACGTAATCCTAAAGGAATGAATTCCTTCTTCATGCAAGAGATTTTCTTATAGGAAAATTCTTGCAACTGATAGTACATTGTCCCTGCCTTTAATCTCAACTAGGTCTCTGTTTGAACTGACATGCATGAGTTATTTATGAGAGAATATTCAGTTATCTGGAGTACACTAGTTTCATGCATGCATGCATTAACTGACTAAACTCACAATTAGTTCCACAAACTGTTTGGAACTAATCTAACTGGACGTAACTCAGTTAACTGAGCTAACTAATTACAACTCATCCTTATCTCCTTAATTAAGGTATAACTTCCTTAATCAAAGGGATAACTGTTGTGTTACTTCACAAAGACTTCGTGTTTGAATTTCTCCAACTAATTAACTCAGGATGAATTAATTAATTATTCTTCAAACATCTTGTGAGACTAAATTCGAATCTTGATTCTCAATTTTAATTCAAAGACAAATTAAAGCTGGAATATATTCTAAAATGTTATCTATAGCAACGCTAATTATAAAATTTCTATTTTTAACATTTCTTGTTGCTATTTCAACACTCCCTCTCAACAATAAAGATATTATCTGCCACCTTGATCCTTTTCTGTGGAACTCGAATTTACACTTTGAAAATGCCTTAGTCAAAATGTCAGCATCTTGCTCCTCGGTCGAAATACAATGCAACAACATGATCCTCCTCACCACACAGTCTCTGAGATGATGATACTGAATGTCTATATGATTGGCCCTGTCATGAAATACTGGATTCTCAGAGAGTTTGATACAACTTTGATTATCACAATAGATCACAATTAAAACAATCCTCTGATCAAACAAACCAACTAGAATTTTCCGCATCCAAATGTTGGCATTATGATTCAGGTGTTGTCCTTGATGGCAAACCCATTCAGGTGATAAATCAAGAAGGACGCAGGAAATATGTTCAGCACGTGCGTCCCCGCAGGTATACCATACAGAACCCGCGTCCAAGGACGCAGGCCAGCCGTTCAGGAGGTGCGTCCGCCCAGTGCACACATTTCAAGGCACGTGGGGGTTTCTTGTGTGGTATCTAGCCGACGGTTTTGTGTTTCTATGGTGTCGGCTCGTGGTTTTGTTCCATGTTTTGGGGAGAAGCTTGCCTATATAAAGCAAAGGAGTTCATTTGGATTATGCATCATCTTGGTTGAATATCTCTTGGTGAGATCTAGTCTAGATCTATAAGGGCAAATCTTCTAATGAACTATGATCTCTTTGGCGCATGATCAGATCTGTGGATCTGAGTGTTTGGGTTGGTTCTGAAGTCCTCATACTTCTTATATCTGAAGGGACGCAGGTTCAGTGAAGAGCAAGTGCGCCGGGACGCAGTGAAGTAAAAGCTCAGGTGCGTCTCTGAGGCAAAGGACGCGGCGCGACTGTGTTATTGGGTGCGTCTCTAAAGCGAAAGACGTGGCGCAATAGTGCTGCTGGGTGCGTCGGTCGCGGAAAGGCTTAGAAGAACAGTGCGTCTGCACGCAGAACAGAAGAAGGTAGACTGCGTCCAGTCGCAGGCCACAGAAAGAAAATATGCGTCCCTGTCTTAAGATGATCTGTTGACTATATATTTCTGTTCATAAGGTGTTCTGGGTTGTTTCTGTAATTACTGATATCTGTAGTGGACTGTATCTGTTGTATACTTGTTGATCATTTGTTTCTTCATGAAAAGAAGTAGGGGGTTGTAGCTCCCTTCCAGGAGAGACTGGAAAACGAGAGAGAGTTGTAGCTCTCTGCAGGTTGCAGCCTGCGTGCTGGTAAAGGACTGCACCAGTACAAAATCATTGTAAAAAGATTTTCTTGAAAGAAGATAGAGACATATTGCAGCAGGTGGTTTTCTCCCGCATTGGGTTTCCACCTTACATCTTGTGTTCTTTGGTGTGACTGTCTATTTTCTTTATTCATGCTCATTATTTTATGGTACTGATATGCAAGAATAATTCAAAAGATCAAATAAGGAAGATTTGGTAAATTGCTTGATAATACTGATTCACCCCCCTCTCAGTATTATTTCCAACAATTGGTATCAGAGCAAGTCCTTCAGAAAAGCTTGATCGCTTGAAGGTAGATCGTTCATCATGAGCAACTATGAGAGAGAAGCATCAATCAGGCCACCAGTTTTTGATGGGACAAACTTCAATTATTGGAAGGTAAGAGTTACTGCATATCTTCAATCTCTTGGTACTGAAGTTTGGGACATTGTAGAAACAGGCTATGCTTTTCCTTCAGCTACTCCTACAGATCCAGCTGAGAAAAAGACATATGAAACAAATGCAAAAGCAGTCAGTACTCTATTAGGAAGTATATCCCAAACAGAATTCATGAAGGTCATGCACTTCAAATCAGCAAAAGAGATATGGGACAAAATGATCACTAGCTATGAAGGAGATGAACAGGTAAAGGAAGCTAAACTTCAAACTCTCAGGATTCAATATGAGACTCTCAAGATGTATAATGATGAAAGTGTGGCTAATTATTTCCTTCGGGTAGATGAGATTGTTAATTGTATGAAAAATTTGGGTGAAGAAATAAAAGAGACTATAGTAGTTCAAAAGATTCTAAGATCATTATCCCCCAAGTTTGAATCTAAAGTATCTGCAATAGAAGAAAAGGAAAATCTCAAAGTTCTCACTATGTCTCAGCTACATGGAATTCTAACTGCTTATGAAATGAGAAAGGGAGGACCATCAGACAGAAGGGAGGCTGCTTTTAAAGCATCAGGCAAAGAAGATTACTATGAAGCAAGCCATGATCCAGAAGAAGAGGAAGAAGAATCAAATTTTGTCAGAAATCTTCAAAGGGGTTCTGGAAGGTTCAGAGGTAAGCTACCCTTCAAATGCTTTGCTTGTGGAAGAGTAGGTCATTATGCTGCAAAATGCTCTTATAAGGATAAAGGAAAGGAACCAGTTAGATGGAACAAGAAACAAAGCGCAAATAAGAAAAGCTACTACACCCATGAAGATAGTGATGGCTTATCAAACAGTGATGAAGATGAACGAGGTAATAAATATAGGTTGTTAATGGCATTTGAAGATGATGATTATGAGGATGCTGTAGATGTGGATAACCTTTATGATGAAATTACTAGACTCAAGAGATGCATAGAAGAAAAGAACATGATTATTGATACTCTACAATTCCAAATTGATGAAAAGGAAAAACATCTTGAAAAATTAGAAGGTGAAATTGTTGGTCTTAGAAAAGAAATTGAGAAAACAAAAACTATTAATCTCAAGTTTGTCAAAGGATCTGAAACTTTGGATGAGATCATCAGTGTGCAGCGGTCTCCACTAAATAAGACAGGTTTGGGCTATAATGGAGAAACTTCTCAAGCATCCACTTCAAAAAGTTATCTTGATGCAGCAAGAAGAAATGAGCAAGAACACAAGGAAGATCATCAGGTAAAGCAGGGACAAATGTCAAACAGAAACTATCAGGGGCAATCCAGCTTAAAGGTGAACAAAAGCCACAACCAGCCACAGGTAAAATCTTCTCAATTTGGTTCAAGAATAGATGAAAATAGAAATTACAATCAGTTGGCTGGTAGATCCAATAATCACAGAAGCTTCTTCAATGGACAATGCTTTTCTTGCCATAACTTTGGTCACAAAGCAGCTCAATGTGTTGCGTATAAAACAATCATGACTAGGGAAGCTCAAAAACAAAGAAGTATGACAGGGATTACAAAAAGGACCTATAACAACTTTTCAGCTCTTGAAAATGAAGTTGAATGTTCTATTTGCAATAATTTTGGACATAAAGACTTTGAATGCAGAAGCAGGTTTCCGGAAAGAAAGGTACAAGAGCAGAAAAAGGAACAAGCCTCAGGCGCCAAAACATGGAGAATAAAGGAACCTCAAACAGAAAGATGTGGGATAGCATTTTATGCAGAAGGACAAGAAAATCTATGGTACATTAACAGTGGATGTTCGAAGCATATGACAGGTGATAAAGAAAAACTTGAGTCTTATTCTAATTTAGAAAAGGGAAAGAAAGTCTCTTTTGGAAATGATACTCCTGCAACTATAAAAGGAAAAGGTATTGCTCCTTTAAAAGAAGATGTTAAGGCTGGAAATGTTTTGTTTGTTGATGGATTGAAGCATAATCTACTAAGTGTCAGCCAGATGTGTGATCAAAGAACCGAGGTTATATTCAGATCAAATGGATGCCTTGTTCGTGATCTTGATACAGGTAAAACAGTTCTCAAAGGAAAGAGAACTCCAAATAATCTATACATATTTGATGAAGGACAACAACAATGCTATCTAAGCAAGAATGAAGAGCACTGGTTATGGCATCGAAGGTTGGGACATCTAAGCTTCTCACAAATAAGGAAAGCTTGCAAATATCAGGCAGTTCGCGATCTTCCAGATATCAAAATTCCTGACAACACCATATGCAGATCATGTCAGTTTGGAAAACAAACCAGAACTAACTTTCCAGAGAAAGAAGGATCAGCCAGCATGCCTCTTGAGCTAGTACATACAGATGTATGTGGACCATTCAGAAAAAGAACACCTAGAGGAGAGGAATACTTGATATTATTTATTGACGATTTCTCCAGGTTTGTTTGGTTAGGACTTATGAAGCACAAAGATGAAGCATTCGAAAAATTCAAAACCTTCAAAGCCTTGGCTGAAAATGAATCAGGTCACAAAATTAAGTGCCTCAGATCTGACAGAGGTGGGGAATTTACTTCAAATGAATTTTTCGATTTCTGTGATGAACATGGGATAAGGAGAGAATTCTCTACAGCTAGAACGCCTCAGCAAAATGGAGTTGTTGAAAGAATGAACAGAACAATCCAACAAATGGCTCGTGCTATGCTTGATGAATTAGGAACCCCCGCAACCTTCTGGGGTGAGGCTGCACATACTGCGGTTATTATTCTCAACAAGACAAATGTCCGGGTGAACAGCACTCAAACCCCTCATGAGCTCTGGAGTGGTAAAACTCCTTCGGTAAAGCACTTCAAAATCTTTGGGAGCAAATGCTATATCAAGAATACTGAGGAGCAGCTTGGCAAACTTGATCCTAGAGCAGATGAAGGCATTCTTCTTGGCTATTCTCCACATAGCAAAGCATACAAATGCTACAATAAAAGACTTGGCAGAATTGTTGACAGCATTGATATAGTGGTTGATGAAAAGGGATATATTCCTAGGCAAATACATCGTGAAGACATCGAAGAAGATGAGAGCTACCCTCAAAGACAGAATGATGAAGAAGAAGAACCTCAAGAAGAATCTCAAGAAGAATCTCACGAAGAAGCAGAAGAACGGACAAGAATAGAAGAAAAGACTCCATCCAGATATGTTCAGAAGAACCATCCAGAATCTCAGATTATGGGACAAAAAGAAGCAGGTATACAAACTAGAAGAACAGTTGCAGAAGCTTCAAGCTATTTGGCATTACTTTCCTCCACCGAACCACAAAATGTGAAAGAGGCATGCAAAGATGAATGTTGGGTAAAAGCAATGGATGAAGAACTTGAGCAAATCGAAAAGAACAACACTTGGGAGCTGGTTCCTAGACCAAAAGATAAGAATGTTATTGGAACAAAATGGGTCTTCAAAAATAAATTGAATGAAAATGGAGAAGTAATTAGAAACAAAGCCAGACTCGTTTGTAAAGGGTATGCGCAGCAAGAAGGAATAGACTTTGAAGAAACTTTTGCTCCTGTTGCAAGACTTGAGGCCATCCGAATGTTCCTTGCTCTCTCAAGTTTTCAGAACTTCAAAGTATTTCAAATGGATGTGAAATCAGCCTTTTTGAATGGAGACTTGGAAGAAGAAGTGTACATTGAACAGCCAGATGGGTTCATTCTTGGAAATGATCCAAATCTTGTATGCCGATTGAAAAAGGCTCTCTATGGTCTCAAACAAGCTCCAAGGGCTTGGTACTACCGGTTGGACAAATATCTTCATCAACAAGGCTTCTTAAAAGGTTCAGCAGATAGCAATCTGTATATAAAAGTTGAAAATGAAAAATTGCTAATACTTGTTGTGTATGTAGATGACATTATTTTTGGCAGCAATGAAGAAGCTATGAGTCAAAACTTTGCCTCAGTCATGCAGAAAGAATTTGAAATGTCCTTGCTAGGAGAACTGACATATTTCCTTGGTTTGCAAATCCAACAGAAGGAAGGAGGAATCTTTTTATCTCAAACCAAGTATCTCAAGCAGATTTTGAAAAAATATGGCATGGAAGATGCAAAACCAGTATGTACACCCATGGTCACAGGATGTAGTCTCAGTGCAAATGATGAATCTGCAGCAGTACATCAACCAACCTACAGATCTATGATTGGAAGTTTACTATATTTGACAGGTACCCGACCAGACATCATGCATGCAGTTGGAATAGTTGGAAGATTTCAGGCAAATCCAAAGGAGACTCATCTTCAAGCAGTGAAGAGAATTTTCAAATATCTTCAAGGGACTCAAAATTATGGCTTATGGTATCCTAGAGATACAGATCTCACTCTTCATGCTTACACAGATGCAGATTGGGCTGGAAGCGTGGATGACAGGAAAAGCACAAGTGGCGGTGCATTCTTTATGGGCTCCAGACTGGTATCTTGGTTCAGCAAAAAACAGAGTTCAATTGCCTTGTCTACAGCTGAAGCGGAATATGTTGCTGCTGCATCTTGTTGCACCCAACTTCTTTGGATGATGCAGACTTTGCAGGATTATCACATCACTTGTACACCTCCTATTCCTATCTTATGTGACAACACAAGTGCAATCAGCATCTCAAAGAATCCGGTTATGCATTCAAAAACCAAGCACATACCAATCAAGTACCATTTTCTCCGGGAACAAGTACTTGAACAGAAGGTCAAGTTGGAGTATGTTCCTTCTAAGGAACAAGTTGCTGATATTTTCACCAAACCGTTGCCCAGGGACACTTTTGAATACCTCAGGCAAAAGCTGGGGGTTGTTGATGCATCATCTTACTGTTGATCATCTTCCTATTGGTGGTATAGGCTCAGGGGGAGCACATAATGCATTGTTGGCATTATGGAGAAGGAGATCTTGGAAATAGCTGCAATATGTCTCTATCTCCTTCATGATGGATTTCTGGTTACAAATCTGGAGATGCATGAGCATAGGGGGAGCATACCCTTTGCCCTTGATGTCAAAGGGGGAGAATGAAGCTGAAGATTATGTGGTTGCCATCAAGTCCAAAGGGGGAGATTGTTGGCATTATGATTCAGGTGTTGTCCTTGATGGCAAACCCATTCAGGTGATAAATCAAGAAGGACGCAGGAAATATGTTCAGCACGTGCGTCCCCGCAGGTATACCATACAGAACCCGCGTCCAAGGACGCAGGCCAGCCGTTCAGGAGGTGCGTCCGCCCAGTGCACACATTTCAAGGCACGTGGGGGTTTCTTGTGTGGTATCTAGCCGACGGTTTTGTGTTTCTATGGTGTCGACTCGTGGTTTTGTTCCATGTTTTGGGGAGAAGCTTGCCTATATAAAGCAAAGGAGTTCATTTGGATTATGCATCATCTTGGTTGAATATCTCTTGGTGAGATCTAGTCTAGATCTATAAGGGCAAATCTTCTAATGAACTATGATCTCTTTGGCGCATGATCAGATCTGTGGATCTGAGTGTTTGGGTTGGTTCTGAAGTCCTCATACTTCTTATATCTGAAGGGACGCAGGTTCAGTGAAGAGCAAGTGCGCCAGGACGCAGTGAAGTAAAAGCTCAGGTGCGTCTCTGAGGCAAAGGACGCGGCGCGACTGTGTTATTGGGTGCGTCTCTGAAGCGAAAGACGCGGCGCAATAGTGCTGCTGGGTGCGTCGGTCGCGGAAAGGCTTAGAAGAACAGTGCATCTGCACGCAGAACAGAAGAAGGTAGACTGCGTCCAGTCGCAGGCCACAGAAAGAAAATATGCGTCCCTGTCTTAAGATGATCTGTTGACTATATATTTCTGTTCATAAGGTGTTCTAGGTTGTTTCTGTAATTACTGATATCTGTAGTGGACTGTATCTGTTGTATACTTGTTGATCATTTGTTTCTTCATGAAAATAAGTAGGGGGTTGTAGCTCCCTTCCAGGAGAGACTGGAAAACGAGAGAGAGTTGTAGCTCTCTGCAGGTTGCAGCCTGCGTGCTGGTAAAGGACTGCACCAGTACAAAATCATTGTAAAAAGATTTTCTTGAAAGAAGATAGAGACATATTGCAGCAGGTGGTTTTCTCCCGCATTGGGTTTCCACCTTACATCTTGTGTTCTTTGGTGTGACTGTCTATTTTCTTTATTCATGCTCATTATTTTATGGTACTGATATGCAAGAATAATTCAAAAGATCAAATAAGGAAGATTTGGTAAATTGCTTGATAATACTGATTCACCCCCCTCTCAGTATTATTTCCAACACCAAATGGCCTCACATGTAGCCTGACTTGTAGCCATGTATTCAGCCTCTACTAAGCTAAGTGCAGCTGACCTTTGTTTCCTGCTGTACCAAGAAACTGCAGTTGAACCAAGGTTGAAAATTCCTCCTAATGTGCTCTTTTGATCTGATGGACTCCCTACCCAATCTGCATCTGTGAAGCCCTGTAGCTTAACTCCTTCTGACTATTTGTACCATAATCCATACTAAGATGTTCCTCTGAGGTATCTCAAAACATGCTTCACTTCCTTCCAAAACAGCTTGGTAGGCTGAACCATAGCTTGACTCAGCTGGTTCACCGCAAAGCACAATTCTGGTTGTGTGTTCAATAAATACATCAATGAACCCACAAGCTGCCAATACACAGTAGCCTCTACTACTTTTTCTGAAGTAGCATCCTCCTTCCTCAGTTACTTGCTAGAGGATTCTACATGGGCTTGCACTTCTCCATGTGGAATCTCCTGAGTATCTCATTGGCATACTTGCCTTGAGACACAGACACTTCCCCATCCTTCTGCCACACTTCCATGCCTAGAAAGTAGTGCATGAGACCCATGTCTTTCATCTCAAACTCTATTTCAAGGTCCTCCTTGCAAGACATGATCAACTGATCATCACCTGTCAATTTCAGATCATCAACATAAAGAACAATGATCAGCTACTTACCTTCCACCATGATGTGGTACAAGTTCGCATCCACTTCACTCTTTATGAAGCCCAACCCAGTGAAGTAGTTTTCGATCCTAGAGTACCAAGCACAAGGTGCTTGCTTCAGCCTGTACAAATCTCTCTTGAGTCGAAACACATGTGACTCATGATCAAATGTCTCAAATCCTTCCAGCTGCTCTATGTACACCTCTTCCTCAATCTTGCCTTTGAGGAATGCAGTCTTCACATTCATCTAATGGATCTTCCAACCCATCTGTGTTGAAAGTGCCAACATCAATCTGATAGATGAGTACCTTGCTATAGGAGCAAGATTCTCATCATAGTCGATCCCCTCAACCTGTGAGAAACCACGGGCAACAAACCTTGCCTTATGTTTCTCCAC
The DNA here is from genome assembly GCA_031772625.1 of Pinus tabuliformis. Taxonomy (NCBI): domain Eukaryota; kingdom Viridiplantae; phylum Streptophyta; class Pinopsida; order Pinales; family Pinaceae; genus Pinus; species Pinus tabuliformis. Next base: position 483,566,173 of record CM062818.1, on the reverse strand, counting down.
ACTACCATCAGTGACATGCTTTACCTTGAAAAGCCAATGGGAACTCACAACTAAATTGTTCTTCGGTCTTGGAACAACATCCCAAACACTGTTCCGAACTATGGAGTCATACTCATCCATCATAGCATCAACCCAAACTGGCTGCTGCATTGCTTCCTCAAAGGAAGATAGTTTGATCTCTACACATTCCCCAACAAGGGCCATGTATCCAGTGTACCTATCAGGTGACCTCCTCTGTTTGCGTTGAGAAGATGGTTCTCCCACATTCTCTCTCACATCCGACAATAATCTGTCAGCTTTTCTCGTGCGCTTCTGCCCATCTCTGGAAGAATCTGCGTGAGTGGATGTCTCCACTCCTGAAACCTCTGCATACGACTGCTCCACATCATTCAGAGGCTCCTCCTCCTTAGGAACCAAGAGTTCCTCCTCTACCTGCATCTTGAGCTCCCTCTCAAGGGAAACTCGCATGGAATTTATCCCATTGAACTTATGATCTCTGCGAACCACTATCCTTCGACTGGTTGGCAAGTACACCTGATAGTTGTGAGGTGTATCAATGTACCACACAAGTATCCCCAACTCTGATGTTGGCTCTAGCTTCTTTCAGGCATCCTTGGTCACATGGAAATAAACCGGTGAGCCAAAGATCTTGAAGTGACCCATATCTGGTCTCTTCCCAAAGAAAGCTTCCTCTGGTGTCTTCATCCCAAGTATGTAATGTGGGCTTCTATTCTGCAAGTAAACCGCTATGTTGCATGCCTCAGCCCACAAATGAAGTGGTAGGCCTTGGTCATGTAAGCATATCCCACAATTGTTTTGTTCTTCCTTTCGGCCACCCCATTCTGTTGTGGGTTATGGGGTGCCATCAGCTCCCATTTAATTCCTTCTGTAGCACAGAAGTCCTTAAACTCTTGAGAGACATACTCTCCACCATTGTCACTTTGCAAGGCCCTGTTCTTCTTTCCTAATTCTTTTTCAACCAAGGCTTTGAACTCACAAAACCTTGAGAAGGTTTGATCCTTCTTCTGCATGAAATAGATCCAGCATCTACGAGAAAAATCATCAATGAAAATCACATAGTACCATTGTTTAGCGATGGAGGCTGTCGAGAATGGTCCACACACATCTATATGAACTCGCTCCAAGATTTATTCAGCTCGACTATCTCGATCATGAAAGGAAGATTTTGTATACTTACCCAAGGTACAACCTTTTTATATGTCCACTTGCTCAAGTTTACCTTTGGGAAGTCCAGTAGAAATCTGCTGCATTATCTTCAAGGCCCCATGATGCAAGTGGCCCAACCTTCTATGCCATAACTCGCCAATATCTTGGCTTTCCACCAATTCTTCATTGGAACTTAATGCAGCACAGTCATCTACCTCTAGCTTGTATAGATTCTTCACTCAAATCCCAATCCTCTTGGTTTGACCCGTGGCTATGTGTCTCAGGAACGCCTTTCCTTTACTGAAGACTACATCATAGCCTTTGTCTTCCAGCATTGCGACTGATACCAAGTTTTTCTTCAGTCCAGGCACATACTTTACATCATTCAGGGTGAGAGGACCTCCATGCTCCCTCTAAAACACAACTGTACCTTCACCTAAAACACGGTACTTCCATCATCGCCCATCTCTATGCGCATCTTGAGGTCTTTCTCCTCCAAGGTACTGAATAAACTCTTTTCGCCAGTCATGTGGAATGAGGCTCCATTGTCTAGGGACCAAACACAACCCACCATCGATGAAACCATGCATGCGATGAGGGTAAAATCCAATTCAAACTGTGAGGCCAGTGCCTCACCATATGATCCTTTCGAGTATCCCTTCTTGGATTTCTTCAATGGACAATTAGTTGCATAATGGCCCACCTCATGACAATTAAAGCATCACACTTTAGATTTGTCAATCTTCTTCCCACCATGGGAAGAACTCAATTTGGAATGGAAAGCCTTCCATTTCTCTTTCTGTGTCTTACTTGCTAAGGCTATATTTTCTTCATCATCATGCTTAGATGAAGAACCATCTCTGGTGCTTATCCTGATCTCCTCCTGCATCAAATCTACCATAGTCGTTCCAAATCTAGAAGTTTCTCTCTTCCATTCATTGAGTCTTGGTAGCTATGCCAGCTCTTAGGAAGACCGAGGAGAGCAAGACTCGCCATGTTATCATTGGTTGTCATGATTCCTACACTTCCAAGCTCATCTCTACATGTGGTGAGCTTGTTCAGATATGTAGAGAGTGTGTCTCCCTTTTCACACTTGATTTTCCAAAGCTTGTCCTTCATCACCAGCTTCCTTTGGTCACTGTTGTTCTGATATAGATCCTTCAATGTCTTCCACATTGAAAACGGAATCTCCTTCCCATGGAGACTCAAGACAATATGGTCTCGAACTCCCTCCATAAGAATCCTCCTCGCTCTCGCCACACATTTCTTCCATTCCACCAATTCTTGGGCATTAGTTGTTGTTGGCTTGGGGACTTCTTGATCAATGAAGTCCTTCAAATCGTTGTCTTCTAATACCGCTTCCATGCAATCCTTCCATGCTATGTAATTCGAGCTGACATCCAGGGCATACTCAAGTCTCAAGCCATTGAACGCCATTGGTGAACTTTGAGATGTGATAAGAAATCAATTTTGTACCTACAATCAAGAACTTCAAACTTCAAACTTCTCCCTTCTTTCTATGTTGTTCTCCACTTTGATCACCTTTGCTTTGATACTATATAGAAATTCTCACTGTAGATCACCTGATAATGCAATGTAACTAAAGAAAAATACTAGATCTACTTCTACTATCAAACTTGTGGAAGCTTAATCGATTTGAGCAAGATCAAACAGAACACATATAATAGAGAAGATGAATCAATCACACATGAAACATAGAATAATACTTTGGGGAAAGCCTCAGCTAAAAACCCCGCTATCTCTATTATCATACAAGTGGAAATATCTCAGGATTACACAAAGCTTTAGCTCACAAGATATCCAGCTCTAGTACAATCCCTCTCTCTGCTCATAGACAGACCAAACAACTCATATGCCTTTCCCTCTATCCTCCAAACCTCCTATTTCCTTGTGTTGTTTTCCCTTGGTGCTCCTGCTGTAACTTTGTGTGACACTAGTCTCACACATTGCTCCAACACACTGTAAAACTACACAATCCTCAAGGAATGAATTCCTTCTGCATGTAAGAGATTTTCTTATAGGAAAATTCTTGCAACTAATAGTACATTATCCCTACCTTTAATCTCAACTGGGTCTCTATCTGAACTGACATGCATGAGTTATTTATGAGAGAATATTCAGTTACCTGGAGCACACTAGTTTCATGCAGGCATGCATTAACTGATTGAACTCACAGTTAGTTCCACAAACTATTTGGAACTAATCTAACTAGACTTAACTCAGTTAACTAAGCTAACTAATTACAACTCATCCTTATCTCCTTAATTAAGGGATAACTTCCTCAATCAAAGGGATAATTGTTGCATGACTTCACAAAGACTTCATGTTTGAATTTCTCCAACTAATTAACTCAGGATGAATTAATTAATTATTTTTCAAATAGTTGGTGAGACTAAATTCAAATTTTAATTCTCAATGTTAATTCAAGGACAAATTAAAATTGGAATATATCCTGAAATGCTATCTATAGAAATGCTAATTATAGCATTTCTATTTTTAGCATTTCTTGTTGCTATTTTCAACATTTGGTGTTGCAAACTATATCTTGGGCATAGAAATTAAATGAGATCGGGCAAAAAGGAAGCTCTAGTTAAATTAGAGGAAGTATGTCGAGACAATACTGCAGAGGTTTAATATGCAGGATAGTAAACTAGTGAAGGTTCATATTCCTATAAGTGTAAAGTTATCTGTTGAACAGTGTCCCAAGACACAAGAAGAGGAAGAGGACATGTCTCGTTTTCCATGTAAGTGCATTCGGTAACCTGATGTATGTAATGGTTAGTATTATAACATACATTGCACATGCAATGGGAGTATTGAGCAAGTTTATGTCAAAACAAGGGAAGAAGCATTGAACATCAGTAAAGCAAGTTTTCAAGTATTTGTGTGGCAATAGTGATTATGATCGATGCTACCGAGGAAGACCAAGATTGGACAAAGTTTTGGATATCCATGGCTTTGTTGATGCGGACTGGGCTAGAGATCTAGATCGGAGAAGATCTACATGTGGGTATGTGTTTAACCTATTTGGAGGTGCAGTCAGTTGGATGAGAAAGAGATAGTCTGTAGTGGCACTTTCAACTACAGAGGCAGAATACATGGCAGCCACTTATGCAAGTAAAGAAGCAGTTTGGTTGCGGAGATTGTGTTCAAGTATGGGGTTAGTACAGTGAGATATAAGGATAGACTATGATAGCCAAAGTGCATTTTTTTTGGCAAATAACCCTGCTTATCATTCAAAGGCAAAGCACATTGATGTTCAATATCACTTTGTGATGGATATGGTTGAGGACAAAAAGGTGTTGTTGGTAAAGGTGGACACTTTGAAGAATGTTATAGATTCATTGACGAAGTCTGTGAGAATTCAGAAGTTTTCTTGGTGTAGAGAAACAATGGGCATTGCAAGGATGGACCAATGACTAATCTCTTTTGTGACCCCTCTGTGGAAAAGAATACAACAAGTGGGAGAATGTTGGGTGTGTGTTATATTATTTCCACGACTAGTCGCACGCGCGGGGGGGCTCTAGGGGAGGCAATAGCCCCTCGCTTCATTGTGTCGGGTGCAACAAGGGGGTCACGAGGGGGTGCATCCCCCCTATTGGGGAGTTTCAAGGGGGCGGTAGCCCCCCTATATGAGGTCTGGGGCAGTAGCCCGGGAAAAATATTTTGAAGCCTATATTAGGTGGGTGGACCTACCTATGGTTGTGCATGGGTTTCTGACATGGTTCTAGGCATGATGGTTTTCTGCCTATGGTATTTTGTAGATCTGGTCAAGGGAACTATGGTTATGTTCTAATCCAAGGTTAATGGATTGGGGTTTATGAAAGCTTCGACATGGAAATATATGTATTGTAACATTGAAAAGGAATGTAATGAAAAATCATCTGTTAGTCCCAGTTTTGGAATCCAGGGGAAAATATCTGTGTATTTGTTTTGTGTTTCTTGTCATTGTATTATATATTTTTTTAAGAATTCGTTTGTAGGTAATTTCTATACAAGGTTAAAACCTACATAACTATCATATATGATGTGGAAAATCCCATAATGGAACCCTTACCCTAGATGGAGACCTAAAATCCTTCAAAGAGGGTTTATATTGTTCTTTGTGGTCTTTTTCATACAATGTAAGCCAAAGAAGTTTCATTTTGGGCTTGAGGCCAATGCTTTCATCCCTTTTCCATGGTACAAGCCTAAGACCCATTCTTACTATGTAAAACATACTAATGAAACTAAATACCTCTCATAGAGGTCGAAGATCCCCTATAGAGGTCATGTATGGTTCCTTGAGAAATACTTCACAATGTTTAATCATCAAAGGTTCAAATAATGGCTAAGCCCCTTATGTTCCTATTTTAAAGAAGCCTACACTTGTAAGCATCATATGTGATTTGAAAGCCTCCTAATTTCATTAAGGTCCAATGATGAGGCTTTAAAACCCAATCATAGTGTGAAAAACCTTTAAATGGTAGACATGTCCCTCCTAGAGGCCAAATAATATTCCTTAGAGAATATATTTAATGTGGTGGTTTGAATTATTTTTAATGGGCATTGATTATTGAGGACTTAAGTCCTTCTTTTCAATTTCCTTCATTGGCCATAGTAAAGGCCATGAGACACATTCTTATCATGCAAAACATGCTAAATGCCCACATTTCGAGCTAGAGGTCTTGTTCATGGGAATTGAGCACTAGAAAGATAAATTTAGGGACTAAGGCCCTTGTTTTCCTCTCTTGACCATAGCATAGACACTAACTCCCATATGTGGTGAGAAATACCTCCCCTAGTCCCATATCCTTACTTGAGACCAAAGATCCATTAAAAAATATCTATGTGGTTTTTAAGTCTAGATAATAGCCCTTGAGACTAAAAATATTCTTGTAAGGCCTAATTTCCTTGTTTACATCCCCTACACACGGTACCTTGACTCTTATACATGGTGTGAAAAAATTCCTAATGGAATAGATATCTCATATATCCCTTTGACTATTTAGAGACGATATATGTGGTTGTTCAATGCAAAATTAATGGCCTTTGAGAGTGAGAAGCTTCATTTAAGAAGTAAAGGCATTTTTATCCTTCCCTCGTACTAATTATTATTATGCAAAGAATAGTAATGGTGCCCATATTCCTAGTCTAAATCCCTCTTCATGTCCATTGGTAAAGCCCTTGAGAGTTATTCATATTGTGCAAAATGTAGTAATGTTGAGCAAATATTAGTAAGGATAAAGGCCCCAATAGAAATTCCCCCATTGGTCATAACCTCGCATATTAAATGTCTTGGCAAAGTCCTAGGGTTTTAGATAATCAAGATTGAATACCTAGGTTGAATATCTAGGGTTTGTATGGATATAGGGATTGGATATAAAACCCTAGCTTATCATTGTAAACTCTTAGGATTAGGGTTAGGATTTATGGGTTAAGCCCTAGGATAAATTGCTTCTGGAAATCCTAATATGATGATGTTAATGCAAGAAAGAGCTAACATGTTTTGTACTTTCTTCATTATTGCTATCATTGATTTTATTTTCAGACTCTTGTTTTGGTAAATGCATTTGTTCTTCCTTGGGCTCCTAATCTTAATTGAAGTAACATATGAAGGATTGTCTGATGGAAGAAGAATAACAAAGAGTACAAGTGTGCTTTGAGAATTAGCCTCAAAGGGAGCAGGAAGAATCAACAAGACTAAAGCATTAAATTTCATTGTACCTTCTAAGTAATGGTGTTGATTCATTTCTATGAGCCTTGTTGAGATTTGACATTATGGACTGTACGTGCATGGATATCTTCTTGAAAATGTCTTCATTGTTGAATTGATGGGACCTTTTGACTGGAACATTTAATGCATACCTATTAAGGCTCGATAAAACTAATTCCAACCTCCATATCAAGGTTGTGATGGATGAACCTCAGAACCTGCTTCCTTATGTGTTTGACTCCCCAATGAAAGAGGGATTTGGTTATTGAACTAGATAAAAAGAATATTGGGATAACACCCTATTTGGAACTAGAAGTCTAAAGTTTCCCTTGGGAAAGTTAAGAATGATATCAATATTATATTGCAATCCTATGATCATCATGTGCAGGTAGCCAATTGTGTTGCAAGGATTCCCAAATTATCTCATAAGTATTGATGATAAAAAAAAGCACAACCAATGGTTAGTTTTGTCTCTCCTATGATGAGAAGAAATCATTCTTTTGTGGCACCTATTTCTACTAAGACATGATGTATGGCAGCATGTGCAGGGACTTATGAAGCAATTTCTCTTCGGTTTGTTCTGAGAAGTTATATGAGAATCCAATGTTATATAATAAGATAAAGAACATTTTCATCAAGTATCACTACTTTCATGACTTTATGAAGAAAGGAAAGATGAAGCTCCAGTATATCTCCACTATTGATTCATCTACTTTTATGATTTAATGCAGAAAGGAGTGAAGCTCTAGTATATCTCCACTATTAAGTCCTTCTAGGCAAAGTCCTAGAAGCAATACAGATTTTTTCTACTCTTGCCCAAGAAGTCTAGGTCGAGACATAAAAAGGATGTGAAGATCTATTATCTTGATGCTAGGGCACTCTATATGATTCTGAGTCTAGGTCGAGACCTAGAGATGCCTTAGAATCAGTCTTTACATATCAAGATGTTGGTTGGGAGAAATAACTAGGTTGAGACCTAGTCTAAACTGTGATTCAAGGCATGCTTGTGAAGGTGGCCAAGATCTAAGGTTTTGTCACATGATCAAGGTATATTATGTCATCACATCCCTTTTCTTGGCTTCTGCATATGATGAAAAAGGTCATCTATTACTGAACATGATCAAGGCACTAACAAAGGAGACCTAAGCACTTGTGGACACACGCTTTGGTCAGTATAGCTATTGTCTTGAACTATTGTTGGAGATATCTCTATGAAAGGAATCCTTGTTTTGGGTTTTCCCCCCATGTGGGATTTTTCCTTAGTCCCTGACCTAAATATCTTGTCTCTTATTATGCTTTGTTATCTATGTTTTCTCCTTACTATTATCGATTGATTTCTGAAGTGAATTTAATGTTGGAGATGAATAAATTATACAAGATGCTCTAAAAACGTCAATTGTAATTAACTGAAGCTTAGAAATATTGTAAATTATCTCCACACCTAGTTTCTCAACAAAATCCCTATCAAAGGATGGCCTTAGGTTGGGTCATGGGATCCAGTTGATCTCGGAGACACAAAACAACAGACAGTATGAGTGCTTTCATATTGAGACACAAAATAACATACTCAAACTCAATGTTACAATAAATAGATTATTGTTCTTGCTCTTTAAAACTAGTGCAACTCTTTTGATTTATCAAGAATAATGAATACAAACACTCAAATCGTACAAAACAGGCAAAACTCAAGGATGCAATTCTCCAATACAATGTTCTAAATGTTGAAGCAAGTGTAACTAGGTTTGGTCGTCATAATGGCATCATCTTTGTAAATGATGAAATAAAAGAAATAAATTATTTTTGTATGCCTTGCTACATGGGTTTTAGGAACAAGAGGTTTATTTGTTAGTGGCTCCCATTGAGAGCCTTGGATTTATTATTGAGTCAAAGATTCAATGTCATGTATGAAGAGCTTTTCTTGAGCATATGTAAAATATATATGAGTCAACCTAGTGTCTAGAAAATCCCTCCAAAAAGACAAGCACAGTCCTCTTGATGTCGACCTACAAAATGAATTAAAATACACTCATGTCGGCTCACTTGAAATGACACATCTCCTCATGAACACAAGTCGGCTAATTTATGGAGGAAAAATTAATATAAATACCCAGTTAGGGTCTGTGCAAAAGTATAGAATAGAACTTGGATTTCCTATAATTTTCAGATGGGTAAACAAAGCTCAGATTTTCGGATGGGTACAAGAAGTTCAAACTTTCAGATGGACAACATCTATGTGTCTCGGCCTCCTCACTGTTTTGATGATCACTGACTCAAACGCAGTCACAGTCTAGGCATTGTTGTGAGGAGAAGGATCTTTGTAATACACTCTTGGATTGCTCTCTATACATAGTCACAGTTTAGACATCATTGTAATAAGAAGGATATCGATTATCCAAAAGTGGCACTCTGTCTCAGTGTGCATTTTGGACGATGGTATTTATTCTCTCAAACGTGAACTTAATAAAGACATAGTTTCAAGATGAAGATCTCAATGCAGCACTCATATGTATATATACATATCTCATTGTTATAGTGAAGGGGTAGCAAGTGTCATGTAAAGGAGTAGTAATGATCTTAATGAAGGTGCAACAGTGTTGCAGCAGTAATGATCTCAGTGATGGCCTTGGTGATGCAAGCAGTAATGATCTCGATGGTGCAGTGGTGATGGCATCAATGTTGTAGCAATGATGATGATCTCAACAGTGACAAACAAGATGATTGGTGGCTTGGTCTTGGAGTGGCCTAATAGGTCAAGGGTCATGGTCTTGGTATTCGTCAATTGGAATCTCTATAAGAATAATTTTGTGTGGATTTTCCTGTCAAAGAATGAGAGGTTTTGGCCCTGGAAAAAAGCCAACATCTTGTGTTTTGTCTCTTTTTTTTTGGTAACTATTTGATGAAATAAGAAGACACACTCTAATAATAGAAAGTGAAGATTGTGTTAAGAAGAAAAAGTTAGAATAACTCACAAATAGTTATTATGCTTAGAAGAATCACATTAACCTACATTGCCTTAGATTCTTCAACACTGAAGAGTAAAATGAAATATGTCAACACTAGGTGGATGAGATGTTGCTCAAACTTGATTGTTGGACAAAACAATCTTAGTTGGATTTGCTTTTGAGGCAACCCAATTTCCAGGAGAGAATATTCAATTTGTCAATAATGCTCATAATTATGGAGATAAAAAGCATTACTATAAGATAATTTTAACAATTTGCTCCAACAATACAATGACATTTGACATGGTTGGTCTTTCATTTGGGTTATGCCTAATTGAAAAATCTACAATATCATCCATTCTTAGAAAAGGTTCTACATTGCACGATAAATCCACACTATGGTCTAGAATGATTTCTCATTTAACAATGTTATATGGATCAAAATCTATATCATATGATTTTCTTCCACTTGGAATCCCCAGCCACACTAAATCTATACATGTCAACCTCCCCAATAAAATTTAAGTCTTATGGTAATCTAGATCAATATAGACATCCCCTTTCATACAAGAAATTATTCAAGTTTATGGTGACACTAGTCTTATATTATTAAAATGTAAATAGATCAAACCATTTGTAATAAAATGTCATGAGTATGGATTTGTATGTGCAAATAAATATCAAATTTTATTGAAGACCAATGAGCCATACGTTTCCCCTCTTCAAATTAACTAGTCATTTTTTATTGATGATGTAACAAGCTCAGGTTGGCCATATGTCATTCAAATAGAGCCTTGTTAAAAAAAGAAATTCATGGAATATGTTGATATAAGGGTCTATGGGCAATGTAATAATTTACAATAAACATTGGAAGAAGAAGTTGAAGATGCTGATAGTGTATTTGAAGAAGAAACTTTGATTCTCAATGAAGAGACCGAGATTGAAAATGCAATGCATGGTGAGGACAATATATATTATATGAGGACAATGAAGAAAAACAAGAAGATGCATACACAAGTGATCAGGATTGTGATCTTAATGGTCATGCAAATGATCATGATAATGATTGATCACCTTAAATTTACGGCATAGATTTTAAGTATGCAAATGGATTTTATTATTCTAGCCATGGGATTAGCCAAATGGTTGTACTAGACTCCGTGTGAAATTTATGGTTGTACTAAGTCTATTAGAGCATGAAGTAATTAAATTTATCTTAAAGAGTGTTATTAGATCCATTAATGAAATTGCCTACATGAAGTTATTCTAACTTTGATATTTATTTTATAACTTTTATTGTTGGTTTTTTTTTTCCTCGAGGAAAATTCGTGATTTTTAATTTTAAGAGATGAATTATGAAATTCAACTTGTAAAACTATAAACTTCTAATTTTATTTTACTTATTAAATTGGGGAATGAGTATCTTTTTATCGAGGCATATTTGATTTTCAGCTTAGAAGCCTCATAGTTCAATGTATGTCATTTTTACTAAGGGATCAAAGTCTTAATATGGTTTGGGAGCTCTGCACCTAAGTTGTACGGTACCAACACTGATACACATATAATAAATTCAATAATGTTTCAACGGTTGGAACATCCAATCTGCATTCCCAATTTCAATATGCTTTGTTTTTATCATGTGATAAATGTTATGCAAATGTTACAAAAATTGTGTATTTTAAAAAATAAAAACTATGCAGAATTTTAGCATATTCCTATATTTTCATCGAATATCCATACTTCTACCTAGGGCGTTGATACTGATTCAAATGTCTCTTCTACCAACATATTAGAAACATAATTCAAAGGCAATAATTAGAACAAGAATCAACAAAATATACTATAGTTCATGTCTTATTTTTCTTTCTATTTCAACTGCCATAGATTAAGAGTTTTTTTTTTACAATCCATAGATTAAGGGATTACAACCTAAGTTGGGGTTAACATTTAAGTTATAAATATTCAAATTTAAGGTCAATTTTAAGTGGAAATACTAACTTCCATATTTTAAGAGGCTTCACCATAGATCTAAGGTGCTAGAATTACCTCAATTCATTATAACAGGTCTCCACTAATGTTATGATAGTAACATTATGTTAAAGAAATGGTTTTGATAATATAATTGGAACAAATCTCATTTTGCAACTAAAAGATTATTTCTAGCATTAAACTAATCACAACAACCAATCATGCACATAACATAAGATGAATACCATGGAGAGAATGTTTGATGGTTAGTTTTTTAGGTTACCATGATTTTGACTGCTAATGCACCAATATTTGGACTTAATCGCATCTAAAAAGTAAGGCTTAACTCCGCTCAAGTCTGGTCTCATATTTCGATCTATATGATGTCTTTCTCTACTATATCCTCTTTCAATTGTTGCTTCTTATTTGGTCGTTTTCCTAGTAACATATGATTGATTTAATTAGTCTTGTTTGCAAGTCCTAAGAGTGATGTAAAAGATAGTATTGGTTATTAAACATTATATAGTCAAAAAACCACAATTTTATTGCATAAATATACACTTACCCAATAAGTTATTGTTACCAATTATTTTACCCTCAAATTGTCCAAAAATACTAGGATCACTTGGTGTATGTGTAGATTTCATCGTTTAACCTGTAGTAATACTCTTATATATACCATCAACTTCCAATATGTGTTACAAACAGTAGGGAATTATTCTAATATAAAAATTAACTTGAAGATCAATGAAAATCTCTTTGTTCATTTATTAGACTTGAATATTGAAGACTTGTATTTTAGAATAAACAAAAGTCTAATTGTTTTATCCCAAAGAGAATGATAGAAAATTGATCAAGGTCAGATATGGTATAAGGTTAAAACGACATTAGTTTAAGGTTAATTCATTCTCATTAATCATAATATGTAATCGTAGAATAAATATATTTGATAGCCTTTAATCTGTCCATGCATTAATATATTTTTTTAATGTGAAATGCATGACATAAAAACTATGAAGAATAAGGGGTTGAAACGTAAAAATGATCTCTGCAATGATGAAAATTTGATAGAATACCAACGTGTTTGTAAAGAGCACATCTCAAAAAATGAAAAATATGTCATTTCTTGGTTTGGTGAATAAGTTTGTAGTTACTCCTTATCACTTTTCACTTCTATGCATATTTAATGAAGGTTGTATATAATCTATTTGGTGATGTAGGCCATATAAGTTTTCAATTATAATTCGATAATTTTTTTGCTTTATAGGGAAAGGTTGGGTTCCACAAAAAATGAGAAGAAACAAAAGGCAAGAAAAGACAGGTTGTTGCCAACTCATAGAATCCAACGCCTTAGTAGTTCAATACCTGGAGATGAAATTGATGATACTAATGATCAACTTCGTGATATATCAGATGATCATATCCAAGGTGTTAGTGAAAATTTTGCATATTCTGAAGAAGCAAACTTGCAAAAACTTTATGTGAAGTTAAAGCAAATATTTGAAGGCACATCTAAGGAAGTTTGTTTACTACCTAGTGCCACACCTATTGTAGATAAGGAGTAGTCAGTTCAACCTTCTTCTACATAAAACACACCAATTTTATCTCCTCCAAGCAAGGTACTAGGAACTATTGTACCTTCTTTATCCACAAGTATGAGTGGTTTTTCATCACCTAGTCTTGGTTTTGAAGATGTATCAACTTTAGTCAATAGATGAAGAATTAGTCAAGGCCTGTAAAGGTCCATAGAAAGGGAAGACAAAGAAAAAAAATTAGAAGATAAGAAGGTTTACTTGATTGAGGTAATACCAAATCCAACTTTACAGATCAAGATCCAAAAAATGTTGATGAAGTGATCCAACAAATGGAAAATGTTTTTTGAAAATATTTGTGGAAGGATTTCTATTAAATATTACAATAACATAATTATAATTTTGATGAATAATTTCAAGCATAAATATACAAAATTAATCTTTGATATAAAAGACAGGGAGAGCGGCTTCAAGCACTAGGAAGATTTGAAGGAAAGTATGTGTACTAAAGAGTACTTGGCAAAAAGTACAAAACTGAAGAAAGCAAGAGAGCATGTGAAGGCTTTATATTTTATGGTTTAGGGTGGGTTGCAATCCAAACAACACATATTTGTAAGTATCCAATTTTTTTGCTAAGTATCATACATTGTGTTATGTACTTTGATTTTTTTAATATCTAACTAATTATTTGTTGACAATGATTTGTAGGTTGAAGGAACTAATAGAGAGTCAGTGGTGAGTGAAATGGTTCTGTTGAATTATGGAAACAAGAATATTCCAATTTAATTTGTCCTTGAATTAAATTGTGAATTAAAATCAAATTTAGTCTTAACAGCTACTTGGAAATAATTAATTAATTTATTTTAAATTAATTAGTTGGAGAAATTCAAGTTAGAAGTCTTTCTGAAGTCATGCAAGAGTTATCACTTAAATTAAGGAGATAAGATTGAGTTATATTTGAGTTGTAATTAGTTAACTCTGTTTACTAAGTTAATTCCAGTTAAATTAGTTCCAAATTGTTTGAGGAACTAATAGTGAGTTAACAGTCAGTTGATGCATTAATGCACTCAACTAGTGCTACTCCAGTTAACTGAAGATTCCCTCATTAGAAACTCATGCATGTCTATTCTGAGAAAGACCCAGTTGAGATTAATGTTCAAAGACAGTGTACTATCAGTTGCATGTGTTTTCTCATGGAGGAAAGTCATGCATTCAGTCAAGGATTTATCCTTGAGGATTGCACAGTTTTGAAGGATTGGTTTTCCACTTGGTAATAGGCTAATCATCCATAAGGAACAGTGCAAGGAAATAGGATCTTGAAGGGCAGAGAGGAAGGCTGGAGAGAAGCCAAGATTTCCTGTGAGCATCTGTGAGGATTGTACTGAGAGCTTGCTAGCTATGAGAGCTAAGGCTTTGTATAATTCCTATGTATTTCCACCATGTATGATAATACAATAGTGTGGGGTTTTTATCTGAGGATTTTCCCAAAATCATTTTCATGTGTATTGTGCCATTGATTCTTCTTCTTCTGGTTATATTGTTCAGCTCGATCTTTAAGCTTCCGCAAATTGATAGTAGAAGTAGTTTATAGTATTCTTCTTTGATTTATATTGCATTATCGGGTTAATTTACCATCAAATTTTCTACATGGTATCGAAGTTGTCAACAGTATACTGAGAAGAGGATTCAAATTTTGAAGTTCGGGGCTGCAGGTGCAAATTGAATTCATATCATAATTCAAGGTTGGCCAATGGAGTTCCATGGCTTGAGACTCGAGTATTCCCTGGAAGGTAGCTCGAATTACATAGCATGGAAAGATAGAATGGAAGTTGTATTAGAAGACAATGGCTTGAAGGAATTCATTGATCAAGAAATCCCAAAGCCAAATTCAACTAATGCACAAGAGTTGGCTGAGTGGAAGAAGTGTGTGGCGAAAGCGAGACGGATCATCCTTGAGGGAGTTCGAGACCATATTGTCACGAGTCTCCATGGGAAGGATACTCCATTTTCAATGTGGAAGACATTAAAGGACCTGTACCAAAACAGTAGCGACCAGAGGAAATTGGAGCTCAAGGATAAACTTCGAAGAATCAAGATGGAGAAGGGCGATACTATTTCCACATACATGAACAAGCTCACCACCTGCGGAGATGAGCTTGGCAGTGTGGGAATAACTACTGCCAATGGTGATATGGTGAGCCTCTCTCTCCTTGGCCTTCCAAAGAGTTGGAATAGCTACCAAGACTCTATGAATAGAAGGGAGAAACTACCGGATTGGGAACGGTTGTGGTCAGATCTTATGCAGGAGGAGATCAGGAGGAGCACACGAGATGATTCTTCATCCAAGAATGATGATGAAGAAAATATGGCCTTAGCAAGTAAGGCAAGGAAAGGGAAGGGGAAAGCTTCCCATTTCAAATCGAATTCTTCTCATGGAGGGAAGAAGGGTGACATGTCTAAAGTAAGATGCTTTAACTGTCACAAGATGGGACATTATGCGACTAATTTCCCATCAAATAATTCCAAGAAGGGATCCTCGGAAGGATCGGAAGGTGAGGCATTAGCCTCTCAGTTCTAAATGGACTTTACCCTCGTCGCATGCATGGTATCATCAATGATGGGTTGTGTATGGTATCTTGACAGTGGAGCCTCATTCCACATGACCAGTGATAAAAATTTATTCAGTGCCTTAGAGGAGAAATACCTCAAGATGCACATATAGATGGGTGACGATGGAAGGTATAGTGTTTCAGGAGTGGGCACGGTTTCTTTTCAGAGGGAGCATGGAGCTCCTCTCACCTTGACAGATGTGATGTATGTGCATGGACTGAAGAAGAACTTGGTATTGGTCGCTATGTTGGAGTACAAAGGCTACGATGTTGTCTTTAGTAAAGGATAGGTGTTCCTAAGACACATAGCCATGGGTCAGACCAAGAGGATAGGGATTCAGGTGAAAAATCTCTATAAAATAGAGGTAGATGATTGTGCAGCATTGAGTACGAAAGAAGAATTGGTGCAAAGTTTAGACATTTGCGAGTTGTGGCATAGGCGATTGGGCCATTTGCATCATGGGGCTTTGAAGATAATGCAGCAGATATCTACAAGACTTCCAAAAGGTAAACTTGAGCAAGTTGACACATGCAAATGTTGTACCTTGGGAAAGTACACCAAGTGCTCCTTTCATGATTGAGACAGTCAAGCAGAGGCTATCTTAGAGTGATTTCATACTCATTTATGTGGACCATTCTCGATGTCATCCATAGCGAAGCAAAGGTATTATGTGATTCTCATTGATGCCTATTCTCGTAAATGCTAGATTTATTTCATGCAGATGAAGGACCAAACTTTCACAAAGTTTTTTGAGTTCAAAGCTTTTGTCGAGAAAGATTCAGGGAAGAAGATCAGGGCCTTGAGAAGTGACAATGATGGAGAATACGTCTCTCAAGAGTTTAATGACTTATGTGCAGTGGAGGGAATTAAACGAGAGTTGATGACACCTCATAACCCACAACAGAATGGGGTGACTGAGAGAAAGAACAGAACTATTGTAGGGGAAGCACGGGAAATGTTGCATGACCAAGTCCTACCACTTCACTTGTGGGATGAGGCGTGCAACATAGCAGTCTATTTACAGAATAGAAGCTCACATCGCATACTTGGGATGAAGACACCAGAGGAAGCTTTCTCTGGTAAGAGACCAGATGTGGGCCACTTCAATATCTTTGGCTCATCGGTATATTTCCATGAGACAAAGGATGCATGGAAGAAGCTTGAGCTGACAGCAAAGTTGGGGATATTTGTGGGGTACACTGATACACCTCACAACTATCGGGTGTACTTGCCTACCAATCGAAGGACAGCGGTTCGCAGAGATCTCAAGTTTGATGAGAAGAAGGCCATGCAAGTTTCCCTTGAGAGGGAGCTCCAACTATAGGCAGTGGAGGAACTGTTGGTTCCTAAGGAGGAGGAGTCTCAGACTGATGTGGAGCAGCCGCATGCAGAGGTTCCAGGAGTGGAGACATCCACTCAAGCAGATTCTTCTAGAGATGGACGGAAGCACACAAGAGAAGTTGACAAATTGTTGGAGGATGTGAGAGAGAATGTGGGAGCACCATGTTCTCAGCACAGACAGAGGAGGTCACCTGAGAGGTATATTGGATACATGGCCCTTGTTGGGGAATGTGTTGAGACCGAGCCATCTTCCTTTGAGGAAGCAGTGCAGTAGCCGATTTGGGTTGATACTATGGTGGAGGAGTATGACTCCATAGTTTGTAATAGTGTTTGGGCTGTGGTTCCAAGATGGAGAACAAGTTAGTTGTGAGTTCCCGTTGGCTTTACAAGGTAAAACAAGTTGCTAATGGTAGTGTGGAGAAGGATAAGGCAAGATTTTTTGCCCATGGATTTTCACAGTTCGAGAGGATCATGTTGTTGCAGTATATTTCGATAGAGGAGCAAGATGCTGACATTTTGAAAAAGGAATTGTCAAAGTGTAAATTCGAGTTCCATAGAGACAGGATCAGGGTGGCAGATAATCCCTTTCTTGTTGAGAGGGAGCGTTGAAATATGGCAACAAGAATATTCCAATTTAACTTTTCCTTGGATTAAATTGTGAATTAAAATCAAATTTAGCCTTAATAGCTACTTGGAAATAATTAATTAATTTATTTTAAATTAATTAGTTGGAGAAATTCAAGTTAGAAGTCCTTCTGAAGTCATGCAAGAGTTATCCCTTAAATTAAGGAGATAAGATTGAGTTATATTTGAGTTGTAATCAGTTTACTTA
This sequence comes from Pinus tabuliformis, assembly GCA_031772625.1. Classification (NCBI taxonomy): domain Eukaryota; kingdom Viridiplantae; phylum Streptophyta; class Pinopsida; order Pinales; family Pinaceae; genus Pinus; species Pinus tabuliformis. The sequence continues at coordinate 483,548,065 of CM062818.1, read as the reverse complement.
GTTTACTGAGTTAAGTCCAGTTAAATTAGTTCCAAACTATTTGAGGAACTAATAGTGAGTTAACAGTCAATTGATGCATTAATGCACTCAACTACTGCTACTCCAGTTAACTGAAGATTCCCTCATCAAGAACTCATGCATGTCTATTTTGAGAAAGACCCAGTTGAGATTAATGTTCAAGGACAGTGTACTATTAGTTGCATGTGTTTTCTCATGGAGGAAACTCATGCATGCAATTATGGATTTATCCTTGAGGATTGCACAGTTTTGAAGGATTGGTTTTCCACTTGGTAATAGGCTAATCATCCATAAGGAATAGCACAAGGAAATAGGAGCTTGGAGGGCAGAGAGGAAGGCTAGAGAGAAGCAAAGATTTCTTATGAGCATCTATGAGGATTGTACTGAGAGATGGCTATCTATGAGAGCTAAGGCTTTGTATAATTCCTATGTATTTCCACCATGTATGATAATACAATAGTGTGGGGTTTTTATCTGAGGATTTCCCCAAAAGTATTTTCATGTGTATTGTGCCATTGATTCTTCTTCTTCTAGTTATATTGTTCAGCTTGATCTTTAAGCTTCCACAAATTGATAGTAGAAGTAGGTTATATTATTATGCTTTGATTTATATTGAATTATCGGGTCAACCTACCATCAGATTTTCTACAAGTTCAATAATGGAAATCCTCGCACCAATAGGCTCAAAAACATTTTCCATTTTTTGAATCACTTGGTCAACATTTCTTGTATGTTAATCTGCAAAGTTGGATTTGGTAACATCCATATGAGACCTTATTCTTGTGCCCAACTATCTAACCCACCTTGATGCATTTGGTCCAGTAATCTCACCATCATTTACCTCAATCAAGTAAGTTTTTTCCCTTTTGTTTTTCTTTCTTTGGCTTCCCTTTCTGTGGATCTATGTAGACCTTGACTAATTATTCATCTTTTGACTAAAGCTAATGTTGAAAATGGCAACAGGAAATGTTAAAAATAGAATCCAGAATATTCCAATTTTAATTTGTCCTTGAATTAAAACTGTGAATTAAATTCGAATTTAGTCTCACCAGCTGCTTAAAAAAATAATTAATTAATTCATCTTGAGTTAATTAGTTGGAGAAATTCAAGCTAGAAGTCTTTGTGAAGTCATGCAATAGTTATCCCTTAAATTAAGGAGATTATCCCTTAATTAAGGAGGTAAGGATGAGTTATATTTGATTTGTAATTAGCTAGCTCAATTTACTGAGTTAAGTCCAATTAAATTAGTTCCAAACTGTTTGAGGAACTAATTATGAGTTCAGTGAGTTAATGCATTCATGCATCCAACTAGTGTACTCCAGATAACTGAAGATTCTCTCATCATAAACTCATGCATGTCTATTCAAAGAAAGACCCAGTTGAGCTAAATGTCAAGGACAGGTTACTATCAGTTTCACGAATTTTCGTATAAAGAAAACTCATCCATGTAGAAGGAACAAGGTTCCTTGAGGATTGCATAGTTTTATAGGGTGTGAGATCAGTGTGAGTGATCAATGTTACACTTGGTAATAGTAGGATCACCCAGGAGAAACAACGCAAGGAAATAGGAGGCTTGGAGGGCTAAGGAGAAGGTTTGTGAGAAGCCTTGTATCCAGGAGAATTCTACTAAGAGCTGGCTAGCTATCAGAGCTAAGGTTTTGTGTAATCTTGATGTATTTCCACCTTGTATTATAATACAAATAGTGGGGCTTGTAGCTGAGGTTTTCCCCAGAGTATTCTTTTGTGTTTCATGTGCATTGATTCTTCTTCTGGTTATATGTGTTCCACTTGATCTTGCTCAAATCTATTAATATTCCGCAAGTTTGATTGTAGAAGTAGATTAAACTATTTTTCTTTAGTTATATTGCATTATCAGGTTAATCTACAGTCATAATTTCTACAGCTAATACATCTTCAAAACCAAGATTGGTTGATGAAAAGCAAGCCATACTTATGGATAAAGAAGGTTCATTAGTTCCTAGCATCTTGCTTGGAGGAGATGTAATTTGTGTGTTTTTGTGGCAGAAGGTTGAAATGGTTGCTCCTTATCCACAATAAATGTGGCACTAGGTAGCAGAAAAATCTCCTCATATGTGTCTTCAAATCTTTGTTTTAACTTTAATAAAGTTCTTGCAAATTTGCTTCTCCAAATTATGTCAATTTTTCATGAACACCTTGGACATCATCTGATATATCAAGAAGTTGATCATTAGTATTGTCAACTTCATCTCCATATATTGAACTCTCAAAGCATTGGCTTCTATGAGTTGGGAATGGTATGTCTTTCCTTTCCTTTTGTTTTTTTCTCATTTTCTATGGAATTCAATTTTTCCCTGTAAAACAAAAAACTTATCAAATTATAATCAATTGCATATATGACCTATATCATCAATTAGATTATATACAACTATCATTAAATATGCATAGAAGTGAAAAGTGATGAATCACTACTTACTTATAGGCCAAACCAAGACATGGAAAATATTCCATTTTTTGTGATGTGTTCTTCACGGACACGTTCGTATTCTATCAGATTTTCATCATTGATGTAATAATTTTTACATTTCAACCCTTTTTTCTTCATAGTATTTATGTCCTACATTTCACATTTAAAAAAAAATATTTGTGCATGAACAAACAAAGACTATAAAATATATTTATTCTACAATTATGTATAATTATTAATGAGAATGAATTAACCTTAAACTGATGTCATTTTAACCTTAAACCATATCTATCCCAATTTTCTATCATGCTCTTTGGGATAAAGACAATTAGAGTTTTGTTTCTTATAGAATGCAAGTCTTCATCTTCAAGTCTAATAAAAAAAAAAAAGATTTTCATTGATCTTCAAATTAGTTTTTATATTATAATATTTCTCAATTGTTTGTAACGCATATTTGAAGTTGATGGTATAGACAAGAGTATTGCTACAGGTTGAACAATGAAATCAATGCGTACATCAAGTGATCCCAATATTTTTGGGCAACTTGAGGATAACATCATTGGCAGCAATAGCCTCTAGGATAAGTGTATATTTATTCAATAAAATGGTGCTTTTTAACTATATAATATTCAATAGTTAATACTAGTTTTTACATCACTCATACGACTTGCAAGAACTGACAGCTAAATCAATAACATGACTAGAAAAATGATCAAATAATTAGCAGAAATTGAAATAAGTTATAGTAAAGAAAGACATCATATAGATTGAAGTATGAGACCAAACTTGCACAGGGTTAAGTCTTACTTTTCAAATGTGGTTAAGTCCAAATATTGGTGTATTTAGTAGTCAACATCATGGTAGCTTCAAAAACTAACCAACACACTTTCTATCCATGGTAACTCATCTTGTGTTATGTGCATAATCGTTTGATGTGACTAATTTAATAATAGAAAGAATCCTCCAGATGAAAAATGGGAATATTTCTTATTATATTATCAAACTCTTTGTTCAACATAATGCTACTATCATAACATCAGTGGTGACCTATTACAATGAACTGTGGTAATTCTAGCACTTCATATTTATGGTGAACCCTTTTAAACTATGGCAGTTAGTATTTCCACTTAAAAATAACCTTGAATTTGAATATTTATAAATTAAATGTTAACCCCAACTTGGATTGTAATCCCTTGTAATGAGGGATAAATTTCACACAGAGTTTAGTCCAACCATTTGGTTAATCACATGGCCAAAACAATAAAATCCATTTGCATAGTGAAAATTTATGTCATAAATTTAAGGTGATAAATCATCATCATGATCATTTACATGGCCATCAAGATTGCATTCCTGATCATTTTTCTATTCATCTACTTGATTTTCTTCATTGTATTCATACAGTATATTGTCATAACCATGCATTTCATTTTCTATCTGGGTCTCTTCATTGGGAATCAAAGTTTTTTCTTCAAATACTCTATCATCATCTTCAGCTTCTTCCTCAAATGTTTTTTGTAAAGTATTACATTTCCCATCGGCCATTATATCAACATATTCCATGAATTTCCTTTTTGAACAAGGCTCTATTTGAACAACATACAATCATCTTGAGATTGTTACATCATAAATTAAAAATTATTAGTCAATTTGACATTAAGGGAATTTTGAGGTCTAAAATGGGCCTCCTAAGGAAATTATAAAATAATAGTGGAAATAATAAAATAAGATTACATTACATCATCAAATTGTAGAGGGAAAAGAGAAAAAACTACTTTTTTAAACTTGTATTTTCAACTTATCGCCTATTGGGTTTACTCAAATTTTGAGCAAGAACACTCGTTGGATGCATGATTTGATTCCTCATCCAAGGAGTACCCATGTTGCATACTTTCGATGGACCCTGCTACACGAAAAATGATAATAATAAAAAAATACATGAAAAGCATGATTGCAATCATGCTTTTCATGTATTTTTTTTTATCATTTTTCGTGTAGCAGGGTCCATCGAAAGTATGCAACATGGGTACTCTTTGGATGAGGAATTAAATTTTTCATCCAACGAGTACTCCCGCTTGAAATTTGAGTAAAAACTTACGGAGATAAGTTGAAATTACAAGTTGAAAGAGTCGTTTTAATATTTTATTATTTTTTAATCTTTGTGCTTTTTTACCCCAAAAATGGTGAATCATCCCCCACAGTTGACATCATCATCTTCAATCCTATTGGTTCTTATAAATTTTATTTTGGTTGTACATTTTTCTTAAGAGGCCCATTTTAGACTTCAAAAGTTCTCTAATGAGAGGGGAAACATATGGCTCCTTGGTCCTCAATAAAATTTAATGTGTCTTTACACCTACAAATCCATACTCATCATGTTATATTGTGGATGGTTTGATCCATTTATATTTTAATAATATAGGACTAGTTTCACCATAATCAACTTGAATAAATTCTAGTATGAATCCAACCTAAAAGTTCTTTTCATTGTCGTGATGAAATTCAACACTACTAATACAATCATAATTTGCCTTTCCTGTGTGTCTTTCTTCCACTCTTATATGACTATCATATGCCCACATCCCACTGAAATAAGAAGCCCATATACTTGGGCATAGTGAAAGCTCAATTTCCTCAATCATTATATATTGACCTTCTTTTTGTGCATCATTAATTGCAGCAATAATCCAATCATCAAATTTTTGAAAATAACGATCTCCAATATTCAAATCTTGAAGTGTACACTTTCGAGATGGATGCATCCCTATTTGAATATCTTCTTTGTATTTTCTACATAGAATATGAACAGTAAAAGTGATAATAATTTAACTATTAAATGAAATTAAATAAACAAATTATCACGTAAATAATATTTTTCCTATGCCACTTATCGAATGAGGATGTGTTTTGAAGAACATAGACATGTATGGCAATGCTTTCCTCATTTGATAGCTTGAAGCAACATCCATTTCCTTCTAATACTTCACCTATAACTCTTTGATCTTCGACATCATCCCATACTTGTTGATTGACATTGCTAAAATTCTTCACATATTTTGTGCAAAATCCTATGGCCTCTTGCATTAAATATCCCTCACACATGATACCTTCTAGTTTTGCCTTATTACGAACAAAATTTTCCAAGACCTTCATGTGTCGTTCTATATGATACATCCATCTCATTCTTGTTCGGCCACAATGCTCTAGTTCATGCTCTAGATGTATAAGAAGATGCATAGAAATATTGAATATTGTTGGTGGAAATTCTCATTCCAATAAGCAGAGGACTTCAACAACCTCTCCCATTAAATTATCAAAATTTAAAAGATCTAACACATGCAAACTTATTCTCTTTAATATTAGACCCAACCTTGTAATTGTCAATTTCGGCCCTTTTCCAAACTTCATGACTACCATAGGTAAATAGCCTCAATTATGAATTGATAGTCATGGGTCTTGAGGTTTCTTAAGTTATTATTGTCAATTTGGCTTCTAATATTACCACTGACATATCCAGTAGGAAATCGATCTTGAGACATCAATGTTAAGAATTCTACACGTTGATCCTTTGTCCACACATAAGGAGCAATAAGTTTTTTGTATTTTCCATCACCACATTTTTCAACCCAAATATTGCAATGAATCATTAGTTCTTGAAGGTCTAAGCGTGATGACAATGTATCATATGCACCAAAAAGAGTTTATATAATAGCAAAAGCTATGTTTTTCTCAATATGCATAAACTCAACAGTGTGCCTGATGGTTATATGCTTAAAGTATGGCAACTTATGGAATATGCACACTCGTTTTACACCACTATCATTAAGTGGATCATTTTTACTACCACAAATGACACCATTTTCAATAAATTTCATTCTTTTTTCTCAATCCTCAATAACATAATCACTTGTTATTGCCAGTGGTACTTTACAATTCTCTTCTTAACCATTGAGACGTGAATTTTTTTTACGATATGGATGCTCCATTTTGAGGTAAGCACAATGTTCACAATAAATACAATTGTGCAAACTACTTGAGTGCCTCACAAAACCCATAAAGGTGCAAGTCGAACAACCATGGTATCCATGAATATTGAGACTAGTGAAAGTGCCATATGCGGGAAGATCGTGTATTGTAAACAATAAAGAAGCTATTAAAATGAACTGAATTGAATTATCATCCCTTAAAATTTGAATTGCTTCAATTCCTATCCATAATTCTACTAGCTCGTCAAATAATGGCTATAAATAATCATCAATTATATTTAAAGTTGCACTTTTTTCCATGGTATAATAAATGACAACATCAAGAAAAATGGTTTGGTTGATAACCATGGAGGCAAGTTATAATTTATGAAAAACATAGGCCAAGTTGACAATTTAGTGCTCTAATATGAGAAATGTTTCACCCCATCTAGAGCTAAAACCAAGCTTATATTGCGAGGATCTTGAAGAAAATCAAGTGATATGTTGTCAAATTCTTTCCATATCTTAGAATCAGCCACAAATCATTGTTTGCGATCTTTTCTCTTATTTCGGGCATGCCACTAGATGACCTCAACAATTTTTTAACATTTGTACATTCAAAGAAACTTTGGTATTAGTTGAAAGTGGCGAAGAACCCTTATACGACCTAAATTTGATTTCAACCCTGATCTATACCTCCCTTCTTTACATTTTGGACATTCAGTCTCACTTGCAAGAATTTTGTGAAATAATACACAATCATTCACACGTGTGGATGTTTACATACCCTAAGCCTAGCTTAGGTATTTGCACGTTAAATGCTCTTCGTTTTGTTAGAAATGTGGAATCAGGTGGTAACAATCGTTGTAAAAATGCCAATAACTCATCAAGACTCTCATTTGTACACCATGCATCGCTTGCAAGTTAAGAATTAAAAGGATTACTTTTAAATGTCTTAAATTGCAAGTACCATACACAAGTTTCGAATCATCCTCCATCAACTTCTACCATTCATCCTTTAAACCCTCATACAACATTTTATCAACTTCAATCCTTCATCAAAGGTTCCTACCTTTTCATTTGTGTTTGTTGCCTCTTCATCTATGTTTGGTGCCTCTACATCTCTCATGTTATGAAACTATCCTATCTAGATAACAATTTTAAAGGAAAGGGTTTATATCATTGTGCCCATATTTTAGCATATGTTGAAAAGTCGCACTTATTTTTCTCATCTTCCCACCATGGCAATCATTACATGGACATGCATATTTAAGCAAGCTCTTCTCACCGACTACTCTTTCATCATGTGATGGTATTTATCCGTTGTCAAAATTTGGCGTTGACTCATCTTGTAAGAACCTGAATCCTATTATTAGAGCCTTTATTTTGTTATACACTAACATATCTATTTTCCTGTTAATTTATAAATAACAAAAGGAGCTTGTTGACCTTTTCACATAGCTTTAAACATTTAACATTTAATCATTTTATCATAAGCAACATAAATTAGGGTGAGCATTCCATTGATATCAACTTAACAAGAGTAGTCCATGGAAAAATACCTGTTCCGGCGGTTGATGACGATACCTTTGTCTGATAGCTCCAGCTGAACGCTCCTTTTGGCCGACCCAACCAGATTTACCTCCCAGCCAACTAGGAAATAAATTCCTAGCCCAGGAAACCTCCAAGGTTCCCTAGCCCTCCATGCCCAAGTCCAACCAGATATAGTGTGTCCTCAAGAAGAATGTGCAAAACTAGAAAATGATACTTTCCTCCTCTCAAACCCAAGAAACCTCCACAGGTTTCCAAGGTCTCCCAAAAATCATAACAAGGCCAAACAATCACAACCAACCCCCACAATCCTAAGCAAAACTCCCACTCCCCTCTTCTTCCTTCCCCCTTCCCTTTTATACCCTCTTTCCTCAACCACCTCTCATTAATGTCATTAACTCTCACCCATCCTTGGTTGACTTCTCTTCTAAGCTAGAGTACATTTGGAATTGTGATATGAATTTAAAATTGAGAATTTAATGGGAAAGGATCATGTCTTCTCCCAAGTAAATCTGAAAAGTACATTTGGGAATGTGAAGTGTAATTACATGGGGAGGACCATGTCTCCTCCTTAGTAAATGTGAGGGTACATTGGGGAATGTGAAATGAATAAATATGTATTGATGATAAGATGGAGAGGACTTTTTCTTCTCCTTAGTAAATGTGAGGGTATATTGGGGAATGTGAAATGAATAAATATATATATATTGATGATAAGATGGAGAGGACTATGTCTTCTCCCAATTCAATGTGAGGGTACATTGGGGAATGTGAAATGTGCTTACATGGAGAGGACCATGTCTTCTCCTTAGTAAATGTGAGGGTACATTGGGGTATGTGAATGAATAAATATATTTTGAATTAATGGAAGGAGACCATGTCCTACACAATATTCAAATTGAGAAGGTAAGTGGGGAATTTGAATAATGGAAATCATAAATTTATTTTAGACCAATATTTCTCAATATTTTCAGATAATGTAAATATTAACACAATTTGTAGGATAATATTTTAAGTGGGGCATTACACATCTTCAATTTTTTGTATTCAAAGATGAAACTAATATGATAACACTTTACTTTCAACTCTATTCAAAACTTTGTTTGTAAAAAAGAATTTTCAGGTCCCATTTGAGCATAAAAGTCATTTGTGCAAACTTTTTAGAAACAACATCTAGGAAAAGAAGAGTACACATTTTTTACTAGTGTAAACACACCCATACACCAACAATCACACACTCAAATAACGAAAGAAATTCATATTTGACATAATATGGTTTGTCTATTTGAGCGGAGTATTAGGTATATTTGGTAAAAATTGTGTAAAAATGTAGTTGAAATAACGTTATGTGAATGCGTTTTTGAAATAAATAGGCGTTTTCATTTATACCCTGATGTAGGATGTTTTGTTTCTTGATAAAGTAGGATTTTGACTTGGACTTGGAAATCAGTCTATTGATTTTAAGCAAATTGGCATTTTTTGTCTGGCTTAGTTTAAAAATCTATAAGGCATTAAAGTTTTGAGTATTATGATAACTATGAAAAAGATCTTGATAAGTAAAGCATCATCAACAACATTAAAGAAGTTATCGTTGATGATGTCACTCTTTATCCATGATGATGAATCCTTGTTGATAAGATATCTCTTCTTAGATGAAACAAATTGATATTTGTACCTAGGATTTAGAAGCAAGTCTTGATCGATTCCTAGGGTTGTGAGTGTCTAGGGTTTATAACCCTAGCAATGGTCTAAAGGACTTATGGATTGAACTGTATGACTAAGAGAGATATGCAATATTGAGCATTATCAGGGTTTGGAACCCTAAAGCTGAGTGATGTAATTCTAGGATTTGGAATCAAAACCCTAACCAATCTAAAGATTTGAAGAAAAAATTAGGGTTTATACACTAAATCATAGGATTGAAGAAAAATTCAATAGTGAATATTTTTTATGTTTAGGGTTTATAACCATAATATCAACTTGAAGATACCAAGTTGAGCTTGATTTTTTATCTTTTAGATAAAAGGATCAAGGAACTATTATTATTTGTAGAATAATGAAAGAACCGTTGGTATTGAACTCCTTGGCATAGTCATGTTCTTTTTGTAATGACTGTGCAAGATTGTTTTCTTAACCTATGCTCTCATTGATACAGCTTGTTTTGACATTTGAGCCCTTGATTAAAGTACTTTACGTGATAAATTTGTTGTTAAAAAACACAAACTAAGGGACAAGATATGAAAGATAAATCATGAGTTACATTTATTATTAACAAGATATACATTTGTAATACATTGTTATAATTGTTGGTTGCATATTACAAGGTCTCTTGGACTCTAGTGATTGTTCAACTTCCACCACACCAACCCTTAGCGGATTAGATGTTCAACATTTCCCCCTTAATCTAAAGGGGTATATACGGGTCTAAGAAGAGAGCTATAATGCAAAATGTTCAAAAATGCATGGGAGCACTAGGTTGAATTTGTTCTTTGAGGTGACGGTATAAGGTGGGAGAACTTGAGGTCTCAGCTAGTGGTGGCTTATGGATGACCACAGAAAATGAAAAGAAACAAAAGGAAAGCAAAGGCATGTTGTTTCCAACTCATAAAATCCAACGCCTTAGTAGTTCAATACATGGAGATGAATTTGACAATACTAATGATCAACTTCATGATATATCAAATGATCATGTCCAAGGTGTTAGTGAAAAATTTGCATATTCTAGAGAAGCAGAATTGCAAGAACCTTATTTGAAGTTAAAGAAAATATTTGAAGGCACATTTGAGGAGATTTGTTTGCTACCTAGTACCACAGAAAACACACCAATTACATCTCCTGCAACCAAGGTACTAGGAACTATTGTACCTTCTTTATGCATAAGTATGAGTGGTATTTTATCACCCAGTCTTGGTTTTGAAGATGTATCAATTTTAGTCAATAGATGAAAAATTAATCAACGTCTGTATAGGTCCATATAAAGGGAAGCCAAAGAAAGAAAATCAGAAAAAAAGAAGGCTTACTTGATTGAGGTAATACCAAATCCAACTTTACAGATCAAGATCCAAAAGATGTTGATCAAGTGATCCAACAAATGGAAAATGTTTTTGAGAATATTGGTGGAAGTATTTCCATTAAATATTACAAGAACATAATTATAATTTTAATGAATAACTTCACACATAAATGTAGAAAAATAATCTTGGATTGAAAAGATAGAGAGAGTAGCTTGATTCCCAAGCAGTGGGTAGATTTGAAGGAAAGTATGTGTATTGAAGAGTACTTTGCAAAAAGTACAAGATCGAAGAAATAAAGAGAGCATGTGAAGGCTTTATATTTTATGGTTTGGGGTGGGTTGCGAGCCAAACAACACATATTTATAAGTATCCATTTTTTTGTTAAGTAGTGTACATTGTGGTATGTCTTTTGATTTTTTGAATATCTAACTAATGTGTGTTGACAATGATTTGTAGGTTGAAGGAACTAATAGAAAACCAGTGGTGAGTGAAATGGTTCAATATATGGAAAACTTAGAAAATTATAAACATAATTATATGTCAAAAAATCCAATACAAATTTCTTTTCCATCTATTAAAGTCACTCTATTGGATTTCTTGACATATAGTTATGTTTAAGATTTTCTAAGTTTGTCATATATTAAGTCATTTCACTCACCACTTGTTTTTTATTAATTCCTTCAACCTACAAATCATTGTTAAGACACAATTAATTAGATATTCAAAAAAATCAAAATGCATAACACAATGTACAATATTCAGCAAAAAAATTGCATACAAACAAATATGTATTGCAACCCAAAAAATATTAAGCCTTCACATACTCTCTTGATTTCATCGTTATTGTACTCTCTTCCAAATACTCTTGAGAATGCATACTTTCCTTCAAATCTTTCCATTTTTTGGGAGTCAAGTTGTGTCTCCTAACGTTTTCATCTAAGATTAATTTTCTGCATTTTTGCCCAAAGTTATTCATCAAAATTCTCATTCTATGGTTGTAATAATTAATGGAAATCCTTCCACCAATTGTTTCAAAAACATTTTCCATTTGTTGGATCACTTGATCAACATTTCTTGGATCTTAATCTGCAAAGTTAGATTGAGTAACATCCAAATGAGATCTTATTCTTGTGCCTAACTATGTAGCTCACCTTGACGCATTTGGTCGAGTAGGATCACCATCATTTACCTCAATCAAGTAAGTATTCTTCCCTTTTGGTTTTCTTTCTTTGGATTCCCTTTCTATGGACCTATGCAGGCCTTGACTAATTCTTCATCTTTTGACTAAAGCTAATAAATCCTCAAAACGAAGACTTGGTGATGAAAAAACTACCCATACTTGTGGATAAAGAAGGTGGAGTAGTTCCTAGTATCTTGCTTGGAGGATATGTCATCGGTGTGTTTTTTGTAGCAGAAGATTGAACTGGTTGCTCATTGTCCACAATAAGTGTGGCACTATGTAAGAGAAAAATCTCCTCATATGTGCCTTCAAAACTTTGCATTAACTTTAAATAAAGTTCTTGCAAGTTTGTTTATCCAAAATATGTCAATTTTTCATAAACACCTTGGACATGATCATTTGATATATCAAGAATTTGATCATTAGTATTGTAAATTTCATCTCCATGTATTGAACTACCAAGGCATTGGCTTCTATGAGTTGGCAGCGGTATGTCTTTCCTTGTCGTTTGTTTTTCTCATTTTCTGTGAAATTCAATTTTTCTCTATAAAACAAAAAACTTATCAAATTATAATCCATTGCATATATGACCTACATTATAAAATAGATTATATAAAACTATCATTAAATATGCATAAAATTGAAAAGTGACAAGTCACTACTTACTTATAGGTCAAACCAAAAGATGGAAAATATTCCATTTTTTGTGATGTGTTCTTTATGAACACGCTCGTATTCTTTTAGATTTTCAACATTGATATAATCATTTTTACGTTTCAACCCCTTCTTCTTCATAGTCTTTATGTCCTACATTTAACATTTAAAAAACACACACACACACACACAGATATATATATATATATATATATATATATATATATATATATATTAGTGCATGAGAAAACATAGACTATAAAATATATATATTCTACGATCATGTATTATGATTAATGAGAATGAATTAACCTTAAATTGATGTATTTTTAACCTTAAACCATATATAATCTTGCCCAATTTTCTACCATGCTCTTTGGGATAAAAATCAATTAGACTTTTGTTTCGTCTAAAATGCAAGTTTTCCATCTTCAAGTCTAATAAAAGATCAAAGAGATTTTCATTGATCTTCAAATTAATTTTTATATTAGAATCATTGCAATTGTTTGTAACACATATTGAAAGTTAATGGTATAGACAAGAGTATTGTTACAAGTTGAACGATGAAATCAATGCATACATCAAGTCATCTCTTAATATATGGCAATTGAAATAGAAACAAAAATAAGACATGAACCAGAGTATATTATGTTGATTCTTGTTCTGGTTATTACTTTTTAACTTTGTTACTAATATGTTGGTAGAATGGGACACTTCAATCAGTATCAACACCCTATCTAGAAGTATGGACAATTGACGAAAATATATGAAAATGTTAAATTCATGCATAGTTTTTTAATTTTTTAAATACACAATTGTTTGTAACATTTGCATAAATTTTATCACATAATAGAAGCAAAGCATATTGCAATTAGGAAGGTGAATTGGTTGTCCCAGCCATTGTAGCATTATTGAATCTATTATATGTGTACTAGTATGGGTATCGTACAACTTAGGCACAGAGCTCGCAAATCACATTAAGATTTTGAGCCCTTAGTAAACAAAGACTTACATTGAGCTATGAGGTTTGCAAGCTAAAAATAAAATATCCCTCAATAAAAAGATATGCATTCCCCAATTTAATTAAATAAAATTAAAAGTTTCTAGTTTTACAAGTTGACTTCCATAATTCAACACTTAAAATTAAAAAAAAATAATAATAATAATTTTAAGATTTTTTGCTGAGGAAAAAAAAACCAACAATAAAAGTTACAAAATAAATATTAAAGTTAGCATAATTTCATGTAGACAATTCCATTAATGGATCTAGTAACCCTATTTAAGATAAAGTGAGTTACCTCATACTACAATAGAGTTAGTGGAATGAGACAATCTTCACACAAAATGAAAAATGAGAGATAAATTTCACACAGAGTTTAGTACAACCATTTGGCTAATCACATGGCCAAAACAACAAAATCCATTTGCATAGTGAAAATTTATGTCATAAAGTTAAGGTGATCAATCATCATCGTGATCATTTGCATGGTCATCAAGATCGCATTCCAAGTCACTTTTGTATGCATCTACCTGATTTTCTTTATTGTAATCGTACAATATATTGTCCTAACCATGCATTTCATTTTCTATATCGGTCTCTTCATTTGGAATCAAAGTTTCTTCTTCAAATACACTATCGTCATCTTCAACTTCTTCCTCCAAAGTTTCTTGTAAATTATTACATTGCCCATAGACCATTATATCAACATATTCCTTGAAATTCCTTTTTGAACAAGGCTCTATTTGAACGACATACGACCATCTTGAGCTTGTTACATCATAAATTAAAAATGACTAGTCAATTTGAAGAGGCAAAACATATGGCTCATTGGTCCTCAGTAAAATTTGACATGTATTTGCACTTACAAACCCATACTCATCATGTTATATTGTGCATGGTTTGATCCATTTACATTTTAATAATATAGGATTAGTTTCACCATAATCAATTTGAATAATTTCTTATATGAATCCAACATAAATGTTCTTTTCACTGTCATGATGAAATTCAACACTACCAGTACAAACATGATTTGTATTTCCTGTGTCCCTTTCTTCCACTCTTATATGACTACCATATGCCCACATCCCACTGAAATAAGAAACCCATATACTTGGAGGTAATGAAAGCTCAATTTCCTCAATCATTATAATATCTTACCCTTCTTGTTGTGCATCCTTAATTACACCAATAATCCAAT
The DNA here is from genome assembly GCA_031772625.1 of Pinus tabuliformis. NCBI lineage: Eukaryota > Viridiplantae > Streptophyta > Pinopsida > Pinales > Pinaceae > Pinus > Pinus tabuliformis. The sequence continues at coordinate 483,533,036 of CM062818.1, read as the reverse complement.
CAACAAATTTTGGAAAAGAACAATCTCCAATATTCAAATCTTGAAGTGTACACTTTTGAGATGGATGCATCCCTATTTAAACATCTTCTTTGTATTTTCTACATAGAATATGAATAGTAAAAGTGATAGTAATTTAACTATTAAATGAAATTAAATAAACAAATTATCACGTAAATAATATTTTGACTACGTCACTTATCAAATGAGGATGTGTTTTCAAGAACATAGACATGTATGGCAATGATTTCCTCATTTGATATATTGAAGCAATGTCCATTCCCTTCTAATACTTCACCTGCAACTCTTTGATCTTCATCATCATCCCATACTTGTTGATTGACATTGCTAAAATCCTTCATATATTTTGTGCAAAATCCTATGGTATCTTGCATTAAATATCCCTCACACATGTTACCTTCTAGTTTTGCCTTATTACGAACAACATTTTTCAGGACCTTCATGTATTGTTCTATAGGATACATCCATCTCGTTCTTATTCTGACACAATGTTGTAGTTCATGCTCTAGATATATAAGAAGATGCATAGAAATATTGAATATTGTTTTTGGAAATTCTCGTTCTAATAAGCAGAAGACTTCAACAACCTCTCCCATCAAATTATCAAAATTTAAAAGATCTAACACATGAAAAGATATTCTCTTTAATAGTAGGCCCAACATTGTAATTGTTAATTTTGGTGTGTTTTCCAAACTTGATATGACTACAATAGCTAAAATATCCTCAATTGTGACATGATAGTTGTGGGCCTTTAGGTTTCTTAAGTTATTATCGATTTAGATTCTAATACACTTACATATCCAGTAGGTTCTGAGACATAAATCTTAAGAATTTTGCACATTGATCCTTTGTCACACATAAGGAGCAATAAGTTTTTTGTATTTTCCATCACCATATTTTTCAACCCAAAGATTTCAACAAATCATTCGTTCTTGAAGGTCTAAGTGTGATGACATTGTATCATATGCACCAAAAATAGTTTCTATAATAGCAAAAGCTATGTTTTTCTCAATATGCATAAATTCAACAGTATTCCTAATGGTTATATGCTTAAAGTATGGCAACTTATAGAATATGAACAGTCATTTTACACCACTATCATTAAGTGGATCATTTTTACTACCACAAATGCCACCATTTTCAATAAATTGCATTATTTTTTCTCCATCATTTATAACGTAATCACTTGTTATTGTCAGTGGTTCTTTACAATTCTCTTCCCAACCATTGAGACATGACTTTTTTCGACAATATGGATGCTCCATTTTGAGGTAAGCACAATGTTTATGATAAATATAATTGTGCAAACTACTTGAGTGCCTCAGAAAACCCTTAAAAATGCAAGTTGAACATCCATGGTATTCATGAACATTAAGACTAGTCAAAGTGCCCTATGAGGGAAAATCATGTATTATAAACAATAAAGAAGCTCTTAAAGTGAACTGAATCGAATTATCGTCCCTTAATATTTGAATTGCTTCAATTCCTTTCCACAATTCTACTAGCTCGTCAATTAATGGCTCTAAATAAACATCAATTATATCTAAAGTCACACTTTTTTCCTTGGTATAATAAATGACAACATCAAGAAAAATGGTTTGGTTGATAACCACAGAGGCAAGTTATAATTTATTAAAAACATAGCCCAAGTTAACCATTTAGCACTCTAATCTGAGAAATGGTTCACTCCATCTAGAACTAAAACAAACCTTATGTTGCAAGGATCTTGGGTAAAATCAAGTGATTTGTTCTCAAATTCCTTCCATATCTTAGAATCAGCCACAAATCATTTTTTTTCCATCAATTCTCTTATTTTGGGCATGCCACTACATGAGCTCAACAACGTTTTGACATTTGTACATTCAAAGCAACAGGGGTATTAATTGAAAGTGGCGAAGAACCCTTTGAGGAGCTAAATTTGATTTCAACCCTGATCTTTACCTCCCTTCTTTACATTTCGAACATTCAGTCTCACTTGCAAGATTTATGCAAAATAATACATAATCGTTCACACGTGGATGTTTTCATACCCTAAGCCTAGCTTAGTGATTTGCATTTTACATGCTCTTCATTTTATTGGCAATGTGGACTTAGGTGGTAACAACTATTGTAAAAATGTCAATAACTCATCAACACTCTCATTTGTCCAACCATGCACCGCTTAAAGGATTATTGTTAAATGACTTAAATTGCAAGTACCATACACAAGTTTTGAAGCATCCTCCATCAACTTCTACCATTCATCCTTGAAACCCTCACTCAACGTTTTATCAACTTCAATCCATTCATCAAAGGTTCATACCATTTCATTTGTGTTCGTTGTCTCTTCATCTATGTTTGGTGCCTCCACATTTCTCATGTTATGCAATTCTATCGTATCAAGATAACAATTTTAAGGGAAAGTGTTTATACCGCTATGACCATATTTTAGCATATGTTGGAAAATCACACTTCTTTTTCTCATCTTCCCACCATGAAAATCATTACATGGACATGCATATTTAAGCAAGATCTTATGACCGACTATTCTCTCATCATGTAATGGTATTTATATGTTGTCAAAATTGGGCGTGGACTCATCTTCAATTTTCTTCATTCAACGATGAAACTAATATGTTAACTCTTTACTTTTAACTCCGTTTAGAACTTCATTTGTAAAAGAGAAGTTGCAGGTCCCATTTGAGCACAAATGTCATATTTGTGCAAACCTTTTAGAAACAACATATAGGAAAAGAAGAATACACATTTTTTACTATTGTAAACACACCCATACACCAACAATCACACAGTCAAACAACAAAAGAAAGTCATATCTGACGTAATAGTTTTTGCCTATTTGAGTGTAGTATTAGGTATATTTGGTAAAAATTGTATAAAAATGTAGTTGAAATAACGTTATGTGAATGCATGGTTGAAATAAATTGGTGTTTTTGTTTATATGCTGCTCTAGGATGTTGTGTGGCCTGATAAAGTAGGATTTTGACTTGGACTTGGAAAGCGATCTATTAATTTGGAGAAAATAGGCATTTTTTGTCCTGTTTAGTTTAAAAATCTATAAGGCATTAAAGTTTTGAGTATTTTGGATAACTAGGCAAAATATCTTGTTATGTAAAGAATCATCAACAACATTAAAGAAGTTATTATTTATGATGTCACTCTTTATCCATGATGATGACTCCTTGTTGATAAGATATCTCTTCTTAGATGAACCAAATTGATATTTTTACCTAGAGTTTGGAAGAAAGACTTGAGCCAATCCAAGGGTTGTGAGTGTTTATGGTTTATAACCTTAGAAAGGGTCTAAAGGACTTATGTACTGAACCATAGGACTAAGAAATCTATGCAAGATTGAGCATTATCAAGGTTTGTAACCCTAGAACTAAGTGATGTAAGTCTACGGTTTGGAATCAAAACCCTAACCAATCTAAAGGTTTGAAGAAAATTCTAGGGTTTATACACTAAATCATAGGATTGAGGAAGAAAGTCAATAATGAATGTTTTTTATGTCTAGAATTTATAGTCATTAGATGAACTTAAAGATAAGTTGAGCTTGTTTTTTTATCTTTTAAATAAAAAGATCAAGAAACTATTATTGTTGGTAGAATAATGAAAGAACCATTGGTATTGAACTCCTTATCATAGTCATGTTTTTGTAATGATTGTGCAAAATTGTTTTCTTAACTTAATATGCTCTCATTGATATAGCTTGTTCTGACATTTGAAATCTTGATTAAAGTACTTGGCGTGATAAAGTTGTTGTTAGGCAACACAAAATAAGGGACAAGATGTTAAAGATAAATCGTGAGTTACATTTGTTATTCAAAAGATATACATTTACAATACATTATTATGATTGTTGGTTGCATATTACAAGGTCTCTTTGACTCTAGTGATTGTTCAACTCCCACCACACCAACCCTTAGCGTATTAGATGTTGAACATTCCCTGCTTAATTCGAAGGGGTATATATGAGTCCAAAAGGAAAGTTATAATACAAAATCTGCAAAAATGCATGGGAGAACTGGGTTTAATGTGCTCTCTAAGATGATGGTATAAGGTGGGAGAACTTGAGTTCTCATCTGATTGTGGTTTAAGGATGACCACAGAAAATGAGAAGAAACAAAAGACAAGAAAAGACATATTGTTTCCAACTCGTAGAAGTCAACGTCTTCCTAGTTCAATACATGGAGATGAAGTTGACGATACTAATGATCAACTTCATGATATATCATATAATCATGTCCAAGGTGTTAGTGAAAAATTGGCATATTCTGGAGAAACAGACTCGCAAGAACTTTATTTGAATTTAAAGCAAATATTTGAAGGCACATGTGAGGAGATGTGTTTGCTACCTAGTGCCACACCTATTGTGGATAAGGAGTAATCAGTTCAACCTTCTTCCACAGAAAACGTGCCAATTACATCTCCTCCAAGCAAAGTACTAGGAACTATTGTACCTTCTTTCTCCACTAGTATGAGTGGTTTTTCGTCACCCATTCTTGGTTTTAAAGATGTATCAACTTTAGTCAATAGAAAAATAATTAGTTAAGGCATGTATAAGTCCATAGAAGGGGAAGCCAAAGAAAGAAAATCAAAAGATAAGAAAGCTTACTTGATTGAGGTAATGCCAAATCCAATTTTACATATCAAGATCTGAAAAATGTTGATCAAATGATCCAACAAATGAAAAAAAAATTGAGAATATTGGTGGAAGGATTTCTATTAAATATTACAAGAACATAATTAGAATTTTGATGAATAACTTCAAGCATAAATGCAAAAAATTAATCTTTGATGGAAAAGATAGAGAGAGCGGCTTGACTCCTAAACAGTGGGAAGATTTGAAGGAAAATATTTGTACTAAAGAATACTTGGAAAAAATTACAAGACTGAAGAAAGGAATAAAACATGTGAAGGATCGATATTTTATGGTTTGGGGTGGGTTGCGAGTTGAACAACACGTATTTGTAAGTATCCAATTCTTTTGCTAAGTATTGTACATTTTGTTATGTATTTTGATTTTTTTTAATATCTAACTAATCGTTTGTTGGCAATGAGTTGTAGGTTGAAGGAACTAATAGAGAACCAGTGGTGAGTGAAATGGTTCAATATATGGCAAAATTAGAAAATTATAAAAATAATTATATGTCAAAAAATCTAATACATAGTTCTTTACCATCTATTAAAGTCACTCTATCGAATTTTTTGACATATAATTATGTTTAAGATTTTCTAAGTTTTTCATATATTGAGTCATTTCACTCACTACTTGTTCTATTAGTTCATTCCACTTACAATTCATACTCAACCCACAATTAGTTGGATATTCAAAAAAGTCAAAATACATAACACAATGTACAATATTCAGCAAAAAAATTGCATACAAACAAATATGTATTGTTTGGCTCGCAACCCACCTCAACCCAAAAAATATTGAAAATTCACATGCTCTATTGCTTTCTTCGTTCTTGTACTATTTTTCAAATACTTTTCAGCGCACATATTTCCCTTCAAATATTCTCATTGCTTGGGAGTCAAGTTGTTCCTCCTATCTCTTCCATCCAAGATTAATTTTCTACATTTTTGCATGAAGTTATTCATCAAAAGTCTCATTTTATACGTGTAATATTTAATAGAAATCATTCCACCAATTGTTTCAAAAACATTTTCCATTTGTTGGATCACTTGATCAACATTTCTTGGATCTTAATCTGCAAATTTAGATTTGGTAGTATCCAAATGAGACCTTATTCTTGTGCCCAAATATGTGGCCCACCTTGACGCATTTGGTCGAGTAGGCTCACCATCATTTACCTCAATCAAGTAAGTCTTCTTCCCTTCTGGTTTTATTTATTTGGCTTCCCTTTCTATGGACCTATGCAGACCTTGACTAATTCTTTGTCTTTTAACTAAAGTTAATACATCTTTAAAACGAAGACTGAGTGATGAAAAACCACCCATATTTGTGGATAAAGAAGGTGGAGTAGTTCTTATTACTTGCTTGGAGATGAAATTAGTGCATTTTTTGTGGCAGAAGGTTGAATTGGTTTCTCCTTGTCCACAATAAGTGTGGCAAAAGGTTGAACGGGTTGCTCCTTGTCCACAATAACTGTGGCAATAGCTAGCAGAAAAATATTCTCATATGTGCCTTCAAATCTTTGCTTTAGCTTTAAATAAAGTTATTGCAAGTTTGTTCTCCAAAATATGTCAATTTTTAGGAGAACCTTGGACATGATACAAAAATTGTGTATTTTAAAAAATAAAAACCATTCATAATTTTAACATTTTCCTATATTTTCGTCGAATGTCCATACTTCTTCCTAGGGTGTTGATATTGATTGAAGTGTCCCTTCTACCAACATATTAGCAACATAATTCAAAGGCAATAATTAGAACAAGAATCAACATAATATGCTCTAGTTCATGTCTTATTTTTTTTTCTATTTCAACTGTCATAGATTAAGAGTTTTTTTTTAATCTATAGATTAAGGGATTACAATCTAAATTGGGGTTAACATTTAATGTATAAATATTCAAATCCAATGTCAATTTTAAGTGGAAATACTAACTGCCATATTTTAAGAGGCTTCACCATTAATCTAAGGTGCTAGAATTACTTCAGTTCATTATAACATGTCTCCATTAATTTTATGATAGTAAATTATGTTAAAGAAATGGTTTTGATAATATAATAAGAACAACTCCCATTTTGCAACTGAACGATTCTTTCTAGCATTAAACTAGTCACATCAACCAATCATGCACATAACATAAAATGAATACCATGGAGATAATGCTTGATGGTTAGTTTTTGAAGTTACCATGATGTTGACTACTAATACACCAATGTTTGGACTTAACTGCATCTAAAAAGTAAGGCTTAACTCCACTCAAGTCTAGTCTCATACTTCAATCTATATGATGTATTTCTCTACTATAACCTCTTTCAATTGTTGCTTCTTATTTGGTCATTTTCCTATTCACATATGATTGATTTAGTTAGTCTTCCTTGCAAGTCCTAAGAGTAATGTAAAAGCTAGTATTGACTATTGAACATTATATAGTCAAAAATTACCATTCTATCGCATAAATATACACTTACCCAAGAGGTTATTGCTACCAATGATTTTACCCTCAAATTGCCCAAAAATACTAGGATCACTTGGTGTATGTGTAGATTTCATCGTTCAACCTGTAGCAATACTCTTATATATACCATCAACTTCCAATATGTGTTACAAACAGTAGGTAATTATTCTAATATAAAAATTAATTTGAAGATTAATGGAAATATCTTTGTTCATTTATTAGACTTGAAGATTGAAGACTTGTATTTTAGAAGAAACAAAAGTCTAATTGTTTTATCCCAAAGAGAATGATAGAAAATTGGTCAAGGTCAGATATGGTACAAGGTCAAGTTGACATCATCTTAAAGGTAATTCATTCTCATTAATCATAATACGTAATCGTAGAATAAATATATTTTATAGATTTTAATTTTTCCATGCACTAATATATTTTTTTAATGTGAAATGTATAACATAAAGACTATGAAGAAGAAGGGGTTGAAATGAAAAAATGATCTTAGCAATGATGAAAATTTAATAGAATACCAGCGTGTTCGTAAAGAGCACATCGTAAAAAATGAAAAATATTTGTCATTTCTTGGTTTGGCGAATAAGTAGGTAGTTACTCCTTAACACTTTTCACTTCTATGCATATTTAATGAAAGTTGTATATAATCTATTTGGCGTTGCAGGCCATATATGCTTTCAATTATAATTCGATAAGTTTTTTGTTTTATAGGGAAAAGTTGAGTTCCACAGAAAATGAGAAGAAACAAAAGGAAAGCAAAGACATATTGTTGTCAGCTCGTAGAATCTGACACCTTGGTAGTTCAATACATCGAGATGACGTTGACAATACTAATGATCAACTTTGTTATAGACATTTTTGTGCCTTACAACATTGAGCATGAAATGTCCATAATCCAAGGGATCCAAAGTCCCTAAATGAGTTGTTCCTACCCCTAAAGGAACAAGGTCAACCAATGACAGCTTCTCCCAGAAGTTCTCCACCAAAAACCACTCAGAAATAGTCAATTCAGGATCAATTCAGAGGCTCCACTAGCTGTCTGCGCTGAAATGCAAAGATTACACTGGCTAGGTGCACTGCAACGCAGGTAGAAGCACTACCAGGGTGCGCTGAGCGGGAAATGACAAATGTCAAGTTCATTCAACGAGGTGGAAAGACCCTAGAAGCTTCCAGAATCTTCTCCAATGACACTTGCCTCAATGAATTCGACTAGTGATGAGTAAGAGGTTCTCAACCTCCAAGTGGAAGCAAGAACTGACAGAGAGAAGCCACAAGTCAAAACATGAGCTGACTCATCCTCTCTGCTCACATCTATATATGGATCTCTCACCCAGAGGTTCAGGAGGCTGGAATTTTGTACTTTGCAGAGAATTGTTGTTGGTTTGAGATTGACATTAGCACATTGGGTGATTTATGCTTTGTTGGAGGAGAGGAAGGGATTCCATCACTGGGAGGTAGATGCTGGATCGGAACTCACTTGGTTGTATCTCCTCTTAGACTTTATTATCTTATCAATAAACTATTTGAGTTTCTCCTACATGTTGTATACCAATGATGTTTTGTTATGCTTACATGTTTAGCTTAATCTGATCTTGAGCTTTTTATGAATGTATATCTGTATCTTTGTGTAGTTTCTCTCTCTTGTGATCTTGCAGGAATTCGGTGAAGCAGGTCCGGTGAAGGAGCAAGAAGCTGGGAGCTACTGAAGAGAGAAGTGATTTGGATCGACAAACTAGCGGAAGATACAGGTTAGTTAGATCCTTCTTCCTCACTTGCATTTCATAAAGAAGAATACTCGAATAAGTTTACCTGTTTGTTGCTAAGGCACTATCACCTCTTAGAGTGGGATAGGGGCATTCCGTATTGGATACTTTTCCCAATAACAAATTGGCGACTCCGCTGGGGAGAGTATCTTGTTAGCTTATTTGTGTTTTTGGTCTTGTTCTTCTCATAAACTCAGGAGTGCCGAATCGAAATGCACTTGCCATTTTCAAGTGCAAAGTAGAGATTAGCCTCTTTAGTCCAATCACTGGGCCTGTTTTTATGATCTGAACAAACTGATATACAAGTGCTCTAACAACCCTTTGTGATAGATCTTAGTCCTCCTATAAATCATCCTCCTAATTGTACCTAATTGATAGCTTTGATTTGGCCAAAAATTGTTGATTTAACTGCAAACCGTAACCCAGAACCTAGAAACAACTCTCGTTTCTACTTCAGCGCAGACTCTGTGAAGAGGTTCTACATTTCAACGCAGGTCCTGTGAAGGCTACCTGCGCTGAATGTCAAAACCTCTGTGTTGGGAGTGCACTGATCAGTCTTTGCCTTGTGCAGTTGTGGTTCCCTGATTCCTTTTGCTCAGTTTTATCTCTGTTTTTTGCAGCCTGTTATCAGCCAGTGTACCTATCTGAAACCCCTTTTTCTTTGCCTCAATTCCACCTCGGTTGTATAAAGAAACTGTATTTGTTCTTTGTGTATTTGCTACATCATTTGCAGTTTCCCATTACAAAAATAAACTAGTCATACTGTCGCCCTTAGATCTAGACCTGTCATAAGTGTTGTTTTGATCTTAGGAGTGAGTTTGTTTGCTATTCACAATTGATTTAGCTTTTACTTTTGTCGTTTGGTTTGAATTTATGCATTTCTAGTGTCGAAACAAGTAAATCATAAGGTGTCGTAATCATCTTTTTTATTTTGAAAAAGGAACTTGTTTATGTTTTCACTTAGAATCGAATTCAAATTTATACAACAGCTTTCTTTTTAGGCATCAATATTAAGAAAGTGAAAACAAATACATGCATTTGTGCATTTGCATTTTGATAGTTTGCATGCTTTGATTTAGGGAAAAGTGCATTACAGTGTGCTCTATGCTCTTTGAGAAAAGTTGTATCTTCCTTTTCCCCTTGTAGCTAGGATTTTCATTGTTGAAAAGATATAAAAGCTTGCTTATCATCTTTAGACTGCATTTAGGAATTGTATCATACATCTCGTGGTGATCCAAAAAGGCAAACTTCTAAGAAAGATCAACCTAAAATAAATTGAATGAACTTAACAACGCTTTGTAACTTAACGCACAACATAGAGGTCTAGGCTAGAGACGTGTTCCGGCGTCGTAAAACCTGGTGACTGTCGATCTCGCTGATGGTTAGGTGATTCCTCCTGAGGGACGATAGCGCCAGTACGGATTTTGCTCCCACGTACCGTCAAGTATATATTGGGAGACCCCTATAGGCATAAAACCTTTATCCTTAGGAAGCCGTGTCGGCCGCCCTACTGATCGCAATGCACTAAACACAACATTCAGGAAGATCGACCGCCCGTACCTTAAAAAGTATTCTGCGATTTTGCGAAAAGTTTGGCACACCCTCTACCTAGAACTCCAGAGCAGTTCCTTTTGGCCTTTTTCAGACTCTATAACGGAAAAAGTCCATCCGAGCATTTGTCACTTCGGGCTCGTTAAAACATCGAAGGAGACTAGAGTCATCTTTAGCTTTTTCTCGACTCTTTAAAAGTGAAAAAGCAAGTTGTGTCTAAAGCGTCTAAAAATTCATTTAATTCGGAAACACATTTTCCCCTTTTGTATTTTGGTTGATCAAGTAATCCGCAATCGTGGAAGAAAGTCAATTGAAACCCCGTCGTTCGCGGAGGCTTACGAGTCAACCGTCTTTGTCTCCGGAATCAAAAACAGTACGAACAAAGCGAACTCGTTTAACCGGTTCGAAATCTCCTATCAAAGTTAGAACAAGTGTTCCAACAACATCTGAGATTCTGGTTACTCCAAACATTTCTGGAAACCCTGCCTCTACAGAAGAAGTTCAACAACCACAGAGGGACAGTGACACTGATCCTAGTCTGAGAGCAAACACTTGTGTTACTGAACCAGTTCCATCTGTAACCGGTTCAGAGAGTCTTGTTCCTCAAACATTTGTCGTTGTTGATTCAACCCCTCCTTCGGCACCAGAAATATTTTACGGACCTGACGGTCTTCCCCTTCCACCTGGTTTGATTGTGATAGAGGAAATTGTAGAAGATCCGCAAGCAAGTACTCCAACACATTTTGGAGTCGGGGTCACTCTATTTCCTTCGACATCAGAAGTTAGTCTACCACCAGTGGAAGTTCCTGTAGAATCGCTAGGTAATCTTTTGGATAGACTCGAAATGTCTAAACAACCGTCAACATCTAGGACTGTGTCGAATGACACAGCGACAGAAGAACTTCCTGTCGTCACTCCGACAATTTTTGTCGGCATACCATCTGTCCCAACTAGCTCACAACCGCTAGAAGGAGTCCACCCAGGGACTATTTCGACAGTATGGTCCGTTCCTGTTTGTTCCTCTGGAATAATATCCGGCAACTCTTATGTTGAGACTCGCCAAATTGATCCATTTGGAGGTCAATTTGGGCAATCCAGTCCCCAAGGGTAGACAATCCCCTTGAGTTCTGGATTGCCACTGTATAGGGGGCAGTATGCCCTTTCATTACCCCCGCCGGGAGGATATCCATACGGGAGTTCACAATAGTATTCAGGTTATACTGGAGTTACATCAAGTGGTTAGGTACCTATACTACCCCAACAACCAAGGGTTGTGTATTCTATGCAACAATGTGTACCTATGTCGAACATCCCGACTACACCAGCTATTGTGACCGTGTCGCAAGTTCAAACGTTGCCTATTGTATGTCAACCTCAGATCTCTCAGGTTGTAATGCAATAGCCCCTTGACCCTGTGACTCAACCACAATCGCCGACTGGTGGGGCGACACAGGTCCAAATGGGTACAATTACCCCACACCTTGGTCCAACGGTTAGTATAGCGCAACAAAACACGGCTTCGCAACCATGGTTGGTGCAATATCAACAACCACAATTCCAACAAGTATACCAAGGTTCTGAGTAGTAGATATTTGCGAACAGTGGACAACCGTACATTCAAAACAGTCAAAATCAACCACTTTATGGTGGTCATGTCCACCAACCATATCAGTCATACCAGCATCAATTACATTATGCTGGTATGCAAAGGCCAACTGCTCAGGCAATCCCATCGTATCCTGGGTCTGCTTCACCTAACCTGAATCAACAGTTACCATTCGTGGCAACTTTAGAGTTACCCGATTTACACCGGTTAACAAACGATCCAATTGCTTACGCCCCTTGGTGGCCAGCGATTCCTCACAAACTTCCTTCAGATATTCCTAAATTCAATGGAAATCCAGGTGAGGACCCATCGAATCACGTGATGACATTTCATCTATGGTGTTCATCAAACACCCTAAACGATGATTCGATAAGGCTTCGCCTTTTTCAGAGGACGTTAACGGGTCCAGCGGCAAAATGGTATATTGAATTGCCTAGAGCTTCGTTCGAAAATTTCAGCACCTTAGCCACGACTTTCTTAACCCATTTTCAATTACCGATAAGGTATGAAACGGGAACGGAAATCTTAACCAACTTCAAACAGACAACGGCCACTCACATATCTGATCATATACATGAGTGGCGACGTCGTCGTAGGATGGTAAAAACGTACGTTCCCGATCAGCTATTAGCTGAATGGTTTATCAAGTCGTTACTTCCTGCTATAACGGAAGATGTGGCAAAGGGGGGAGTCGTAACAGAAGAGCAAGTTATCGCTCGTGCACAATATCTAGACTTAGTCTATACTCAGTCTGGCACGCTCTACAACAAAATACCTGACGCCCCTAGACCGGAATTCTCAATTCCTCCTCCTCCTAAATCAAACAATGACTCTCATGTCGGTGATGGCGTGATTGGCACGACAAACGCGAAGTCGACAAAGGCCAACTCCAAGAAGGCCCGTAAGACTTCAGATCAAAATGCAAAAGACGAAATTCTTGCTTTGGAAGTAAATGTCGTATCAGCAGATAAAGGCAAAGAAACCAAACAACCAGGAAGCAAGAAGAAACAAAGCAAAGGGAAAAAGAAGAAACAGGATGAATCATCTCCTGAAAAAACTTCTTCGAACCCTCCTGGAAATAGGAAACCAAAAAATCCATGTTTTATATGCGATGAGGATCATTGGACTGCGGAATGTCCGTACAGGGCTGAACTTAAAAGATTCTTTAAGAGTTCGAAAACCTCAGCCGTGTTAACTGATCCGTTCCCAAATCCAGGACAAAATCTGGTTGATAGTGGAAATGCTTCCCCGTCGCAAGTACTAATGTTGTCGATCTCGAAGCAGCAAAATGATGCTTTGATTTCAACAAGGAACAAAGATTACGGGAATCCGCAGCTGTCGCACGGCAAGGAAAAAGATATACCAAGCAGCTCGACAACAACTTCGACAGAAGTTGTACCACCCATAATTCCTGAATTAACAATAAAACCACCAAAGGGAGTAGTACACAAGTCGACGTTTAATCCCCGCGCTAGAGTGGCACAACATTATAACATAGTCGAAGATTTGGCCCAATCGCCATCCGCTATGTCGACTCTTGAAGTACTACAAAATTGTCCATCCCAAAGGCAGGCTTTGTTATCGGCCATTGGTGGGGTTGATCCTAAGGATTCCAATCTTGTATCCTTTGACCACAAAGGATATGATCCTCAGTTACCAGCTCAACTAGCTTTCCTTATCCAAGTGAAAGCCCTCAACAAAACTGTTCACCGAACAATTATTGATGAGGGGGCATCTACGTGTATTATGTCAGTGAGTTGCTGGAAAACTTTAGGATCTCCAACCTTGTCGCGATCCTCGACAACATTAAAAGCATTCGATGGAAGGACATATACCCCCTATGGTATCCTAAATAACTTGAAGGTTGAACTAGGGGGAAAAACAGTAGAAATAGATGTTGAAGTCATCGATGGGAATCTTGATTACAACATCCTACTAGGAAGACCGTGGATCTACGCCATGGCAGCTGTTGTGTCAACCTATTTTAGAAAGATTTCATTCCCCTTTCAAGGGGGGATTGCGATCGTCGACCAACAAAACTTCCTCCCTAATGGTTCACAAGTTACAGGAAGCATTCCTATGATCCATGGAAGCCCCCATTCGCTTCAAAATATCGGAGTAGGCCTACTAAAAGATCCTATACTAATGGGAACTTTCGCTCTTCCACCACCAATCGACTTGGCGGAAGTAGCGTCGATAGGTACCTGCAATATGATATCTTATACAGAAGACGATGTCGACATGGATCATGCAATGGTTTTGCCCCCAAGCCCAATAGAAATATTGTAGCAATCAATGTTTCTGGCATGGGAGGCGAACCCAAGTCAACGCTCATCAAGCGTTTGGGTAGATAGGTCTAGAGAATATGGTACCCCTTTAGATCCTTGGTCGTGAGTGCATGGAACCGACGAAGGAATTCTACAATCAATGTTGATTGAGGGGGCACCATGGAATGATTGCCACCATCGTTCCCTTCTTCCTGACTATGATGAAGATACTCAAGATGACCTTTATCACCCTACAGTTTTTGAATTCCTATCAAATACTGTAAATACAGTGGATTCCGAGCGAAACTTATCCAATATTGAAGAGACTATAGCCATAAATATCTCGATTAAAACAAATGTTGTAGAGAATATTTATGTCGGCAAAGGTTGTTCTCCTTCAGAACTGGAAATATATAACGCTCTTTTTCGCGAGTTCAGAGATGTCTTTGCTTGGTCATATCATGAAATGCCAGGCATCGACTCGAGTATCATTGAACACGAAATTAAAATGTATCCAGATGTCGAACCGGTAAGACAACGGCTCAGGCAGGTGCACCCCAAGAAAGCCGCTGCCAAGAAAAACTTCTCCATGCTGGTTTCATCTACCCGGTTCCTCTAACCGATTGGGTATCGAATATTGTCCCTGTTATGAAGAAACAAGGGACAATTAGAGTGTGTGTCGATTATAGGGATGTAAACCAAGCTTGTCCGAAAGACAACTACCCTACACCCTTCATCGACCAGATAATTGATGAATGCGCCGGATGCGAAATCTTTTCATTCATGGATGGATTTTCTGGGTATAATCAAATAAATATCCGCCCACAGGACTAGTCAAAGATTGCATTCATTTGTCCGTGGGGCACATTCGCATATCGAAAATTAACCTTTGGTTTAAAGAACGCAGGGGCGACGTTTCAGAGGGCAATGAATTATGCCTTCCATGACATCAAGAACATCGTTCAACCATACCTCGACGACCTTCCGGCTCATTCGCGAAAGCGGACTGATCATCTGCAACATTTAAGAGCGATATTTCTACGTTGCCGACACTACAAGATACGAGTCAATCCGCACAAATGTGTATTTTGCGTCAGTTCTGGTCGTTTGCTTGGCTTTGTAGTCTCAAAGGATGGGATTCGTCTTGACCCTTGTAAGGTCCAGGCAATCATCAATTTGCCTCCACCTTCAAATTTGCTTCAGATTCAGAAACTCCAAGGGAAAGAAAACTTTCTGAGGAGGTTCATTCCAAATTACGCCGAACTTGCTAAAGGTTATACACGTCTTTTGAAAAAGGAGGTACCCTTCGTCTGGGATCAGGTTGCGCAAGCTTCCTTTGATGCTTTAAAGGATTCCTTAATAAAAGCATCATTAATGTACGCACCCGATTATCAAAGAGACTTTAACCTGTATCTGGCTGCAGCAGATACGACCATCGCAATGGTTTTAGTTCAAGAAGTCGATGGAATCGAACACCCTATATATTATTTAAGTAAAAACTTAAATGATACAGAAAGTAAATATTCTTATGTTGAAAAACTAGCGCGTGCAGCTGTTCAAGCGATACAAAGGTTTCGACACTATGTCCTCTTTCGGAAAACTACCATTTTGTCTGATTGCAACCCCATGACTTATATATTGTCACAACAGTTACTGGGGGGCAAATATTCAAAATGGATAGCAACCCTTCAAGAGTTTGATCTGGAATTTGTAAAATCCAAATCAAAGAAAGCTCTAGTTTTCGCAGAATTACTGTGCGATCTCCCATCGTCGTCCAACGATGAAACATCCGAAGAATCAATCGTGGATGAGAATTTGTTTCTGATATCTACAAGCAATGAGTGGTATGGAGATATAATAATTTATCTCCAAACCCAAAAGTTTAGGCCTGACACCTCTCACTCAGAACAGAAACGTATATGATACCAAGCAAAAGACTACATGATCGTCGGTGATACGCTTTACCGTCGTGGTATCGATACAGTTCGGAGAAGGTGCCTCACCCATGAGGAGGCCGAAAAAGCCCTGAATGAGTGTCATTCAGGCGCGTGTGGGGGGCATCAATCTGGATATGCAACAGCACAAAAAATCTTACGAGCAGGATACTTCTGGCCAACCATGTTCAAAGATTGCATAACCGCAGTCAGAAGTTGCCATGCTTGTCAAATTTTTGATAGCAAAACCAGAAGACCACCCGCACCTTTACAGCCAATAGTTGTTGTTGGGCCTTTCGCCAAATGGGGCATCGATTTCATGACATGTAACCCCACCTCGACCGGGGGGCATGGGGATATTATAGTCGCCGTTGACTATTTTACCAAATGGGCTGAGGCGATGCCTACATTAGATAACACTGGTGAAACAGCTGCCCTTTTCTTTTTCAATCATGTAGTCGCCAGATTCGGCGTACCACAGGCTATAGTTACGGATCATGGATCGCACTTTCGCAATCACATGATGGTTGAATTAGCTGCCAAGCTAGGGCTATCTCACGACAGCTCTACCCCATATTATCCGCAAGCCAACGGACAAGTTGAAGTGATCAACAAGGTCCTGAAGCGTATGTTGCAAAGGATGATCGGGGTGGACAAAAGAAGGTGGCACCTAATCCTGTACTCAGCCTTGTGGGCCTACCGAACATCGGTAAGGAACGCGACCGGGTTCACACCTTTCCAACTGGTATATGGCCTGGAAGCAGTCTTACCGGTCCAGTGTGAAATCTCGTCTCTTAAACTCGCAATTGATCTCCTCCCCAGAACTTCAGAAGAAGAGGCTCGTTTCTTGGAATTAATCCAATTGGATGAAACCCGTCGTGATGCCGCGTTGGCTAATGAAGCCCATAAGAAATGAGTCAAGGAGCAGTTCGACAAAAAAGTCAAACCCCGTGTCTTCTCAGAAGGTGACTTGGTCTTGCTTTACGACCAAGAATCCGATAAATTGGGAGCAGGTAAATTTAATTCTTTATGGATGGGCCCCTATATTGTTAAACGAGTGTTAGCAAAAGGAGCCTACGAGTTAATGGATTATGACGGAATTCCACTGGCGCAACCCCGTAATGGGTTGTACCTCAAGTGTTACTATGCTTAAATAGTAACCAGTATGCTTTTGTTGTATTTTGTTTTCGCTAAAGTGTTTGTTTTGGTCGAGTAATCCACCTTTTTACATTTATTGCAGATGTCAAACCTTTTGGAGACATGTGTTGGATATGCCGACGGAGCGAGTCGTAGTTCGCGGAACCTGTCCTCTGCAGCGTGGGCCATTTTTTTATCCAAGCGGCGAGTTAGTAAGTTTCAGAGGTGTATGTATTGGGAAATCAACAAATAACATCGCTGAGTATAGCGCGTTGATATAACTTCTCTCTGATGCCATCACCCATGGTATACGCCGACTAATCGTCAGGCTAGACTCACAACTCGTAATACTACAAC
This sequence comes from Pinus tabuliformis, assembly GCA_031772625.1. Taxonomy (NCBI): domain Eukaryota; kingdom Viridiplantae; phylum Streptophyta; class Pinopsida; order Pinales; family Pinaceae; genus Pinus; species Pinus tabuliformis. The sequence continues at coordinate 483,515,308 of CM062818.1, read as the reverse complement.
TCAATGGTATATATTTCGTCCGAAATCCAGCCATTTATCGCATGTTTCTAAGGGTTAAGATTTTGGAAAGACAGTTTGATTTAATTCAATACCAGCATATTTCCAGAAACTTAAACACATTAACCGACTCATTAGCAAACTATGTGTTAGATAGACATCTGCGACATTTATGAAAAGAAACACATCATCAATGTTGTACATATGGATCATATAACTCAACCAGAATAAAACCCCGAAAATCAAAATATATATATATATATAAGTTGTTTACGGTTTACATATAATGTTCTGTAACCAAGACAAAATCGGTCACATGACCCAAAAACTTAAAAATGCTAGGGGGCACCCTAGTCTAGTGATGCTCATGATAGCACGTCACGGCCTGTGTAATCATGCGTAGGAGACGAGTCCATCATCTAGGCACACCAGTAGTATGCCGCTGCAACTGTAAAGGTAACTCGTCAATCCTCACATCTGGAATGCCGAGAGTAAGGCTCTCAACCTGCTCTTGCACAATTGTAAGGGTCTCGGCCACATCAAGGTCGCGAAGAATAACCATCCCAGCAGTCTCCCCTGTTGGGGCAGCGGTTGGCGCTCTCGGGCGAACTGCTGGATGAACAGGACCAACATCTGCATGCACACATGAGTTTGATTAAAGTCTTGATAGAATAAAGCATAAGGACATTATAAATAAAAACAGTAAACAGTGATATGGTCGAAGATTTTACCAATAGCGCCCCACTGCTCGTCGTCTGGCAGTACCAAATCCGGATCGCCCCGAAAGTCCATGCCAACATATGGATATTCAGAATAGACCATCTCCTGACACTCGAACCACCTGAAGAAGGTATCAGTGAAAGAAATCTGAGATTGACCGACATGCCTAGACATGTGATCAACCCATCTCTACATGCGTGGCTCAGTAGGAGAAGGCAAGCCGAGTGCAATGTACTGCAGCTGCATCAGTGGTATCTTCTCCAAAGAAAAGGCAGTCAAAATAGAACCAAACCCAAAGTTCTTCAACTTCCCGTCCTTTACCTTGGTTAACTGACTTTTCATCTGAAGAAGTACTGCATCACACCAGTTGAATATTTTCGGTTGGAGGCACTCCAAGGCATGCTGCACATAGGATCTGTTGGCTACGTGAAGAGACGCGCTACCGGCCATCCTACCAATAGTATACAAGATAGACCTGAGGGATCTGTCAGCAATCTCACGGATAATGATCTTGCCGTCTTTGCTCGGCTGAGATCCTTCCCTGCAATACTGGCGGACATAATCTCTCACAAAGTCACTCCCTCGGGCCAAACCTGACAAAGAAATGGGAGCACCCCGCCTCGACAAGCCAGTCAAGAAGTAAATGTCTACTATGGTCAAGGGGATAGATTTGCCCCTAATCTGAAATACTTGGTTGATAGGATCCCAAGCGTCAAGCAAATACTGCAGTAGGGAGATCTGTTGTCTCATGCTAGAGATACGGAAGAACTTCAGCAGGCCACAGTTCCGCAGCGCGTTCACCGTGACAGGATCATGTAGGGCAATCATGTCCTCTTCTTCATGTTCTCGTTCTCGCCATGTAAGGGTCATTTTGCTCCAATATCTCTGAAAAACAAACATGAGAGGAGTTAGATCCTGGATTTGATGAGAAACTGGCAAAAATTTCATCAAAAAACTGTGCAACAAAACTCTTTTCTGCGCCCAACGCACCTGCCCAGTGTTCCACCTGCATTGAAGGTCAAACTGCCTTCATGATGCTTGACATTTAGCGCAGGTTTCGAGTGCACTAGGTGCGCTGATGGCAGAGCGACCCCATCAAACCCCAGGGGCTCAGAAAAACAAGAAAACAAGCACAGAATGCAGAAAGGAAACCATGAAATGAAAGAGCTCAGGTTTAGCTCCTACCTGGTCCAGACGGCGCCGAGAATCGTCCACAGAATCTCCCGAAATCAGCTGGTGAAAATCAAGGGGGAAGAGGCACCTCCAAAGCTCCAACAAACTGAGTTCAAATGAAATGGTAAAATGAGAGGTAAAAACACTTTTTAAATAGCTTTTTACGTGGTTCAAGGTGAAATATTAGTGTGTTAATCTCATTTTCAAGCAAATTTTATTCATTTCTAACTAGTTTGATGCAGCAATTGAGGGTACAGTACTATCTTTGAAAAAGCAAAGCTATTTATGGTAAAAAATCAAAACTAGACCATGTTATCGAGCAGTTTTAGCACATAGTTCATGCTCGTTAAAAAATAAACATAAGATTGAGTAGTGTTTTCCCGCGTTTAAGCTCGTTAAAAAATGAACTATCCTCCAGTAAATAACCACCGTGAATGTAACATTATCAGCCATTAAAGCCTTGGTTGTGTTTGCACCGTCACCTCCACTTTTCCATTGGCCGATCGTTCACCTCCATATGATTGTTTACCCATTTTGAGGAACAGCTGCGAAGAGTGATTTCACTAGCCATCCTTGTGACACTGCCGTAATTGGAAAATTCCAACCTTTACCTGGAATCAGCTGCTAACCCGTTTTATCACTCGTTCCTCAAAAGACGAGTCTTCTTTAAGCTCTTTTCATCTGACTCGTAAAATATGAAGAGATTGCCGAGTTTTGGCCTTCCAGCTCGTTAAAGCGACCGGAAGTGCTATCCCTCCTCTAGATTTTAATCTTTTTGGACCTGAGGGATTATTACACAAAAAGATCGAGCGCGTGTTTTGTTCGGCTCGTTAAAACTATCGAAAATTCATCCCTTCTGTATTGATTTATACTTTTTCGGACTTATGGGATTAGATGATGAAAAAGGACTTTTGGAGTTGACTTTACGTACCTTTTTAGACTCTCTAAAAATGAAAAGGATCGAGTTATCTTTGTCGTTAGACTCGTTAAAAGCATTAAATAGCGACAAACTTGTCTTCAGACGAGAACGAGTTTCACTGTCGCTAGGCTCATTAAAACATAGCGATGGGTTTGCCCGAAGGGGAAATTATAGAACAAGCATATGTTATCCTCCTCAAGCTTGAAAAAAATAAAGAGGTATTGGTCAGCAATGACTGGGGAAAAATTGGGAAGAAACTCAAAAAACTTTATTGGTAGCAAGTCGCTCTTGAACATGACACTTCCACTCTGTGCCTGAGTCGGGTTGGGTTGTTTCATTCACCGGTCACATCGCCATGGTCTCGCCATACCATCCACCTTTGGGGTAAATGCTACCAATCCATCACACAAGTGTCGCCGGTATGTTCAAGAGAAGTCATCCAGAGAAGTCAACCGTGTCCCATCCACTACCATACATTATCCTTCATCCTTTCATGACTGCCACCCTGAACCATATATCATCAGATCGTTTTCACCTCCATCAAAATCATTTGCTCCGTTCTGTGTCACTGATGTGGGATACATTAAGGCCCTCCTTTGACGGATCGCTTCTTGTCGACATCAGCTCATTATCCAAGAAGTTGATCTAGGAACACCCCCTTCAGTACTTTGAAACTTGTATGCCTCAATGGCAAGTTTCTCACTTCCGGCGACAGGTATACATCAATGACCTTCGACAGAAAGATTTTGCGTGGTGTTCGACGCCAAGTCCTTTATTCACACCACGTGAATTGTACTGCAGTACCTTGAGGGTCATTATCATTATTGGTGATTCCTCTCGCGCTTGTTAACGGTTTACCTCATTGACTGGTAATCAAGCGATGTCTTTCCGTGTTCGACTTCAGAACATCTCTCACATGGATCGACTTGTACTTAGAGTGAAGATCGAATGAGTTTGAAGACCCCGGATCTAGTTTCATCCATCCGGGCTGCGATATATATTCAGGAAAAATAAATACATTGACATGTACAGCATTACAGCAGATAATCATCCTACCAAAAGGATGATGATTTCATCAAAATCATTAGTCTACCATCAGACGATTGTCTGTTCTATGTACAGAAAAATGAATTTATAAAGCTGAGCATGGGAATTCCCACCTCAGCTAGATCATGAAAGCAGTATGAAAAATAATGTATTGTATTGTATCTTATTACAGGTCTCCTCCCAGCATTGGAAGAACTTCGGATCCTCCTAATAAAGCATTTCACCCGATAAACGGCCTCATACTTTAGGGGGCAACTGTTATAGACACTTTTGTGCTTTACAGCATTTAGCATGAAATGTCCATAATCCAAGGGATCCAAAGTCCCTAAATGAGTTGTTCCTACCCCTAAAGGAACAAGGTCAACCAATGACAGCTTCTCCCGGAAGTTCTCCACCAAAAACCACTCAGAAATAGTCAATTCAGGATCAATTCAGATGCTCCACTAGCTGTCTGCGCTGAAAATGCAGATATTACACTGGCTAGGTGCACTGCAACGCAGGTAGAAGCACTACCAGGGTGCGTTGAGCGGGAAATGACAAATGGCAAGTTCATTCAACGAGGTGGAAAGACCCTGGAAGCTTCCAGAATCTTCTCCAATAACACTTGCCTCAATGAATTCGACTAGTGATGAGTAAGAGGTTCTCAACCTCCAAGTGGAAGCAAGAACTGACAGAGAGAAGCCACAAGTCAAAACATGAGCTGACTCATCCTCTCTGCTCACATCTATATATGGATCTCTCACCCAGAGGTTCAGGAGGCTGGAATTTTTTACTTTGCAGAGAATTGCTGTTGGTTTGAGATTGACATTAGCACATTGGGTGATTTATGCTTTGTTGGAGGAGAGGAAGGGATTCCATCGCTGGGAGGTAGATGTTGGATCGGAACTCACTTGGTTGTATCTCCTCTCAGACTTTATTATCTTATATATAAACTATTTGAGTTTCTCCTACATGTTGTATACCAATGATGTTTTGTTATGCTTACATGTTTAGCTTAATCTGATCTTGAGCTTTTTATGAATGTATATCTGTATCTTTGTGTAGTTTCTCTCTCTTGTGATCTTGCAGGAATTCGGTGAAGCTGGTCCGGTGAAGGAGCAAGAAGCTGGGAGCTACTGAAGAGAGAAGTGATTTGGATCGACAAACTAGCGGAAGATACAGGTTAGTTAGATCCTTCTTCCTCACTTGCATTTCATAAAGAAGAATACTCGAATAAGTTTACCTGTTTGTTTCTAAGGCACTATCACCTCTTAGAGTGGAATAGGGGCATTCCGTATTGGATAATTTTCCCAACAACAAACTTCGCGATATATCATATGATTATTTCCAAGGAGTTAGTGAAATTTTGGCATATTCTGGAGAAGCAAACTTGCAAGAACTTTCTTTGAAGTTAAATCAAATATTTGAAGGCACATTTGAGGAGATTTTTTTACTACCTAGTGCCACACCTATTGTGGATAAGAAGCAATTAGTTCAACCTTCTTCCACATAAGACACACCAATTACATCTCTTCCAAGCAACATACTAGGAACTATTGTACCTTCTTTATCCACAAGTATGAGTGGTTTTTCATCACACAGTCTTTGTTTTGAAGATGTATTAACTTTAGTCAATAGACGAAGAATTAGTCAAGGCTTGTAAATGTTCATAGAAAGGAAAGCAAAAGAAAGAAGATCAGAAGAGAAGAAGGCTTACTTGATTGAGGCAATACCAAATCCAACTTTACAGATCAAGATCCCAAAAATGTTGATCAAGTGATCCAACAAATGGAAATTGGTTTTGAGAATATTTGTGGAAGGATTTCCATTAAATATTACAAGAAAAAAATTTATAATTTTGATAAATAAATTCAATCATAAATGCATAAAATTACTTGGCAAGTAGTGGGAAGATTTGAAGTAAATTATGTGTAATGAAGAGTACTTGGAAAAAAGTACAATACTGAAGAAAACAAGAGAGCATGTGAAAGTTTGATATTTTATGGTTTGGGGTGGGTTGCAATTCAAACAACACATATTTGTAAGTATCCAGTTTTTTTTGCTAAGTATTGAACATTGTGTTATGTACTTTGATTTTTTTAATATCTAACTAATTGTGTGTTGACAATGATTTGTAGGTTGAAGGAACTAATAAAGAACCAGTGGTGAGTGAAATGGTTCAATATATGACAAACTTAGAAAATTATAAACATAATTACATGTCAAATTCCAATACAAAGTTCTTTACCATCTATTAAATTCATTCTATTGGATTTTTTTATCACCACTTGTTCTCTATTAGTTCCTTCAACCTACAAATCATCTTCAACACACAATTAATTGGATATTCAAAAAAATCAAAATACATAACACAATGCACAATATTCAACAAAATATTGCATACAAACAAATATGTATCATTTGGCTCACAACCCACCCTAACCCAAAAAATATTGAGCCTTCGCATGTTCTCTTGCTTTCTTCGCTCTTATGCTTTTTCCCTAATACTCTTCAGCACGCACACTTTCCTTCAAATCTTCCCATTGTTTGGGATTCAAGTTGTTCCTGCTATCTTTTCCATCCAAGATTAATTTTCTGCATTTTTTCCTGAAGTTATCCCTCAAAATTCTCTTTATATTCTTATAATATTTAATGGGATCCTTCCACCAATAGTTTCAAAAACATTTTCCATTTGCTGGATCACTTGATCAACATTTCTTACATCTTAATCTGCAAAGTTGGATTTGGTAACATCCAAATGAGACCTTATTCTTGTGCCCAACTATGTGGCCCACCTTGACGCATTTGGTCCCGTAAGCTCACCATCATTTATCTCAATCAAGTTTTATTCCCTTCTAGTTTTTCTTTCTTTGGCTTCCCTTTTTGTGGACTTATGTAGGCCTTCAATAATTTTCATGTTTTGACTAAATCTAATACATCTTCAAAACCAAGACTAGGTGATGAAAAACAACCCATATTTGTGGATAAAGAAGGTGCATTATTTCTTATAATTTTGCTTGAAGGAGATGTAATTGGTATGTTTTTTTGTGGGAGAAGGTCAAAATGGTTTCTCCTTGTCCACAATCAGTGTAGCGCTAGGTAGCAGCCAAATCTCCTCATCTGTGTCTTCAAATATGTTTTTAACTTTAATAAAGTTCATGCAAGTCTGTTTCTCCAAAATATGTGAATTTTTCATGAACACCTTGGACATGATCATCTGATATATTAAGAATTTGATCATTAGTATTGTCAACTTCATCTCCATGTATTGAACTCCCAATGTGTTCACTTCTCTGAGTTGGCAGCAGTATGTCTTTCCTTGCCTTTTGTTTTTTCTCATTTTCTGTGGAATTCAATTTTTCCCTATAAAACAAGAAACTTATCAAATTATAATCGATGCATATATGACCTACATCATCAAATAGATTATATACAATTATCATTAAATATTCATAGAAGTGAAAAGTGACGAGACACTACTTACTTATAGGTCAAACCAAAAGATAGAAAATATTTCATTTTTTGTGATGTGTTCTTGACAAACAGGCTCGCATTCTATAATGTTTTCATCATTGATATAATCATTTTTACGTTTCAAACCCCTTCTTCTTCATAGTCTTTATGTCATACATTTCACATTTAAAAAAAAATATTAGTGCATCAGCAAACAGAGACTGTAAAATATATGTATTCTACGATCATGTATTATGATTAATGAGAATGAATTAACCTTAAAATGGTGTCACTTTAACCTTAAGCCATATCTAACCTTGCCCAATTTTCTACCATACTCTTTGGGATAAAAACAATTAGACTTTTGTTTCTTCTAAAATGCAAGTCTTCTATCTTCCAGTCTAATAAAAAAATAAAGACATTTCTATTGATCTTCAAATTAATTTTGATATTAGAATAATTCCCAATTGTTTATAACACATATTGGAAGTTGATGGTATAGACAAGATTATTGCTACATGTTGAATGATAAAATCAATGCATACATCAAGCGATCCCAATATATTTGGGCAACAAGAGGGTAAAATCATTGATAGCAATAGCCTCTTGGATAAGTGTATATTTATGCAATAGAATGGTGTTTTTTTACTATCTAATGTTCAATTGTTAATACTAGCTTTTACATCACTCTTAGGACTTGCAACCATAGCCATCTAAATCAATAACATGACTAGAAAAGCGACCAAATAAGAAGCAACAATTGAAAGAAGCTATAATAGAGAAAGACATCATAAAGTTTGAAGTATGAGACGAGACTTGAACAGAGTTAAGTCTTACTTTTGAGATGAAGTTAAGTCCAAATATTGGTGTATTTAGTATTCAATATCAAGGTAGCTTCAAAAACTAACCAGCACACGTTCTCTCCATGGTACTCATCTTGTGTTATGTGCATAATTGGTTGATGTGATTAATTTAATGCTAGAAAAGTCCTTCGGATGCAAAATAGGAGTTGTTCATATTATATTATGAAAAAAATTTCTTCAACATAATGCTACTATCATAACATCAGTAGAAACATGTTACGATAAACTAAGATAATTCTAGCACCTCGGATCTATGGTGAACCCTCTTAAACTACGAAATTAGTATTTCCCCTTAAAATAACCTTGAATTTGAATATTTCTAAATTAAATGTTAACTCCAAGTTGGATTGTAATCCCTTGAAAGAAGGAAGAAAAAAAAACTCTTAATATATGGCAGTTGAAATAGAAAGAAAAATGAGCCATTAACCAAAACAATTCTATTGATTCTTGTTCTAGTTATTTCCTTTGAACTATGTTTCTAATATGCTGGTAGAATGGGACACTTCAAACAGTGTCAACACCCTATCTAGAAGTATGGACAATCGAAATAGAGCATATTGCAATTGGGAATACGAATTGGTTTTTCCAGCCATTGTAACATTATTGAATCTATTATATGTGTACTAATATGGTATCATATAGCTTAGGTGCAGAGCTCCCACATCACATTAAGATTTTGAGCCCTTACTAAACAGAGACTTACATTAAACTATGAGGTTTGCAAACTAAAAATCAAATATGCCTCAATAAAAAGATATGCATTCCACAATCTAACAATTAAAATAAAATTAAAAGTTTCTAGTTTTACAAGTTGACTTTCATGATTCAAAACTTAAAATAAAAAATTACAAGTTTTACCTAAGAAAAAAAAAACCAACAATAAAAGCTATAGAATAAATATTAAAGATAACATGACTTCATGCAAGAAATGTCATTAATGGATCTAGTAACCCTCTTTAAGACAAATTGAATTGCTTCATGCTACAATAGAGTTAGTGGAATGAGACAATCTTCACACAGAGTGAAAAATGATGGATAAATTTCACACAGAGTTTAATACAACCATTTAGCTAATCACATGGACAAAACAATAAAATCCATTTGCATAGTGAATTTATGTCATAAAGTTAAGGTCATAAACTATCATCGTGATCTTTTGCATGGTCATCAAGATCGCATTCATGATCACTTTTGTATGCATCTGCTTGATTTTCTTCATTGTACTCGTATAGTATATTGTACTCGTATGCATTGCATTTTCTATCTCGGTCTCCTCATTGGGAATCAAAGTTTCTTCTTCAAATACTCTATCGTCATATTTAGTGTCTTCCTTGAATGTTTCTTGTAAAGTATTACATTTCCCATCAACCATTATACCAACATATTCCATGAATTTCATTTTTGAACAAAGCTCTATTTGAACAACATACGACAATCTTGAGCTTGTTACATCATAACAGAAAAATGAATAGTTAATTTGAAGAGTGGAAACATATTTCTTATTAATCCTCAATAAAATTTGACGTGTATTTGCACGTACAAATCCATACTCATCATGTTATATTATGGATGGTTTGATCCATTTACATTTTAATATTTTTGGACTAGTTTCACCATAATCAACTTTAATAATTTCTTGGATGAATTCAACATAAATGTTCTTCTCACTGTCGCAATGAAATTCAACACTACCAATACAATCATAATTTGCCTTTCATGTGTCTCTTTCTTCCACTCTTATATGACTACCATATGCCAACATCCCACTGAAAGAAGAAGTCGATATACTTGGAGGTAGTGAAAGCTCAATTTCCTTAATCATTGTATCTTAACCTTCTTGTTGTGCATCATTAACTGCATCAATAAGCCAATCATCAAATTTTGAAAAAGAACGATCTCCAATATTAAAATCTTGAAGTGTACGCTTTGGAGATGGATGCATCCCTATTTGAATTTCTTCTTCGTATTTTCTACATAGAATATAAACCGTAAGAGTGATAATAATTTAACTATTAAATTAAATTAAATAAACAAATTATCACATAAATAATATTTTACCTACACCACTTATCAAATGAGGATGTGTTTTGAAGAACATAGACATGTATGACAATGTTTTCCTCATTTAATAGCTTGAATCAACATCCATTTCCTTCTGATACTTCACGTACAACTCTTTGATCTTTGTCATCACCCCATACTTGTTGATTGACATTGCTAAAATCATTCATAGATTTTGTACAAAATCATATGGCATCTTGCATTAAATATCTCTCGCACATGCTACCTTCTAGTTTTTTCGTATTACGAACAAAATTTTTCAGGACCTTCATATATCGTTATATCGGATACATCCATCTCGTTCTTGTTCTGCCATAATGCTCTAATTCATATTCTAGATGTATAAGAAGATTCATAGAAATATTGAATATGGTTTGTGGAAATTCTGGCTCCAATAAGCAGAGGACTCACACATGTAAACTTATTCTCTTTAATATCAGGCCCAACCTTGTAATTGTCAATTTTGTCCCCTTTTCAAAACTTGATATGACTACAATAGGTAAAATATCCTCAATTATTACATGATAGTCATGGACCTTGAGGCTTCTTAAGTTCTAATTGTCAATTTTGCTTCTAATATTACCACTTACATACATCAATCTTAATAATTATGCACGTTGATCCTTTGTCCACACATAAGGATAAATAGGTTTTTTGTATTTTCCATCAACATATTTTTCAACCCAAATATTTCACCAAATCATTAGTTCTTTAAGGTCTAAGCGTGATGACATTGTATCATATCACCAAAAATAGTTTATATAATAGAAAAAGCTATGTTTCTCTCAATATGCATAAAGTCAACAGTATGCCTAATGGTTATATGCTTAAAGTATGGAAACTTATAGAATATGCACACTCGTTTTACACCACTATCATTAAGTGGATCATTTTAACTAGCACAAATGCCAACATTTTCAATAAATTGCATTCTTTTTTCTCCATCCTCAATAATGTAATCACTTGTTGTTGTCAGTGGTGCTTTACAATTCTCTTCCTAACCATTGAGAAGTGACTTTTTTCGATGATATGGATGCTCCATTTTGAGGTAAGTGTAATATTCACAATAACTATAATTGTGCAAACTACTTGAGTGTCTCACAAAACCTTTAAATATGCAAGCCAAACATCCATGGTTACATGAACATTGAGACTAGTCAAAGTGTCGTATGTGGGAAGATAGTGTATTGTAAACAATAAAGAAGCTCTTAAAGTGAACTGAATTGAATTATCATCCCTCAAAATTTGAATTGTTTCAATTCCTTTACACAATTTTACTAGCTCATCAAATAATGGCTCTAAATAAACATCATTTATATCTAAAGTTGCACTTTTTTCACTAGTACAATAAATGACAACATCAAGAAAAATGGTTTTGTTGATAACCATGGAGGTAAGTTATAATTTATTAAAAACACACGCCAAGTTGACCATTTAGTGCTCTAATCTGAGAAATGCTTCACCCCATCTAGAGCTAAAACCAACCTTATATTGCAAGGATCTTGTGTAAAATCGTGTGATATGTTGTCAAATTCCATCCATATCTTAGAATCATCCAAAAATTGTTGTTTTCCATCAGTGCTCTTATTTCGGGCATGCCACTACATGAGCTCAGCAAGGTTTTAACATTTGTACATTCAAAGCAACTGTGGGATTAGTTGAAAGTGGTGAAGAAACCTTCTAGGAGCTGAATTTGATTTCAACCCTAATCTATACCTCCCTTCTTTACACTTCATACATTCAGTCCCACTTGCGAGATTTTTGCGAAATAATACACAACCATTCACACATGTGGATGTTTTCATACCCTAAGCCTAGCTTAGTGATTTTCACTTTACATGGTTTTATTGGCAATATGGAGTTAGGTGGTAACAACCATTGTAGAAATGTCAATAACTCATCAACACTCTCATTTGTCCAACCATGCACCGCTTGCAAGTTAAGAATTAAAAGGATTATGGTTAAATGACTTAAATTGCAAGTACCAAACACAAGTTTTGAAGCATCCTCCATCAACTTCTACCATTCATCCTTGAAACACTCATTCAACATTTTATCAACTTCAATCCCTTCATCAAAGGCTCCTACCTTTTCATTTGTGTTTGTTGCCTCTTCATCTATGTTTGTTGCCTCTACATCTATCATGTTATGTAATTTTATCCCATCTAGATAACAATATTAAGGGAAAGGGTTTACACCTCTATGCCCATATTTTAGCATATGTTGAAAAATCAGACTTTTTTTTCTCATCTTCCACCACAACAATCATTACATGGACATGAATATTTAAGCAAGCTCTTTTGACTGATTATTCTCTCATCATGTGATGGTATTTGTTCGTTGTCAAAATTGGGCATTGACTTATCTTCAATCTTATGTACCCAAAGATGAAACGAATATGTTAACTCTTTACTTTCAACTCTGTTTAGAACTTTGTTTGTAAAAGAAAATTTTCAGGTCCCATTTGAGCACAAATGTCATATTTGTGCAAACATTTTAGAAACATCATATTGGGAAAGAAGACTACACATTTTTTATGAGTGTAAAGACACCCATACACCAACAATCACATAGTCAAACACAAAAAAATTCATATTTGACATAATATTTTTTGTCTATTTGAATGTAGTATTAGGTTTATTTGGTAAAAATTGTGTAAAAATGTAGTTGATATAACATTATGTGAATGTATTGTTGAAATAAATTGGTGTTTTGTTTATACCCTGATGTAGGATGTTATGTGGCTGGATAAAGTAGGATTTTGACTTGGACTTGGAAAGCAGTCTATTAATTTTGAGAAAATATGCATTTTTTGTCTTGCTTAGTTTAAAAATCTATAAGGCATTAAAGTTTTGAGTATTTTGGATAACTAGACAAAATATATTGGTGAGTAAGCATCATCAACAGCATTGAGGAAGCTATTGTTGACGATGTCACTCTTTATCCCTGATGATGACTCCTTGTTGATAAGATATATCTTCCTAGATGAACGAAAATGATATTTGTACCTAGGGTTTGGAAGCAAGTCTTGAGTCATTCCTAGGGTTGTGAGTGTCTAAGGTTTATAACCCTAGCAAGGGTCTAAAGAACTTATGGATTGAACCCTAGGACTAAGAAAGTTATCCAAGATTGAGCATTATCAAGGTTTGGGACCCTAGAGCTAAGTGATGTAAGTCTAGGGTTTAGAATCAAAACCCTAACCAATCTAAAGGTTTGAAGAAAATTCTAGGGTTTATACACTAAAGCATAGGATTGGGGAAGAAAGTCAATAATGAATATTTCTGATTTCTAGGGTTTATAGTCGTTAGATGAACTTGAAGATACCAAATTGAGCTTGATTTTTTATATTTTAGTTAAGAGGATCAAGGAACTATTATTGTTGGTATAATAATGAAAGAACCATTAGTATTGAACTCCTTGGCATAGTCATGTTTTTTTTGTAATGATTGTGCAAGAGTGTTTTCTTAATGTATGCTCTCATTGATACAATTTATTCTGAATTTTGAACTCTTGATTAAAGTACTTCGCGTGATAAATTTGTTGTAAAACAACACAAACTAAGGGACAAGATATGAAAGATAAATCGTGAGTTACATTTATTATTCACATGATATAGATTTATAATACATTGTTATGATTGTTGGTTACATATTACAAGGTCTCATGGACTCTAGTGATTGTTCAACTTCCACCACACCAACCCTTACCGGATTAGATGTCCAACATTCCCCCCTTAATCAGAAGGGGTATATACGAGTCCAAGAAGAGATCTATAATAAAAAATGTGCAAAAATGCATGGGAGCACTAAGTTGAATGTGCTCTATGAGATGATGGTATAAGGTAGGAGAACTTGAGGTCTCAACCGATGGTGGTTTAAATATGACCACAGAAAATGAAAGAAACAAAAGGAAAGCAAAGACATTGTTTCCAACTCATAGAAACCAACACCTTGATAGTTCAATACATGGAGATGAAGTTGACAATTATGATGATCAACTTCGTGATATATCAAATGTTCATGTCCAAGGTGTTAGTGAAAAATTGGCATATTTTAGAGAAGCACAGTTGCAAGAATTTTATTTGAAGTTAAAGCAAATATTTGGAGGCACATCTTAAGAGATTTGTCTGCTACCTAGTGCCACACCTATTGTGGATAAGGAGCAATTAGTTCAACCTTCTTCCACAGAAAACACACCAATTACATCTCCTCCAAGCAAGGTACTAGGAACTATTGTACCTTCTTTATGCACAAATATGAGTGGTTTTTCATCACCAAGCTTTGGTTTTGAAGATGTATCAACTTTAGTCAATAGATGAATAATTAATCAAGACCTGTATAGGTCCATAGAAATAGAAGCCAAAGAAAGAAAATCAGAAGAGAAGAAGGCTTACTTTATTGAGGTAATACCAAATCCAACTTTACAAATCAAGATCCAAAAGATGTTGATCAAGTGATCCAACAAATGGAAAATGTTTTTGAGAATATTGGTTCCAAGAATGGAATTAGAATTTTAATGAATACCTTCAAGCATAAATGCAGAAAATTAATCTTGGATGGAAAAGATAGGAGACCAGCTTGACTCCCAGGCAGTGGGGAAATTTGAAAGAAAGTGTGTACTGAAGAGTACTTGGAAAAAAGTACAAGACCGAAGAAAGAAAGAGAGGATGTAAAGTCTTAAAGGTATGTCCTTCTCCATAATATGTGTGTCACTAGGTAGCAGACAAATCTCCTTATATGTGTCTTCAAATATTTGCTTTAACTTTAAATAAAGTTCTTGCAAGTCTGCTTCTCCAAAATATTTCAATTTTTCAAAAACACATTGGACATGATCATTTGATATATCATGAATATGATCATTAGTATCGTCAACTTCATCTCCATGAATTGAGTTACCAAGGTGTTGGCTTCTACGAGTTGGCAGTGGTATGTCTTTCATTTCCTTTTTTTTCTCATTTTCTGTGGAATTCAATTTTTCCCTATAAAACAAAAAACTTAGCAGATTATACTCGATTGCATATATGACCTACATCACAATTAGATTATATACAACTATAATTAAATATGCATAGATGTGAAAAGTGATGAGTCACTACTTACTTATAGCTAAACCAAGAGATGGAAAATATTCCATTTTTATGATGTTTTCTTTACAAACACACTCTTATTCTATCATATTTTCATCGCTGAAATAATCATCTTTACGTTCGACCTCTTCTTCTTCATAGTTTTTTATGTCCTACATTTCACATTTTTTTAAAATATATTAGTGCATGCACAAAATAGACTATAAAATATATCTATTTTACGATCATGTATTATAATTAATAAGAATGAATTAACCTTAAACTGATGTCGTTTTAACCTCAAACCATATCTAACCTTGCCCAATTTTCTATCATGCTCTTTGGAATAAAAACAATTAGACTTTTGTTTCTTCTAAAATGCAAGTTTTTCATCTTCAAGTCTAATAAAAGAACAAAGAGATTTCAATTGATTTTCAAATTAATTTTCACATTAGAATAGTTCTCAATTGTTTGTAACACATATTGGACGTTGATGGTATAGACGGGAGTATTGCTACAGGTTGAACAATGAAATCAATGTATACATCAAGTGATCCCAATATTTTTGGGCAACTTGAGGGTAAAATCATTTGCAGCAATAGCCTCTTGAATAAGTGTATATTCATACAATATAATGGTGGTTTTTCTACTATCTAATGTTCAATAGTTCATAGTATTTTTTACATCACTCTTAAGAGTTGCAACCACGACCAACTAAATCAATAGCATGACTAGAAAAGCGACCAAATAAGAAGCAACAACTGAAATAAGTTATAGTAGATAAATGAATCGTACATATTGAAGTATGAGACCAGACTTGAACAGAGTTAAGTCTTACTTTTCAGATACAGTTAAGTCCAAATATTGGTGTATTTAGTAGTCAACATCATGGTAGCTTCAAAAACTAACCAAAAAACGTTCTCTCCATGCTACTCATCTTATGTTATGTGCATAATTGGTTGATGTGACTAATTTAATGCAACAAAGAATCCTCAAGATGCAAAACAGGAGTTGTTCCTATTATGTTATCAAAACCCTTTCTTCAACATAATGCTATTAGCATAACATCAATGGAGACCTGTTACAATGAACTAAGATAATTCTAGAACCTCAAATCTATGGTGAACCCTCTTAAACTATGGAAATTAGTATTTCAACGTAAAAATAACCGTGAATTTGAATATTTATAAATTACATGTTAACCCCAAATTCGATTGTAATCCCTTGTAAAAAGGAAGAAGAAAAAAAAACTCTTAATATATGCCAGTTGAAATAGAAAGAAAAATAAGAAATGAACCAGAGCATATTCTGTTGATTCTTGTTTTGGTTATTATATTTGAACTATGTTACTAATACGTTGTTAGAATGGGACACTTCAATCAGTATCAACACCATATTTAGAAGTATGGTCAATCGACGAAAATATATGAAAATGTTAAATTCATGGATAGTTTTTATTTTATAAAATACACATTTTTTTGTAACATTTGCATAAAATTTATCTCGTAATAGAAACAGAGCATATTGCATTTGGGAATATGGATCAATTGTCCCAACCATTGTAACATTATTCAATCTATTATGTGTATTAGTACAGTTATCGTACAGCTTATGCGCAGAGCTCCCAAACCACATTAAGATTTTGAGCCCTTAGTAAACAAAGACTTACATTGAGCTGACGTTTGCAAGCTAAAAATCAAATATGTCTCAATAAAAAGATATGCATTCCCCAGTTTAACAACTAAAATAAAATTAGAACTTTATAGTTTTACATGATGACTTTCATAATTGAACACTTAAAATAAAAGAAATTACGAGTTTTTCGTGAGGAAAAAAAACCAACAATAAATGTTACAGAATAAATATTAATGTTATGATAACTTCATGCAAGCAATTTCATTAATGTATCTAGTAACCCTCTCTAAGATAAATTGAATTACTTCATGCTACAATAGAGTTAGCGGAATGAGACAATCTTCACACATAGTGAAAAATGAGGGATAAATTTCACATAGAGCTTAGTACAATCATTTGGCTAATCACATGGCCAAAACAATAAAATCCATTTGCATAGTGAAAAATTTTGTCATAAAGTTATGGTGATAAATCATCATCATGATCATATTTGCATGGCCATCAAGATCACATCCCTGATCACTTTTGTATGCATTTGCTTGATTTTCTTCATTATACTCGTACAATATATTGCCCTGACCATGCATTGCATTTTCTATCTAGGTCTCTTCATTGGGAACCAAATTTTCATCCTCAAATACTCTTTTTCATCTTCAACTTCTTCCTCCAATGTTTCTTGTAAAGTATTACATTGCTCATCGACCATTATATCAACACATCCCATGACTTTCTTTTTTGAATAATGCTATATTTGAATGACATACAACCATCTTGAGCTTGTTACATCATAATTTCAAAAAGACTAGTTAATTTGAAAAGGGGAAACATATGGCTCATTGGTCCTTAATAAAATTTGACGTGTATTTGCACGTACAAATCCATACTCATCATGTTATATTATGGATGGTTTGATCCATTTACATTTTAATAATAAATGCCTAGTTTCACCATAATCAACTTGAATAATTTCTTCTATGAATCCAACATAAAAGTTCTTTTCACTATCATGATGAAATTCAACACTACCAATACAATCATAATTTTCCTTTCATGTGTCCCTTTCTTCCACTCTTATATGACTACCACATGCCCACATCCCACTGAAAGAAGAAGCCCATATGCTTGTAGGTAGTGAAAGCTCAATGTCCTCAATCATTAAATCTTGACCTTCTTGTTGCTCATCATTAGATGCAACAATAATCCAAGCATCAAATTTTGGAAAAGGACAATCTCCAATATTCAAATCTTGAAGTGTACACTTTCGAGATGGATGCATCCCTGTTTGAATCTCTTCTTCGTATTTTCTACATAGAATTTGAACATTAAGAGTGATAATAATTTAACTATTAAATAATCAAATTACCACGTAAATAATATTTTACCTACGCCACTTATCGAATGAGGATGTGACTTGAAGAACATAGACATGTATGGCAATGCTTTCCTTATTTGATAGCTTGAAGCAATGTCCATTTCCTTCTAATACTTCACCTACAACTATTTGATCTGTGTCATCATCCCATACTTGTTGATTGACATTGCTAAAATCCTTCATATATTTTGTGCAAAATCCTATGGCCTCTTGCATTAAATATCCCTCACACATGCTACCTTCTAGTTTGCCTTATTACGAACAAAATTTTTCAGGACCTTCATGTATCACTCTACAAGATACATCCATCTCGTTTGTATTCTGCCACAATGCTCTACTTCATGTTCTAGATGTATAAGAAGATGCATAGAAATATTGAATATTGTTGGTGGAAATTCTCGTTCCAATAAGTACACGACTTCAACAACCTCTCCCATCAAATTATCAAACTTTAAAAGTTCTAAAACATGCAAACTTATTCTCTATAACGTTAGGCCTAACCTTGTCATTATCAATTTTGGCCCCTTCTCCAAAATTGATATGACTACAATAGGTAAAATGTCCTCAATTATGACATGATAGTCATGGGTCTTGAGGCTTCTTAAGCTATTATTGTCAATTTGGCTTCTAATATTACCAGTTACATATCTAGTAGGAAATCGATTTTGAGACATCCATGTTAAGAATTGTGCACGTTGATCCTTTGTCCACACATAAGGAACAATAGGTTTTTTGTATTTTAAATCACCATATTTTTCAACCAAAAGATTTCAACAAATCATTAGTTCTTGAAAGTATAAGCATGATAACAATGAATCATATGCACCAAAAAGAGTTTATATAATAGAAAAAGTTATGTTTTTCTCAATATACATAAAGTCAACATTATGCCTAATGATTAAATGCTTAAAGTATGGCAAATTATAGAATATGCACACTCATTTTACACCACTATCATTAGGAGGATCATTTTTACTACCACAAATGCCACCATTTTTAATAAATTGCATTCTTTTTTCTCCATCCTCAATAACGTAATCACTTGTTATTTCCAGTGGTGCTTTACGATTCTCTTCCTAACCATTAACGTGACTTTTTTCAACGATATGGATGCTCTATTTTGAGGTAAGCACAATGTTCATAATAAATACAATTGTGCAAACTACTTGAGTGCCTCACAAAACCCTTAAAGATGCAAGTCGAACATCCATGGTATCCATGAACATTGAGCCTAGTCAAAGTGTCATATGCAGGAAGATTGTGTATTGTAAATAATAAAGAAGTACATAAAGTGAACTGAATTGAATTACCATTCCTTAAATTTCGAATTGCTTCAATTCATGTCCACAATTCTACTAGCTCATCAAATAATGGCTCTAAATAAACATCAATTATATATGAAGTCGTAATTTTTTCCCTAGTATAATAAATGACAACATTAAGAAAAATGGTTTGGTTGATAACCATGAGGGCAAGTTATAATTTATTAAAAACACTGGCCAAGTTGACCATTTAGCGCTCTAATTTGAGAAATGGTTCACCCCATCTAGAGCTAAAACTAACCTTATATTGTGAGGATCTTGAGCAAAATCAGGTGATTTGTTGTGAAATTCCTTCCATATCTTAGAATCAGCCACAAATCGTTGTTTTCCATCAGTGCTCTTATTTTGGGCATGCCACTACATGAGCTCAACAACGTTTTGACATTTGTACATTCAAAGCAACCGTGGTATTAATTGAAAGTGGCAAAGAACCCTTCTAGGAGCTTAATTTGATTTCAACCCTGATATATACCTCCCTTCTTTACATTTTGAACATTCCGTCTCACTTGCAAGGTTTTTATTAAATAATACACAACCATTCACACGTGTGGATGTTTTCATACCCTAAGCCTAACTTAGTGATTTTCACTTTACATGATCTTCGTTTTCTTGGCAATGTGGAGTCAGGTGGTAAAAATTGTTGTAAAAATGCCAATAACTCATCAACACTCGCATTTGTCCAACCATGCACTGCTTTCAAGTTAAGAATTAAAAAGATTATTGTTAAATGACTTAATTTGCAAGTACCATACACAATTTTTGAAGCATCCTCCATCAACTTCTACCATTCATCCTTGAAACCCTCATTCAACATTTTATCAACTTCAATCCCTTCATCAAAGGTTCCTAGCTTTTCATTTGTGTTTGTCGCCTCTTCATCTATGTTTGGTGCCTCTACATCTCTCATGTTATGCAATTCTATCCTATCTAGATAACAATTTTAAGAGAAAGGGTTTATACCGTTATGCCAATATTTTAGCATAGGTTGAAAAATCACACTTCTTTTTCTCATCTTCCCATAATGACAATCATTACATGGACATGTATTTTTAAGAAAGCTCTTCTCACCAACTATTCTCTCATCATGTGATGATATTTATCCGTTGTCAAAGTTGGTCATTGACTCATCTTCAATTTTCTGCATTCAAAGATGAAACTAATATGTTAACTCTTTACTTTCAACTCTATTGAGAACTTGTTTGTAAAAGAAAAGTTTCAAGTCTCATTTGAGCATAAATTTCATATTTGTGCAAACTTTTTAGAAACAACATATATAAAAAGAAGACTACACATTTTTTACTAGTGTAAAGACACCCATACACCAATAATCACACAATAAAACAACAAAAGAAAGTTATATTTGACATAATACGTTTTTTCTATTTGAGTGTAGTATTAGGTATATTTGGTAAAAATTATTTAAAAATATAGTTGAAATAACATTATGTGAATATGTTGTTAAAATGAATAGGTGTTTTCTTTTATACCCTAATGTAGGATGTTATGTGGCTTGATAAAGTAGGATTTTTACTTGGACTTGGAAAACACTCTGTTAATTTTGAGCAAATTAGCATTTTTTGTCCTACTTAGTTTAAAAATCTATAAGGCATTAAATTTTTTAGTATTTTGGATAGCTAGGTAAAAGATCTTGGTAATTAAAGCATCATCAACAACATTAAAGAAACTATTATTGATGATGTCATTCTTTATCTATGATGATGATGTTAAGAAATTTAAGGCATTAGCATTAGGTGATTTATCATCTATTAGTGACTACTTGTGAATGCTTTCTACTTCTTTAGGTTAGGATCTCTTTCTTGTTAGATTATTAGTGTTCATCTTTATGAAATAGTAACCAATGCATGAACATAAATAGACAAGAGACACAACATATAGGTTATGAGTCAGGGCCAAAACCTCTCACCCTTTGAGAGAAAAAGTCGCACAAATGCTTCTTATATAGATTCCAATTGAAAAATGTCAAGACCAAGATCCTTAACCTATTAGCCACTCCAAGATCAAGACACAAGTCCTCTTCCACCTTATCGATTACTCTCCCTCGGTTTCCTCTACTTCAGATCTTGCATCATATGAGATCATTGTTGTCATGTAGTTATATCAAACTGAGGTCACTGTAATACTCCTCTTCCTTCAATAGTAGAACTGGATCCTTATTTCTGAGATAGTACCGAGACCTTCTTCACTACAATATCACTAAGGGCTAGTCACATACTAGTTATCTTTTTCCTGAGAGGCATTAAATGCACCTTTGCTGTGAGATATATTGAATCACTGTGGTATACTACCGAATAGTAGGTCCTTCATGATACGAAATTGTGACTATTTCAAAGACACCGAACTGTGGTCTATACAGAGACCATTCTCTCCCTCATTGTCATTGTGATCTGAACTTAAGAGGGATCTTAATTCCCTTGACAGTGGTTAGCTATAGAGAGAACCTCGTTATCCCTTTTTCATCTGAGTTCCTTTCCTGTAATTGCATACGAACTTATTACTGCCTCCGAAAATCTCAGACATCCAAACTTCTGAACTATGCCTTCTGCAATGACCCCAGCCATGTATATATAGTAGTTCTACTATATAATAAGCTGACATGTGCATCGAATAGGTGTGTCTTCAAATTGTGAGCCGACACGAGTTTGTTATTCTTTTTTTAAGCCGACATGAAGTGGAGGATTTGTGCTTATCGTTGGAGGGATATTTGACAATGTTATTCACTCATATGCATTTGACACATGCCCAAGAAGGGCTTTTCACACATGACATAGACTCTTTGACTTTAATGACCAATCCTAAGGCTCTCAATGGGAGCCATCTAAAATAAAATCCTTGCTCGTGAAACCCATGAAGCAAGTCTTACAATAATAATTTTATTCCTTTATTTTCATTATTTACAAAGATCATATTTACATGTCATTATGAAGACCGAACCTAGTTACACTTGTCAACGCTCCCTCTTAACTAGGGAGGTATTCATAATGGTACTTGGTCATTCTCAAACTGAAGAATTTCTCATAAGAAGAATCGGATTGGCAACCCAGATGTCTACCATCATATCAAACAACATTGTCACATAGCAAGGTCTTGACTAATAGCTCTATCCACAAGATCAGAGCACAATGCTGGCAAGACGAATGATTCATAGATACCATCATCATTCTCTCAAGGTACATACTCAACCCGAGTGTTCACAGAGTATGACCTACTTTGGATTATTCTTATCTTGGATAGCTAGTCCTCAAAGAATAATTTTCCATGACTACTCTTATCTTGGATGCCCTATCTCCTCCTCAAAGAGTATCGGATGCCAGATGATTACCTAATCCTCCATTTTGTCTTCTCAGGTGAAGACCAGAATGATGTGTCTATCTCTCCCTTTCAATTAGGGAGGACATATCAATTCCAATACCATAATGTACTCATTCATACGGAAGGAATGTACCTAACCTCCCTATTGTCTTAGGAATTTCATACTTTCTTCCAAATAAGAAACTTGTTTTCAGGCTCCCTCTTAATTAGGGACCTACAACAGCTCTGCAACCAGATGCTTGAAGAGCTCCTTCCTTCGATGTCATGAATCTCTTTGTCAATGAGTGTTCCTCTTTTAGGGCTTCTTCATAGGGCATAGACCATCCATCACTTTCATTCATAAGTTAGTCATGTCATTATTCCTTTCATCAAAAAGTGATCCATTAGTGTTCATCTGCCCTTGCTTCATGTCATGTTTCCTTCTTCATGCCATATTTTCTGGAAGTATCTTACATCCTTCTATATGCTCCTCTTGGAAGGGATCCACAGTTATTCTCTTGACAAACCTGCATAAACTCATCCAAATATTTGTTCAAAAATAAGAAATGAACACTTAAATCAATATTACCTTTGTGATGGTCTTTCATCATGAGATATTCTATTTTGCATCAACTTCATGCATACATGTTGACATATCTCCCAAAGATATCCATTTTCAAGGGTCTCCATCTTCTCCAGACTTCCATCAGAGTCTTCATATCTTTCTAGGAGATTTCCTAGTCAAATCTTCTTGGTCTTCCGGATGTTGATTGTCTTTACCATGGTTGCATACTCACGATCTCTTCCTTCCTTTCTTCACACAATTCATTTCATTCCCACGAGACTCCAATCAGAGTTCCTCAATTGTAGTCAACCACCTCATACTTCATATGAGGACATATTATGTTGATTTCATCTAGTGTGACCCATGCCTTCCAACATCTTTTCATATGAGGAGATTCCTAACCTTTGATCATGCTTCTCAAGATAGAGACGAGATCCATGTTACCTGCAACCATACAACATGACTTTATAATAATTAATACAAGCATACATACCTCATCTACCTTTCGGCCATCTAGGCTTCTTTCAGCAACTTTCTTGATTGAAAAGGGCCTTAATCCCCTGATATTCTTCATATGTCATCATACCATCATCCCATGAACTCCAAATCTTGGAGTTCCTAATGAAACACTTTCTTCCACTGTAGATCGATGAATCCTTCAATGAGGATTCCATCAGAGAATCTTGAGGACGTTGCATATCCCTATCAAGCAAATGTTTCATTTTTGACTTGATGTATGATGAGACTTGTCCTGGATGACTTCTTCCCTTTCTTAAGTTTCCAATGAGGTTCTTAAGAGCTATATCCTTCATAGTTGACTATCAGACATCTTTCATGTTTCATATGGTGATGTCACGAGCTCTTACTTCTAATACTTTTCCTCCTCCTTGGACTTCCTTCTTTTAGCTACCTCCACTTCTTCAATGAAATGGACTTCTTCTCTATTGTCCTTCTTAAGCTTAGGACAATCTTTCATATAAAAAATTGATTCTTAGCTACATTCTTCATTCCTTTTGGCAAATGTCTAAATACCTTTTTCCCCCAACCTGTCTTTTTCTATCTTGCATAGAACCCACAAGTTGTTGAATGGGATAGCCTTCTTATCCTCATAGTGCATTTAGAACAATGATGATTATCTCCTTATCATCTCTCCTATATCTTACAGTTGAGATCTTATGAAGATATCCCTTCATACTTTGATACCTTCAATTTTGTGTAGATCAGATCTAAGTGATATGACCTCTCTTTATCGCATCTTTAGAGAATAGTTCTACCAGTTCATCATATATCTCTTTAATATCTCCAATCCTGCTATATAGGGATGAGGGATATTTGAGTGATCCCTTTCCATGTATTCAAAGAAGACCTTTCCATTGATATTTTCAATAACTTCACTTTCTTCGAGGACTATGTCTATCCTCCTTATGCAAGGAAGTTCAATGACCCAACCAGCTTATAGATCTCCTTGCAAAACGAATTCATCTTATCAAATTATAGAATAAAAGATACTTACTTGATAAGTGAAGATGAAATCTTCAACTTGATCCCTTTGATGGTGGTTGATGAAGATGTATTAGTTCTTCTTTTGGATGATCTTCCTCCAAATGAAAATCCCTTCTTCAATGAAAGGAGATTGCTTCTTTTTTTATGACAACGCCTTTAGATCTAGCTCTCTTTGTTGATGGTGATTGATGAGGATGTTTTCTTGCTTCTTCAAATGATCTTCTTCGAGGATAAGGAGGGGATCCTTGATGCAATGATAGGGAGCTTGCCTCATAGCTTTTAAAGATGATGATAATGCATTCTAACCTTCTTTGTCTTCAAGATACTTCAACTTCTTGGTGGAGAGTGAGTGCATATCAAAAATGCTTCTTGGGTCTCCAAGATGATGTGATCTTAGTCTTAAATATGCTTATTTGTAAATTTCATCTTGATGAGGGTCTTTGTGGTCTTTTTGCTAAGGACTAGAGGATCCAACACTTTGCTGGTGTAGACTTCTAGTTGCCTTGATTTGTATATCTATTCACCTTGAGTAGAAATAAGGCTTTGGCCTTGATTATTTGATGATCCCAAGAATTCTTTTGAAGTAGGCTTCTTCCTTTGATCTAGGGTTTGATTCTTCAATATAGATCCTTCACTTTGTTTTGATGCCTTCCTTGAAACTCGATCCTTGAGTGTCTCCTTGATTAGATGCCTTTCCTTAACTATCACTTTAGATCTGATACCATGTTGAGAAATCTAGGGCATTAGCATTAGGTGATTTCTCATCTATTAGTGACAGCTTGTGAATGCTTTTTACTTCTTTAAATTAGGATCTTCTTCTTGTTAGATTATTAGTGTTCTTCTTCAGCAAACAGTAATCAATGCATGAACATAAATAGACAAGGGACACAGCATGTAAGCTATGAACCAAGGCCAAAACCTCTCACTCTTTGAGAGGAAAACCATACAAATTCTTCTTATAGAGATTCCAATTAACGAATACCAAGACCAAGACCCTTAACCTATTAGCCACTCCAAGATCAAGACACAAGTCCTCTTCCACCTTATCGATTACTCTCTCTAGGTTTCCTTTACTTCAGATCTTGCATCATATGAGATCATTGTTGTCATGTAGTTATATCAAACTGAGGTCATTGTAATACTCCTCTTCTTTCAACAGTAGAACTGAATCCTTATGTCTGAGATAGTATCGAGACCTTATTCAATACAATATCACTAAGGGTTAGTCACATACTTGTTATCTTCTTCCTTAGCGGCACCGAATGGTCCTTTGTTGTGAGATATATTGAATCACTATGGTGTACTACCAAACCATAGGTCCTTCATGATACGGAACTGTGACTATTTCAAAGAAATCGACCTGTGGTATATACAGAGACCATTCTTTCCCTTTCTGCCACTATGATCTGAACTTAAGAGGGATATGAATTCCTTTGACAATGGTTAGCTATAGGGAGAACCTTGTTGTCCCTTCTTTATCTGAGTTCCTTTGCTATAATTGCATACGAACTTAGTACTGCCTCTGAAAATCTTAGACATCCTAACTTCTAAATTGTGCCTTCTACAATGAACCTGACCATGTATATATAGTAGTTTGACTATATAATAAGTCGACTTGTGCATCGAATATGTGTGTCTTCAAACTGAGAGTCGACATGAGTTTGTTATTCCTTTTTTTTAAGCCGACATGAAGTGGAGGACTTGTGCTTATCGTTGGAGGGATATTTGACAATGTTATTCACTCATATGCATTTGACACATGCCCAAGAAGGGCCCTCCATACATAACATAGACTCTTTGACTTTAATGACCAATCCTAAGGCTCTCAATGGAAACCATCTAAAATAAAATCATTGCTCATGAAACCCATGAAGCAAGTCTTACAACAATATTTTTATTTTCTTCTTTTCATTATTTATAAAGATCATATTTACATGTCATTATGAAGACCAAACCTTGTTACACTTTTCAACAAATGACTCCTTGTTGATAAGATATCTCTTCTTAGATGAACCAAAATGATATCTGTACCTAGGATTTGGAATCAAGTATTGAGCCATTCCTAAGGTTGTGAGTGTCAAGTGTTTCTAACCCTAGCAAGGGTCTAAAGGACTTATGGATTGAACCTTACGACTAAGAAAGCTATGCAAGATTGAGCATTATCAAGGTTTGTAACCCTAGAGCTGAGTAATGTAAGTATATGGTTTGGAATCAAAACCCTAACTAATATAAAGGTTTGAAGAAAATTCTAGAGTTTATACACTAAATCATAGGATTAAAGAAGAAAGTCAATAGTGAATATTTCTAATGTCTAACATTTATAGTCATTAGATGAACTTGAAGATACTAGGTTGAGCTTGATTTTTATATTTTAGATAAAAGGATCAAGGAACTATTATTTTTGGTAGAATAATGAAAGAACCATTGGTATTGAACTCCTTGGCATAGTCATGTTGTTTTTGTAATGATTTTGCAAGGGTGTTTTCTTTACTTATGCTCTCATTGATACAGCTTGTTCTGACATTTGAACTCTTGATTAAAGTAATTTGCATGATAAAGTTGTTGTTAAACAACACAAATTAAGGGACAATATATGAAAGATAAATTGTGAGTTACATTTATTATTCACAAGATATACATTTATAATACATTGTTATGATTATTGGTTGCATATTACAAGGTCTCTTGGACTCTAGTGATTGTTCAACTTCCACCACTCCAACCCTTAGTGGATTAGATATCCAACATTCCCCCCCACTTAAGCCAGAGGGGTGTATAAGAGTCCAAGAAGAAAACTATATACAAAATGTACAAAAATGCATGGGAGCACTAGGTTGAATGTGCTGTCTGAGGTGATGGTATAAGGTGGGAGAACTTGAGGTCTCAAGTAGTTGTGGTTTATGGATGACCATAGAAAATGAAAAGAAACAAAAGACAACCAAAGACATATTGTTGCCAACTCGTAGAAGCCAACGCCTTAGTAGTTCAATACATGGAGATGAAGTTGACGATACTAATGATAAACTTCGTGATATATCAGATAATCATGTCCAAGGTGTTAGTGAAAATCTGGCATACTCTGGAGAAACAGACTTGCAATAACTTTATTTGAAGTTAAATCAAATATTTGAAAACACATCTGAGGACATTTGTTTGCTACCTAGTGACACACCTATAGTGGATAAGGAGTAATCAGTTCAACATTCTTCCACAAAAACCACATCAATTACATCTCCTCCAAGAAAGGTACTAGGAACTATTTTACCTTCTTTATCCACAAGTATGAGTGGTTTTTCATCACCCAGTTTTGGTTTTGAATTTGTATCAACCTTAGTCAATAGACCAAGAATTAGTCAAGGCTTGTACAGATCAATAGAAAGTGGAGCCGAAGAAAGAAAATCGGAAGAGAAGAAGGCTTACTTGATTGAGGTAATACCAAATCCAACTTTACAGATCAAGATTCAAAAAATGTTGATCAAGTGATTCAAAAATGGAAAATGTTTTGAGAATATTGGTGGAATGATTCCATTAAATATTACAATAACAGAATTAGAATTTTGATGAATAACTTCAGGCATAAATGCAGAAAATTAATCTTGGATGGAAAAGATAAGGAAAGCAGCTTGACTCCCAAGTAGTGTCAATATTTTGAGTAAAGTATGTGTACTGAAGAGTACTTGGCAAAAAGTACAAGACTGAAGAAAGCAAGAGAGCATGTGAAAGCTCGATATTTTATGGTGTGGGGTGGGTTGCGAGCCAAACAATACATATTTGTAAGTATCCAGTTTTTATGCTAAGTATTGTACATTATGTTATGCATTTTGATTTTTTTGACTATCTAATTAATTGTGTGTTGACAGTGATTTGTAGGTTGAAGGAAATAATAGAGAACTAGTGGCGTGAAATCGTTTAATATATGGCAAAATGTTTACGATTTTCTAAGTTTTCATATATTGAGCCATTTCACTCACCACTTGTTCTCTATTATTTCCTTCAACCTACAAATCATTTTCAACACACAATTAGTTGGATATTCAAAAAAATCAAAATACATAACACAATGTACAATAGTCACCAAAAAAATTGCATACAAACAAATATGTATTGTTTGGCTCACAATCCACCAACCCAAAAAATATTGAGCCCTCACATGCTGTCGTGTTTTCTTCGCTCTTGTACTCTTTTCCAAATACTCTTCAGCACACATATTTTCCTTCAAAACTTCCCACTATTTGAGAGTCAAGTTGTTCCTCCTATCTTTTCCATCCAAGATTAATTTTTTGCATTTTTGCCTGAAGTTATTCATCAAAATTCTCATTCTATGCTTGTAATATTTAATGGAAATCTTTTCACCAATAGTCTCAAAACATTTTTCATTTGTTGGATGACTTAATCAACATTTTCTTTGATCTTAATCTACAAAATTTGATTTGGTAACATCCAAATGAGACCTTAGGCTTGATCCCAACTATGTGGCCCATCTTGACGTATTTGGTCCAGTAGGCTCACCATCATTTACCTCAATCAAGTAAGTCTTCTTCCCTTATGATTTTCTTTCTTTGGCTTCCCCTTCTGTGGACCTATGCATCCCTTGACTAATTCTTCATATTTTGACTAAAACTAATACACCTTCAAAACCAAGACTGAGTGATGAAAAACCACCCATACTTGTGGATAAATAAGGTGCAGTAGTACATATCATCTTGGTTGGAGGAGATGTAATTGGTGTGTTTTTTGTGGCAGAAGGTTGAACTCGTTGCTTTTCCTCCACAATAAGTGTGGCACTAGGTAGCAGACAAATCTTTTCATATGTGCTTTCAAATCTTTGCTTTAACTTTAAATAAAGTTCTTGTAAGTCTGTTTCTCCAAGGTGTCATTTTTTCACAAACACCTTAGACATAATCATCTAATATATTAGGTTGTTGGTCAATAGTATCATCAACTTCATCTCCAAGTATTGAACTACCAAGGCCTTAGCTTCTACAAGTTGGCAGTGGTATGTCGTTCTTTGCCTTTTGGTTTTTCTCATTTTCTGTGGAATTCAATTTTTCCCTATAAAACAAAAAAACTTATCAAATTATAATCGATTGCATATATGACCTACGTCATCAATTAGATTATATACAACTATCATTAAATATGCATAGAAGTGAAAAGTGACAAGTCACTACTTACTTATTGGCCAAACCAAGAGATGACAAATATACCATTTGTGTGATGTGTTCTTTACGAACACACTCTTATTCTATCATATTTTCATCACTGAAATGATCATTTTTACATTTCAACCCCTTCTTCATAGTCTTTATGTCATACATTTCACATTTTAAAAAAATATATTAGTGCATGCACAAACAGAGACTATAAAATATATCTATTTTATGATCATTTATTATGAATAATGAGAATGAATTAACCTTAAACTAATGTCGTTTTAACCTCAAACCATATCTAACCTTGCCCAATTTTCTATCATGTTCTTTAGGATAAAAACAATTAGACTTTTGTTTTTTTAAATGCAAGTCATCCATCTTCAAGCCTAATAAAAGAACAAAAATATTTCCATTGATCTTCAAATTCATTTTTATATTAGAATAATTATCATTTGTTTGTAACACATACTGGAAGTTGATTGTATAGATAGGAGTATTACTATAGGTTGAACGATGAAATCAATGCACACATCAAGTGATCCCAATATTTTTGGGCAACTTGAAGGTAAAATCATTGGCAGCAATAGCCTCTTGGATAAGTGTATATTTATGCAATAAAATGGTGTTTTTCTACTATCTAATGTTCAATAGTTAATACTAGCTTTTACATCACTCTTATGACTTGCAAGCACTACCAGCTAAATCAATAACATGACTACAAAAGCGACCACATAAAAAGCAACAATTGAAAGAAGTTATAGTAGAGAAAGGCATCATATAGATTGAAGTATGACACCAAACTTGAACAGAGTTAAGTCTTACTTTTTAGATGCAGTTAAGTCCAAATATTGGTGTATTTAGTAGTCAACATCGTAGTAGCTTCAAAAACTAACCGGGGCACGTTCTCTCCATGGTACTCATATTGTGTTATGTGCATAATTGGTTGATGTGACTATTTTAATGCTAAGAAGAATCCTCTGGATGAAAAATGGGAGTTGTTCCTATTATATTATCAAAACCCTTTCTTCAACATAATGTTACTATCATAACATCAGTGGAGACTTGTTACAATGAACTAAGATAATTCTAGCACCTCAGATCTATGGTGAACCCTCTTAAACTACGGCAGTTAGTATTTTCACTTAAAAATAACCTTAAATTTGAATATTTATAACTTAAATGTTAACCCCAAAATGGATTGCAATACCTTGTAAGAAGGAAGAAAAAAAACTCTTAATATATGATAGTTGAAATAGAAAGAAAAATAAGACATGAACCAAAGCATATTCTATTGACTCTTGTTCTAGTTATTTTCTTTGAACTATGTTGTTAATATGTTGGTAGAATGGGACACTTCAATCAGTATAAACACCCTATCTATCGACGAAAATATATGGAAATGTTATAATTATGCATAGTTTTTTCTTTAAATACACAAATTTTTGTAACATTTGCATAAAATTTATCACATAATAGAAACAAAGCATATTGCAATTGGGAATATGGATTGGTTGTCCCGGGCATTGTAACATTATTGAATCTATTATATGTGTACTAGTATGGGTATTGTACATCTTAGGCATAGAGCTCCCAAACCACATTAATATTTTGAGCCCTTAGTAAACAGAGACTTACATTGAGCTATGAGGTTTACAAACTAAAAATCAAATATCCCTCAATAAAAAGATATGAACTCCCCAATTTAACAACTAAAATAAAATTAGAATTTTCTAGTTTTACAAGTTGACTTTCATAATTCAACACTTAAATAAAAAATTACGAGTTTTCCCTGAAGAGAAAAAAACAAACAATAAAATTTACAGAATACTATTAAAGTTAGCATAACTTCATGCAGGAAATTTCATTAACATATCTGGTAACCCTCTTTAATACAAATTGAATTACTTCATGCTACAATAGAGTTAGTGGAATGAGACAATTTTCACATAGACTGAAAATGAGCGATAAATTTCACACAGAGTTTAGTAGAACCATTTGGCTAATCACATGGCCAAAAAAATAAATCCATTTGTATAATGAAAATGTATGTCATAAAGTTAAGGTGATAAATCATCATCGTGATCATTTGCATGGCCATCAAGATCACATTCGTAATCACTTTTTTATGCATCTGCTTGATTTTCCTCATTATGCTCGTCCAGTGTATTTTCCTAACCATGCATTGCATTTTCTATCTCATTATTTTCATTGGGAATAAAAATTTCTTCTTCAAATACTCTATCGTGGTCTTCATCTTCTTCCTCCAATGTTTCTTGTAAAGTATTACATTTCCCATCGACCATTATACCAACATATTCCATGAATTTCATTTTTGAACAAGGCTCTATTTGAACGACATACAACCATCTTGAGCTTGTTACATCATAAATTAAAAATGACTAGTTAATTTGAAGAGAGGAAGCATATGTTTCATTGGTCCTCAATAAAATTTGACCTATATTTGCACATACAAATCCATACTCATCATGTTATATTATGGATGGTTTGATCCATTTACATTTTAATATTTTAGGACTAGTTTCACCATAATCAACTTGAATAATTTCTTGTATGAATCCAACATAATAGTTATTCTCATTGGCGTGATGAAATTCAACACTACCAATACAATCATAATTTGCCTTTCCTATGTTTCTTTCTTCCACTCTTATATTACTACCATTTTCCCACATCCCACGGAAAGAAGAAGCCCATATACTTGGAGGTAGTGAGAGCTCAATTTCCTCAGTCATTATATATTGACCTTCTTGTTGTGCATCGTTACTTACACCAACAATCCAATCATCAAATTTTGGAAAAGAACAATCTCCAATATATTTACGCTTTCGAGATGGATGCATCCCTGTTTGCATCTCTTCTTCATATTTTCTACATAGAATATGAACAGTAAGAGTGATAATAATTTAACTATTAAATAAACAAATTATTACGTAAAACCAACCTTATATTGCAAGAATCTTGGGCAAAATCAGTTGACCTGTTGTCAAATTCCTTTCATATCTTAGAAACAACCACAAATCGTTGTTTTCCATTAGTGCACTTATTTCGGGCATGCCACTACATGAGCTCAACAATGTTTTAACATTTGTACATTGAAAAGAAACCATGGGATTAGTTGAAAGTGGCGAAGAACTCTTATAGGAGCTGAATTTGATTTCAACCCTAATCTATACCTCCCTTCTTTACATTTCAGACATTCAATCTCACTTGCAAGATTTTTGTGAAATAATACAAACATTCATACTTGTGGATGTTTACATACCCTACGCCTAGCTTAGGTATTTGCACGTTACATGTTGTTCATTTTGTTGGCAATGTGGACTCAGGTGGTAACAACCATTGTAAAAATGCCAATAACTCATCAAGACTCGCATTTTTCCTACCATGGATCGCTTGCAAGTTAAGAATTAAAAGGATTATTTCTAAATGACTTAAATTGAAAGTACCATACACAAGTTTTGAAGCATCCTCCATCAACTTCTACCATTCATCCTTGAAACCCTTATTCAACATTTTATCAACTTCAATCCCTTCATCAAAGGTTCCTACCTTTTCATTTGTGTTTTTTTCCTCTTCATCTATGTTTGGTGCCTCTACATCTCTCATGTTATGCAATTCTATCCTATCTAGATAATGATTTTAAGGGAAAGGTTTAATACCGCTATGCCCATATTTTAGCATATGTTGAAAAATCACACTTCTTTTTCTCATCTTCCCACCATGACAATCATTACATGGACATGCATATTTATGCAAGCTCTTCTCACCGACTATTCTCTCATCATGTGATGGTATTTATCCGTTGTCAAAATTGGGCGTTGACTCATCTTCAATTTTCTGCATTCAAAGATGAAGCTAATATGTTAACTCTTTACTTTCAACTATGTTTAGAACTTTGTTTGTAAAGGCGAAGTTTCAGCGACCATTTGAGCACAGATGTCATATTTGTGCAAAATTTTTAGAATCAATGTGTAGGAAAAGAAGACTATGCATTTTTTACTAGTGTAAAGACACCCATACACCAAAAATCACACAGAGAAACAACAAAAGAAACTCATATGTGTGTAGTATTAGGTATATTTGGTAAAAATTGTGTAAAAATGTAGTTGAAATAATGCTATGTGAATGTGTTGTTGAAATAAATAGGTGTTTTAGTTTATACCCTGATGTAGGATGTTATGTGGCTTGATAAAGTAGGATTTTGACTTGGACTTGGAAAACAGTCTATTAATTTTGAGCAAATTGGCATTTTTTGTCCTGCTTAGTTTAAAAATCTATAAGGCATTAAAGTTTTGAGCATTTTGGATAACTAGGCAAAAGATCTTGTTGAGTAAAGCATCATAAACAACATTAAAGAACTTATTGTTAATGATGTCACTCTTTATCCATGATGATGACTCCTGGTTGATAAGATATCTCTTCCTAAATGAACCAAATTGATTTTTGTACCTAGGGTTTGGAAGCAAGACTTGAGCCATTCCTAGGGTTGTGAGTGTTTATGGTTTATAACCCTAGCAAGGGTCTAAAGGACTTATGGATTGAACCCTATGACTAAGAAAGTTATGCAAGATTGAGCATTATCAGGGTTTGGAACCCTAGAGCTGACTTATGTAAGTCTAGGGTTTGGAATCAAAACCCTAACCAATCTAAAGGTTTGAAGAAAATTTTAGGGTTTATACACTAGATCATACGATTGAGGAAGAAAGTCAATAGTGTATTTATGATACCTATAGTTTATAGTCATTAGATGAACTTGACGATACCAAGTTGAGCTTGATTTTTTATCTTTTAGATGAAAGGATCAAGGAACTATTATTGTTGGTAAAATAATGAAGAACCATTGGTATTGAACTACTTGGCATAGTTATGTTGTTATTGAAATGATTTTGCAAGAGTGTTTTCTTAACTTATGCTCTCATTGATACAGCATGTTCTAACATTTGAACTCTTTATTAAAGTACTTCGCATGATAAAGTTGTTAAACAACACAAACTAAGGGACAAGATATGAAAGATAAATCGTGAGTTACATTTATTATTCATAAGATATACATTTATAATACATTGTTATGATTGTTGGTTGCATATTACAAAGTCTCCTTGACTCTAGTGATTATTCAACTTCCACCACGCCAACCCTTAGCGGATTACATGTCCAGAATCCCCCCTTTAATCCGAAGGGGTATATACAAGTCCAAGAAGAGTGTTATAATACAAAATGTGAAAAAATGCATGGGAGCACTAGGTTGATTGTGTTCTCTGAGGTGATGGTATAAGGTGGAAGAACTTGAGGTCTTAACTAGTGGTGTTTTAAGGATGACCACTAGCACTAGAACACTTAGTGCAGTTCCTAGAAGTCATCTAAATCTGGCTAGAAGCTGGAGTCTTCTACTAGAGGAAGTTCTCCCAATTTTTTGTGAAAAGGGAGACCTTTGGGCCACAACCTGGAATGGTTAGTGTGATTCCCATAACAATTCAAAATATGGCAAGAAGTTGATAGTCTTGTGCTATAGGAAGTGTCCCTGATGCTTTGAAAAGGGAGACCATCAACCTGGAATAGGGAGGTCTCAACTTATAGGCAAAGGGAGAACCTCAACCTAAAATGGATGGTCTCAACCTGCAATGGTTTAAGGAAGGCCGCCAACAAAAGGCATGCTTAGGGGCTTCTTTGTCTCTGGCTACAACTCTAAATCTGGCTATGGTTTTCTCTGGTTGTAAACTCAGGTAGCAAGTTCAAGTTGTGGCTCAAGCTTGCTTGATGTGCCTTTGAGGCTTGCGGATGACCATCAATTCCCCCCTTATCAAATACAAGGTGAGAAGACGAAGAAAACTTAGCTACAAGACTTTTCAATACTTGAGAACAAATCTTGTGGTATAAGTGAAATATCTTCTTGGCTATTGAAGCCCATTGAAAAGAAGCGATCCATCCTAGGTGAATCTGTGTTCTGTGTTCTTGCAGGAGGCTTGTCTCTAAAGCATTTATTTCAATGATGAGTGTGTTGACCACAATTCTCACAAGGATGAAGATCAAAACACTAATCTTTCACATGGCCAACTTTGTCACAAAGTTGGCATTTGACACTCTGTTGTGGAGGAAGAGGAGGAATAGGTGAAGATGAGTTGTCCTTAAGAAATTCAACACTCTGAAATTTGATGGGCTTTGAATAATATGGAGTATGAAATGATACCTCCTTGTCATATTCAATCCATGTTCTTTTCTTATTGATGACAAGCTCTTCCCAAGGTCTGGTGATGGGCTTCAGAAATGCAAGTTGAATTTCTGCATCTACATGCAAATCTGCTCCTAAGATGGGCTCATTGATCTGATCAAGTTTTAGTTGCTGATGGGAGTCAACTTCAGACTAAAAAAGAAGATTGTTTTGAATAAAAACAAGATGACTTTTTTGCTTTAACTCATCTTGTTGTAGTAGTGATTCAAGTTGCAAGAAATCAATCTTCCCTTGTGCATTTTGCAGGCAGATTCTAATGTTGGAAAGAGTGCCCTTATTGATGTTTACCATCCCATCAATAGAGGAACGTATAAGAGGATTTAGCAACTTTAATGCATCATCAAGTATGGCCATTTTCTTCATTATCAAACTTACACTTTAAAAATTAATCACAATTATGAACCAATGAAGAAAAAAACAACACCCACTCACAATATAATGCCACCGCAAAATATTATCAAATTTAGTCCTCTCGAACAACTACAATACTCAAGTAGTATTCTTTCTTGAGGGATGAACCAAAACATAAAGTATGACTCTACACAAGTTATTTATTCTTCAAGTCCACACTTGCAAATATATGCAAAGAGTATTAACTGGAATGTAGCAAGGCATATGAACCAACACCTAGGGTGTGTGCAATATATTTTGAAATTATATACAAATTCAAGGCCTAAAACCAACAATGGTAGGCTTTGTTATTGATGTTCTAACCTCAAAATTCCATTCATTCATCGAGCATGTGCATTCTCTTCTTCCTCTAACTGAGGAAGATAGGCTCGTTGCGTAATTAAACCCAGACTCAGATACAATGAGTCCCGGCACTATTGTTAGATCAAATCAAATATTGTCAGACAAGCTCTAGATGCCAACTATCATCTCAGGCCTCTCCTGTAATCAGAATCGAATCAAGTAGGTGTTCTCTCTAGTTATATTAGTAAAATAAATTTGTGTTTAACAATGCCTTTGTGCTCTTCTTCTCTGTAATTTTTGTTGAGAATTTGGCATTCTTTGCAACAATCTTCTTTACACTATTATTATAAACGCAAATTCCAACAAGCACATTGATAGACGAAATCTCTTGCGACTTTGATTACATATCAATCCATGAAGTATTCATTTCAATGTAAAAAAAAAAAGATGCAATGTAATTTCTTTCTTGTTTCTATCAGATAATACAATCTTACAATAAAAATTGTGAAACTACAGTCCTTCCTCAATCAAAAAGAACTCGCCACTAGGGAATACTTTAATCACCTTCGAGCAGAGTATTGTGTGCAGCTTGTGCCTTCTCAACTGCATTTGGTCACCCATTAGTCATTTAGCAACAACTACATCGCAAATTTCTTTTGCATGCCTTCCAATATTTGCATTGATACTTGAAATCCATAAATCCTACAAGCTTCCCACAAGAATGGCATCAATTTGGAACCCACAACAACACTTGGGTTCAACTCGTTCACCTTTCGATTCAACACTCGTGTGTTATGCCATGAACACCGTCAACTTGTTCCACCGTGCCTCACTCTAGTTTAACACAACAGACCGCAACAACTTGTTTCTATTATGTGATAGCCCTCTTAAATAATGCAGCAACGACCAATGCATACCATCATACATGTAGGCGTTCAACCAAAACAGATAATTTTTGCCTTCGGCAAGGAACTCATAGCATGATTCATGTCCATTAAAATAATATTCATGCACATGTAGTTGCAATAGTGTTATTAGTCTAGTTCGGATTTCAAACCACAGTTTCCAAAGAATGGTTAACTCAAAAATACGGTCTCCACAGCATACCAACACCAACATGCATCGTGATCCATTCAACCAAACGTAGAGCATACATCATCCAACAACGAATAACAATATACAACACGCACCATAACAAATAATGCATGAAATTCATACCAGTTCAATGGTCATGTTGTCTTCAATTCAACGTTGAGAAAGGTAACAGGTCTCTGTGCAAATAAATTGGTAATGCATGCAGGAAGACAAGTCTTGGAAAGGCACTATGCACTCTACTAAGCATTAAGAGATGGAAGGAAACATATCTTAAAATTGTACATGGCAAGGTCGCAAGAAATCAACAAAGAATGACAATCTAACAACTTTTAACTTGGTGTGGATGGGTAGCACTAACAAGTTCTAAGCACTTAAGCTCTAATTAAATTTATGTGATGTTATTTATGAATTGCAAGCACAACAAGGTAACAAATACCACAAAACTAATGGTTGGGAAATGCCATAAAACAGTGGCTCAAATTGGAGTGGGCCAAAATTCGCCTACTCTGATACCATATTAAACAACACAAACTAAGGGGCAAGATATGAAAGATAAATTGTGAGTTACATTTACTATTCACAAGATATAGATTTATAATACATTGTTATGACTGTTGAGCTCATATTCTAAGGCCTCTTGTGTTGTGAAACCAGTTCAAAAAAAAATAGAAAAGATAGATCAACGCCTTAGAATTCAGCCTCTTCGAGGGGGCAACCTCCTTTACATTACATAAATGAACAATTCTTGGATGATTCAAATGAAAAAACCTCCTTTCTATATATAGGAGTCTAAGGATTCACAATATAACCCAACCGACCTAACAATAATAATATAAAGCCACAAAAATAACAATAGAGGGATTCTATGGGGCACAGTATGAAAATATGGGGCAATAGGGACACAACAATATTAATAAGGGGTACAACTACAATAGTAATGGGGTAATCACTAGTATTATAGGGACCCAACATTCCCCTCTCCTTCAAAAAAGTGTTGTCCTCAACGCTTGAGTAGTTCTGTATGCTTCTGTATAAAATTCTCATCCTCCCATGTGGAATCTTTAGCAGATAAGTTCTTCCACTTGATAAGATACTCCGAAATTGATCGATTTCATAGCTGTCGAGTTCTTGTTTCTGTGACTGTTTCTGGTTCCAATATAATTTTTCCTTCCTCGTCAAGTTCTAGCAATATTTTTTGAACTAGGATCTTGTCGCCTATAACCTTCTTTAAACATGAAACATGGAAAACTAGGTGCAATCGAGAAGCTGCAAGCTCCAATTTGTATGCCATAGTACCAATCTTTTACGACACCTTGTATGGACCATAATACTTTGGTGATAATTTACTATCCTTCTTAGCGTGCTTGAGGGACATTTGCTTATATGGTTGTAGCCGTAGGAATACCCAATCACCTACAACAAAACTTCTTTCACTGCAATGTTGATCTGCCTGTTGTTTCATTCTATTTTGTGCCAACACGAAGTTATCCTTTAAGAGTTGGAGGACTTGTTGTTTATGTTCGATGTGATGTTCCACTGCTTGAACCTTAGAATTTTCTCTTAAATATGATGTGATGGATGGTGGCTGATATCCATAAAGTGCCATAAATGGGGTCATTTTTGTTGTTGTATGGAAGGAAGTGTTATACCACCATTCAGCCAGAGGCAACCATTTGACCCATTGTGTCTGTTTATCAGATACAAAGCAATGAAGATATCCTTCCAAACATTTGTTTACTATCTCATTTTTCCCATCAGATTGAGGATGATAAGATGAGCTATGAGCTAACTGAGTACCAAGACAAGAAAATAATTATGTCCAAAAATTTCCAGTGAAAATGGGATCTCTGTCACTTACAATAATCTTTGGGTTTCCATGTAGCTTTTGAATTGTTTCCATAAATGCAGTAGAAACTGTACTGGCTTTAAATGGATGTGATAATGCACAAAAGTGTGCATACTTGGTAAGTCTGTCAACTACCACCATGATGACACTCTTTCCCTCAGACTTGGGTAAACCTGTGATAAAATCCATTGAAACCTCCTCCCAACGTTGGCTTGGAATGGATAAAGGTTGTAATAGACCTGTTGCCTTAATTTTTTCAACTTTATTTTGTTGGAAAACCAAACATTCCGCCACAAACTTTTGAATATTCGATTTAAGGCCATCCCAAAAAAATTCCTTCTTCACCCTGTGGTAAGTTTTTAAAAATCCTGAGTGCCCTCCTAAGGGAGAAGTGTGCAATTCCATAAGAATCTTTTATTTTAGTTGGGAATTCTTACAGAGGTATAAGCGATCTTTGTACCATAACGAATCATTTTGCCAGCTAAATGTATCAGACGTACTGGAATCTTGTTGTAACTTTCGAATAAGTGCCCACACTTCTTTTTCATTCTTCCATTCCTCCCTTGCTTCGCGTATCCAATCTAGTTGGATAATAGAAATGGCGCACAACAATGCTTCCACATCCTCATCCTTTCTTGAGAGTGCATCTGCCACCACATTTTGCTTCCCTTTTTTGTAGATGATTTCAAAGTCATAACCCAACATCTTTGTGACCCACTTTTGTTGCTCTTCAGAGGATAATCTTTGTTCTAAAAAGTATTTAAGGCTATCATGATCCGTTTTTACCTTGAAGTGTCTTCCCATTAGGTAGGGTCACCATTTCTTAAGTGCATGGAGTATTGCCAACATTTCCTTCTCATAAATAGCTTTGTGTAAAAACTTTCCCTTGATTGGATGACTTTCAAAAGAAATGGGTCTTTCATCTTGCATTAAAACGGCACCAATTCCATTTCCTGAAGCATCACATTCCACAATAAAGGTTTTTGTGAAGTCCAGTGTAGCTAAGACCGGTGCTTGGCACATTGCCTCTTTAAGATGCTCGAAGGCCTTTGTTGCTTCT
The DNA here is from genome assembly GCA_031772625.1 of Pinus tabuliformis. Lineage (NCBI taxonomy): Eukaryota > Viridiplantae > Streptophyta > Pinopsida > Pinales > Pinaceae > Pinus > Pinus tabuliformis. Next base: position 483,474,228 of record CM062818.1, on the reverse strand, counting down.
GGAGTCCATAAAAATGCATCTTTCTTCAATAATGTTGTTAGAGGTGCTACTATTCTCCCATAATTCTTAACAAACTTGCGATAATACCCTGTCAACTCGAGAAATCCTCGCAGATGCTTTATGGATGTGGGGATTTTCCATTCCTTAATGGCTTTAATTTTTATAGGGTCTACCTTAACTCCTTCATGAGATACAATATGACCCAGATATTCCACCTCTTGTACTCCAAAGAAACATTTGGATCTTTTTGCATATAATTGTTTCTCCTCCAATAGTTGTAGCACCTTGTCAACATGTTCAACATGATCCTTCCAAGACTTGTTGTAGATTAGTATATCATCAAAAAATACTAACACAAATTTTCTAAGGAATGGTTTGAAAATGGAATTCATCAAACCTTGAAATGTTGAAGGTGCATTGGTAAGGCCAAAAGGCATGACCAAAAATTCATAATGACCCTCATGAGTTCTAAATGTTGTTTTCAGAATGTCTTCAGTCTTCATTCTGATTTGATGATATCCTGAACGAAGATCCAACTTGGTGAAGTAAATTGATCCATGCAATTCATCCAATAATTCATCAATGACAGGAATGGGAAACTTATCTTTAATAGTGAGCTTGTTGAGCTCCCTATAATCTGAACACATGTGCCATGATCCATCCTTCTTGTGCACCAATACTACTGGAGTAGAGAAAGAACTTTGACTCGGTTGAATTATACCAGCCTCTAGCATTTCTGCAACCATACATTCAATTTCACTCTTTTGGGCATAGGGATATCTGTACGGATTGATGTTTGGAGGAACACTTCCTGGAATCAGATGAATAGCATGATCATGATCACGAATAGGTGGGAGACCTTTGGGAGTCTCAAATACCTTGGAATGATTGTCCAAGACTTTTTGGAGATCTGGAGAAATAGATGATTCCAATGTGGAAACATCTAGCGAACATAATTGTGCAATTACACCTCTTTGTTCCTTTTTTAGAAGATTTCTCATACTGTTAAGAGCTGATTATCTTTCCCGGTTTCCCTGTAATACCCCTTAATTCAACCTCCTTTCCTTCCACAGAAAATTTCATGAAAATTTCTTGAAAATTAAAAGCTATTGTACCCAAGGATTGTAGCCATTGGACTCCTAGTACAACATCAGCACCTCCCATTGGAATGGAAAGCATTGGGCTAGTCAATACATATTCTCCCATGGATAGCTTGATATTATGGCACTTTCCAGAGCAATTTATTGTTCCTCCATTTGCAACCATCACTTGACACTCTGGTGCTGGATATAAGAAGCAATTCAATTCTTTTGCTACCTTACAATGAATAAAATTGTGGGTACTTCCTGAATCAATCAACACTATTACCTTTTTCTTCTTGATTTGTCCTTCTATCTTGATGGTTTGAGGAGTGGTAATTCCCGCCAATGCATTACAAGATATGGTCGGCTTCATTTCTTCTTTATCTAGGCTTTGTTCCTGGAGTATATCCTCTTCTTTTGACCTTTCTTGCTCCTTTTCTTCTTCCTCTTCACAATCTATGTAGAATAATTTCTTCTCAGCACACTTATGACCTTTAGTGTATTTGCTATCACAACTGTAACAAAGCCCTTTTGCTCTTTTTTCTTCCAATTTTTGTGGTGTCAACCTTATAGTTTGTGGAAGACTAGGGGCAACAACACTTCCATCTTTATAGTTGTGAGTGGTATGCTTCCTGTTTGCCATAATTTTTCTTTCCATTTTTCTTGCTCGCCTGAATGCCTTCTCTAATGAATCAGGTTCCCAAAGGTGAACATCATGTTGGATATTATCCTTTAAAGTCCCTATGAACACATCAATCCTATGCTCCTCTAGAATATTTTTTACCCTTATGTTCAATTTTTGGAACTCCTCAATATGCTCCATTATTGAACCCTTTTGTTTGAGACTTATCAATTGGCTAAAAAAAGTGTTGCTTTTTGTATCCTCATAATGTGCTATCAATTCTTCCGTAAAAATTGCCCAAGTGATAATTTGTTTATGAGAGCAATGTTCACACCCAGGTTGTTCCCTATGACTCCCAAGGGAATACGGCCGGGGTAACCACTAACCAATCTTTTGATCACTGTTTCTAGCCAAACTGTGATCAGAGAGGGCTCTCTCTTTATGATTTGTATCTGTTTATGATAGGGTTTTAGGCTAGGTATTATGCACAGGTTTTGTTTATGTTTTGGTTGAAGAGTTTCTTTCAGGTCTTATGATGTAGTATTCAAAGAGTCAAATATCATTGGGCAATGGAGTCTATAGCAGTAGGTGTCTAGAAACCTTGAGATGAATTGGTGAAACTTATAGGGCCATTTGGATACTTCATAGAGCAAATTTTTTATTTATAACATGAACAGGTGAAACAAACAGTGAAAGCATTTAAGAATTTTCACTCAGTGCTTAAGTATTTTCACCAAACTAGTTATGAGAAATGAATAGATGTCTCGGGGGCAAACTTGAATCCCCGGGAATGTCTATCACTGTAAGAGATATAGTTTTTTTTTTTTAAAGTGCAGCAATTAAGAATTACACTTCTGTTACTGTATCTGAAGAAAACATGGATAATAGCTTAGTTTGAGTTCAGGGTAATCATAGATTAAATCCTGGAACTATTCTTCTACTTTGCTATTAAGTGTAAAACATCTAATCAATAAAAGAGAACAAAAGACTCGAAAACATGTAATACAGAGATTTAAGAAAAACTTATTGTTTTATGAAACACTCTGGAATCCTGCAATATTCACCATTCATCACAACGCATCAAGGTACACCAAGCTTTGGAAATTCCATTCTCCCTTTGTATTATTTCTCTGAAGAATTTTACAGCAAGTGAGATTTCCGAAAGGAAAATAACAACAACCCCCTTAAGCTTATGTGAGGGGTGAATATATACTTGTGATTTTTACAAAATATCTGAGTTCTAAGTTATCTCAGACTTAATATTCTCACCAACTTTTGAGATATTATTATCAGAAATTTATTACAGCATTGAATACAAAATGAAGGTGTCTTGATGTTCTGTCAGAAGATATTTGGCCTTTGAGAGCTGCTGAGTCGGTTGGGGACGCGCTGTTCAAAACGTGGCTAGCCGTCATCGTTAGTGATGAATCACTTTTTGGATGCTTTTCAAACATTGACTCTTTTACACTTGTCTTCTGGTGACCTGAGCTGGCAGTGGCCGAATGTCTTGAAACTACCGTGGCAAAATTTGGAGCATGGCCTACCACCAGTCCTCCTTAGGCATTTGGTGCCTCCGAATTTTAATTAGAGTCTCATCAAGCTCTGTATATCTGAAAAAACTAGGAGGAGTTTCAAATAGATGATTTACCTCATTTTCAATAAAAAATGAGCCTTCAAGCTTAGTGTACAAGCTCTGTCCTGTTGGAGGAACTGTTTCCTCAGAGGTACTGCTGGATGCAGTGATTTGATTTTCAATGTAAGCGGCCACCCTGTTTGCAAATTGATCACCGCTGATCAGTTTTCCTGAGCTGCTCAACAGGCTAGGCAGTCCTCTTGCTTGTAGCATTCCCATTCTGAGTTTATAATATTCAACTTCAGTCTGTATCTCATAACTTCTTCTTTCTGCCGTCTGTACATAACCTCTGAGAGTTAGCACCTTTTTAGCCATGAGGATGGCCTCTGTTCTGTTGGTGATTCCAACAGCTGCCAGCTCCTCTTTGTCTTGCCTGTTCAAAAATTCTATCAATTGGCTAGCATACTCAGGTCTGTTTCCTAACACTGTCTTGGCCCTCTGGACATCTGCCTGGGCTTGTACAATTAAATCCATATGCTCATGCATTGTTTTAATGGATTTCCACTGTTTGATAACGGCTTGAGTAATTTTATTCCACAAGATTCTTTTGATTTCTGCCATAGTATTTTCCAGATTTAGCTCCTTCTCCAGGGCCTTTATTTTATCTTTTTGAGCCTTAATCTGTCTGCCCTGTTCTGCTACCGTTATCTTTGATTGATCATATTTGGCATCTATCTCTGCCAGTTTTTCTTTTGCTTTCCTTATTTCATCCGCTTGTAGCTCCATTGCCTTGACAGCTTTGGTCAGTTCTTCTACACTGGGGTGGGCATCTGGAGCTGTTGCTGTACCTGCTGCTTCAGTTGTGGGGGCCACTACTGCCCCAGAAGTTGTTGCTGTTGTGGAATCTGTTGGAGGAGCTTGGAGTGTAGATCCTCCCTGTTTGTCTTGCAATGCTCCCTCCAGCTCTTTCTCTAGTTCTTGGATCCTTTGATCTTGCTGTAATAAGAGGTCGAGTTGTTCATTAACTTGCTTTTCCTTTTGCAATTCAGCTGTCTGAGGGTGTTCTGTAGGTAACAGCTTCAACCTCTTCTTCATGGCATTTAGATCATCATCCTTTTTCTTCATGAGGGCTTTTACCCCGGTTGGATCACTAGGGTCATGCCCTAGATCAACAATAATCTCCTCAAGAGATTTTATCCTATTGTCCTTGGCCTTAGAGGACAACCTCTCAAAATCTAGTTGAGTGTTTGTGTTCTTCAAAGATTCTTTCAGCTCATGAGCTAATGTGGCCTTCTCTACCAAAGTGGCATAGACCATCTCCCCAGTCTGCTTGTGGAGCTCAATTTGGTCCATAGGGTGTATGTCTTTAGCCAGGACCTCCACCCTTGTTTTGATGAAATCTGCAGTTGTCATTGGGTGCGGCCCCTTGGGTTTAAAATGGCTGAATATCATTTTTTCTTCTTTGAAGTCATAAACCGACATCAACCTTTCCTGCTGGGCTGGAGTGGCATCTATAAACTGTTTGTAAACCTCAGCCCTCAATAACTCATTTGCTGCCTTGATTTGTTTGAAGGTAGACTTAGCACCTTTAAGCTTCTGGCTTTGCTGAGAAGAGGATGACACCTCCAAGCCAAGCTGTAAATTCTGCCCCTGCTGAAAGGAGCTTGTCCCTGTATGTTGGCTGCCCTCCCTGTCCTTTGCTGTATCGTTCAAGACATCTTCAGTAATGTCTTCCACCTCTGGGGAATCTTCCCTTTGCCTTTTGGCTTCTGGCTGGTGGGAGGATCCACTGAGGGGAGTGGACTCTTCTCTTTGCCTTTTAGTACCCCTTTCTTCATGTGCTGGGGTCTGCAAAACTGAGGTAGTTAGTGGCTCAATTTGAGGTGGCGGTGTTTGCAATAGGGGGGGTTCTGGCAGCCCAGTTTGTGGCAGAATAGTTTGTTCTTGTTGCTGCTCTGTTTGTTGTTCTGTTTGTTGATCTTTCTGCTGTGACTGTTGCTCTGACTGTTCCTTTGACTGTTCCTTTTTTGTTTCATCCTCTGCATCCATTTTTCCTTTTCCTTTATCTAAGCCTGGTGCTGCTGTTTGTGGCGCTGTCCTGGTAACTGAGGTCCCTTCTCCCACTGTTTGAGGCAGTCTGAAAGGTACCTGGAGCACATAGTCCAGGTCAATAGTCTTCTCAAGTTCTTTCATATTTTTAAGCATTCTCTCTTCTTCAGTTAAGCTCTCAACTAAAGTGTCCAGCTGCCATTCTTGTAAGTTGGCATACTTTTCTATGTGTGGGTAGTGGCAGTGTTTAATCCCTAGGAGTCTGTACTTAGTTCTCCTAGCAGTGATGAAACCTTGAGGGTCATAAGGGACCCATCGAAAACTGTATGACAACTTGTATTTGTCCTTGAGGATCAGGTCTGCAGATTCCCATCCTTCCTTCTTGTTCATGATGAAAGGGCCCAACTCATTTTTGAAGTTAAGGTGTGCCTTTTTCTTGGAGCTGTGGAAATGGGTAAGGTCTGACTGAATCAATTGCCTGTAATACTCCAAGGCAAATAATCTCATAGGAACATACTTGGGTAGTCTGTATGGACAGAGCTCACACCCATACACTCTGAACACAGTATGGTGTTCATATAGGTACCAATCACCTATTTTGTACTTCTTAGATAGCTGCAAAGCTTTCTTGATCTCATTAGATACTCTAGGTGGAGGGGACTTCATAAGCATGCAGGAGACTGGGTATACAAACTGGTCTACAAATTCACAATAGGTGTAGGGTGAATTTGTGATTTCATGATAGACTGAGGTCCAGAATATGACAGATCTTCTCTCTCCTTTGTTATCCAGCCTTCTGATGTAGCATGGGAAAGCTTCAGAGTGATAAAACATGAACAGGTGGTAGATGTAAGCTGAGTATCTAAAGACCCCCTGTCTGTCCAATTTGCTCAATTGATCATGAATCCTATTGGCTATGAACTTAGCAAAGTTGTACTTTCGGGCAGGGGGTTGACGTGGGCTGTAAGCAGACAGCAATACGAGCATGGCTTGATCCACATGCTTACTGTTCTGGTAGCCTAACACATAGGCTATCATGTCCAGAAGCAGCCTGCCTGAGTCATTGAAATGTTCATGCAGATAAGGGGGTGGCCCTGTAGGCTGGCACTCAGCCCACATGTAGTTCCTGGTGACTTTCTGCAACTCCTCACTGGTCATCTTATCACCAGCTTCCAGTAAATACCTCATGGAGAATGGGACTAGCAACTCCGTTTGATCAAACTGTAACATCTTGTTGATGGAGTCAGCATTTATATAAAAAAGGATCCTCCCTGATGGAGTATTGACAGCTCTGTGCTCCAGATCATAGTTTTGAGCACATAAGTGAATGATTTCAAGGAAAACATTCACAGCTGGGAGACAGTAATAGGGCAGGTTTGACTCCCATATTCCATCTGTACCAAGTCCAGCCTTATGGTCTTCCCTCAGTGTAGTGAAGGTCTTCAAGAAGTCCCTGCTTCCCTCAAAGTCATTGATGAGACAATCCTTGTCAATAAATGGCAAGGCCTCCAGTTCCTTATTGGTTTGATTTAGTGGAGTGACACTGAGGGAGGAGGATGCAGATGCTGCCATGATATAGTCTGAATGTGTGCAGGAAGAGGTAATAGTTTGATAAGTCTTTAAAGACTTACGCAGCAGGTAAACTGTATTCAGTGTGATGTCCTCTTCTAGTGTAAAATTGTAAGCAAGCTGGTAAAGTGCTGTAATTTCTCAGGGATGTGGATTGCCTAAGGGGATGTTTGCAGAGGCAGTGATAATTCTTTAGGAAGAGTGCAGGTAACCTGTACTTGGCAAAAGGGAACAATGCCGGGTACCTCGGGGGCAAATTTTGCAGTTTTAACCCGCGAGCTGATTTCTCCAGTGTCAAATTGTGGCTAAGGGATGGGGCAGGTTGCTTGGGTTTGATTTAGGTGCTCAGGTGGAGCTGAATTAAGTGATTTTACCAGTCTTTAATGGTGAATTCTACAGAAAATTGGAATTCACGGGCAAAGTGGAAGGAAATGGCAAAATACCTGGAAAATCGACTTGGAAGCTCGCGGGCCGGGTTGTGGAGACTTAGTGCCGTCGAATTCTGAACTTTGAATGGTCGGATTGTCGAATTTGATGGCTGAGTGAGAGGTTTCGCGGCAGCTGTTGGCAACGGCTAGTTTCTCTTTCGCATGCAAATGAGCGAAAACGACTCATTTAGTCGTTTAAATCGTTAAATTTGGCAAAAGTGTGCATTTGGCGCTTTTCCGCCGATGACGTCAGCAGGACGTCATGGTGGGGCCCAGGTACGGAGGTGACGTGGCTGCCGAGGTGTTCGCCAGGGTGGCAGGACACGGTGGCGGGCGGGTACAGTGGCGGGTCTGCGTGGAGGGCCACGGGACGCTGGGGCGGGCGCCGGCGAGGTGATGTCAGGGTGACGTACAGATGACGTGGGGAGAGAGTGGTATTAGGGGTGGCAGTAAGCGGGTTCCCCGCACCACCTTTGGGCAAAGGCGGTAACGGGGAGGAGGGCTCCGAACAACCCCACCGCCTGCCACGCGTCCCCTGTACGGGATAGGCAAAACCACTTTCCCCGGACGCTAAAGGTCGGCAGGTCGGGGGGTGAAAATGACCGCCCACCTTTAGATCCAGGCGACGGAGATCTGACGGCTGGCGGGCCTTCCGACTGGTCGAGCATGTTGGGGAGGGGTCCCGCCAGCGCAATAAAATATTCAATTTAATTTTTGGGCGGAGGACTATAGGTAAGTGGGTTTTTTCACAGTTTTTGGGTTTTTTGGGCCTTTTCAGGGGTTTATATAGGAAAAGGGGGGTTTTTGTGCGCTTTCAGCAGAGAGACGGTAAGGGCGTGAGGGACAGGATTTCTGCTCATAACCAGAGGTCAGAGCACATCCAAGACAAGGTTGACCACAGTCCCAGGTGGACTGAAGTCTCCTTAGACCATTTACTTGGCTATAATGCCAAAAGGAGGATATGTAGATAATGCTGGGATTTATACACCTTGGTGTTAGTAATATTAGGGAAAAAGGCGATATAAGGGATTTATATAATAGGGTTAGTGTTAGTTATGGAGAAGGGGGTAAGTGGATGTGGAAACCATTGAGTTTATATGAAACAAACTTGGTTTTAAGAGTAGATCAAAATGAAAAGATCTTTAGACAGGAAATGTGGCTTCTTAAAGATTAAGAACCAGCATGAAACCTTAGTCTTTTCCATAAATCCCAGGCTAGTGGGGAATGTTAGAAATGAAATTGGAAGGGAGTGAGGGAAATTAGTCATGCTCCTTGCTGCAATTTGATGGAATTAACCACTTTGCACATTGATAGATTTTGCCTTGGCAGAACATCTTTTGACATATATGCAATGGTGAAAATACCCTTTCTGCAACCACACTACCTACCCAGCTATTTTCCTAGCATTTTGTTTCTCCTTGGAGGGTGCACTTGGACTTGCAAACCCTTTGTTGCCTTTTCTTTTCTTTGGCTTTTTCTTTATTCTTTTCTATCTACTTCTACCCTTATTTCTTCCAAGGTCCCAGATTGAGCTGTTGGGAACCCTTTCTTCTCTACCTGAACTACCTGTCTGCCAAGATTAGGCTGTTTGGACAGACTTCTTTCTCTATTCTATAACACAAAATTGAAACATGACATGACCCAGTTTAAACTGTTGAATCATCCATCTAATTGAAATAAGGTCCTCAACATTTGGAACCATTTACACACCTCTTGTTCTCTAGGAAATATGGGATCTTGGTGCTACCAAAGCAGAGCATATTTGGACTTTCCTTAGCCAATCATGAAATATGAAACCTATTGGTATAGGTATCCAACAGTGGCTCCACATGGGGATGGTTTTTCTTTGAAAGACCAAGAACAACAGGTCAGATTTCCTTGCTCTTTGGCTGCCCCTACCAATCTTTGAAATTTGCTGCAATTGATGTGTCAAAATTGGGTGCTTCTTTCTTGGAAGACCTCTGATTCTATTTGCCTCTTGCTGGTTGGTGAATCACTTGGAAAACTGTATTTTTCAATCTAAAACAGAAAACAATATGTACATCTGCATATATACAATGAATCCTTGGATTCCACTCATAGTGAATAGTCAAAGTAGTGCTTCAGCATCCTGCCATTGACAGGACCTTCATCCAAGTCAGTTTCAGTCAGACCTTTGAGGAAGTAAGTGTTATTGCCTTGTACTGCTTGGACTGCATATGGTCCTCTCCATAAAGAATCAAATTTTCCATGTTTTCCTTTCTCTTCTCTTCTTGCATCCCATTTTAAAACTTTGTCCCCCACATTGAAATCTGCTACTTTGGTTCTTCTATCAAAGGCCTTTTTCAGTTTCTCTTGTAATATCTGCACTCTGCCAAAAACTTGTTCTCTAGTTTGCTGTAAACAGATTATCTGATTGATTCTCCTTTGCATATCATTTGGCTCTGCTTGGCTCTCTTGCAGAAGCTTCATAACCGGCACTCCTAGTGACGAAGGAAATCTGGCTTCTAATCCATAGACTAACTCATATGGGTTGGTCCCAATTGATCTTTTAGTTGTTAGTCTATCTGCCCATAAAGCATTTACTAGTTTCTTATGCCAGTTCTTTTTGTTCTCTTCCAGCACTTTCTTTATGATGTTTATTAAACTTTTGTTTGATGATTCAGCAAGGCCATTTCCTTGAGGATAGTAAGCTGTAGAATGGCCCAAAGTAATGTGAAATTTATGGCAGAAGTTCACCATTTTCTTGGATCTGAAGGCAGCAGCATTGTCTGTTATTATCTTGTCTGGACAGCCAAATCTAGCCAGTATATTGTTCTCCAAGAACTGAATAATTACTGAATCATTTGCTTGTCTGCATGGGGCAGCTTCAATCCACTTGGTGAAGTAGTCTGTTGCTGTTAAAATCCATCTGTGTTGTCCTGAAGATGAGGGATGAATTTCCCCAATGAAATCCAAGCCCCATTGTTGGAACGGTCTCTCTGTTGCAATGGGCTTCAAAGGAAGTGGCAGCAACTGTCTTTTGCCTTCAAACAGTTGGCATTTGTGGCATGAGGCTGTAAATTTCTTAACATCAGAGAACATAGTGGGCCAGTAATAACCAGCCCTCAATATCTTGTCCACAGTGGATTTCCAGTACAAATGTCCACCACAGTCTCCAGCATGGAAATCTTGCATGATATTGTTAGTTTCATTCTCTATTAGACAGTGCAGCAAAATACCTTCGTGGTTTTTCCAAAGTAGATTTCCATCTATCACACAAAATCTAGATGTTTTCATTTTTAGGAACCTACACTTAGTTCTGGACAGTCCTGGGGGAGCACACAGGTTTTGTAACACATAACAGATATCAAAGTACCAAGGAGATTGTTCAAAGGCTACATTGATCTTTGGAGTCGCCAGCTCTGTTTCACTGTCCAGTTGATTGATATCTAAGGCTTGGAAATTTGCTTCTGTCATTAATTTGGCCAAACCTTGCCCTTTTATCAGCTTTGTAGGTTTTATTTCAATGTCAAATTCTAGTATGTTGGCAATCCATTTTCCTCTCCTACCTTCTAAGTTTTCTTGGGTGAGAATGTCTTTGACAATAGGACTTGGTACATAAGCCACAACATGGGAGTAAAGGATGTAAATCCTAAAGTCTTTAATAGCTTTGATCAGAGCATAGGCTTGTTTTTCCATAATTTGATACTTTAGAGGGGCATCTCTCAGAGCTCTGCTGAAAAAAGCAATAGGCTTCTCATTCCCTTGGTCATCTTTCTGTAATAAAACAGCAGCAATAGTATGTTGGGAGGCAAAGGAGAAAATGATAAAGTCTCTGTCAAACTGAGGATTGGTTAACACTGGGGTTTGAGTCAAGGCCAATTTTATACTTTCAAAGGCTTGTTTTGCTTCAACAGTCCATTTGACCTTTGAATCTTTCTTTAGCTTATTGTTTAGTAATCTGATTAATTCTGCTAAATTCGGGATAAACCTCCTTAAAAAGTTGATTTTCCCTAAGAATCCTTGCAATTCCTTGACATTCCTTGGATGAGGCATTTGTAGGATAGCTTGTATCCTATCTGGATCAATTCTTATGCCATCTTTTGAAATAATGTGTCCTAAAAGTTTCCCTTCTTCCAAGCCAAATAATGACTTCTTGGGGTTTAAGGAAATGCCATATTTCCTGCATGTTATGAAAATTTGTCTCAAATGTTTCAAGTGTTCTTGGTCTGATTTTGAAAAGGGTGTGAGATCATCTAGGTAAATGACCAAGAAGTCATGAATCTCTTTTGCAAAAGCAATGTCCATTGCTCTTTGAAACGTTGCCCCTGCATTTTTCAATCCAAATGGCATTTTCACATACTTGAAAGTTCCCCATGGGGTAGTAAATGCAGTTTTGTCTTGATCATCAGGGTGTACTAGGATTTGATTGAAACCTGAGAATCCATCAAGCAATGATATCCTTGAAGCCCCTACTACTCTTTGAATAATATGATCCATTTTGGGTAAAGGGTAGTTATCTTTGAGTGATACTTGATTCAAATTCCTCAAGTCTACACAAAGTCTAATCTCACCTGTTTTCTTTCTTGTAGGGACCAAATTTGAAATCCATTCAGAGAACCTGATTGGTGCTATGATACCAGCTTTGAACATTTTATGTAATTCTTTTTCAATGGAGGGAAGGAGCACAGGATTGATCCTTCTCAATTTCTGTTTGAATGGTTTTTGATTAGGCTTGAGAGGAATTGTATGCTGGATGACAGAAGTATCATAAGACTTTAAATCCTCATAACCCCAAGCAAAAACATCTTGAAATTCTTTAAAGAGATCAATGTATTTGGGCTTTTGATCAGGGGGCAAAGAGGCAGATAGCTTTATTATTTTAGGCTTATCAATAGTACCAATGTTGCATTCTTCAATGGTTGCATCTAATGGCTGCATCTTTGGCTTCCTAGGGATGTCATTTGAGTCAAAAATATCCTCTAGTGGGGTAAGGCCTACTGGAAGGAAATTGTCTTTGAGTTGTATGATTTCAGCTTCAACGTTACTCATCTCTTCACAGTTAATTAGGTGAATTTGCTGAATGTTTTCATTGCTGAAAATAGTTGGACTCAGTAATTGTTTTGCTGTTCTGGGTGACATTGGGTGAGCAGACTGTTGAAACTGTATTTGTGATGGACTTGCTGACTCAAGGTCAATATTTAATCCTGTGAACTCTTGTTGCAAGGTTAAAAAATTGTTTATTTGCATGTCATCCTCAAATACTTGCCATTCTTTGACATTGTTTGGAATAGTAGGTCTGTATTTGACCTCGGCTATGAAACAGTTATTGGGTTCCAATGGAAATTTGAAGGTGCTGGCAAATGTTGTCAAGCTGTGTGCATGGAGATTGTGGCCCCTTGAAATTTTTGTGATAACAAACTCAGAGAAGGTCTCTAATATCTCAATTACAGCAGACCTGTAGGACCTCAATCTTTTGTCATTGGTGACAAAGTTTCCTTTCACCTGTTGAATTACTAGATCAGAGTCTCCCATGATGGAGAGTTTAGGAGCTTGTAGTGATTTTGCTAGTTTTAAGCCCAGCAATAGAGCTTCATATTCTGCCATGTTGTTAGTGCATCTAAAATTCAATCTGTAAGCCCTGCCTTCTGCATGGTCCTTCTCTTTGTTATGTATCCACACTCCAGCTCCTGCCCCTAGCTTGTTGACTGAGCCATCAAATTCTAGGACCCATAGGATCTCTTGCTGAACAGGAGATTTAAAATTCTGTTCATGGGATGGTAATGTGAGCATGAGTTGGGGTTTCTTTTCCCATTTGTTTTCTGGGACAATTTCATCACTTGTTTGACAATCCTTGACAACTAGAGGAGGGTTAATGTGTATTGTTGGGCTGATTGATGTTTGGCAGGTGCTACTTGTTTGATCAATGTTTTGTTCTTGTGTGAGTGTTTCGGTCCTAATGTCATTGTTAGAGAGGTCTGCGCTGTCATTGAAGAGGATGAAGGAGTCTATGTCCGAATGAACAGCATATATTGGAAAATTTTGAGGCTTTTCTTCACTGCTGACCATATACTTCATGAGTGTCTCCCTATAAAGTCTTTTTGGTTGCCCAAAGACAGAGATAGTTGCATATGACATGTCTAATTGCAGGGAGCCCTGGAGCTTGGCTCCCCATGATCTTGATAACAGCATCCCATATTTGGGTGGGATATCAGCAACTACAACATCCATTAGAATGGTCTTGTTGGGATATTGAACCAGAGACACACATAAATCTTTTATTAGGCCTAGACATTTGACTTGGCTGGAATCAAAAGAAAACATGTCTTTGTATGGTCTTGTTATATCCAAGTTTAATCTTTCCATGACTGCTTTTGGCATCAGGTTGTGAGAGGCACCTGAGTCAAACATTGCATTGTGCAGTATTTTGTCATGTATATGCAAGCTGACATAAAAAGGTAAAACCCCTGTGACTACTGATTTTCCATCTACCTCTGGGCCAAACAGTAATTCTGGGGTGTCATCTAGCACGTTTACGTCATCTTTACTATTAGTGAGTTGAAGGGATTTCTTGATCTGTTGCTTGTATATGTCATGCTTGGCTAGCTCTGAGAGGGGAATTGCTATCTTTAACTTGCCAATCTCTGTACCTAGGTCAAAAGGTTTGTCAACTTGGGTTTTAGAGTCACGGATAGCAGTCTTTTCTTTGTTCACTAAATCTTCTTGTTGGATTTCATCTTGATTTTGAAACCTGCCCCTTATACTCATGTCTTGAGGGGTAATGTTTGGATTAGGGTGAGAGGACGAGGTTGCCCTGGGCTGTTGTAGTGGGGACAGTAGTTCAGTAACCTCCTCAACCACTACTTCTTTTGTAGGCAAGTTTGTTTTGTCATTAGGTTCTGTGACTGAGGTTTCTTTAGATTGCTGTTTCTCCTTTATCTTTTCAGGCTGATTTACATTCACAGTCCTACTCCTTAGTTTGTATTGTTTATGGACTTCATAGACAGCAGTGTCATACCCTTGTTTAAAGTCAAAGGATTCTCCTGATTTAGTTTGGAATGTTTTGCTTTCATCCTCCTCATGGTCTTCTTGTGTTAAGAAAACATGGCTTTTACCATCCAGACCCATTAAGTTAATTTCAGGATCTTCATTGAGCTGGTTGGCTGTGGAAGTTTCTGCATAGTTTTCTTGAAAAGGGGGTCTAATATCTTGGTCAGCACTTGTTTTTCCTATGTTTGGGTTCTGATTTCTCCTAAAATTTGGGTTTCTAGGAGGGTTGCTTTGTGATGCTTCCCATGATGATTTTCTTTCAACTGATTCCACTCTTTCACCCAATCTCTTCATGCTGTTTAGTATTGCATCCAGCTTTTGATCAAAACCCGAGGGCTCTTCTCTGAAGCCAGCCTTCTTTTCCAACTTTGCCCTGTTTCTTTTGGCAATGAGGTTAGCCTCTACAGTGACTGCAACCCTTTGAGCTTCTGCAAGGGTTGGAGGATCTCTTTCTTTCAGCTGATAGGCCATATCAGAATCAAAACCGTCAGGGAAGTTATACAGGGCCAAATCAGGAGGGGGCCTTAAGTTCTGGGGGATAGCATTATATACGTTGTTAAACCTAGCACAATATTCCAAAACTGTTTCTTGGGGACCTCTTTTAATCGTGTTATATTCACCAAGTATGTGGAGTGGATCTTTCTTTTTCTCCCATCTGTTGGTAAACTCTTGATACAGGTCCTCAGGGGTTGCTATGGAGTTTGCATTTAGGGATCTAAACCAAGTCCTAACATCCCCAGTCAAGCTTTGAACAAAAATTCTCATCCGGCCACTGTCATCATCTATTTCATAGGTCTCAAAGTGGTCTTGCATCTTCTTGGCATGCTGGACAGCTGTCAAAGGGCCATGGGAGTCAAAAAATGAGATTTTGGTTTGGTAGTCTTGGGGTAGAGCTGGAGCATTGGCTGGTATCTGTAGAGGTGCATACCTGTTAGCCATGTTTATGGGGTTTAGAGGGTTGATAGGAACAAATGGAACAACAGGGGTTACAGGTGTAACAGGGTTAATAGGATGGGTAACAAGCGGGGAACTGTTTGAGAGGGTATGTGCAGAAGGTGAAGATGGGAGAGGAGGGCTTTGGGGTGTTGATGGTGAACTAGGGGAACTGGGGGTGGACCGGAAAAGAACTTTGCAAGGAGTGGGAATGAGGATAGTTTGATCTGAGCTTATATTTGAATCAGCAGGCTTCTCCTGCTTTTGCTGTCTCCTTATGTTCTTTGGAATGATGTTTGGATTATCGACAATGATGGGTTGATCAGGGTCAGGGTTTGCCCTAGTGTGCCTTGGGTTTCTTTTGGGAGCCAGCTTCTAATTATTCTTTTAGAGCTTGTATAGGAGGTTTTAGGTGTGCAAGGACTGGATCAGAATTTTGGAAGGACTATATATATTTCAAAGCTAGGATGAAGATTCCCTAACTAGCTCTTCCCCAAAGCTGTCCCAGTGTTACAGAAACAGTCCTAAGGCCTCTTGGCTAGTTTCAGGCTTGATGGTAGCTTTAGAAGATAGATAGTACTTGAAAAATTTTAAGAAGTCCCCAGCGGAGTCGCCAATTATGTTAACACCCAGGTTGTTCCCTATGACTCCCAAGGGAATACGGCCGGGGTAACCACTAACCAATCTTTTGATCACTGTTTCTAGCCAAACTGTGATCAGAGAGGGCTCTCTCTTTATGATTTGTATCTGTTTATGATAGGGTTTTAGGCTAGGTATTATGCACAGGTTTTGTTTATGTTTTGGTTGAAGAGTTTCTTTCAGGTCTTGTGATGTAGTATTCAAAGAGTCAAATATCATTGGGCAATGGAGTCTATAGCAGTAGGTGTCTAGAAACCTTGAGATGAATTGGTGAAACTTATAGGGCCATTTGGATACTTCATAGAACAAATTTTTGATTTATAACATGAACAGGTAAAACAATCAGTGAAAGCATTTAAGAATTTTCACTAAGTGTTTAAGTATTTTCACCAAACTAGTTATGAGAAATGGATAGATGTCTCAGGGGCAAACTTGAATCCCTGGGAATGTCTATCACTGTAAGAGATATAGTTTTTTTTTTTTAAAGTGCAGCAATTAAGAATTACACTTCTGTTACTGTATCTGAAGAAAACATGGATAATAGCTTAGTTTGAGTTCAGGGTAATCATAGATTAAATCCTGGAACCATTCTTCTACTTTGCTATTAAGTGTAAAACATCTAATCAATAAAAGAGAACAAAAGACTCGAAAACATGTAATACAGAGATTTAAGAAAAACTTATTGTTTTATGAAACACTCTGGAATCCTGCAATATTCACCATTCATCACAACGCATCAAGGTACACCAAGCTTTGGAAATTCCATTCTCCCTTTGTATTATTTCTCTGAAGAATTTTACAGCAAGTGAGATTTCCGAAAGGAAAATAACAACAACCCCCTTAAGCTTATGTGAGGGGTGAATATATACTTGTGATTTTTACAAAATATCTGAGTTCTAAGTTATCTCAGACTTAATATTCTCACCAACTTTTGAGATATTATTATCAGAAATTTATTACAGCATTGAATACAAAATGAAGGCGTCTTGATGTTCTGTCAGAAGATATTTGGCCTTTGAGAGCTGTTGAGTCGGTTGGGGACACGCTGTTCAAAACGTGGCTAGCCGTCATCGTTAGTGATGAATCACTTTTTGGATGCTTTTCAAACATTGACTCTTTTACACTTGTCTTCTGGTGACCTGAGCTGGCAGTGGCCGAATGTCTTGAAACTACCGTGGCAAAATTTGGAGCATGGCCTGCCACCAGTCCTCCTTAGGCATTTGGTGCCTCCGAATTTTAATTAGAGTCTCATCAAGCTCTGTATATCTGAAAAAACTAGGAGGAGTTTCAAATAGATGATTTACCTCATTTTCAATAAAAAATGAGCCTTCAAGCTTAGTGTACAAGCTCTGTCCTGTTGGAGGAACTGTTTCCTCAGAGGTACTGCTGGATGCAGTGATTTGATTTTCAATGTAAGCGGCCACCCTGTTTGCAAATTGATCACTGCTGATCAGTTTTCCTGAGCTGCTCAACAGGCTAGGCAGTCCTCTTGCTTGTAGCATTCCCATTCTGAGTTTATAATCTTCAACTTCAGTCTGTATCTCATAACTTCTTCTTTCTGCCGTCTGTACATAACCTCTGAGAGTTAGCACCTTTTTAGCCATGAGGATGGCCTCTGTTCTGTTGGTGATTCCAACAGCTGCCAGCTCCTCTTTGTCTTGCCTGTTCAAAAATTCTATCAATTGGCTAGCATACTCAGGTCTGTTTCCTAACACTGTCTTGGCCCTCTGGACATCTGCCTGGGCTTGTACAATTAAATCGATATGCTCATGCATTGTTTTAATGGATTTCCACTGTTTGATAACGGCTTGAGTAATTTTATTCCACAAGATTCTTTTGATTTCTGCCATAGTATTTTCCAGATTTAGCTCCTTCTCCAGGGCCTTTATTTTATCTTTTTGAGCCTTAATCTGTCTGCCCTGTTCTGCTACCGTTATCTTTGATTGATCATATTTGGCATCTATCTCTGCCAGTTTTTCTTTTGCTTTCCTTATTTCATCCGCTTGTAGCTCCATTGCCTTGACAGCTTTGGTCAGTTCTTCTACACTGGGGTGGGCATCTGGAGCTGTTGCTGTACCTGCTGCTTCAGTTGTGGGGGCCACTGCTGCCCCAGAAGTTGTTGCTGTTGTGGAATCTGTTGGAGGAGCTTGGAGTGTAGATCCTCCCTGTTTGTCTTGCAATGCTCCCTCCAGCTCTTTCTCTAGTTCTTGGATCCTTTGATCTTGCTGTAATAAGAGGTCGAGTTGTTCATTAACTTGCTTTTCCTTTTGCAATACAGCTGTCTGAGGGTGTTCTGTAGGTAACAGCTTCAACCTCTTCTTCATGGCATTTAGATCATCATCCTTTTTCTTCATGAGGGCTTTTACCCCGGTTGGATCACTAGGGTCATGCCCTAGATCAACAATAATCTCCTCAAGAGATTTTATCCTATTGTCCTTGGCCTTAGAGGACAACCTCTCAAAATCTAGTTGAGTGTTTGTGTTCTTCAAAGATTCTTTCAGCTCATGAGCTAATGTGGCCTTCTCTACCAAAGTGGCATAGACCATCTCCCCAGTCTGCTTGTGGAGCTCAATTTGGTCCATGGGGTGTATGTCTTTAGCCAGGACCTCCACCCTTGTTTTGATGAAATCTGCAGTTGTCATTGGGTGCGGCCCCTTGGGTTTAAAATGGCTGAATATCATTTTTTCTTCTTTGAAGTCGTAAACCGACATCAACCTTTCCTGCTGGGCTGGAGTGGCATCTATAAACTGTTTGTAAACCTCAGCCCTCAATAACTCGTTTGCTGCCTTGATTTGTTTGAAGGTAGCCTTAGCACCTTTAAGCTTCTGGCTTTGCTGAGAAGAGGATGACACCTCCAAGCCAAGCTGTAAATTCTGCTCCTGCTGAAAGGAGCTTGTCCCTGTATGTTGGCTGCCCTCCCTGTCCTTTGCTGTATCGTTCAAGACATCTTCAGTAATGTCTTCCACCTCTGGGGAATCTGCCCTTTGCCTTTTGGCTTCTGGCTGGTGGGAGGATCCACTGAGGGGAGTGGACTCTTCTCTTTGCCTTTTAGTACCCCTTTCTTCATGTGCTGGGGTCTGCAAAACTGAGGTAGTTAGTGGCTCAATTTGAGGTGGCGGTGTTTGCAATAGGGGGGGTTCTGGCAGCCCAGTTTGTGGCAGAATAGTTTGTTCTTGTTGCTGCTCTGTTTGTTGTTCTGTTTGTTGATCTTTCTGCTATGACTGTTGCTCTGACTGTTCCTTTGACTGTTCCTTTTTTGTTTCATCCTCTGCATCCATTTTTCCTTTTCCTTTATCTAAGCCTGGTGTTGCTGTTTGTGGCGCTGTCCTGGTAACTGAGGTCCCTTCTCCCACTGTTTGAGGCAGTCTGAAAGGTACCTAGAGCACATAGTCCAGGTCAATAGTCTTCTCAAGTTCTTTCATATTTTTAAGCATTCTCTCTTCTTCAGTTAAGCTCTCAACTAAAGTGTCCAGCTGCCATTCTTGTAAGTTGGCATACTTTTCTATGTGTGGGTAGTGGCAGTGTTTAATCCCTAGGAGTCTGTACTTAGTTCTCCTAGCAGTGATGAAACCTTGAGGGTCATAAGGGACCCATCGAAAACTGTATGACAATTTGTATTTGTCCTTGAGGATCAGGTCTGCAGATTCCCATCCTTCCTTCTTGTTCATGATGAAAGGGCCCAACTCATTTTTGAAGTTAAGGTGTGCCTTTTTCTTGGAGCTGTGGAAATGGGTAAGGTCTGACTGAATCAATTGCCTGTAATACTCCAAGGCAAATAATCTCATAGGAACATACTTAGGTAGCCTATATGGACAGAGCTCACACCCATATACTCTGAACACAGTATGGTGTTCATATAGGTACCAATCACCTATTTTGTACTTCTTAGATAGCTGCAAAGCTTTCTTGATCTCATTAGATACTCTAGGTGGAGGGGACTTCATAAGCATGCAGGAGACTGGGTACACAAACTGGTCAACAAATTCACAATAGGTGTAGGGTGAATTTGTGATTTCATGATAGACTGAGGTCCAGAAAATGACAGATCTTCTCTCTCCTTTGTTATCCAGCCTTCTGATGTAGCATGGGAAAGCTTCGGAGTGATAAAACATGAACAGGTGGTAGATGTAAGCTGAGTATCTGAAGACCCCCTGTCTGTCCAATTTGCTCAATTGATCATGAATCCTATTGGCTATGAACTTAGCAAAGTTATACTTTCGGGCAGGGGGTTTACGTGGGCTGTAAGCAGACAGCAATACGAGCATGGCTTGATCCACATGCTTACTGTTTTGGTAACCTAGCACATAGGCTATCATGTCCAGCAGCAGCCTGCCTGAGTCATTGAAATGTTCATGCAGATAAGGGGGTGGCCCTGTAGGCTGGCACTCAGTCCACATGTAGTTCCTGGTGACTTTCTGCAGCTCCTCACTGGTCATCTTATCACCAGCTTCCAGTAAATACCTCATGGAGAATGGGACTAGCAACTCCGTTTGATCAAACTGTAACATCTTGTTGATGGAGTCAGCATTTATATAAAAAAGGATCCTCCCTGATGGAGTATTGACAGCTCTGTGCTCCAGATCATAGTTTTGAGCACATAAGTGAATGATTTCAGGGAAAACATTCACAGCTGGGAGACAGTAATAGGGCAGGTTTGACTCCCATATTCCATCTGTACCAAGTCCAGCCTTATGGTCTTCCCTCAGTGTAGTGAAGGTCTTCAAGAAGTCCCTGCTTCCCTCAAAGTCATTGATGAGACAATCCTTGTCAATAAATGGCAAGGCCTCCAGTTCCTTATTGGTTTGATTTAGTGGAGTGACACTGAGGGAGGAGGATGCAGATGCTGCCATGATATAGTCTGAATGTGTGCAGGAAGAGGTAATAGTTTGATAAGTCTTTAAAGACTTACGCAGCAGGTAAACTGTATTCAGTGTGATGTCCTCTTCTAGTGTAAAATTGTAAGCAAGCTGGTAAAGTGCTGTAATTTCTCAGGGATGTGGATTGCCTAAGGGGATGTTTGTAGAGGCAGTGATAATTCTTTAGGAAGAGTGCAGGTAACCTGTACTTGGCAAAAGGGAACAATGCCGGGTACCTCGGGGGCAAATTTTGCAGTTTTAACCCGCGAGCTGATTTCTCCAGTGTCAAATTGTGGCTAAGGGATGGGGCAGGTTGCTTGGGTTTGATTTAGGTGCTCAGGTGGAGCTGAATTAAGTGATTTTACCAGTCTTTAATGGTGAATTCTACAGAAAATTGGAATTCACGGGCAAAGTGGAAGGAAATGGCAAAATACCTGGAAAATCGACTTGGAAGCTCGCAGGCCGGGTTGTGGAGACTTAGTGCCATCGAATTCTAAACTTTGAATGGTCGGATTGTCGAATTTGATGGCTGAGTGAGAGGTTTCGCGGCAGCTGTTGGCAACGGCTAGTTTCTCTTTCGCATGCAAATGAGTGAAAACGACTCATTTAGTCGTTTAAATCGTTAAATTTGGCAAAAGTGTGAATTTGGCGCTTTTCCGCCGATGACGTCAGCAGGACGTCATGGTGGGGCCCAGGTACGGAGGTGACGTGGCTGCCGAGGTGTTCGCCAGGGTGGCAGGACACGGTGGCGGGCGGGTACAATGGCGGGTCAGCGTGGAGGGCCACGGGACGCTGGGGCGGGCGCCGGCGAGGTGACGTCAGGGTGACGTACAGATGACGTGGGGAGAGAGTGGTATTAGGGGTGGCAGTAAGCGGGTTCCCCGCACCACCTTTGGGCAAAGGCGGTAACGGGGAGGGGGGCTCCGAACAACCCCACCGCCTGCCATGCGTCCCCTATACGGGATAGGCAAAACCACTTTCCCCGGACGCTAAAGGTCGGCAGGTCGGGGGGTGAAAATGACCGCCCACCTTTAGATCCAGGCGACGGAGATCTGACGGCTGGCGGGCCTTCCGACTGGTCGAGCATGTTGGGGAGGGGTCCCGCCAGCGCAATAAAATATTCAATTTAATTTTTGGGCGGAGGACTATAGGTAAGTGGGTTTTTTCACAGTTTTTGGGTTTTTTGGGCCTTTTCAGGGGTTTATATAGGAAAAGGGGGGTTTTTGTGCGCTTTCAGCAGAGAGACGGTAAGGGCGTGAGGGACAGGATTTCTGCTCATAACCAGAGGTCAGAGCACATCCAAGACAAGGTTGACCACAGTCCCAGGTGGACTGAAGTCTCCTTAGACCATTTACTTGGCTATAATGCCAAAAGGAGGATATGTAGATAATGCTGGGATTTATACACCTTGGTGTTAGTAATATTAGGGAAAAAGGTGATATAAGGGATTTATATAATAGGGTTAGTGTTAGTTATGGAGAAGGGGGTAAGTGGATGTGGAAACCATTGAGTTTATATGAAACAAACTTGGTTTTAAGAGTAGATCAAAATGAAAAGATCTTTAGACAGGAAATGTGGCTTCTTAAAGATTAAGAACCAGCATGAAACCTTAGTCTTTTCCATAAATCCCAGGCTAGTGGGGAATGTTAGAAATGAAATTGGAAGGGAGTGAGGGAAATTAGTCATGCTCCTTGCTGCAATTTGATGGAATTAACCACTTTGCACATTGATAGATTTTGCCTTGGCAGAACATCTTTTGACATATATGCAATGGTGAAAATACCCTTTCTACAACCACACTACCTACCCAGCTATTTTCCTAGCATTTTGTTTCTCCTTGGAGGGTGCACTTGGACTTGCAAACCCTTTGTTGCCTTTTCTTTTCTTTGGTTTTTTCTTTATTCTTTTCTATCTACTTCTACCCTTATTTCTTCCAAGGTCCCAGATTGAGCTGTTGGGAACCCTTTCTTCTCTACCTGAACTACCTGTCTGCCAAGATTAGGCTGTTTGGACAGACTTCTTTCTCTATTCTATAACACAAAATTGAAACATGACATGACCCAGTTTAAACTGTTGAATCATCCATCTAATTGAAATAAGGTCCTCAACATTTGGAACCATTTACACACCTCTTGTTCTCTAGGAAATATGGGATCTTGGTGCTACCAAAGCAGAGCATATTTGGACTTTCCTTGGCCAATCATGAAATATGAAACCTATTGGTATAGGTATCCAACAAGCAAAACCATTGATACCATACAAACTGATTTGGTTCCAAATATAAAGTTGCAATACGTTCCTTTTGTGTGTTTTTCACATTATTGAGATCGAAACATTGCTCCATCTGTAATATCCATTGCAGGATCCTTGCCATCAAACTTCCTCATATCGATTTTTGGAATATGGTGGGTCTTCGATCCCACATTAGAGTCTATGAAATCATGATAAACATTTCTTTTGTTCGCGTCATGAGTTTCCTTTACTACCTTTTCACCATTAGTAAGTATTTCTTGTAGAAATTTTGTCAAATCTGTCTTCAAATCTGCCATGTCTCTCTTCAAATCTGCCATGTCTCTCTTCAAATATGTCTTCAAATCTATCTTAAAATCGACCATCTTAGCTTCCACACCCTTTATCTCAGATTCCATGCCATTTATCTTAGCTTCTGTTAGCTTTTGTGAGAGTGACATTTGTTGCACTTGGTCTTGTAATTTTCATATATCATGTAGCATTTCTTCCTCTTCTTCATGAGTCATGCTAGAGCTTTCAGGTTGCTTACTAGGTGTTTGCATTTTCTTTCCTCGGGGCATCAGTTACCGATAATAATGCTCTACTATTCCCTTTGAATTCCTTCAAAATAAATTTTCAAACCAAGCTTAAGCAAAATTTTAAAAAAAATCTACACACCTTTTTTCACTTTGTAGGAGCTCGATATTGCCTCTGATGTATCTCTATACTTTCGAATCATCCAGTTCTGAAATTGGGACCTGTAGTAGCACTTTGTGTCCTATTTCCAATGCCACCATTCTAATCCAAATTGGATTCTTCAAGGAAGAGTTATGCGAAATCTCCCACAGTGACCTGATTATAGACTAGTTCAGTACAGTGAACTTGTACGACGTGCCATGAGTCACTGTTTCAACCTTTGGCTCTAAACAATATATGCAAGAAACTAAAGTCCGTCCTCTTTCTTCACCTTCTTACGAAATTTCAATCCGATGCTCAAAGATAAATTTATGATGATTTTCCCCAAGTCACCTGTTTGGAATGTAATTCAGGAGTCTACAAAAAGACCCACTTCCTCAAATCATATCTCTGCAAATATAGCACGAAAAGTTCTGAAATTTGGATCTCAGGTTCACTACAATTTCTTCTCAAATGGGTTTGTTTTTTAGTTTCTGAAACGTCACAGAAAAAAAAGTTATAGTGAAAATTCCACAATGACCTATTTGGAGCAGCGAAACCCTAGAATCCAAAGCTCTAATACAAATGTTATGAAACCAGCTCAAAAAAAATAGAAAAGATAGAACAACGCCTTAGAATTCAGCCTCTTCGAGGGGGAAACCTCCTTTACATTACATAAATGAACAATTCTTGGATGATTCAAATGACAAAACCTCCTTTCTATATATAGGAGTCTAAGGAGTCATAATATAACCCAACTGACCTAACAATAATAATATAAAGCCACAAAAATAACAATAGAGGGATTATATGGGGCACAGTAATAGTAATATGGGGACAATAGGAGCAAAACAATATTAATAAGGGGTACAACTACAATAGTAATGGGGTAATCACTAGTATTATAGGGACCCAACATCTTGGACTCTAGTCACTATTCAACTTCCACCACACCAACCCTTAGCATATTAGGTGTCCAATAGTTGCAATATTGATTTTGTTGTATAATGTATACCATGCTTGCGAGAATCTAGGGTTTAAAGACTGCATTTATTGGCAAAGCCCTAGGGTATTGGATAATACAGATTGAATACCTAGGTTGAATATCTAGGGTTTATAAACCCTTAAGTGTGTCAAAACAAGAAAAATCTAGTGTTTATGGATAAAACCCTAGGACTGTTATTCTAGGGTTTGTATGGATCTAGGGCTTGGATATAAAACCCTAGTAGATCAATGTAAACCCTAAGGATTAGGATTATGGATTATGGGTTAAACCCTAGGGTAAATTTCTTCCAGAAACACTACTTCCATGATGTTAATATGGATGATGTTAATGTAAGAAAGAGCTAACATGTTTAGTACTTTCTTGATTATCACTGTTATTGCTTTTATTTTCAATCTATTATTTTCATAAATGCATTTGTTATTTCGTGGCCTCCTAATATGGATTGCAGGAACATCTAAAGGGTTGTTTAATGGAAGAACAGGATAACAAGACTACATGTGTGTTATGAGCATTAGTCTCAGAGGGAGTAGGAAAAATCAGCAAGACTAAAGCATTAAAGACCATTGTATCTTCTAAATAATGGTGTTGATTCATTTCTATGAGCCTTGTTGAGATTTGACATTATGGACTGTATATTCATTGATATCTGCTTGAAAAAGTCTTTGTTGTTGAATTGATGAGACATTTTGACTAGCACAATTGATGCATACCTATCAAGGCTCAGTAAAACTAATTCCAGCCTCCATATCAAGGTTGTGATGGATGAACTTGGGAAACTGATTCCTTATGTGTTTGACTCCCCAGTGAAAGAGGGAGTTGGTTATTGAACCAAATAAGAAGAATCTTGGGTTAATGCCCTATTTGGAACTGGAAGTCTAAAGTTTCCCTTGGGCAAGGGAAGAATGATATCAAGATTCTATTGCAGGCCTATGATCATCATGTGCAGGCAGCCAATTGGGTTGCAAGGATTCTTTGATTAACTCAAAAGTATTGATGATAGAAAAAGCACAACCAATGGTTAGTTTTGGCTCTCCTATAATGAGCATAAATCAGTCTTTTGTGGCACCTAGTTCTACTAAGGCAGGGTGTATGGCAGCATGTGCAAGGACATATGAAGCAATTGCTCACCGTTTGTTTTGAGAAGCTATATGAGAATCCAGTGCTCTATGACAAGATGAAGCATATCAGTATCAAGTATCACTACTTTCTTGACTTGATGCAAAAAGGATCAGTGAAGCTCTAGTATATCTCCACTATTGAGTCCTTGAAGAGATGCAAAGCTCTACCACTCTTGCCCAAGAAATCTAGGTCAATACCTAAAGATGCCTCAGACTTGGTCTTTACAAATCAGGAAGTTGGTTGGGACAAACAACTAGGTTGAGACCTAGTTTGAACTATGATTCAAGGCATGCTTGTGAAGGTGGTTGAGATCTAAGGTTTTGTCACATGATCGAGGTATATGTTGCCATCACAACCCTTCATCTAGTGTAGTCTTATCTTCTGCATATGATGAAAAAGGTCATCTCTTACCAAACATGATCAAGACACTGATAAAGAAGACCTAAGCACCTGTGGACGCGCTCTTGGGTCAATATAGCTATTGTCTTGATGTATTGTTTAATATCTCTCTAAGAAAGGAATCATTGTTTTGGGTTTTCCCCCTTGTGGGATTTTGCCCTGGTCTCTGACCTAAATATTTGTGTCTCTTATTGTGCTTTGTGATCTTTGTTTTCTCCTTATTATTATTGATTTATTTCTGAAGTGAATTTAATGTTGGAGATGAATAAATTATACAAGATGCTCTAACAACCTCACTTGTAATTAATTGAAGCTTAGAAATATTATAAATTCTCTCCACATCTTCTTTCTCAACAAACTCCCTATCTAAGGAGGGCCTTATGCTAGGTCATGGGATCCACTTGATCTCAAAGACACAAAACAACAGATACTGAGTGATTTGCTTATTGAGACACAAAACAACAGACTCAAACTCAATGTTACAATAAATAGCTTATTGTTCTTGCTCTTTAAAACTAGTCCAATTCTTTTGATTTATCCAAAAGAATGAACACAAACACTCAAATTGTACAAAACAGACAAAACATAAGGATGCAATTTTTCGATACAATGTTCTAAAGAGTAAAATGAAATATGTCAGCAATAGGTGAATGAGATGTTACTCAAACTTTATTGTTGGACAAAAAATTATTAGTTTGATTTGCTTCTGAGGCAAACCAATTTTCAGGTGACAATCTTCAATTTGTTAATAATGCTCAAAATTATGGAGATAGAAAAGCATTAGTATAAGATAGTTTTAACAAGTTGCTCCAACCATTAAACAACATTTGACATGGTTGGTCTTCCATTTTGGTTATGCCTAATAGAAATATCTACGATATCATCCATTCTTAGAAAAGGTTCTACATCGATAAATCCACATTATGGTCTAGAATGATTTCCCCTTTAACAATGTTAAGTGGATCAAAATCTATATCATATGATTTCTTCCACTTGGAACCTCCAGCCACACCAAATTTATACATGTCAACCTCCTCAATAAAAGTTGAGGCTTATGGTAATATAGATCAATATAAACATCCTCTTTCTAGATATGAGAAGGTGGGCCTCTTTCTCTATATACAATTAACCAAAATCTATAACCTTGGCTCCCTATTTTACATCCAAAAGGATATTGAAGGCTTTAATATCATTTTGATGATTGCACATGATCCATCCTTGTGAAGGTACTTGATGCCCCATGCTACTTGCATGGAGATTTTCAATCTCAAATACCAACTGAGAGGAGGAAAACATTCATGCAAATGACCATGAAGAGTTCCATGAGGCATGAACTCATACACAAAAAGCCTTTCACCTGTCTCCTCACAATAGCCCAACAGATTAACCAGCTACTATGGTGGAGTTGGCATATAATTTCAAGATCTAAATAAAATATCTATTGTTGTTACAAGAGTGCAACCTACAAGGGGTATCAAAATACCTGCCTTTGGTTGTATCGATTTCTATTGCCATGTTGTATGATGCAGGAGCATTAGAACTTTCAAGACAATCAGCTTTGGAGAAAAAAAGCTTCAAGAGGGGGTCTTGATTTTTGAGAAGAATTCTTATTCTTCTACGTAAATAAATTGCATTTTCCTAAATTAATACATTTATGAGTTCTAGATAGGGTGAGTTATTATTCTAGAATCTTGAAGAAGATTAGGATGGAATATTTGAATGTAATCGAATCTACTCTAATAGGCATAATTTAAATAGGATTGTGGTTGATAGCTTGTAGGATCTTAGGAGTGATATTAGGAGAATGAATAGGATCTAAAACCAATTTATATATATCTACACTTACCAATATATGCATTGTAAATCTAAAAGAAGCCTCATGGTCAAACACAGTAAAATCTAATCAATAGCGAAAAGGGCCAACTAAGGGAGGAATCAAGGCATAAGAATGTAGATCAAGGTTTGTGTTGATGAATGTATAGTTATATTACTATGTGAAATTCTTTGTATCTCTATGTATTGTTTGAAGCATTTGAGTTGGTAAATGTTAATGGAAATGAAATTGACTAAAATTGTGCATGATTTCTTATGTTGATCTAGTATATCACAGCTCACGCATAGAACAATAGTCTCATTATCTGGCATAGATAATTTCTCGTTCTCCCTCATGTGGCAAACTTATGCTTGCCTGCTGAGCCAATACGAATTAGCAACTCATTGGTCCAACTCAAATGGGTACTAGTACAAGGTACTTTCGACCTCTCAAACAAGCTACAACCAATACTCTCATTAAGAAGGATTAAGAAGGTTTAGAAAGGTAGCTAAGAAGCCTTACCCATACTAATGAAGAAGATAGTCCATTTGTGGGTGTCTGTAAAGGGAACAACGAGATTGAACTCCTAGAAGGAGGATTCCTAAGTGAGGATTCTTGTGTGTATGATGATTCATTGAATGTGAATTTGAGGGTTCTATGTAAATTAACCTTGTAAATGAACCCTGGTAGAATTCAAGTTTATATATGATTGTGGAATGCATCAAATGATGATGATATGCCTATTATTGATGTTGGAAACGTGGATCTGAGGGATGCAAGAACACAGTAGATAAACATGAAAATATATGAAGACATGTAAAAATCCATGAATATAGGAAAGATATAAACTTAAATAATATGTGATGTCGACTCCAAAGTTGCAAACGTCAACTGCAAATTAGTTGATGTTGATGGCCTCTTCAAGAGCCTCCAAGTTCTCTCCAATGCTATTCTATCCATGAAAAAAGCTACAAATATATACAGAATTTCCGAACCCCTAAAAATTTCTAACCACATCATGAATTTCATCTCAAGTCTCTCAAAATGAACCAAAATCCTCCCACCAAAAATACAAATTTGGCACCAAAGAGCCAGTTTCATGGTAACTCAGTACGAATAGTTATTTTTTCGTGAACAGTTCAGAACAGGGGTTCGATAGAGTTTCAAGTGGACCTCTAACATTTTGATGAAACTAGAGTGTGGTTGTGTCCTTGGTTTCTTCTTGAGAGAGGATACTAAAGCTTGAAACGTTGTTGCGTCATTTGAGGGCTCAACGTAAATATCGTCAATGGATGCAGGGCATCTAGGGTTGCAGAGCACAAGACTATGTACATGTTGTATGTCAATGTTAAATTAAATATAATCAGTGTTGTGGAGTGTCAATGCCACCGAGACTACAATGCATGCTCACACTTAATATAAACTAACAAATAAAATAGAATACAAATATATTTTTAATAATAACAATAAAGTAAAAGGATTTAGACAATTACATTAATAATAGTATAGGGTAACAATGTTTATAAAATTATTATATATACACTATCTAAAATAAAATAAAAACATTAAGAATTAAATGTTAATAATAATATTTAAAAAAAATATATACATGGTATTAAATTAAGGATTCAATAAATATAAACAAGATATTAAGTTGTATATAAACCATTTAACATGTAAAACTTAAGTTTCAACAACGTAATTAGTGGTCCTATGCAATGATATTTATGTGTGTCATAGAGTATAACCTTCTTAGTTGTTTATGTCGCCACCACTTCTCATGTATTGAGACAAATTAAAAGACTCAACATTAAAATCATGTCAAGGTTTCTTCTTGTTTCAGCATAGACAAGAAAGGTATGATAACATACCCTATCCTAAAGGTTTGACAAATATTACTTTTTTGAACTAAGCTTCCACCTATCACAATGAGGCCAATTGCTCAAATTTAGCATTATGAGAGGTTATGACCAATGGAGGAATTTCTACTGGGGCCTTAATCTTTACTAATATTTGCACAACATTACCACATTTTGCACACTAGGAATAACTCTCAAGGCCTTTACCAATGGACATGAAAAGGACCTCAAACTATGAATATAGGAACCATTACTATTCTTTGTATAATAAAAATTAGTATGAGGGAAGGAGAAAAAGGCCATTACTTCTAGAATGAAGCATCTCATGCTCAAGGGCCATGAATTTGGCATTAAAAAACACATAGATCCTCTCTAAATAATCTTAGGGATATATGGGATATCAATTCCATTAGGAAATTTTTCACACCATGTATAGGAGTCGAGGAATGTACAATGGGTGGAGGAGGTAAACAACGGCATTGGGACTTATAAGAATTTATTTAGTCTCAAGGACTATGAGTTAGACTTAAAAACCACATAGATCCTCTTTAATTGATCTTTGGTCTTAAGTCGGGATATGGGCACCACGGGAGGTATTTCTCACCATATATGGGAGTTAGTGTATATGTTATGGTTAGGAGAGGAAAACAAGGGCCTTAGTCACTAGATTAATCTTTCTCATGCTCAATTGTCATGAACAAGACCTCTACTTGAGAATATGGGCATTTAGTATGTTTTGCATAATAAGAATGTGTCTCATGGCCTTTACTAATGGCCAAGGAAGGAAATTAAAAAAAAAAAAAAAGATTTAATTCCTAAATAATAAGTGACCATTAAAAAGGCTTCAAACCACCACATTAATCATATTCTCTAAGGAATATTGTTTGGCCTCTTGGAGGGATGTGTCTACCATTCAAAGGTTTTGCACACCACAAATGGGGCTTGAAGCCTCGTCATTCGACCTTAATGAAATTATGAGGCTTTCAAATCATATATGATGCTTACAAGTGCAGGCTTGGTCAAAATAGGAACATAAGGGGCTTAGGCCTTATTTGAATCTTTAATGATTAAGCTTTGTGAAGTAGTTCTCAAATAACCACACATGGCCTCTATAGAGGATCTCAGGCCTCTATGGGGGGGATATTTAGTGTCATTAGTAAGTTTTACACAGTAAGAATGGGTCTTAGGCTTATATACCATGGCAAAGAGATGAAAATAATGGCCTCAAGCACAAAATGAAACTTCTTTGGTTGACACTACATAAAAAAGACCATAAAGAACAATATAAATCCTCTTTGAGGGATTTTAGGTCTCCAACTAAGGTAAGAGTTCCATTATCGAGTTTTCCACATCATAGATGGAAAATTGGGGTTTATATCTTAGTTAAGGAATGAAAAAGGGCCTTAGGCCTAAAACAAGTCTTTCTCATGTAAATGTCAATGAACAAGATATTAGAAGGAATATGAGCACAATTAACATGTTTTGCATAATAATAATGGGTTTTATGGCCTCTACGATGGATAGGGAAGGAAAACAAGATCCTTAGTCCCTAAACAAAACTTCTCTAGTTCAATTGACATGAATAAGGCCTTAAACCACCACACATATCCTATCTAGGATATATATAGCCTTCAGGTACGTCGTGGATGCTATTTGAAGGTTTTACCTTTTGTGTGCCATAGTTGGGTCTTGGGGCCTCTAAGTTTGGCCTCAATATCATTATGAGGTGTTTTACACCATGTATGGCACTTGGGACCTTAACCATGGTCAAGGAAGGATCATAAGGTGCTTGGATCATATTTGAATATTCCCATGATCAATCTTCTTGAACCAGTATTTGAATTATCACACAAGACATCTCTGGGGGATATTTGGCCTCTATGGGGCAACTTCATCACCATTGGTAAGGTTTACATGATAAGAAGGGGTCTTGGGGAATTATTATCTCAAGACGAAGAGAAAACAAGGCATTAGACCCTAAATAAAGCTTTTAGAGTTCAAGGAACATGAAGTAATCCTCGAACAACCACATAGATACTCTTTAAGGTGTATTCAAATTTCAACTTGAAAATGGGAGCCATGGAATGTTATTATACATAAAGAGCCACAAGAATTATTAATATGTGCAGTTTTCTAATAATAATGTGCGCAAATTCTAAGAATGTCAATGCCCTTTTAGTATTTGTGCACATTTTTGTAATGCATGTATCTTATAGAATAATATGGTTTTAGGTAATCTAGATTTATATTAATTGACCAAGCCTAAATCAACATACTTTGAATTCAAATTAATATATTCATTGTCTCTATGAATCTAATGTAATAATCAACCATGGTAGGTAATAACACCACACAAAACCCCACCACAAATAGTGTTGTCTCTCTAAGATGTGAGGAACAAATTCCTATTAACCATTAAAACCCTTCTATATTAGTTTCAAAATCTCTTTCATGTCCCTCCTTCCAAAGGGAGTATAAAACTATTATATATTGTAAACGTATATTCAATGTATAAAATTGTTATAATTTTAGAATTATAGATGGATGCATATACCCCTTTAATGGGGTTGTTAAATCCATCTACCTAAATTTTAACATTGCAAAAAGGGGTCTCTAAATTTTAACACTAGAGATGGATTCAGACACCCCTTTCTCTCTAAATTTTAACACTGCAAATGGATTCAAAGACCCTCTTCTACAGTGTTAAAATTTAACAAAATGTAACACTTTGGTATCAAAATTGCAATTTTCCATTTCTAAAGTGACACAATTAAAAATGACTAGCATAAATGACTAATTCATATACTTGTTGTACTTGTTAATTGCTCATATTTTTATTCTTGGACTATAGTAGTCATTTATGTTAATCATTTTAATTTTTTCACTTACTATCTAGTCATATATTTTAGTCATGGACTAAACTAATCATTTAAGTTCGTCACTTTTAGTTGGGTCACATATTATCTAGTTGTATATTTTATCCCTATACAAAATTGGTCGTTTAAGTTAGTCATTTTTAGTTGGGTCACTTAAAATTGCTCAAATTTAGTAGTAATTCATTTGAAATTATTGTGATGACTAACTTTTTAGTTGCATAGTCACTAATCTATCATTTTGTACTAGTGACAATTACCCCATTCTTGTAACCACGCAACGAGAGGCGGGTAACCTAGTAACCACCTCTAGGTAAGAGAATGGAGTGTGTTACAGCCAACTTGAACAATTTTGGAGGCAAAATATCAATTTCAATTTCAATTTTCATATTTTATTTTTCTCCATCATTTTGCTAGTGAAAATCCCAACTGAAGTTGCTAATATTCAACAAATATGTTACACTCTAGTTCCAATACGTCAATTTTATGTTATGTTGCACCATCATATTCATGATTATAGCAATCTATGATGTACATTAATAGTCATCTTCATGCACTTTAAAACTCACTGAAAAAGGAAAGATATGTTACATTGTATTCACACTTCACATCTTTGAAAAACCCTTCTAAATTTATATGCTTCCTTGTAATCCATGTGGGCAATACATAATGGAGAACAATAGGGACAAATTTATCTAAGTGCATTACAGGGCCCAAATTGATGCATAATAGCAATGACCCAAAGAAGGCCATGTTTCCACCACACAATCGCCTTGTTCCATAAATTATATCACCCAAATAAGGTGCTAAAAGACCAAAGTTTTTCAAAATACTGGAATGCAAAAAAAATTGGGAAGCTAAGGTCCAAATTAGCCCAAGGAGAAATCATCCAAAAGAAAATATATTAGGATGTAAACAAAACCCATTAAAGAAGGAATGATTGTACCATGTTGGAAACTTAATTAGTTAGCTTTATGATATTTTGTATTATTCACTTGAAAAGGAATACAAAAAGACAAGTGAATAAGAACAACCATTAGGAGTCCAATGGACTTCTTGTAAGATTAATCCAAAAGTCATGGATCATATATTTATATGTGCATTCAAAATTCAAGGGAAAATGAACTATAAAAGGGCAATTTTTAACATAAAACAATTGATTGGAAGAAAGTATTAGGACAAGGAAGTGCACCAAATCATACTTAAAGGCAATGTGTGCATGCTTTATTCCTCTTAGGAGGCCCCATGTTGTTGGAATTCTTTGAAATCTAGAAGCATCGATGACACATTGAATTATGATAGTGTTATTAGTTCAACTCTAAAATCAAAAAGAGTTGTAACTTGCACATTGTCTTTTTGTAAGTCTAGTTATACCTTTTTTAAAATAGGTTGAATTGCATTGTAAACAAGTGCATTTTCAATAGAACCCAACACACTCCATTTGCCAAGTTTGAATTTCTAGTTCAAGATCAAATTTCTAAATGTCAACATTGTCATTTAGTTGGCCACATAGATGATTAATGTTTTGAATTTCATCCTTGTGAACATTTTGGAAGAGGCATAATCATCCTTCAAACATATGTTCCAAATATAAGAAACTTGCAAGAGTAAAAAATCACTAGGCATGGGTCACTCTTGCAAATGGTCATCAATAGCTAAGAAGTTAAAACAATCATACTAAAGAATTCATTCTCAAGTATTAACACATATTTTACAATGCAAAGTTTTTTATCGTCAATGATTGATAGTCAAGCTTCAAGTTTATAAGTCTTATCAATCGAGCAAGAGCAAGCAACCCTAAACCATAGTCACAACCAAAACCCAAGCCTCGAGCCAAAGTTAGAGTTGTAGCCAATGCTAGAGTCATGTCCATATTCCATGAGTGTCGATTCGTTTCTGGTCATCCCAAAACCACAAAATTAGTTCCAGAGTTTGTGGCCTTCCTTAAACCACAATTTAGTATAAGGCATGAACTTTTGTTATCCATTTAGTTTGTGGTCACCCCAAAACCACCAAATTAGTTTTGGAGTTTTGCAGTCTTTCTTAAATGACCTTTTAGTAAAAGACATCAACCTTTGGTAACCATTTGGTTTGGGGTCATCAGAAAACCACCAGATTCAGAATGCATTTAGCCATTAGTAGTTGCCCACTTAGTGCACTTTGAAATTTGACATTATCATGATAAACAATTTTCCTTTTAAAGGAAATGATCATACAATTATATAAACAACAAATTAATGTTAAGTTTTGTATGGAGTGACGAGGGAGAAAACAAGTTGGGGGTGGCATCATTTCCATCCCACTAAGCAATGAATGGAAGGGATGTTCCACATTGGTCCTCCCATG
Organism: Pinus tabuliformis; assembly: GCA_031772625.1. Taxonomy (NCBI): domain Eukaryota; kingdom Viridiplantae; phylum Streptophyta; class Pinopsida; order Pinales; family Pinaceae; genus Pinus; species Pinus tabuliformis. The sequence continues at coordinate 483,439,147 of CM062818.1, read as the reverse complement.
AATGAATGTGTAAGCCATATCTACCTAGGACTATTATATGATGGCTCATAACTACAACGAGATGGTTCCTTACGACACCCTCCACCTTCGTGAAAATGTTAGATATGGAGTTTTGATCCTGCATGGAATAATGATTATGAAGAGTTTTTATTTGGTTGTGGCTTTGATGGGGAATTGATCCCCGCAATCGTTGGAGTTTAGAGGGAAGAATTCTTGTCCAAAGCTCCCTTCAAACTTTAGTCTGTGCACTAGCTCTTTTGGTTATTTCCCTTGTTGTCATTCTCCGGCGCGATTTTATTGGCCTTCGCTATAGCATTGCTCACCCTTTCTTCGACTTTACAATCTTAGTGTAATAGATTCTCAGCATAAAGGTTGTTAAGGGAGCAAGCTCCACCATATCCAGTCTTTTGCTCATTCCCCCTTTGTTAAGACCTCGAGTTGGCGAGCGCCCGAGGGAGTCGAAAAACCAAAAACCAAAAACCAAAGTCATAGTACGGGCACACCCGCACCCGCGTTTTGTTAAAGGTGACTCCGGTGGAGGCCTTCAGTTAAAGGTAAGTTGGAGGAGACGTTCGATTAAGTGCAACCCCATCTTCGATTAAAGGTGCGCACATGTGTAGCGTTCAGTTAAATGTGACGGGTGGAGCAACCAAGAATGGCAAGTGCCCGCCCAATGTGACGAGAGACCAAGTGTAGTGGGCGACACGGGCGACACGAGTCGGTTGAGTGAGACGTGTTGCGAATGGATAGGTCGGCTCAGGTGAAGAAATGTGAAGTGTGGGCAGAGGGGTATGTCATGTGTGGCAGACAGGTCGGCTGAACATATGGGCTGACCCATGGGCAAGCCAAACGACGCGTTGGTTCGAAAATGACATGGAGGCAAGTCGTATAAGTATAGGGTAGGTAGCGTTTACTTGAAACAACATCCAACCGCAGAGTTATACAACTCGTATAATCGCAGAGCATTCAGGCGAACACATAAACACAACCATAGTGCAAAGGATGGGTCGGGCAGACAAGTTGGGTCATAGGGCAAGTGAAGGCACAGTGCGTAGTGCAAGCAGTGTGGCCATTCTATGCAGAGTCATTCGGGGCAGAGGCATAGCGCGTGGTGCAGTGCGGTGGTTTTGTGCAGAGGTCATTCAAGGCAGGATAGAGCAGGCAGTGTAGTCGGCCTAATTTGTGCAAACTGAAACTTTGGGATTCCCTAATAGCGTGGGCAAGTGTTGCACAGTTTGACAGTAGTGTGCATAGGTTGGGCACGTTTTGACAGTGCGGACAGCTACACGCCAAAATCGACAGGGTGGGCAACAGCTACACGTTCTGGGAAGAACTTTGTGGGCAAGTTGTTCATGAAACCGGGCAACTGCCAATTCATTGTAAACTTGTAAAATTGTACTTGTACATTATTTGGAGAATTTTATAAGTATTGGACAGACTTAAACGAGAGTTGTCCCTCCCTTCATAACCTTTGTGTGTTGGTATTATCATTGCGATATTGCACATTTCTAAAGTAAATGTTGATGAAAGATAATTGAATGTATTTCCATTGCATATTAAGTCAACGCTTCGAAAAATAGTTTAAGTGTTGAATAGGCGTAGTTCATAGGCTCTAATAGTGGGACTCAAATGAGTTAATCGGTGCCACACTATGCTCACAAGTGGAAATTAAGTTACCACTAGAGTGAGGACATGGCAGATGGTATCAGAGCTTGGTTCAGGGTGAGCCGAATTGACTTAGGATTTGGTCGTAGTAAGACATAGTTGTGCAGGGGCAAAATAGCAAGCTTGGGCCAAGCTGAATGAAGGAAGATGGCAGGTATGTGGGTTGTTCGGAAGCTTGAAGAGTTTGCAGATTCATGGAAGTTTAAGGGGTGGCAACACTATGAGGCACTTGTGCAAGAGTGGAAACACTTGAAGCACATTGAAGGTGGAATAGTGGATATGCGAGAAGCCTTGGACAATATCCATGGAAAGTATGTTGAACTTGAAGAACTTGATGAGAAGTTGCAATAAGGAAATATCGAACTCCAAGAACTCATGGTTGAAAGAGTTCGTATAAAGGAGAAGAAGTTGCAGGATGAAGTCAAGGAGCTTGAAGGAGGGATCAAGAGGGACTTTATTCATCACAAACCTCGCATTTTCATAGAAGAAGAAGAGCTTAAGCACATTGAAGAACTTAGAGCTTGGTACCATTCGAAGAAGAATGACTTGTAGAGAATGGGTGCACTCTGACTTGAAGATGGTGTGTGTCGAATGCATGTCGAGTAGCTCAAACATGTCGAGTGGGGAAGTTGCATACCTCAAAAGGAGAGTTAGGTTGAGACACGGTTCGAAAGGCAATTCGAATGAGGATGATACAATGAAGCAAGTTGCATAAATAAGACGCAAGATGAAGCCTTTGTAGAATGATGGTGCATTGGGGTTGACTTTTGTGCAGGCGGCCGTAGGTGGAAGGAAGTTTGCTAACGTTTGTTGATATGGGAGCTACACATAGTTTCCTTAGCAAGAAAGCAACAACATCATTGAAGTTGAAAGTTGGAATGGAAAGGAAGTTGAGTGTTTTTAAGGCAATTAACTCAAGCATGAAGGTTGTTACAAGTTTTTTGAGGAACACACAAGTGAAGGTGGGTTCATGGTTTGGAAAGTTGGATTTTGAGAGTGATTGAGATAATCCATACCGATGGTGGACCATGACATACTCTTGATTACAGTTGGTGGGAAGACCATGATAATGCTGATGATAAGGAAGAGTTGCTTGGAATATCGACCAAGGATTGCTTCGATGACTTTGTATGAGAAGGACCCAAATGTGAAGCATGAGCATGTGGAACAAAGGGAACGTGGATGCGTGACTCAAGTAGCAAAGGATAAGAGGATGCTCGACTTTATTGCAAGAGCAATGAAGAAAGAGAACAAAGATGGAGGTGGAAGGATGGTTCCACCCATCACCACTAAGCAAGCAGTTGTGACTTCTATCGAGAGTCTTCACCATGGAGTTGCTGATGAGAGAAGGAAGTCTTAGTACCTATACAACAAAATATGGAGAGAAGTATGCAGATAGAGATCCAGTTGGAATTGTGGACTATTGCAGGTATGTTATGGGCATATATGATTTTCAGTTGACAAAGGAAAAGCTTAGGAAGCTTGGATGCACAAAGGAGGAGGTTTTTGTTGTGAGCAAGTACTTGAGGACGGAGCATCAATCTGACACTTTGGTTAATGAGAATCAGGGAGGGAACTTCTTGGCCCTTGTCATGCACTAGACCTTCAGAGATGGGTGAGTGTGGTGCCTTGATGATGAGGAGGTGCCACACCATCGTGACAAAGGGCCTTTGGTGAAAGGCCAGATAGAGATAATGCTTTGAGGAATGCGTTTGTTGGTACATGACCTTGGGCAACACATGGATGATAGCATTGTTGGGAAACATATCACATATGAGATGGAGCCTTCCTCATGGGCCTGGATATGGCATGATGAGCATTGGTTGGGGGCATGTACTGCACCGAGCTATGTCCGAGATATGTCTAGGTTTTGGCCAAGATATGTTGTGTTGAGTTGGAGTACTACAAATATTTCAAATGATGATGATACAGGGAAGATTAGCACGATATGAATTGTGACAAGATGGGGTTGATAACCATGGATTGAGGAGTCTTACACATATGTACATACACAGAATCATGAGCCTTGGTGGAGGTTCATGCGATGAAAAGTAGAGAGTTGGACAGTATGTACATTGATGTTGGAGCTAGTGACACTTTGCAACATTTTGGTCTTGGCAATGATATTTGTCGAGATGGTGTTGTTGAGGACGACAACCGTTTTAAATTGGAGGAGGATGTGAGGACCTCGAGTTGGCGAGTGCTCGAGGGAGTTGAAAAACTGAAGTCATAGTATGGGTGCGCCCATATGTGTGATGGGCGCTCGTGTTCTGTTAAAGGCTACTCGGGTAGAGGCATTCAGTTAAAGGTGACTTGAACGAGGTGTTCGGTTAAGTGCAACCCCATCATCGATTAAAGGTGCGCACATGCGTAACATTTAGTTAAATGCAACAAGTGGGGCGACCAAGCATAGTGGGCGCATCGTAGCAAGTGGGCACCTGCCCAACGTGATGAGTGACCAAGTGTAGCGGGCAACACAAGTCAGGCACACGGGTGGATGAGTCACCAGGTAGTAGGTGCGACAGGCCGGTCGGGTGAGACATTTTGTAGACAAACAACATTAGTGATTAGCGACATTATGGATAAGGTAATGCACATTCGTGGATAGGAAATAGTCATTTCACTATCCATTCAATTCCTAATCACTTCCACATATTATCCTAAGTGGAACCCCCTCCTAAAAATATGCTTACTAAAAATAGAAAATGCTAAAATTAAAAGATTATCCAGAATGGTAGGAAATGTCTAATGGATGAAGAAAATTGTTCATATATGGACCTAATTATGTATGGATGAGGCCCCAAATGTGCATTTACCCCCAACACACTTTTGGCATGTTTTGTCGTTGAAACATGGGAAGAAGCCACATAATATGACCTACTAAGAAATATAGTCAATCAATACCATGCACGAGCATCCATTCATCCTAGTGAATTGTGGACATGGGGTCCAATTATGGCCATTCCTCAATCGTGATTCTAGTTTCTCCTTGGTATCAATGTCTTCATTGCACTACTTGAATACTCCATGCATTTATTTTATTCCTCCGTATGCCTTCATATTGGTTTCCTCTCTAGTTTTGTGTTGATCCATAGTGAGTTTGTTAACACTTATGCCCTTCCTTTTAAAATTGTTGTTACTTTGAATGGTGTGGGTCGAAATATACAACAACCTTATCTATTGATTCTTCTTTCTTTGGCTCATCAACATGTGGTTTTGTAGTTTCCTCTTCTTGTTGAATCCCTTATGTTTGTCTTTTCTTCAAGTGATTCTATAAGTTTGTAACAACCTCTGGTTGATTTTCGATGTAAATTGGAAGGACATTATAAGGCAAAAATAAGACCAAGATCATGGGACACGTATTCCAAGCTAAATCGAGGGGGGAAACACTAAAGTGGGCATCACTTGTGGCTAATTAATGACTAAATATTAATTACTAAATTTGTATTAAGTGGTCACCAACAACCCCCCTCTTTGTTTAGTATTAGCAATAATATCAAGCATAGGGGGACACTTAACAAAAAATCTTAAAAATATTTTTATCAAAATTTTTGTATTTAACTCCCTAAAAGCTATATCGCGTCGCAAAGAGAGAGTGAAGCATTTTTCTATGCGCGTAAGTAAGCTGCGATGAAGCGATGCGAAGCATTTTTCTATGCGCGTAAGTAAGCTGCGATGAAGCGATGCGATATTCATCGCATCGCATATTTTGAAAGCACCCTTAAAAGAAAAACCTAAGGAATCGCCGATGGCCGATATGCGACGTCGCATATCGCAACGTCGCATAAGCAGCGCATAACGAGCAAATGAAAGTTGCGATATTGCGATTTGCGACCTGCGATCTTGCAAACTGCGATTTTGCGATTTGCGATCTGCGACGATTGAGACTATTAATTGCTGCGATACGAATCGCAGAAACCACTCATCGCAAAGTTTCTTCGGCATGATCTGTAAACCCAAAATCGAGCGCTCACCTTAAGGGAAATTAATGATTGCACGCCTGAGTATCCAAAGATGATCGTGTTGCGTTTTTCGAAGAGTCAAGTCATTATGAGTGTCATGATTATGCATTCATTAGGACTTAAAGCTTTCATGTCAATCTTTTCGTCATGTCTCTTTTCCTTTGCGTAAACTGTAAGGCAGCAACTAATATAAATCTATATGCAGGAAACATCTAAGGAGAAGGGGAAAGCGCCAATACTTGAAGAACAGAGAGGAGATGCCTTCGCAAATGGTTGTCGCATGCAGCAGAGCCGCGGATTCCAGAGTATCACTCCACAGACACTGATGAAAATAGACTATCCAAGAATCAGAGTCAAAGGCGCACAAAAGCAGCATGTTTGCAAAAAGAAAAACGCTAAAAAGGGATGGTGCTTCAGAAAAGCCTGGAACAAAGAACGGAAGCAATTTTCAATACGTAAGATTGTTCAGGCAACGAAATCCCTAACTCATTGAGTCATTCGCACGATCGGAAACCGAAATAGCAACAGCACAATCAGTTTGAAAGAAATCTGGGTTATACTAAGTATACACACAACAAATACACCCAGCCAGAGGAAGATTTTCAAAAATATCTTCTAGTCTGTCAGAAAGAGGTGCCAGCTTTTGTTATTTCTACTTTTATCGCCCGAGCAAAAGGAAAAGACAACCAGTCGACTCTTTCCAGGCGGATCTCACATTGCTTACAGCATTAAGGAGCAGATACAGAAACGGTTAGAAATTAGATTCAATTTTTAGAAATAAAATTGCTTTAGTAAAAGGGCGGTCATTTGAAGTCGTTCCCTAAATTTGTGTAATTAAGATTAGTTAGTTAGTAGTATTTAACCCTTCTCATGGCATTTGGAGAAGGGTCCAGAAATTTGTCAAAAAACTTGTCCTCAGAACATGCACTTTTGCACCCTCGGAGGTGGTTTTTGATGAATAGATGGATCGAGATTTATTTATGTTTGCATTTTAATGTCTGCTACTGATGTTGCACTTCTATACTCTTAGTAGATGTTAGAAGTAAGTAGAGATAAATCGTTATTGCTTGGAGTTTGTGAGTAAAATCAGTCATAAATGGTACTTTTATCTCTTGATTAATTTCTGCTCATATTCTCAGAGTGATATATAGCTGATTTGTTTATATGTTGATGTATGAATGTCTGGGTTACCATTTGGCACTTTTGTACGGTGGAATCATTTGTTTGTACTTAACATATGAATAACTTATCATGCGATATGTTGTTCACAACTGTTTTGTCTAAATTATTATGCAGAATGGTTTATCTTAATTGATTTATATTCTTATGATAGTTGAATGATCTTTATTACCAGTTATTGTATGAAATATTTTTAGATTGCATGATGAAAGAATCCTACCCCGGGTTAGTATAGATTAGATGTGTTGTTTTTGTTAGATTAAAGTAGCATAGAGTCAGTTTAGAGTTTAGAGTTAGATTAGCTTGAAATTACCTTTAGATTACCATCATCAAAATCTACACACACTCACACATCCTTTAAATATGGAAGCTGGTCCCATCATCCCCAGTCGGACCCGCTACACCAAACGGGCAAGGAGCCGCCAATCAGGTTCCCAACCGGGTGGGTATCCACCTTGTTGTTGACCCGATTTCGGGACCCTCAACAGACACGTATTCCAAGCTAAAGGGAGGGGGAAAACACTAAAGTGGGCATCACTTGTGGCTAATTAATGACTAAGTAAATTGACATTAACATTGGCAAAGGAAATACAAGGAAATTAATTAAAGAAATAAAGGAAAAAATGAGAAAAGGAAGATGAAGAGACAAGAATATGCATGCAAAGGAAAATGAAGGAAATGAAAATGAGAGAGAACATTCTAACACTCTCTCTTTGGACACTCTTAGTTACTCTTGATTGCTCTTGGTTATACTCTTACACTCTTGTACAATCATTCTAGCATTCACTTAGACGTTGAGGCATTCTCACTTGGACTTGGAGAGAAAGAGAACTTGGACACAAACAAGCAAAGGAAATAAAGAGAGTGCAAGGAGAAGGTTGGGAGAGAAACTACAACAGGAGTATTTTGCAAATAACAGGTTGCATGTGTGATTTCCTTGTTGAGATTTGAATGCATGGTGCATGCATTTGTTTTACATGATTATTTTGTTGTCATTGGCATGGGATTGTCTGGATTGATAGTGTCTTCATATTTACCTTGCCATTTCCTAGGTATCCATGGTGTGTTGGGATTCATTTCTGGTTGAGATTTGGATTTCTGGAAGATTTTGGATCTGGGTGAGGTGGTCTCAAGAAAATCCCAAGGATTGGGGGTGGAGATAGTTTTTTGGGAAGCCCTTGACAGGGGGGTGGAGAAAGGAAAATTCCTCTGGGTATGGTGAAGAAATTATGAGGCATCCAAGCTTGTATTGATTTGGTGATCTCTAGAGAGGTTTAGGTGAGAACACAGTGGCTTGAGGGTGGAGGTGGTTTAACCTCTAGAGTCCCTATTTGGTTATGTTTTCGTTTATCCCATGAGATCCCACATTCATGATTGAAATATGGCATGAGGGTGATTGGATGAAATAAAGATTTGGTTCGACCAATATATGGTAGAGCGGTTCATGGAAGTCCCTGGCTTGGTTCACATTTGCATATGTTATTATGTGTTGATTCTTATTGATATTAACGAGCACAAGTTCTGATTTTATGACCGGTTTGTAATGGTTACTTTATGGTTAAGTGATGGTTACATGCATGGTACATTTCTCATTATATGATGTGCTTTTGTTATGGATCCATTCCATGGTTTGATGGGATCTTGATTACTTTATATGAATGCATGAGTTAATGTGTATTATTGCAGCTAGTAAGAGAGGCAACAAGCCTTCTTGATGATGAACTTAATGAATTATTATACATATATGCATTCATGAACTACATGAACTATGCTTACAAAGTGTTTGTATAAATGAATAATTTGGACCGCCAAATTCCCGAGGTTGTAACTTTGGAACGTGATCTCTATTTTGCTATTATAATAAATCCATGAGGAGACCACAAAGAGAATACGTGAAATAGATTTTGACACTTTATCAATCTCTCTGTTTTCCCTGAAAACGTCATTTAGGCCCTCAAAACAGCCTCAGAAGTTTATGACCCGAAAAAACCTGCCAAAAATAGAAAGTTGTGTTAAAATTAAGGAAATGAAAATTGAAAGGAAATAGCATTGGGTCAAGTTAGGCTAATAACAGTGTGTTTGCAATCAGTTTTGGACATGCGGACCCCACTTTCCATATGTGTGTCTTGGAAATTGGGTCACGCATAGTAACTCTCATCTTAATCTAGGTGGATATTGGTAGCCACCTCGCTATTCCACTTGGACCCCCACTATTGTTTCTTTTCAGTTTCCTTAATTGTAGCACAATTTAATATTTTTGGTATTTTTCTAAGTCCTAAACTTATGGAACCGTTTTGAGGGACTAAAAGACATTTTTAAGGAAAACAAAGAGATCGAAAAAGTCCCAAACTAGATATGTAATTTCTTTTCGGAGTCCTCTTCTCCTTGAGATCTTCGAAATGAGGTAATTTGATAACCAAATGGAGATCATATGCCAAAGTTTCTACCCTAGGAAGTTGACGTTCCAACTTACTCCAACGAGGCCCAAAAGCTTTTGGTGCTTCATCTCCTAGGGTTAGGTTTTTGGATGTTTAAGGTTTCTCATTGTTTCTCAATTAGAAAAGGGCCACCGAGCCTCATTGTAACACAGTTCAGAGGCATGTACCCACCACATCTCTTCTTAGAGATAAGTTATCATCACCCGAGCTAGTTTATTTCCATTCGGTATGTAAGAATATTTCAGTTCTTTGATATTAATGAAATGAAGTTTTATTTTTGATGCATCTCAGTGTTTATCCTTGTATCTATATTCTGTTACATTCTTGCATAAGTCTGGATCACATCTCATGTTTACTCCGAAGAGCTTGTAAAAGCAAGTAAATATGGGGTGGGGTCTTATAAATTTATTCATTTAATTCAACCCTAGTCTCTTAATATGATAGTGTAATAAGGTATTACAATTTGTTTCTCTGTAAATACTTCATCATGTCCTCCCTTGGGGCCATTGTGGAGCACCTGGAAGGTATGCTTTTTGACAAGCAATCTAGTGGTTTTTCAATACTATTTCTAACCTTTTCTGCATTATGAGTCTAAAAATATAAGGGTTTTGATAAATTGTGTGAAAATGGACAAACGAAGCTCAATCACTAATAATTGATGTTTTCTATGCAGAAGGACGCGGAAATAGGGAATTATCGAGTAAAAACGAGAAGCGAAAGGAAAGTAACTGTTGTCCCGTCGACAGGGAACCGGATGCGGACAAGATCAAGTAAAATTAGAGCCGAATAATCCAGGAAAAGAACGCAGGATACCGTGACGGAGAACGCAAGAAGGAAAGAGGAGAACTGAACGATTAGCGAATCCCTCAGGATCTTCGATCCTGAGGGATCGCTGCTTTAAGCTTATCTTTTGTATCTAGACATCTCCGTCATTTCTGTTATATAAAGGTACCACGCCATCGAGCGTGGGGGACGACTGTTGTTATAATTATAAACTCAGAACGACTTTGATCATTGAGTTTTGTAAGATTTGATTTTGTATACTTTTGTTAATGCAATCAATATAAAGGACTTGGTGTTCACTTCGTTTCTGCATCTGAAGTAACTCTAAGCAGTGTACCATTGGTAGCCAAGGGCCCAGCTCCGACGGTCACTTGCTGTTGTATCATACGGTGATTTGTGTGGTTTGCTTATTTCTCTTGTTTCAGTAATCCGATATATCTTTTATATGCTAGACTATGCTTCTTAATTAATATCTGAATCTGAATAAGTTCTTTAATTCACGTCTCTGTATTACACAAACTGAATCTATTCGAATTGCGTCCATTTCTACAGCAAGATATTGGTATGAATGTTATCATTATTGGATTCATATAAAATAAGTATTTGTGAGGCTTGAAGATAATATCACTTTGTTCAGAAACATAGTCACATCATACATTACTCTCGGATCGCTACAGTAGTATAGACCGCGTACATACTTCGGGGTTTGCTGTTCCATTTGGGTTTGCTGTTCCATTTGGGTTTGTTGTTCCATTTGGATTTGCTGTTCCATTTGGGTTTGCTGTTCCATTTGAGTTTGCTGTTCCATTTGAGTTGTTGTTCCAATTTATATGATTGACGTTTCCTGTTTATGATAGTTTGTTGTTCCATTTCATTACTATTGTTCCATTTCATTACTCCTATTCCATTTGATTACTACTGTTCCATTTTAAGAATTGTTGTTCCATTTTACTTTCGCTAATCTGCCTTTATTGCTTTCGCGTGATAGCAGGCCTAAGGCTGTCGTGAGCCTAGCAAGACGCTGCCTAGCTCCCTGACCTATAAGCCCATGCTTTGGTTTTCTTTCTTTATCAGTTTCTAAAGGGAAGGGTTATTGGTTCCGTACCCTTGACTGATCATCTGCCTTGTGTGATTTCATTTTCTGAATTGGTTTAGTTACAGCTTAGTGTTTGTTTCCTTTCAAGTCATTAGAACGCTATACTACCGAGCACTACTTGGACAGAACAGCCTCGGATTGAGTTACTCCTTGAAAGAACAAAATGATCCCGGATTGACTTAATAATGTGGAATAATTGGTGGTGTGAGAGACCCTAGTTATCGCTCTACACCCATCTTACTCAGTAAAATAAATATCCTACAATATTATTTTCTTTCTTTTACGAAAGCTTCAAAAATTTCTTTTGCACATTCATAATAAAGGTACAATGTTAGTCCAAGGATACCCCAAAATAATATCCACATCATCTATATCTATAACATAAAAATCTAAATGAAAGACATATTTATCCATGAAAATCTTCAGATCTTTAAAAATTTGAACATTTTCACCCTCAACCTCTATGCTTGGAACATTCTTTGTGGGAACTTACAATATTTTAGCCAATTTAACATTTATGAAATTATGATTGCAATTAGGCTTAAGGGAGAAAAAACCCTTGTCTTGTTGAATACATCCATACATCCATAAACCTGTAATATAACTTTTTCATATCAAATAAATCACTAATTCCCTTTATATCCTATTTCACAACATGAGATATCCTCTCTAGAAATATTTTTTCAAATTCCTCATTTGAAAGAGTCTCCATTTTGTTATGGTCAAGAAAATTCCACCATGTGTTTACATTATCTCTTAAACTCTAGTATGTCCAAAATCTCTACTTCTTCACCATTTTGACATCGTTTCTTTTATATATTCTTTAATACTATGACCATAATCTTTTCCATTTATCTAGTAAGTTATCTCATACACTGAAGATTTTTTTAAACTGTCTCTTCAATTAGATATAAAAGAACCAGAATTGCAGAGAGTCGCAAGGTATGTGAATGGATTGAAATATTTGATTCAAGATTAAATGAGTACACATTATTTTCAGATTATTGATGAAGCCTACCACATTTCCTCAAAGGTATAGGAAAAAATGAATAGGAAATCACAATAGAAAGGAAGAGGAAGAGGTAAGGTAGGTACTACTAGAGGTAGTGAAAAGGAAGAAGAATCCACCAGTGGTCAAGGTGGTAGAGGTGGAAATAGTGTTGGAAGAGGCAGAGGAAGTCTCAAAAGAGGAAAGGGAAAGTATGTAACTACTTGTTATTGCTATGGAGTTTAAGGACATAAGAAACCTGAGTGTCTAGAAGGACAAAATTTAGGGAGAAGAGGTGAAGCCAGAACGTAAGTTACAAAACCAATGAAGATTTTTTTGTTGGATAAATTTTGGTTGTCCTTCAACAATAACAAGGAGAAAATTTGATGTTTCATAGTTTGATGCTCAAGCCTAAGAAGAAGACAGTGGAAGAACCAACACAAAGAAGGAAAGTTTTCAAAACTAAATGTAAGGTCTGTTTCTAGGAAAACTAGTGTCTTTTCGATCGACTAGCCCTCTAGGATTGGTAGCTATCCTAGAAACAAACAATCAAAGCAATTTTGGATTTCTTCTATGTATGATAGATAAGAGAGAGGCAAAGGAACCAACCTGGATCTTTTTCTTGACTCCTTGCTCGATCTCTCTCCCCCTTGACCAAGTTTGCAACTCCTCTCCTACTTATCCTGCTTAGAGAATATATGTAGAAACACAGTAACAAAACACCGTCAAAGAATCTAGATCTATTATATCATAAGCATTACAGGATTAGAAATGTGATGAACATACAATGGCATTCATAAACAATAACATTCACAAATTGCATAGTTATATGGAAGAAAACTCAAAGAACTTTATTAAAATAAAAGAGAGAATTACAACCCAGTTGTCTGATCCAGCATCATCCTCCCAACATCAGATCCCTCTTCACCTCATGAAAAGCAAGATCACACCAACAATACAATGCCCTTTCTCAATCCACAAATTATCAGCACTTCCTTGCAAATTACAAAATTCCAACCTCTAGATCTCTCAGATGAGGGATCCATTTATAGATGTGTGCAAGGGTTTGAGTCATCTCTGGGGTTTTGATTAGTGTCATTCCACTTGTTGTTTTTGGTTCCACTTGGAGATTTCTTGGCTCTTACTCATCCCTAGGTGAATTCAGAGAGGCAAGTGTCATAGGGGAAGTTTCTAGAAGATTCCATGAGCATCCACTTAGCAAACTACCTTGGACATTTGTCCATCCTCGCTCATCACACCCTACAAAAGGCCTCATTAGTATGAATCACACCTAGCTAGTGTAGGAGTCAGTATGCATCGCACCCTAACAGTGGAGCAGTCAGTATGGTTCTGTTTTGGCCAGTTCTTGATGGTTTTTCAGGTGGAACTTTTGGGGAATAATGTAATCAGTTGACTATGATCCTTTAGGGTATAAAACAACACTTTTAGGGTTTAAAGAGCCCTTAGTTTATTGACATATAATATTGGGTTTTTATTTCCCAAATATGTCTATAACAGTTTCCCCCTAAAGCATGAAGTCGTAAATCTTTGATGTCGGGTGAAATGCTTTATCATGAGGATCCGAGGTTTTCGAAACTGGAAGGTGACCTGTATAAGATACAATACAATACATCATCATAATATAATTTTCATGATCTAGTTGAGGCAGGCATTCCCATGCTCAACTTTATAAATTCATTTCATGTACATAGAAAAGATAGTCATCTGCATATGCAGACTGGTGATTCTCCAAATGTAGATTCATCATCCCTAGTTTGGATGACTATCTGTGCAGCTTCTGTGTACATTTGATGTCTATATATCCCTGAATATATTGCAGCCCGGATGGATGAAACTAGATCCAGGGTCCTCAATCTCATTCAATCCTCGCTTGAAGTACAAGTCGATCCATGTGAAGAGATGTTCTGAAGTCGAACATGGAAAGACATCCCCTGATTACTAGCCAATAATGTGAGCTGTTAACAGACGTGAGAGGAATCACCGATAATGATAATGACCCTCAAGGTACTACAGTACAAGTCACGTGGTCTGAATATATGATCTGATGTCGAACACCATGCAAAATCTTTCGGTCGAAGGGCAGTGATGTCAACCTGTCGCCAAAAGTGAGAAACTTGCCATTGAGGCACGCAAGCTTCAAAGTACTGAAAGGGTTGTTTCTAGGTCAACATCTTGGATAATGAGCTGATGTCGACAAGAAGTGACCCATCGTAGGAGGGCCTTAATGTATCCCACATCTACGACATGAAACGAAGCAAATGAATTTCTGGAGGTGAAAATGTTTTGACAACACAAGGTTCAGGAATGGCGGCCATGAAACAAATGGAGGGTGAAGGTATTGCAGTGGATGAGGCATTAACAGGATGGTGGTTTCTCAACTGAATGACTTCTCTTGAACATATTGGTGACACTGAGATGGATTGGTAGCATTAACCCCAACATATGGATGGTGCAAAATACCAATGGTGAAATGACCGTTGAACGGAATAACCCAACCCGACTTAATCAAGGCGACGAAGTGAAAGTGTCATGTTCAAGAGCGACCTGCTACCATAAAATTCTTCAAGTTTTCTTCCCTTTTTCCCCAGTCATTGCTGACTAGTACCTCTTTATTTTTGTCAAGCTTAAGGAGGATAACATATACTTGTTCTATAATTTTCCCTTCGAGCAAACATGTTGCTATATTTTAGCTATTCTAGCAACAGTGAAACTCGTTCTTGTCTAGGTGGACAAGTTTGTCGCTATTGTTTTAACGATTTTAACAACAAAGACAACTCGGTCCTTTTCATGTTTATAGAGTTTGAAAACGGACGAAAAGGAAACTCCAGTAGTTCTTTTCCGTAGCATAATCCCTTAAGTATGAAAAAGGATAAATTAATACAAAAGGGATGACTTTTCGATCACTTTAGTGAGTTGAAAAGACAAGCGCTCAAACTTTTTCGTGAGATAATCCCTCAGGTCTGAAAAAGATTAAAATATATAGGAGGGATGGCACTTCCAATCACTTTAGCGAGCTGGAAAATCAAATAGCTCGACAACCTTTTCATATTTAACGAGTCTGAAAAGAGTTTAAAGGAGACTCATTTTTTAGGAATGAGTGGTGTTTAGGGTAGCAACTAGTTCTAGGTGAGCTGGAACTTCTCAAAACATGGTGATGTGAACAGGTTGGCTAACAAGGCCACTTGTCGCAGTTGTTCCTCAAAAGGGTAAACAATCAAGTGGAAGCATATGATCGGCCAAAAGGATGGAGGTGATGGCAGTAACACAACCAAGGCTCAAAAGGCTGATAGCATGGAAATCACAAAGGTTATTTACTGAAGGTGGGTTCATTTTTTAACGAGCTTGAACCATGGGGAACTATGCTCAGTGGTAGGTTTATTTTTTAACGAGCTTAAACGATGCAATAACATATGCTCGGTTGGTAGGTTTATTCTGGATTTTAGACCTTTGTGGTTCTTGATGCTTGGGATCCGATTGACCAGCTATTCTAGATTAGAGGTAAATCCATTCCATTGACAGTCGAGGACATTTACTTTCTGATGAGGTTGTCGAGGCATGGTGCCCCTCTTTCACTTTCAGGATTCGCTCGTGGGGGTGAATCCGTGAAAGATTATATTCGTCAGTTCTACAGAGATGGATCTCAGCCCAGTAGAGATGGCAAGATCAATATCCGGGATGTCATTGATTGGCCCCTAAGGACCATTTTATTTACCTTTTCTAGACTAGCTGGTAGCGTGGCTTTGCATTTGGAAAACAGATCTTACATGCAATACGCCCTGGAATGCCTGGAGCCGAAGGTGTTCAACTGGTGTGAGGTTGTACTTCCTGTCATAAAAGAACAACTCTCCAAAGTAAAGAATGGAAGAACCAATAATTTTGGCTATGGTTCCATATTGACTACCTTTGCCTTGGAGAGGATTCCACTGATGTAGCCTCAGTACAATTCACTTGGATTTCCAGCATCGGGGGAACCACGGATGCAGAGATGGGTTGATCTTATGGCCAAACATGCCGGTCAATCACAGATTTCCTTTTCTGATGCCCTTTTTGAGTGGTTTGACCGTCAAGAGATGGTATTTGCGGAGTATCCATACGTCGAGATGGATTTCCGAGGTGACCCAGATTTGGCACTACCAGCTGGCGAGCAGTGGAGTGCTATAGGTAAAATGATTCAACCACATCTTTGTTTATCATTTTTATAATGTTTTTGTGTTTTTTAATGTTACCAAGACTAATCAAACTTATATGTGCGTGCAGATATTGGACCAGTGTGACCAGTGGCGCACCCGTGGGCGGCAGATGACACTCCAGCAGGAGAGGCTGTAGGGAGGGTAGTATTTCGAGATCTTGACATATCGGAGACCCTGGCAGTGCTGCGGGATCAGATAGAGGGCCTCACTCTTGGTATTCAGGATGTCGAAACCAATGAGTTGCCTTTGAGGTTGCAGCGCTATACTACTGGCATACCAAGTTGATGGACTAGTCTCCTGCGCATGATTGCATAGGCGGTGACATGTTATCACCAGCATCATTAGTCTAGGATGCTTTCCTACATTCATATTTTGAGTTTCTTGGTCATACGACCGATTTTGTCTTGGACACAAAACATTTTGTAAAAACTATAAACTATTATATATTTTTAATTTTCAGAGTTTTATTTTGGTTAAGTTACGCAATCCTGATGCAAATGTTAATGTAAAATGCTTTCTTTACAAATGCTGCAAATGTCTATCTAACACATAGTTTTCCAATGAATTAGTCAATGTGTTTAACTTCCTGGAAATGTGTTGATATTGAATGGAATCAAATTGTCTTTCCAAAATCTTGACTCTTAGGAACATATGATACATGGCTAGGTTCTGAATGGAATAAATGCCAATAAGTTGTAGAATGACGAGCTGTGAATCTAGCCCGACAACGAGCCGGTGTATGCCATGTGAAATGGCATCAAAGAGAAGTTCAATCAACGCGCTATACTCAGTGATGTTTTTCGTTGATCAACCAAAACATATCCCCCTGAAACTCACTAACTCACCGCTTGGAGCGAAAATGGCCCAGGCCGCAGAGGACATGTTTCGCGTACTACGACTAGCTCCATCGGCATACCCAACAAATGGTTCCAAAAAGTCTGACATTTGCAACAAAACTGAAGTGGATTACCTAACCAAAATTACAACTCTAAAAGAAAACAAAAATGCAACAAAATCATATATACAATAAGCTCACTACACTTAATCAAGAATAGTAACGTTTAAGATACAACCCATTTCGGGGCTGCGATAGTGGAATCCCATCATAATCAACCAACTCGTAGGCTCCTTTTTTCAATACTTGTTTAACAATGTAGGGGCCCAACCATAGTGGTTCGAACTTAACTGCTCCCAATTTGTCAGAGTCCTGATCATAAAGTAAGACTAGGTCACCTTCCGAGAAGATGCGAGGTTTGAAATTTTTGTCATATTGCACCTTGACGTGTTTCTTATGTGCTTCGTTAGCCAGCGTGGCATCACGACGGGTTTCATCCAGGTGGATTAGTTCCAAGAAACGAGCCTCTTCTTCAGAAGTTTTGGGAAGAATATCTATCACGAGCCTGAGGGACGACATTTCACACTAAATTGGTAAGATAGCTTCCAGACCATACACCAATTGAAATGGCATAACTCCAGTCGCATTTCTCATCGAAGTCCTATATGCCCACAGATTTGAGTACAGGATTAAATTCCAATTTCGTTTGTGGACTCCAATCATCCTCTGCAGCATGCGCTTAAAGACTTTGTTGATTGCCTCAACCTGTCCATTAGCTTGGGGGTAATATGGAGTAGAACTATCATGGGACATTCCTAATTTGGCAGTCAATTCAACCATCATGTGATTGTAGAAATGCGATCCATGATCTGCGACTATGGCTTGTGGAACATCGAACCTAGAAACTACATGATTAAAAAAAAAGAGCAGTCGTTTCATCGCTATTGTTAATGTAGGCATCGCCTCAGCCCATTTTGTAAAATACTCGAAAACGACTATAATATACCCATGCCCCCTGGTCGAGGTGGGGTTACATGTCATGAAATCAATGCCCCATTTATAAAATGGCCCAACAACAACTATTGGATGCAATGGTGCAGGAGGTAACCTGGTTTTGCGATCAAAAATCTGACAAGCATGGCAACTTCTGATTGCAGATCTATGAATATGGTCGGCCAGAAGTAACCTACTCGTAAGATATTTTGTGCAGTAGTGTAACCAAATAGATGTCCTCCACAAGCACCTAAATGACAATCATTCAAAACTTTTTCGGCCTCCTCATGCGTGATGCACCTTCGCATAACTATATCGATACCACAATGGTAAAGTGTATCACTAATGATCAGGTAATCTTTGGCTTGGTATCGAGTACATCGTTTTTCAGAGCGAGAGGTGTTAGGCGTAAAAGTTTGGGTTTGGAGATAGACCAGTATATCTCCGTACCATGGATTGCTTGATGATATCAGAAACAAAGTCTCATCCACGATTGATGCTTTAGATGTTAAATCGTTGGACGATGATGGAAGGTCACAAAGTTACTCTACAAAGATGAGAGACTTTTTTTATTTGGATTTGGTGAATTCCATATCAAATTCTTGCAAAATGGCTATCCATTTGGAATATTTTCCCCCTAGTAATTGACGCAACAAAATGTAGGTCATAGGGTTGCAATCTAACACAACTGTAGTCTTGCGAAAGAGAACATAGTGTCAAAATCTCTGTACTGCTTGAATAGCTGCTAAAGCCAGCTTTTCAACATAAGAGTACTTGCTTTCTATATCATTAAGGTTGCGACTTAAATAATATATAGGATGTTCTATTCCATTATCTTCTTGCAATAAAACCATAGCGATGGTTGTATCTGCAGCGGCGAGATATAGGTTAAAGTCTTTTTGATAGTCAGGAGCATACATTAATGATGCTTTTATTAGGTAACCTTCTAAAGCATCAGAGGAAGCTTGCGCAACCTGATGTCAGTGGAAGGGTACTCCTGTTTTCAAGATACGCGTATAACCTTTAGCAAGTTCAGTATAATGTGGAATGAACCTCCTCATAAAGTTAGCTTTTCCTTGGAGTTTCTAAATCTGAAGCAAATTTGAAGGTGGAGGCATGTCAAGGATTGCTTGAACCTTAAATGGATCGAGTCGAATTCCATCCTTAGAAACTATGAAACCAAGTAATCGACTAGAACCAACACAAAACACACACTTGTGTGGATTGAGTTGTATCTTGTAGTGTCAGCAACGTAGAAATATGGCTCTCAAATGTTGCAGATGATCAGTCCGCTTTCGTGAATGAGTCGGTAGATCGTTGAGATATAGTTGAACAATGTGTTTGATGTCATGGAAGGCATAGTTCATTGCCCTTTGAAAATTGTCCCCTGCATTCTTCAAACCAAAAGGTAATTCACGATACGCGAATGTGCCCCACGAACATATAAATTCAGTCTTTGACTAGTCCTGTGGGTGGATATTGATTTGATTGTACCCGGAAAATCCATCCATAAATGAAAAGATTTCGCATCTAGCACATTCATCAATTATCTGGCCGATGAAGGGTGTAGGATAGTTGTCCTTTGGACACGCTTGATTTACATCCCTATAATCGACACACACTCTAATTATCCCTTGCTTTTTCATCACAGGAACAATATTCGATACCCAATCAGTAAGAGGGACAGGGTAAGTGAAACCAGCATGCAAAAAAATTTCAACTTCTGCCTTAGTGGCAGCATCTTTATTCAAGTGAACAGGTCGAAGTTGTTATCATACTGGTTTGACATCTGGATACATCTTGATTTCATGTTCAACAATTCTCAAGTCAATGCCTGGCATTTCTTCATATGACCATGCAAAGACATCTCTGAATTCGTGAAAGAGAGCACAGTAAATTTCTAGTTCTAATGAAGAACAATATTTGCCAACATG
This sequence comes from Pinus tabuliformis, assembly GCA_031772625.1. NCBI lineage: Eukaryota > Viridiplantae > Streptophyta > Pinopsida > Pinales > Pinaceae > Pinus > Pinus tabuliformis. Next base: position 483,419,063 of record CM062818.1, on the reverse strand, counting down.
AATATTCTCTATGACATTAGGTTTGGTTGAGATATTAATGGTGATAGTTTCTTCAATATTGGACAGATTTCGCTCGAAATCCACTGTATTTACAGTATTTGATAGAAAATCAAAAACTAAAGGATGATTAAGGTCGTTTGAATAATCTTCATTGTTATCTTGAAGGTGGGAACGATGGTGGTAATCTTCCCATGGCGTCTCTCCTATCATCATTGACTAAATGATTCCTTCATCTATAGAATGTATATGAGACCAAGGATCGGAAGAGGTACCATACTTTAGAGACCTATCTATCCAAACACTTGTTGAGTGCTGATTCGGGTTTGCCGCAAAGGCCCAAAAAATTGATTGCTACAAAGATTCTATGGGGCTTGGAGGCAACACCTTGTGGTGACCCACACTATTGAAATGGTCGGAGTTCTTCTTAATCTTAGACGATGTAGAAGAGATCATATGACAGGTTTCCACTGTGGCCACTTCCGCAAGACCAGTTGGAGGCGGGAGGGAAAAAGTACCCATTAAGGATGGGTCTTTCAGGAGACCTACTCCAACATTTTGAAGTGATTGAGGACTTCCATGGATCAATGGAATGCTTCTAGCAGCTTGTGAACTGTTAGGAAAGAAGGTTAGTTGACCAACAATTGTAATTCTACCTTGGAAGGGAAATGCAATCTTTCTAAAATATGTAGACACAACGGTGGCCATGGCATAAATCCAGGGCCTTCGCAGTAAGATATTGTAGTCAAGGTTTCCATCAATGACCTCAACTTCAATCTCTACTATCTTGCCCCCCAATTCGACTTGTAAGTTACTTAAAATCCCATATGGCGTGTAAGTTCTTCTATCGAATGCCTTTAATGTTGTTGATGATCACGAAAATGGTGGTGAACTTAAAGTTTTCCAGCAACTCAATGACATAATACAGGTGGATGCCCCTTCATCAATGATGATCGTTCGATGAACATTTTTATTAAGGGATTTTACCTGTATAAGGAAAGTGAGTTGGGACAGTAAGTGAGGTGTGTGTCCTTTATGGTTAAAGGCCACAAGACTAGAACCCGTTGGATCAATCCCACCTATTGTTGATAGCAAAGCTTGCTTTTGGGAGGGGAAATTCTGCAGTACTCCAAGCGTCGACATAGTGGATGGCGATTGAGACAGGTCCTCCACTATATTATAATTCTGTGCAGCTCGAGCATGAGGATTAAATGTCGATTTATGTACGAATCCCTTTGGCAGATTTATAGTCAATTCAGGAATAATGGGTGTAACAACTTCTGGCGAAGTTGTCATCGAATTACTAGGTTGATTTGTAGCCTTGTTGTTTGACGATGGTGGATTCCCATAATCTTTGTTCCTTGTAAATATCAAAGCATCATTTTGTTGTTTTGAGATGGATAACATAAGCACTTGGGATGTGGAAGCATGATCGATAGCAACCAGATTAGTTTCTGGGTTTGAAACGGATCAGTCAACACCGCTGAGGTATTTGAAGTCTTTAAAAGTTTCGTAATCTCGGCCTAATGTGGACAATCTCTCATTCAATGGTCCTCGTTACATATGTGACATGGATCACAAGGTTTCTTTCGCCCAGTAGGGTTCTCATAATATTTTTCAGTAGTTGAATTTTCCTGTTTCTTAATATTATTATTTTTCCCTTTTTTCTTTCCCCTTGGTTGGTTTGGATTCTTGCCTTTGCCAGATGACATGGCATTAATCTCTGAGGCAAGAGGTTTGTCATTTGCTTTTTTACTATAAACTGCAAGGGCTTTACTAGATGGAGCCTTTGCGATTTGCATGCTTGAGGTACTGATCACGCCATCACCAACATGAGAGTCCTTGTTCTAATTAGGAGGGAGGAATGGAAAATTATGGTCTGGGAGCGTCAGGGATTTTGTTGTAGAGTGTGCCAGACTGAGTATAGATCAAGTCTAAATATTGGGCATGAGCAATGACTTGCTCTTCAATGACAACTCCTCCTTTCGCCACGTCTTCAGTAATGGAAGGCAATAAGGACTTAATAAACCACTCAGCCAAAAGCTTATCAGGGACATACATCTTTACCATTCGACGACGACATCACCACTCATGAATATGATAAAATATGTGAGTAGTCGTGGTCTGTTTAAAGTTGGTAAGGAGTTTTGTTCATGTTTCGTACCTTATGGGTAACTGAAAGTGGGTTAGAAAAGTAGTGGCAAGGGTGCTAAAGTTATCAAACGAAGCTCTAGGCAATTCAATATACCATTTCGTTGCCAGACCAATGAGCGTTCTCTAAAAAAGGCGAAGCCTAATCAAATCATCATTTAGGGTGTTAGATGAGCACCACAAATGAAAAGTCATTACATGATTTGATGGATCTTCACCTGGATTTCCATTGAATTTAGGAATATCGAAGGGAATTTTATGAGGAATTGTTGGCCACAAAGGGGCGTATGCAATTGGATCATTCGTCAGCCAGTTCAAATCTAGTAGTTCTAGAGTTGCTACAAAAGGCAATTGTTGATTCAGGTTAGGTGAAGCATACCCAGGATAAGATGGAATTGCCTGAGCAGTAGCTCTTTGCATACCAGCATAATGTATCTGATGCTAGTAACTTTGATAAGGCTATTGGACATAACCAGTATAGTGTGGTTGTCGATAATCGTTTTGAAACTGTGGTTGTCCACTACCCACAAAGCATTGTTTCTTAGGTCCTCGGTAGGTTTGTTGGAATTGTGGTTGTTGGTATTGTACTAGCCATGGTTGTTGGACCATTTTCTGTTGTCCAATACTGGAAGATTGACCAAGATGCAGAGTGATAATACCCATTTGAGCCTGAGTCATTCCAGGTAAGGAAGCGCTAATCTGAGGTTGTGATTGAGCTGTAGAGACAAGAGGCTATTGTATTGCAACCTGAGAGACTTGAGGTTGACACACAATAGGCATTGCTTGTACTTGCGACACAGTTACAATAGAAAGTGTAGTGGGAATATTCGACACAGGTTGGGTTAGTTGCATTGAATATACATCCCTTGGTTGTTGAGGCAGTATTGGTATCCAACTGCTTGATGTAATTCCAATTTGACCTGAATTTTGTTGTAAACTCTCATATGGTTGTTCTCCAGGAGGGAACAATGAAAAATCATACTACCCTCCATATGGTGGTAGTCTAGTGTTCAAAGGATATATCGATCTTTGAAGACTGGTTTGCCCAAATCGATACTGGCCTGCAGGATCAATTTGTTGAGTTTCAACATAATAAATACCATATGGGATTCTAGGTGAATAAATAGGAACAGACCATGTCATTGAAACAGCCCCTGAGTGGACTCCAGTTAGTGACTGATAACTAGCTGGGATAGATGGTATACCAGCAAACATCGCAGGAATGGCAGCATGAAGTTTTGTTGTAGCTGTATCAGATGACATAGTCCTAGATGTTGATGGTTGCTTAGACATGTTTAGTCTATCCAAAAGATTTCCTAGCAATTCGACAGGAACTTGCGATGAAGGATGATTAAAAGAACCAACTTCAGGAGTAGAAGGATATAAATGAATCCCAACCCAAAAATGTAATGAGGTACTGGATGGAGGATCCTCTACTATCTCCTCTATAGCAATCAGTCTAGGTGGAAGAGGTAGATTGTCAGGTCCGTAAAATATTTCTGGAGCCAAAGAAGATATAGCTTCTGCAATGACAGATACTGGAGGGGTGACACCTTTTGAATTTTGGAACTCAACTTCCAGATGTTTAGGAAAGTGAATTTCAATCTCTGGATCAACTCTAGACATAGCTGTTTCAGGTATAGAAGTGTCTACTGTTACACTAGGATTAGTTCTAATGTCCTTTTGCAACTGCGGAACTTCTTCTCTAGAGGGAGATGTACCAGAAATGATCGGAGCAACTGTAGTCCCTGGTTTCATTTCTGGAGTCAAAGATAGGTGACTTGTTAGTCTTCGCGAATGACAAGGTTTTGGTTGACTTTCTTCCACGATTGCGGATTACTAGATCAACTCAAAATTAAGGGGAAAATGATGTTATTACGAATTTAATAAATTTTAATGACGCTTTGACGCAACTTTTCTTTTTCAATTTTTAAGAGTCGATAAAAAGCTAAAGATGACTCTAGTCCCCTTCGATTTTTAATGAGCCTGAAGTGACAAATGCTCAGATGGACCTTTTCTTTTAAGGAGTCGAAAAGGAATGAAAGTGACTACTCTGGAAATCTAGACAGAGGGATTACCAAACCAATCACAAAACTGCAATATACACCTTGGTGATAAATTAAAGATAAATTACCAAGGACTTATGTGTAGTAGTCAAGTGTCCTGAATGTTGTGTTCAGTACATTGCGATTGATAGGGCGACAGACACGACTTCCTATGGATAAAGGATTTAAGCCTATTGTGGTCTCCCAATATATACTCGATGGTACGGGGAGCACAAGTCCGTGCTAGCACTTGTCATATCAAAGAGGAGAAGTCACCCAACCTTCGATGAAAATGATAGTTACTAGATTTTATGACGCCGGAACACATCTCTAGCCTAGACCTCTAGATGTGTTGCGTTAGGTTCCAAAGTGTTGTTAGGTTCATTGAGATTTATTTTAGAGTTGATCTTGTTTAAAAGTTTGTCTTTCTATGGCTCATCGCGTGATGTTGATTTGAAATTCCTAAAAATTCAATATACAATGATAAGCAATCGTTGTTTATCTTGGTCAATGAAAATCCTAGCTACTAGGGAAAGAAAATTACGATTCTTTCAAACAAAGAGCAAAGAGCACACTATAAATGCACTTTCCTAAATCATTTCTCACACACAAGCTAAATGCAAATGCAAAATTCATGTATTTGTTTTTCATTCCCTTAATGTGAGAAATGCCAAAAAGGAGAAACAAATGTAGTAAGAGATCTAAAATACTTTACTCAAAGCGACGTCTCGACAATTTCTTTTTCAAAATAGAAAGGAGGACTAAAAGACACTTTTCAATTTTGAATAGAAAACATTTTCGAGACTTCGAATAACAACAAATCAAATCAAATACATGAATCGACTATTCATAGAAGGAAGACTTGATGACACTTGTTTTTGACACAAAACGACAGTTACGACACTCTTTGTACCAAAACGAAGGATCGATTTAAGCAACTTTTCGACAAAGGATTGTAAATGATGGACAAATACATAAAAGCATTTACTAATCCTAATCAATGGAGGATGATCTATGTAATGCAAGCAGGCTTCAGTAAAGAGGCACTATTTATAAGCAGCAAATCAACTAAACAGAGATGAAAACAGGGACAAAAAACCCAAATTTCAAGAAGGGAAATAGGCTCAGTCAGTCATCGCACCTGGGCTTCACAGAAGCAGGGATGAACCACACTTTTCAAGCTTGGGAGGTGCGATGCATACTAGTTGACAGTGACAGACAGTGCGATGGGCCAGGGAGCGCAACTAAGGTGGGTTTTGGCTCAAATTTGTAGTTAATTTCAGTGATTTAAGCTAAGATATGATGGACAGTAAAGAGAAAAGTACAGAGGGATCATCTTGGGAGGTTACTGAGCTACCAACAAGGCATCTAGTATTCTTTTAAGTTAGATTTTCAATTCATAAACTAAACCGAAGATTGACTGAAGCAGCATTCATCTATTATGCACTTGCAAAGCAAGAGCAGTTCGAAGGCTATCTGGCTAACTTCAAGCTTCGTCTATAGTTTATAAAGAAAACAACAATAACAAACAAACACCTGTCTAATTCCCAGCAGAGTCGCCATTTTGTTTATGGGAAAACTAGTGTCTTTTCGATCGACTAGCCCTCTAGGATTGGCAGTTATCCTAGAAACAAAAAATTAAAGAAATTTGGGATTTTTTCTATGTATGATAAATAAGAGAGAGGCAAAGGAACCAACCTGGATCTTCCGCTTGACTCCTTGCTTGATCTCTCTCCCCCTTGACCGAGTTTGCAACTCCTCTCCTACTTATCCCACTTAGAGAATATCTGTAGAAACACAATAAAAAAACATCGTCAAAGCATCTAGATCTTTTATATCATAAGCATTACAAGATTATAAATGTAATGAACATACAATGGCATTCATAAACAATAACATTCACAAATTCCATAGTTATATGGAAGAAAACTCAAATAACTTTATTAAAATAAAAGAGAGAATTACAACCCAGCTGTCTGATCCAGCATCATCCTTCCAGCATCAGAGCCCTCTTCACCTCATGAAAAGCAAGATCACACTGATAATACAATGCTCTTTCTCAATCCACAAACTATCAGCACTTCCTTGCAAATTACAAAATCCCAGCCTCCAGATCTCTCAGATGAGGGATCCATTTATAGATTTGTGCAAGAGTATGAGTTATCTCTGGGGTTTTGATTAGTGTCATTCCACTTGTTGTTTTTGGTTCCACTTGGAGATTTCTTGGATCTCTTACTCATCTCGGGGCGAATTTAGAGAGGCAAGTGTCATAGGGGAAGTTTCTAGAAGATTCCATAAGCATCCACTTAGCAAATTGCCTTGGACATTTGTCCATCCTCGCTCATCGTACCCTACAGAAGGCCTCATCAATATGCATCGCACCTGGCTAGTGTAGGAGTCAATGTGCATCGAGTGGAGCAGTCAATATGGTCTTGTTTTGGCCAGTTCTGGATGGTTTTTCAGCTGGAACTTCTGGGGAATGATGTAATCAGTTGACTATGATCCTTTAGGGTATGAAACAACACTTTTAGGGGTTAAAGAGCCCTTAGTTTATCGACATTAAGATTTGGGTTGCAGTGCCCAAATATGTCTATAACAAGGTCCAAGGAAAGTGTTGTAACTTGGTTATAGATGGGGGAATTACAAAGAATTTTGCGTCTACTGAAGTATGGACAAGCTAAAACTTAATATTTTAGTCCATTTCAATCCTGACAAAGTCTCATGGTTACAAAAGGGGCAATAGGTGGTTGTGACTGAGTAATGATTATTAAATTTTCAAATAGACGACCTTTAGGAGCAAATATTATGTGACATGGTTGACATGGACACATGCCACATACTTCTTAGAAGATCGTGGTTATTTGACACACAAGTTCACCATGATGGACATGAAAACACATATGAGTTTAGGAAGGATGGACGGTGGAACAAACTCACCCCAATGATAGAAAGTACAATTATAATAATAGGTACCAACACGTGTAACAACAAGATCATGTTGTGCTTAAATAAGGAGTATGTACATGAAGAACAAAGGGAAAAAATTTTCTTAGTAGTGATTCCAAAGGTTGTGCAAGAGGAAGCAGAATTAGTAATGAAATACCAAAAGGACTACCTCCCATGAGAACTCTCTCTCATCAGATTGACTTGATTCCTAGATCGTGCTTACCAAATAAGGCACCTTACAGGATGACTCCAATAAAGAATGAGGAAGTAAATAAGCAGGTACAGGAGCTCCTTGATGAAAGACTAATAAGAAAAAGTTTGAGTCCACGTGTCATACCAACAATATTGACTTCAAATAATAAAGGTGAACGGAGAATGTGCACGAATTCTAGGGCCATTAATAGGATAACCATCAAGTACCAATTTCCCTTGCCAAGGATGGAAGATATTATGGATTTTTTGCATGGGGCTGCATATTTCACAAACATAGACTTGAAGAGAATTTATCATCAAATCTATATCAAGGAAGGTGATGAGTGGAAGACTGCATTCAAGACTAAGGATGGATTGTTTGAATAGTTGGTTATGCCATTTAGATTGACTAATTCCCCTATCACATTCATGAGGCTTATGAATGAGGTCTTGAATCCATTCTTGGGGAAATTTGTTGTAGTATACTTGGATGATATTTTAATTTTCAACAAAAGTAAAGAGGAGCACTTGGAACATGTAAGGCAAGTGTTGCAGTGATTGAAGGAGGAGAAGTTGCTTATAAACTTGAAGAAATGTATATTCATGCAAGATGAGCTAGTGCACATGGGATTTGTGATTTCCAATGAAGGTTTGAAGATGGATTCTGAAAAGGTGAATGTTATCCTAGATTTTCCAACACCTCAGTCTACTTTTGAGGTGAGGAGCTTCCATGGTTTGGCTAGCTTCTATCGGAAATTCATTAGGAATTTTAGCCAGATTTGTGCACCTCTTACTAAGTGCATGAAAAAGGGGAATTTTAAATGGATATTAGCAATGAGGAAAGCATTTGTGGATTTGAAAAGGAATGAGATAGATAAAAACATATTTTGGCATTTCCAAACTTTGATAAAGTATTCCAAGTTGATTGCAATGCAAGTGGGACAACAATTGGTGCATTTTTAAGTCAAGAAGGCAGACCAATAACGTTCTTCAATGAGAAGTTGAATGAAGCTAAGAAGAAGAATTTTGCATATGATCAGGAATTTCATGATATTGTATAGTACTTGAAGAAGTGGAGACACTATTTGTTGCCCAAGAAATTTGTCCTATGTACTAATCACAAGGCATTACAATATGTCAATATTCAATGTAAGTTTAATCAAAGGAATTCTAAATGGGTTGAATTCTTGAAAAGTTATATATTTGTTATGAACCATAGACTAGGAAAGTTAAACAAAGTTGCATTAGGGGAATTTTGAGGTCTAAAATGGGCCTCCTAAGGAAATTGTAAAATAATAGTGGAAATAATAAAATAAGATTAGATTACATCATCAAATTTTAGAGAGAAAAAAGGAAAAACTATTTTTTTCAACTCGTATTTTCAACTTATCTCCCTATGGATTTACTCAAATTTTGAGCGGAAACACTCATTGGATGCAAAATTTGATTCCTCATCCAAGGAGTACCCATGTTGCATACTTTTGATGGATCCTACTATATGAAAAATGATAAATACATGAAAAGTGTGATTGCAATAATGTTTTTTCATTTATTTCTCATTTTTCGTGTAGCAGGGTCCATCAAACGTATGCAAAATGGGTACTCCTTTGATGAGGAATTAAATTTTGCATCCAACGAGTACTCCCACTGAAAATTTGAGTAAAACCTTAGGGAGATAAGTTGAAAATACGAGTTGAAAAAGTAGTTTTATTGTATTATTGTTTTATTATTTTATTCTTTTGTAATCTTTTTACTTTTTTAATCCAAAAATGGTGAATCATCCCCCATGGTTGACATCATCATCTTGAATCCTATTGGTTCTTATAAAGTTTATTTTGGTTGTACATTTTTCTTAAGAGGCCCATTTTAGACCTCAAAATTCCCGTAATGTGGATGCTTTGAGAAGGAGAGTGTTGTTACTCAACACTTTGTGAGTAGAAGTGATAGGTTTGGAAAGAATAAATGGGTTGTATGCAAAAGATGTCGATTTTGGAGAACCTTGGATATCATGTAAAGTATCTTGGAGTGTGGAAAATACCATGTTCTTGGATTACCATATCCAAGAAGGGTTTTTATTTCAAAATCGGTAGTTGTGCATTCCTTAAGGGTTGATGAGGTTGAAACCTATTAAGGAACTACATGGTGGAGGATTACATGGAAATTTTGGCATCAATAAGACCATAGAATTTGTAAAGTAGAGGTATTTGTGGCCTAGCATCAACAAGGATGTTAGAAGGTTTGTTGAGTGTTGTAGATTTTTCTAAATAGCCAAGGGTAGAAGTCAAAATACGACGATGTATACTCCGTTGCTGATCCAGGTGGATATTGGTGGCCACCCACCAATTCCACTTAAACCCCCACCATTGTTTCTTTTAGTTTTTCAGTTTCCTAAATTGTAGCACAATTTACTATTTTTAGCAGTTTTTCGGGTCTAGAACTTGTGGAGCCGTTTTGAGGCCCTAAACGATGTTTTTGGGAAATCTGGGAGGAACATGGGTCCATAAATTAATGTTTCTCAACCCAAAGTTGTAGTCCTTAAATAGATTTTTGTAACGAGGTATTGTGCGTGTCAAACGGAGATCATATGCCAAAGTTACAACCCTAGGAAGTTGATGTACCAATGGACCCAAAACGGGGCCCATGGTTTGGCGCTTCGTCTCCTAGGGTTAGGTTTTTGGATGTTTAGGGTTTTCCATTGTTTCTCAACAATAAATAAGCCTTCGAGCCTCATTGTAAGATAGTTCAGAGCCATGTAGCTGCCACATCTCTTCTCAGAGATAAGCTACTAGTTTTTCTATTTGTATGCATATTTCAGTATTTTACATTAATGAAATGAAGTATTATTTTTGTTGCATCTCTGTATGTATGGTTATATATGTAATTTTTTGCATTCTTGTTTAAATTTGGATCATTGGTATCAAAGCAGTTTGCTCTTTCTCTGTCTTTCTTTGCATGTACCCAACGAGGTTAGGATATAAGGAGTTAGGGCTTGAACCTTTTTAGACCAGCCTCTCAAATCCCGACGGCCTCCCATGGAAGATGAAAATAAATACAAGGGGGCAAGAGATCTTATCAAAATCTTGCTCGAAGAGGCCCTTGAACGAAAAAGGAACGCGATGATGGACAACTTTGCCCAAATCCTTCAGCGGCTACCTAGGGGCGACACATCTACTTACAACAACTTCTCTGGAAGTGCCACACACTTTAAGTTACAAGTTAACTTTGAAATTCTCATATTTGAGGGTTAAATAGATGCAGAGGTTGTAGATAAATGGTTAAATCTGCTAGAAGGGTATTTTTTTGTTCATGATTTTTCCAACCGGGAAAAGATTACTTTCGCTCTTCTCAAAGCCGCCCCCCACGTCAAGGACTGGTGGGAAACTTGCTGCGAGCAGAAGGATGAAAGTAAAACCTCACTTTTTTCAGCCGCACCCACTTGGAATTCATTATGGGCTACCATCAAGGAGTAGTACTACCCTGTCGGAAGCTATGAGGATCAATACATAAAGTGGATGTTGGGTCCCTATAATACTAGTAATTACCACATTACTATTGTAGTTTAATCCATTATTAATATTGTTGTGCCCCTATTATCCCCATATTGTTAATACTGTGCCCCATAGAATCCCTCTATTGTTATTTTTGTGGCTTTATATTATTATTGTTAGGTCGACTGAGTTATATTGTGACTCCTTAGACTCCTATATATAGAAAGGAGGTTTTATCATTTGAATCATCTAAGAATTGTTCATTTATGTAATGTAAAGGAGGTTTCCCCCTCTAAGAGGCTAAATTCCAAGGTGTTGATCTATCTTTTCTATCTTTTCTTGAGTTGGTTTCATAACATTTGGTATCAAAGCTTTGGATTCTAGGGTTTCGCTGCTCCAAACAGGTCATCGTGGAATTTTCGCTATAACTTTTTTTCTGTGACATTTCAAAAGTTGCAAAAAAAACCCATTTGAGAAGAAATCGTGCTGAACCTCAGGTCCAAATTTCAGAGCTTTTCGTGCTACATTTTCGGAGATATGATTTGAGGAAGTTGGTATTTTTGCAGACTCCTGAATTACATTCCAAACAGGTGACCTAGGGAAAATCGTTATAACGTTCTCTCTGGGGATCAAATTGAAATTTCATAAGAAGTTGCAGAAAGAGGATAGACTTTAGTTTCTTGTATGCATTTTTCAGATCCAAAGGTCAAAACAGTGACTTGTGGCACGTCGTACAAGTTCGCTCTATTGAACTAGTCTATAATCAAGTCACTGTGGGAGATTTCGCATAACTATTCCTTGTAGAATCCAATTTGGGTCAGACTTGTGGCATTGGAAAGAGGAAGTAGAGGGCTACTTCAGGTCACAAACTCAGAACTAGATGATTGGAGAGTACAGAGATACATCAGAGGCAATATCGAGCTCCTACAAAGTGAAAAAAGGTGTGTAGATTTTCTTAAATTTTTGCTTAAGCTTGGTTTGAAAAATTATTTTGAAGGAATTCAAAGGGAATAGTAGAGCATTATTATCAGTAACTGATGCCCCGAGGAAAAAAAAATGCAAACACCTAGTAAGGAGCCTGAAAGCTCTAGAATGGCTCATGAAGAAGAGGAAGAAATGCTACATGATATATCAAAATTACAAGAACAAGTGCAACAAATGTCACTGTCACAAAAGCTAACAGAAGCTAAGATAAATGGCGTGGAAGCTAAGATGAATGGCATGGAAGCTAAGATGGACAACTTGAAGATAGATTTGAACACAAATTTGAAGACAGGCATGGCAGATTTGAAGACAGATTTGACAAATTTTCTACAAGAAATACTTACCAATGGTGAAAAGGTAGTAAAGGAAACTCATGATGCGAACAAAAGAAATGTTAATCATGATTTCTTAGACTCTAATGTGGGATCGAAAACCCACCATATTCTAAAAATCGATATGAGGAATTTTGATGGCAAGGTTTCCGCAACATGGATATTACAAATGGAGCAATTTTTCGATCTCAATAATGTGCAAAACACAAAAAAGGTATGTATTGCAACTTTATATTTGGAACCAAATTAGTTTGTATGGTATCAATGGCTTTGGTCTCATAAAAAAATTATCACTTAGGCAATTTTTACAGAATAATTGATAGCACATTATGAGGATACAAAAAGCAACACTTTTTTTAGCCAATTGATAAGTCTCAAACAAAAGGGTTCAATAATGGAGCACATTGAGGAGTTCCAAAAATTGAACATAAGGGTAAAAGATATTCCAGAGGAGCATAGGATTGATGTGTTCATAGGGACTTTAAAGGATAATATCCAACATGATGTTCACCTTTGGGAACCTGATTCATTAGAGAAGGCATTCAGGTTAGCAAGAAAAATGGAAAGCAAAATTATGGCAACCAGGAATCATACCACTCACAACTATTAAGATGGAAGTGTGGTTGCTCCTAGTCTTCCATAACCTATAAGGTTCACACCACAACAATTGGAAGAAAAAATAGCAAAAGGGATTTGTTACAGTTGTGATAGAAAATACACTAAAGGTCATAAGTGTGCTGAGAAGAAATTATTCTACATAGATTGTGAAGAGGAAGAAGAAAAGGAGCAAGAAAGGTCAAAAGAAGAGGATATAATCCAAGAACAAAGCCTAGATAAATAAGAAATGAATCCGACCATATCTTGTAATGCATTGGTGGGAATTACCACTCCTCAAACCATCAAGATAGAAGGACAAATCAAGAAGAAAAAGGTACTAGTGTTGATTGATTCAGGAAGTACCCACAATTTTATTCATTGTAAGGTAGCAAAAGAATTGAATTGCTTCTTATACCCAGCACCAGAGTGTCAAGTGATGGTTACAAATGGAGGAACAATAAATTGCTCTGGAAAGTGCCATAATATCAAGCTATCGATGGGAGAATATGTATTGACTAGCCCAATGCTTTCCATTCCAATGGGAGGTGTTGATGTTGTACTAGGAGTACAATGGCTACAATCCTTGGGTACAATAGCTTTCAATTTTCAAGAACTTTTCATGAAATTTTCCATGGAAGGAAAGGAAGTTGAATTAAGGGGTATTGTAGGGAAACCAGAAAAGATAATTAGCTCTAATGGTATGACAAAGCTTCTAAAAAAGGAACAAAGGGGTGTAATTGCACAATTATGTTCACTAGATGTTTCCACATTGCAATCATTTATTTCTCCAGATCTCCAAAAATTCTTGGACAATCATTCCAAGGTATTTGAGACTCCCAAAGTTCTCCCACCTATTCGTGATCATGATCATGCTATTCATTTGATTCGAGGAAGTGTTCCTCCAAACATCAGGCCGTACAGATATCCCTATGCCCAAAAGAGTGAAATTGAACGTATGGTTGCAGAAATGCTAGAGGTTGGTATAATTCAAATGAGTCAAAGTTCTTTCTCTAATCCAGTAGTATTAGTGCACAAGAAAGATGGATCATGGAGCATGTGTTCGGATTATAGGGAGCTCAACAAGCTCACTATTAAAGATAAGTTTCCCATTCCCGTCATTGATGAATTACTGGATGAATTGCATGGATCAATTTACTTCACCAAGTTGGATCTTCGTTCAGGATATCATCAAATCAGAGTGAAGACTAAAGACATTCCGAAAACAACATTTAGAACTCATGAGGGTCATTATGAATTTTTGGTCATGCCTTTTGGCCTTACCAATGCACCTTCAACATTTCAAGGTTTGATGAATTCCATTTTCGAACCATTCCTTAGAAAATTTGTGTTAGTATTTTTCGATGATATACTAATCTACAGCAAGTCTTGAAAGGATCATGTTGAACATGTTGACAGGGTGCTACAACTATTGGAGGAGAAACAATTATATGCAAAAAGATCCAAATGTTTCTTTGGAGTACAAGAGGTGGAATATCTGGGTCATATTGTATCTCATGAAGGAGTTAAGGTAGACCCTAGAAAAATTAAAGCCATTAAGGAATGGAAAATCCCCACATCCATAAAGCATCTGCGAGGATTTCTCGGGTTGACAGGGTATTATTGCAAGTTTGTTAAGAATTATGGGAGAATAGCAGCACCTCTAACAACATTATTGAAGAAAGATGCATTTTCATGGACTCCAAAAGCAACAAAGGCCTTCGAACATCTTAAAGAGGCAATGTGCCAAGCACCGGTCTTAGCTACACCGGACTTCACAAAAACCTTTATTGTGGAATGCGATGCTTCAGGAAATGGAATTGGTGTTGTTTTAATGCAAGATGAAAGACCCATTGCTTTTGAAAGTCATCCAATCAAGGGAAAGTTTTTACAAAAAGCTATTATGAGAAGGAAATGTTGGCAATACTCCATGCACTTAAGAAATGGCGACCCTACCTAATGGGAAGACACTTCAAGGTAAAAATGGATCATGATAGCCTTAAATACTTTTTAGAACAAAGATTATCCTCTGAAGAGCAACAAAAGTGGGTCACAAAGATGTTGGGTTATGACTTTGAAATCATCTACAAAAAGGGAAGCAAAATGTGGTGGCAGATGCACTCTCAAGAAAGGATGAGGATGTGGAAGCATTGTTGTGCGCCATTTCTATTATCCAACCAGATTGGATAAATGAAGAAAGGGAGGAATGGAAGAATGACAAAGAAGTATGGGCACTTATTCGAAAGTTACAACAAGATTCCAGTACGTCTGATACATTTAGCTGGAAAAATGATTCTTTATGGTACAAAGATCACTTATACCTCTATAAGAATTCCCAACTAAAACAAAATATTCTTATGGAATTGCACACTTCTCCCTTAGGAGGGCACTCAGGATTTTTAAAAACTTACCACAGGGTTAAGAAGGAATTTTTTTGGGATGGCCTTAAATCAAATATTCAAAAATTTGTGGCGGAATGTTTGGTTTGCCAACAAAATAAAGTTGAAACAATTAAGACACCAGGTCTATTACAACCTTTATCCATTCCAATCCAACGTTGGGAGGAGGTTTCAATGGATTTTATCACAGGTTTAACCAAGTCTGAGGGAAAGAGTGTCATCATGGTGGTAGTTGATAGACTTACCAAGTATGCACACTTTTGTGCATTATCACATCCATTTAAAGCTAGTACAGTTTCTACTGCATTTATGGAAACAATTCAAAAGCTACATGGAAACCCAAAGATTATTGTAAGTGACAGAGATCCCATTTTCACTGGAAATTTTTGGACAGAATTATTTTCTTTTCTTGGTACTCAGTTAGCTCATAGCTCATCTTATCATCCTCAATCTGATGGGAAAACTGAGATAGTAAACAAATGTTTGGAAGGATATCTTCGTTGCTTTGTATCTGATAAACAGACACAATGGGTCAAATGGTTGCCTCTGGCTGAATGGTGGTATAACACTTCCTTCCATACAGCAACAAAAATGACCCCATTTATGGCACTTTATGGATATCAGCCACCATCCATCACATCATATTTAAGAGAAAATTCTAAGGTTCAAGCAGTGGAACATCACATCGAACATCAACAACAAGTCCTCCAACTCTTAAAGGATAACCTCGTGTTGGCACAGAATAGAATGAAACAATAGGCAGATCAACATCGCAGTGAAAGAAGTTTTGATGTAGGTGATTGGGTATTCCTACGGCTACAACCATATAAGCAAATTTCCCTCAAGCAAGCTAAGAAGGATAATAAATTATCACCAAAGTATTATGGTTCGTACAAGGTGTTGCAAAAGATTGGTACTATGGCATACAAATTGGAGCTTCCTGCAGTTTCTCGATTGCACCCAGTTTTCCATGTTTCATGTTTAAAGAAGGTTATAGGTGACAAGCTCCCATTTCAAACAATATTGCCAGAACTTGATGAGGAAGGAAAAATTATATTGGAACCGGAAGCAGTCACAGAAACAAGAACTCGATAGCTACGAAATCGATCAATTTCAGAGTATCTTATCAAGTGGAAGAACTTATCCGTTGAAGATTCCACATGGGAGGATGAGAATTTTATACATAAGCATCCAGAACTACTCAAGTGTTGAGGACAATACTATTTTTGAAGGAGAGGGGCATGTTGGGTCCCTATAATACTAGTAATTACCCCATTACTATTGTAGTTGCATCCCTTATTAATATTGTTGTGCCCCTATTATCCTCATATTGTTATTACTGTGCCCCATAGAATCCCTCTATTGTTATTTTTGTGGCTTTATTTTATTATTGTTAGGTCAGTTGGGTTATATTGTGACTCCTTAGACTCCTATATATAGAAAGGAGGTTTTGTCATTTGTATCATCCAAGAATTGTTCATTTATGTAATGTAAAGGAGGTTTCCCCCTCGAAGAGGCTAAATTCTAAGGCGTTGATCTATCTTTTATTGAGTTGGTTTCATAACAGTGGACCACGTTGTGGTAGGGAAGGGACCAAGACGTGTTGGATTTTACCAATATTTTTCATAACCTTCGCACAAAGCTGGGTATCAAGGATTCATAGCAACATTTTGTACTCAAATATCATGGCTGGCTGCACAGGTACATCCAGGATGAAATAGAATTCCTGAACATCTCCTCGCTCAGCACGACATACCGATATGTCGTCAAGATCGAACAAAAGTTTAAACAGAAAGAGCAAGACTTTGGATCTGTGAATCAAAAGCAAGGGAAAGGTGCCCCCAAACTGCAGAACAAAGGACAAAGGCAAGGCGGGGCAACCTAGGACAACCCGCCAGAGCCACAAGGAAAGAACAATGTCGCGAAGCTGAAAAAGGACATGGGAAAGTGGTGTGAGTTCCATAAGAGCTCCACTCACAACACAAGTGAGTGTCATGTAAGCAGTCGCTGGTGGCCGAGCTAAATGCTTTAGAATCAGATGCATGTTCTGACTCTGAGTCAGAACCTCACAAGGGGAATGACAAAGGGAAGCAAATTATCAATGTGGAGCCTAATGCCACCATTGCCACCACGAAGATCTAGAAAGAGGAGCCCAAAGCTCCAGAGGAGGAGGAGCACCTCTTCCACTCCCAGATGTGGGTAAAGGGCTCCCCGCTACAGTTCATTGTTTACAGTGGGAGCCAAAATAACCTCATTTCAGTAGAGGTCGTGAAGCGGCTGGGATTACTGACCACAACACATCCACAACCATACACCATCAGGTGGTTTCACCAAGGACAGGATCTTCGCATGAGCCAGCAATGTCGCCTTCCATACAAGATCAAGCCCTTCACGGATGAGGTATTCTGTGACGTTGCTCCCCTTGATGTTTGTGATGTAATATTAAGCCAACCATACTTGTGGAAGCGACATGCTATGTATGAATCAAGGCCTTATGCTGTTATTGTTACTTTGATAAATAAGATGTACAGGATACCAGAGGTAGCACCACCTACCACCATCTCTTTGGTTATTGCAAAATAATGCAGTAAGCTCATTTCCAAAATAGGTAAATTTGTTTTCCTGATTATATGCCCTCAAGGGAAAGGGAAGATGATGGCCACGACCTCTAGATAAGGGCCCTCTGCATGACAACTACATATGGACAAGGTTGTGGAGGAGTACGAGGACTTCTTCACCTCCCTCGTAGGGGTTCTTCTGCACTATCAAGTCAAGAACTCCATCGATTTGACCCAGGTGCACCGCTACCCAATGGATCAATCTACTGGTGCTCCATTCTAGAGAACGATGAAATCAAGAGGAAAATTTAGGAGCTGCTGCAGAAAGGTCACATCCGACCGATTTCATCATCCTGTGGAAGCCCAATCATGTTGGTACAGAAGAAGGATGGGACTTGGAGACTCTATATTGACTATCAGGTGCTCAACAAGATCACTGTCCAAAATGGGTACCCAATCCCATGGATTGATGACCTTCTTGACCAACTGAAGGGGGGAAAATATTTCAGAAAGATCGATTTGAATTCAGGATATCACTAGGTACCAATCAAACCCTCTGATGTGTGGAAGACTGCCTTCAAAGCCAAGGAGGGCCTTTTCGAATGGTTGGTTATGCTTTTTGGGTTGACGAATGCTCCTGCAACCTTCATGAGGCTAATGGATGACATCTTGCAGCCATCCACCGACTCATTTGTAGTGTTATACTTGGATGACATCCTGATCTTCAGCCAGAGTTGGGAAGAACACCTCCACCACATCCGATAGGTTCTCCAAACACTGCGGCAACATAAGTTATGTGCCAATTTGGAGAAATGCACTTTTGGTATGACCCAGGTTTAGTATCTAGGATACATTATTGATGAATGGGGGGTGCATGTGGATCCATCCAAGATCCAAGTCATTTGGGATTGGCCATCTCCAACCACTCTAACAGAGCTCCATAGCTTTCTAGGTCTTGCCAATTTCTACCAAAGGTTCGTGTTGG
The DNA here is from genome assembly GCA_031772625.1 of Pinus tabuliformis. Taxonomy (NCBI): domain Eukaryota; kingdom Viridiplantae; phylum Streptophyta; class Pinopsida; order Pinales; family Pinaceae; genus Pinus; species Pinus tabuliformis. Next base: position 483,400,392 of record CM062818.1, on the reverse strand, counting down.
GATTCTCTCATATCACTTGGCCCTTGAGTCAAGTCACCAAGCTCCATTTGAATATCAAGTATAATAAGGGCAACACTAATAATGTTGTAGATTTCCTCAGCTGACTACTGATCATGGTGTTAACCACCGTGCTCAATTCCTGTGGGCACGAGACTTCTGATTGGCCACTTCTCTACAAAAGTGACTCAGAATTCGTCCACACATACCAGACGCTCTTGGAGGGTTAGCAAGTTCCAGATTTTCATCTCCAGGATGCCCTATTATGCCACCTGGGACACCTTTGTGTTTGGGAAGCACACTACAGTTGAGTCATTGGTCATTTTGGGGTCGAGAAAATGGTGGTAGTACTGCAGAAGTATTTCTATTGGCCGAATCTTTGACAGGATGCCAGTAAGTACATCAAATCCTGCACTGTCTATGCCATTGCCAAACCGACCATCAAGAAGAAAGACCTCTATACTCTGCTACCTACCTCTAGTCGACGTTGGGAATCCATCTCCATGGATTACATGTCAGGCCTTCCTTCTACTAAGCATGGCAACGACTGTGTTTTTGTGGTCATCGACAAATTCTCGAAGATGGCCATTATGGCTGCCTGTAAGAAGAATATCATAGTAGAAGTCATTGCTAAACTCTTCTTTGAACGAGTGTGGGTACACTTTGGGATCACACAGTATATCATCTCAAATCAGGACAATAGGTTCCTCATTACATTTTGGTCCAGTCTCTGGCCGATGTTGGACACCAAGCTCACTAAGTCCACAACTTTCCATCCCCAAATTGATGGCCAGGCAGAGGTTGTCAATGGGATGATCGTACAAATTTTGTGCATGTACAACTCAAAGCATCCACACACATGGGATGAGAGCCTCCCCTATGTCCAACATAGCTATAACTGGGCTCTCCATTGGCCACAACCCTTTTCAAGTGGGCTTTGGATTCCAGCCACTATGCCCCATTGATGTGGCCATGCCATTTGCATCTACTCAGCAAGATTTGACTCATGTCCAATCCGAAACCGATAAGGCAAACAACTCCATTGAGCACATCCATCATATCCACCAGTAAGTCCATGACATTTTGGAGAAATCAAATGCCAAGTACAAGCAGCAACATGATCAACATCGGGTGCCACATAAGTTTTAGGTGGGCGACAAAGTCTGATTGCATTTGCAAAAGGAATGCCTTACCAAAGCTTATGGGAAACTCATATCACTCTGATATGGTCCCTACACCATTACCAAGGTTGTGGGAGATAATTCATTTGAGCTCATCATTCCCCCATTCCTTGGCCTGCACCCAATGTTCAATGTGGACCGCGTTCAACCATACTTCCCACCATTGCTAGGCACATCAGACATTGTAGAACAACTAACACCTACAAAGTTAAATCCAGATTGCATGGAACAAGCCACAACTGATCGGATCACGGACATGCAGGTCAAGCACACTCGCCAATAGAAGATCCAACTTTATCGAGTTGTCAAAGCAAGCCAACTCCTTCACTAGGGACCAAATTCACCAAAAGTTTCCCCATCTCGTGGAGGAACTCAACGCAATGGGGACCATTGCTTCCTAAGGGGAGAGGAATGATCCAGGTGGATATTGGTGGCCACCCACCAATTCCACTTGGACCCCCACCGTTGTTTCTTTCATTTTTTCAGTTTCCTTAACTATAGCACAATTTACTATTTTTAACAGTTTTTTGGGTCCTAAACTTCTAGAGCCGTTTTGAGGCCATAAACGACTTTTTTTTGGAAATCTTGTACTAGCAATTTTCTATCTAAAATCATCTTTTCATTCGTAGTCCTCAAAGGGATATTTCCCACAAGGTATCATGCACGTCAAACGAAGATAATATGGCCAAGTCGCGGCCCAGGGAAGTTGGTTGTCCAACTAACCCCAACGGGGCCCATAAACTATTGGTGTTACATCTCCTCGGGTTAGGGTTTTGGTTGTTTAGGGTTTGATCTTATTGTTCAATAATAAAAAGGCCCTTCAGCCTCATTGTAACTTAGTTCAGAGGCATGTAGCTGCTACATCTCTTCTCAGAGATAAGTTATCATTGCCCGAGCTAGACTTATTTCCATTCTGTTTGTAAGCATATTTCAGTATTTGATATGAATGAAATGAAGTGTTATTTCTACTGCATCTTTTTATTTATGGTTATATCTATAATTTGTTGCATTCCTGTTTAAATCTGGATCAGTTGAACTGTCACATCCTCCCACCCCGCCAGTTCTTGAGATTTGCACAGATTTAGCTTGCAAGCCTATTGGTTGTCACGTGGATTCATTCCCTCAACCTCTGTCCCCGCGTTCTATTGATCCTCCATATTGTACTGTCTTGTGTTCTTCCATTCTGGACTCCTCACCTTGATCTGAATTCAAACAGGAATGCAACAAATTACAGAGATAACCATAAACACAGATACGCAGCTGAAATAATACTTCATTTCATTAATGTAAAATACTGAAATATGCTTACAAAGAGAAATTGAAATAAACCAGCTAGGGCGATGGTAGTTTATCTCTGAGAAGAGATGTGGTGGCTACATGCCTCTAAACTGTGTTACAATGAGGCTTGAAGGCCTATTTATTGTTGAGAAATAATGGAAAACACTTAACATCCCAAAACCTAACCCTAGAAGATGAAACGCCAAATTGTGGGCCCCATTTGGGTAAATTGGTACATCAATTTCCTGGGGTTGTAACTTTGGCATACGATCTCCATTTGACGCATAAAATAGCTCATTAGAAAGATCTATCTGAGAACTACAACTTTGGGAAGAGAAACATTTGTCCATGGACCCATGTTTCTCCCAGATTTCCCAAAAAACGTCGTTTAGGGCCTCAAAACGGCTTTGGAAGTTCAAGACCCAAAAAACTGCTAAAAATAGTAAACTGTGCTACAATTTAGGAAACTAAAAAACTAAAAGAGAAAGTTTTTGGGGTCCAAGTGGGATAGGTGGGTGGCCACCAACATCCACCTAGATCATACCTACTATGAATGAGGATCAATTTGTCGACGGAGTTGGTCTTATGCAACCAACCTGTGCCATCATTCACGACGAGTGTGTGCGGGAATCTAAAGAAGAGCCTACAGTGAAGGATGACTCCCTTCCATTCGTGCCTCGTTGGCTTCATCCTGACATCCCTTGTGATTTTACCACTGTTGATTTCCCCTGTGAAAACCCATTTCTAGATGTTTCTACTTCCGATCATTCACAGGATACCTGGGATGTCTATATATCATTACAGTATGGAGAGGACACATCTTCCTCGGAAAATTCGTTCAATCTATCATTTATCTTTCTTGAAAACACAAAGGGTGAACATCTTTCCTTCTCATCTACTCCTCTGCCCGATTCATCAAATCATGAGGATGCCAACAAACATCCTGAATTTTCTAATCTTGGTTATCGTGAGCTATTCACTTCCTCATCTGATCACGATGTTGATTCAACCATTTCTAATATGTCCAAGGCACTAGTCTATGATGATCTATCTGTCAATGAGGTCAAAAGACCCCAGACTGTTGAGGCAGTTCAGCTCGATCTAATGGTTATGTTAGGCCCTCGCTATCCTAAGGTTGGTTTCACTTCCGATCAAGATAATGTTAAAACACTCAAGGCTCCTCATCACTCTCTGCTTTGCATAGAAGATCAACCAAACACCTAGATTTCACTCCCTCCACTCGAACTACACGATCCCATCGCTCATGCATTGGAGGAATCTTACACAGAAAGCACACATGCACAACATAAGTGGTCTTCCTTTGTCACATTTGCTTGCATTACACAGTAAAGAGAATGCATACACTCAACATCTACATGCAGTGTAGCACAGTATCATGGAAGCTCCATAGAATGCATGTCATGCACTCTCACTCATCTTTGTTCTGTGGATGCTTGTAAGCTCGAAGTGTGTTTTTCTTCACTATTACATCTTTCTTGCTTGCTGGTTCACACAACTGTCTTGTTCGCGAACCATGCCTTCACTGACATGGGTCAATCAATGCATTAGTGGTTGCATTGGAAGTATCAATTCACGTGAGATGACCCATGCACTGTTAGCTTAGGAGTAGGAGTAGTGTTTTATTTTGAATTGTTAGCTTGCATGCTTTTTTTCTTACTTGTTTTGTTTTCACTTTCACTTATGCTCTTACTTTGCTTTGTTGCTTGTTAGCTCACATGTTTCGTTCATAGGTTAGTTCACATAAAACCATGCATAACTCTTGAAACAAACTAGGTGAAGTACAAGAAGGCTTGTACAACTATCACTACTTGGTTATCTGTCATCTTGCCTCTATATGAAGAACTTGTTACTTTTATTCCATGATACATCGAAGGAAAATACATATTTTTCAAAGTGAACATTGGTGAAAACACAACACTTGTGCGCTAACTAGTGTCCCCTGCTCTAGTCAGTTGTTTTTGGGTTAACCCTTGTCAACTCAGTCAAGTAGAGTAAGGTGAGGGGCAAACCTTAACAGGTACATCAGGGGTATAATAAACTACTTATCTGCTGGAACAACCTATTCTACTCTCAATAATTTGGGATCCCTCTTCCGCCTCTAAAATGAATAAGTACTATGCAAAGTTACAAAAATGAAAAAGGTGAAAAAGGTTTGAAAAATGAAAATGAATAAGGCGAAAGAAGAGAAAGGCTTCCTGTGCAGAGAGGTGATGAAAGTAACTCCGTTGAGGTACTAAGCAGGCTCGCTGATAGCGGAGGCATGCTTGTGTTCCTATGTGACTCTGTCGGGGTACTGTCCAGGCCAGCTGGCAGCGGAGCAACACTAGAGATGAAACTAAGACTCTGATGACTATACTGCTTGTTCACCAATATACCCCTGAAACTCAATCGAAACAACTGTGTTTCCTTGGCTTGGAATGTGTGTCAATCGACCAAGAGCTTGGAAAATGCTACATCTTACAATCAAGCTAGTGTGGAAACCAAGAGGAGTTGAGAACTGAACAATACTTCTGGAGGTGTTAGACTTGCTTTTCACAAACAAGGTCCATTCAGAGAGCTAGAGTTCTACCAGTGTGTCGCCAAGTGTTGTAGTGACTACAACCACCCTCCAAAATTTTTCCTTAACTTCATTTTGGAGCCTCTCTACCAACTTTTCACAACAGCTTTCCTTGTTTCGTGAAGTTTACAAGCTTCAGTGTTTTTCCTACACAAAGGCAACCTATCAATTGCATCTCGATGCATTCCCCTCATAGGCTAATCACCCAGACTTGGTCCAGATGTAAGCTAAGCATCTCCGTCAAGAAATTGCGCAATTCTGGAGGGCTTCTAGCCTTCCCTCCAGAAATTGTGCAATCCTGACTGGCAGCCTACTGGGCTCCAGAATTGCACAATTCTGCGAGTCAACCCCCACAGAGAAAATTGTGCAATTTTCCCCAACACAACTAATCAACCCAAAATTTGTGCAAATATGGGCAGCAGTCACCTTCTCTGCCTAGAAATTGTGTGAATCTCCTAGGAAGCAGTCATCTGCTCTGCCCAGAAATTGTGCAAATCTCGTAGGCATCCAGCACAGCTCCCAGTCAAAAATGCGCATTTTCTCCCAGCAGTCGAGCAGTCTCTTACATGTGCAACTGAGTTGATCAGTTCCCTCCGAGACTAGGAAAAACTAACTTACATGCATGCGCTGCTTCTCCCAAGGCAACATGCAAACACATCCATTGTTTCATGGATCTATTTTTAGCAATGGGAGGTTACATGCAAGGATCATTTCAGAAGCCTTCCACCAAGTGTCACTTTCCCTATATTTGTGGCATGCACCTCACAACCTCAATATTATCAAAACTCATCCACTTGATGCTGCAGAGCTCATTCCTCACATCAACCTTACAGCTCTGACATCCCATATCACATCTAGAGGCAGTCGACACATTAATCTTAGCTGTTTTGGGGTAAGCCTTCTTTCCATGCCTTGTGTTGCATTTCTGTCACTTTTTGTGTTTTCGCTTTTGTGAGTACTCTCTTCCTTATTTTAGTGAACATTTTCTCTCATTTGCATGTATACTAGCTTGAACTAGCATTGTTTCAGTTTTTGTTGTTATCTCACAGTTGTCGCATGCATGAAACTATTTTTCACGAACACTCGTCGATTCGATGACTCGCCTCACCCACATGCATGTTGATCTATTTACTAAATCTTTTATTCATGTTTGCAAACACTATCAATCACTTATACTTTCACTAAGTGTCGCCATGCATCAACTGTCATATTTTCTTTTAGTTTCCCGTCAGCGAGTCGGACCAACCTTGGTCTAGACTCTGCCTTCACTGAGACAATATTGCATAATTTGGGGAAGGAATGCTTTGTATTCATCTCCATAAATGCACATTTATGCCCAGGCATTTTCCTCCAGGACTGTTTTGCGCATTTTTGAGGGACAGTGACTGTTGACCCAGAAAATTGCACAATGCAGTCACTGAGCCTACAACCATTGCCAGTTGAGATTGCGCATTGTGCAATTCTAGCAGTCAGTAGCCAGACTGGATTGTCCATAGTTCTAGTATTTATCCAGTCTCCCAACAGTGCATACTGTGCCTTTTGCAGTCTTGGCAGTCAGTCTCCCGACCTCCCGCCCGAAATTGTGTAACCTTCATGATCAGTCAAACAAGTATGTTGCAAGTCAGTTCTCAAGTTCATTTTGGTTTTTGACTGACAGATTGCTTGCCATGAGTGTTGCCATGTCTCCAGGTACTGTAGGTTTTCATATGCCTCTCAGCAATGCAGGTACAATGGTTTCCAAGAGGGCAGAGTCGAAGACACTGTTTAGAGCACACCTGGAGATGTAGTCGATCAAATGTCAATGAGCTTGCCTACTCACGAAGATATCAAGTTGTTTGTAGACAACAACATCAAGGTATCACAATGAGAAGAATCATGAGCAACAACTAAGGCAACATACTGAACGCAATGAATGCAACAAATGCAGCGAATGTAGTGAACGCAACGAATGCAACAAACACAATGAATGTAGCAAACGCAATGAATGCAAGAGGAAGGTTGTTGACAACACAGAGGTGGAACAAAGTTGCAAGATCAAGCAGATCCACTGATAAAGCAACTTTGGAGACTCAAGCTATGAGGTGACGATGCAACATGAAGATCATGCGAAGAAAGAGAATGGAACAATGAAGGAGTTTCATGTGCTGAAGCAGCAACTCAATGAAGAACGTGAAGCTGCACATACAGACGAATGAGTTTTAGGAGGAATAGGAACAATAGTGGGCGCAACATGCACTCATGGATGAAACTACGCCCGTACAAGTTAAAGATCCATCCCAACAGCTGGCACGGAGCAAACATGGTGAGCAGTGTTGTTGATTGCATGCAAGGGATTTAGCAACATGCATGTCATTGTGCGCACACATGCAATCCAACCCATTCAGCACACTCACCAAGGCGAAGACAAGAAGCAAGTACAACTGGAGCTGAACATGTACTTCGACAAGTTGATGTGCATGACCACCAGCACACACTTGAAGATCAACACAAACACTATGCATTAGTGTTTTGTCAATTCAGCTGCACCCAAGATGACCATGCGCATGTTAGCATACGAGCTGGATGAAGGATCCAAACCAATGCACCGGTTACAATGGAGGCAAGAGTTCACTTCAGAAAGATGTCACCATGAGGTGCATGCACACCATCATAGACAACCAAGCTTCGCATCAGTTCACCACCTTCACCATCATAAGCATGTCAAAGATTTAGTCTCACCTCAACAGACCGAGTGTCAGTGATGTCTTGCATGGCTTGCTCAAGCCATTTCATCTCACATGAGCACATGTGTATTGTAATGTAACGTCATGTCAAGTGGGAGTTCAAGTGTCAATAGTTGGATGTTATAGTCATAGAGTAGATGAAGAGTCATGAGGGTAGATGAATTGTCACAAATGGGAATGTCAAGGGTCACCCCACCCTTTTCTATGAATAGAACCTCATAACTCATTGTAAAGGCTTTTGGTCAGCCAAGCTTTTGATAAGATTATCTTGGAAAGAGCTTGGACAGTATTGTAACGCGCCTTGGCTTCTCCACTGCATGGAGCTAGTTCATCTCTTTGGAGGAGCAGGCAGATGTGGTTGTAACATTCCACTGTTGGGGCTAGTAGGTTTACATGGATGTATTGTATGATTAGAACTTGCACTTCTTTATATAATAAGAGTCAATGTGTTTTCATGCATATGTTTTTATTGTAGTTGGATTGTTCAAGTTTCTATAGCAATGTATGTTTTTTAACATATGTATTTGTGTATGAACCCTTTTGTATGAAATTATATGAATATTGTTGCAGATGTGTTGTTGTTTTAACCATCACTTTGGATTGCCCAATTGACCTGCTTTCCAACTTGTGATGCATCTTCGCTCATGTGTTCCCTTCCCAGCTAAGTACACTTACAGGTTTCCAAGGGGCACACTCATCTCAACCCACCTGTGTTAGAACCTTGCATTCACCTTCCTTGACTCACTGCAGCGGTCACACCCTTACTATCAACATTTATCTTACTTGCATCTGTGCGACATTTGGGTCAAGGCATTGCTTTACGACCCACTGTTGGGACTCCTACACCAAACGATCTAAGGTCTAATTGGGACTTCTTACTGAGGGGATCCCCTTACATGTTGGCGGGTCCAGCACCATCAACAAACCCTCAACCAGTGATTCCACCTCACAATCAGATATCACTACTGCCAACCAAATTGGTCTCTACCCAAGCTATATAGGGCTCTAGAGAATTTGCTGAGACTCGACTCCAGGACTAGTAACTCAACCCACAGCTACCACAAGGCTCCAAAGAGTTTGTCCAACCAAGGCTCCAAGACTATTAACTCAACCCAACAAGGGCTCCATAGCATTTTTCCAGCCAAGGCTTCTAGGACTAGTAACTCAACCCAAGTTGTTCCAGGGTTTCTAGAGCATTTTTCCAACCAAGGCTCGAGAACTAGTAACTCAACCCACAACCATAAGGAACATGAGAACCAATCATAAAACGAATGGGAAAACTCACAACACCATGGCTATCTAGAAAATGGAAAGGCTAGGAAAAATCATTGTCAATCCAGGCAATCCTCTATGCCAATGATAGATCGTAACCAAATAACCACATGCATACACCATGCATACCAAAACTAACAAGTAAATCATACATGCAACTCAGTACCTACAAAGAAATCCAGTTGTAGTTGTTGATCCCATTGTCCCCTTGTGTTTTCCTACTTTTCCTTTGCCTTCTACTCCAAATCCAATGAAAACTAGAGTGCTCCAAGCATGCTCTAAGTGTGCAAGAGTATGAGAGAGAGAGAGAATAGAATGAGAGTGCCAAATACTGAATTGAAAAATGTCATGAACTGATCCTCATAAGCCTTTTTATTATCGAGGCCTCTACTTTCTTCATTTTCCTTAATTTTTCCTTCAATTTCCCTCTCATGCAATTTTGCAACCTTTTAGCTTCATTTTCTCCTATTTTCCATTATTTCATAAATAATATACCAGTTAATGTCTCTTTGCCTTTGCCAATGCCTTTTCCAATTTCCTTAGCCATAATAAACCATATGAACACCCACTACGATGTTTTCCCCACCATTAAACTTGGAATACATGTCCCATGACCTTGGTTTTATATTTTTTTACATGGAAATTCAACTAGGGATTGTTACAAAGGTGATTGAAGTTGCCATACACGTAGATGCCAACATCTAGTTATATGATCTTCTTGTATTCTTCAAACTGGACTATTAAAATTCCCATAAGATAGAGATTTCATATATTCATTTAGTTAAATAAATGTAATAATCAATTTCATTTATGCAAAGACAACACAATTAGTAATTCTTTAAATGTTCAAGAAAAGGGAATGAGAATTGATGTTAGTTATAATTATAACTCCCATATCTCGAGCTTGGGATAATCGAAGGTATAATAAGCCATGACAAAATACGCTTTCTTGTTTGGAGGATAGAGGGGATAAATTTTATGGAGAATGCAACCATAGATCCTTATTAGTTATCCATGCTCCTCAAGGACATTTAGGATAATGACTATGATGAGTAGGTACAAGGAATTGAAATTATGGAGGATTTTTACAAGGTTGAAAATTCCCTTGACATAGTATTCCATTAGAGTCAAGAGCATTGTAGAGGTTCTCTTTGAGTATATTCATTTCCAAATAATAGGACATCATCTACAAAAAAGATATGAGTGATGAAGGAAATTCCATCCATTCTTATCCCCTTTAATCCACTATCCATTTTAGTGGAGAATAGATATCAACCTACATCCAAGAAAAGTAACAGAGGTATTTCTCATCCTTGGTGGGTTTTAAGAAAGGGGAGCTACCCCATTTATCAAAATCAAGAAGCACATCATGGAGAAACAATTCTCAACTCAACTAACAAAAGGTAAATTCAATCCAATGTGCATCATAAGCATTTCAAAATTATTGAAAAAATTCTCCATTATTTCTCTCCCTCTATATGGTCCCCATGCCTCATTAGAGTGCATGACCAAGTTGAGGTCCCATCCCATTATGAGGCATTAAGAGTTCAACTAACCCATATATGATAAAAAGACCTTTCCAACACTCTTTTCTATTTGTACTTGGATCATACACATTTAGTAAACATATTTGTGTGTTCATATCCAAGGGGAACATAGTTACATGGATAACAATGTCACGAACATCACTGTTTGCATTCCTCCAATTTATATTTCATCCTACCACTAATTAACTATCACACACAACACTCACCACCACCGTCTTTCTCTCAATGACATTGACCAACACTTTTGTAGTTAACTATGGATCCATTTATATTCTAGAGCCACAACTCTATGAAAGCAACAAGACAAACAAGGACATTCTACATCACAATTAGGAAGCAAATGTGGTATAGTGAGTGAAGTTTGCTTAGATTTGTTTTCAATGTTGTGATGTTATATAGAGATTTTCTATCTCCAATCACAACTCATGAAATGAAATTACATAACATATTATGGAATTAACATCAAATGAAATGAAATGAAAAGAAAAATAACTCTACAAGGGAGTGGCTAGTGAATGTACTTCTCTTCTTAGCAATGGTTTAGTTTATGGGAGTGACTAAAACCTTCCTCACTTCCTTCCAACTTATATCGATGGTTTATGAAGTCTAAATATTGAAGAAAAGATTTCATGTCTCATGAAAAGATCTCGATATTGAATGCATATATTTTGTAGTCAGACTAAAAACTCTCATATTTCTTAGATCTACTGCTTCTTGCCTTAAGCGTAAAGGATAGGTACAATAATGCATATTCATGAATAAAATTGGAATAGTGTGAACTCTTGAGACTAATAAGTAAATACTTAGTATGAAGATCACAATTGTTGCATTCTTTTGCATGTCGTGAAGTGTAATTATGGCTGAATTAGTTCTTTCTCTTTTATGTAAAGATGGTTACATGTGGTCAATTGGGTTGAGCTTGGGTGGTTAGGAGAAATGTTATTATCCTCCCCACTCAAGTTTAAATCTTGCATGTGACATGTTGAACTCATAAAGAACATTTCTTATAATGTCTTTAAGCTTTTTTGTTTGAGTAGCCCCTCAAGGGCTGAAAAATATATATTCCTTATATGGAATATAAAGATATCTAAAAAAAATGGTAAATAACTATCAACAAGGTAAGGAATTGAGATTATCTTTAAATTCATGGTTTTGAACTTGTGGTTAGGCTATGTAGTTATATAATTGATGGTTGTGATATGTAGTGATGGTATTGGGATAAAATTTTAACTTAATGACTTCAACGTTTTGTTCACATGTGCATTGTTGTTCAAAATCTTGTTGAAATTATAGATAAGTATAAAAATAAGGGTTCCTAATTGTTCTTACAAATTGTAATAGGATTATCTCACTTGTGAAGTAGGGAAATTTTCACAATGTTTTATTTCCTCCCTTTTCATTAAGAGTTTGGATTTTAAATCAACCATGTCTAACAAGAAGTCAACCATGTTTGACAAAATCATAGTTCTATGGATTGTTACCTTTGTTTAACCTTGTTTGGGTGTATCTTTAATCTTATATGCACCAGTTAGTTTCTAAACATCATTGCAAGCTTTGTGTGAGAAAGTTGCAAGCTTGGAAATCTTGTTGAACTTATTGGCATTTAATCTTTTATGAAATAGAAAGAATCCCTCAGTGAGGATAGTTGCTAAAAAATAAGTAATGAGAAATCTTATTTTACTCAAGTGTTGTTGGAAATTAGCTTATTTTAAATGCTCCACAAGTTAGTTAAATAACAATTATCACTTATTTAATAGACAAATTGTCATCATTGAATCCATTCATTTGTGTTAATTAATTATTATTTGTATGATCATACATAACAATTAATATTAAGGTTATTCTTAGGGAATTTAAGCCTTCTCCTACAATTATGGATCTACCTCCATTAGAAGAGAGCGTTTTGGATGAGAGCTCAAGTTGGTCATTGAGGTAGGGTTTCTAATGCTTGGGATCTAGGATCTCCTTCTTAAAGTTAGTGTGATTTTTTTCATGTGATCCCCATCTTTTGCTCCTACCTTCTGTCTTTTTCAGTGAAGTTTTTTTCTTTTTTCCTCTGTTCCTGCATATTCCCTGTGACTTTCCTAACTGTGTCTACAAGAAACATTTTTGTTTACAGGTGGTTCCCTGCTAGGGTTCTCTTACCCAACCTGGTAATGACTTGTTCCCCAATAACGGGAGATGAGGAAATTCTTGATTATGACCAAGACATGTCATACTTTCAAGGTATATGGGCTAACAATCATAGTTTAGTCACGATTTTCATGGAGGTTCTGTCATCTACTCAGTAGGTGTGCCTGTTTCTACCCTGTTTTTTTCCTCGAAGAAATTATAGTTTAATCATGGTTTTCATGGAGGGTATGCCATTTACTCGATAGGTGTGTCTATTTCTGCCCTGCCTATTTCCTCTGAGCCTAATATTTCAAAATTTTCTTTTATTTTATTAGAAAGACCATTCTTACTCTTGTTAGGTCTTGGGTGTTAGGGATTGTTCCTTTGTTGTTGATAGTTTTCAAGGTTTCCACTCATCCCTCTGGAGCTTGGGCCTCTCTACACTTGTCATGTCACACCCACATTTTTCTAAGCCTTGGGATTTAGGGTTTGGTCCTCATTTTTATGCTACTCTTGTTGTTTCCCCTATGGGGCTAGGGTTTTAGTGAGGGCCTCCTCTTCCCTGGGGTTTCTTCCTCCATTTCTCTTCCACTCATTCCCCCATATTTTCCCTTAATTAGTCATCTCTTGATGGATATGGTTTCTCATCTGGCAAGCAAGAAGTCTTTCATCAATGGTCAAGTGTTGCATGTTATCAGGGAGGATACTATGGTGTCAGAAGAGGGTCCATCCAGCAAAGGAAAAGGTGTTTCCTAGGTTAAAAGGAAGAAATACCACTTTTAGAGGAATGGCTCTTTCAGATCAATCAAAACAATATTTTTGGTGTTGACGTTTCAAACCATCCAATGTGGTTCATCATCGGGACATGGATGGAGGACTGATCTAACAAGAAAAATAAATAATGTAGAGACGCTCAAAAAAATTCCAACAAAAAAATCAAAGAATACATTAGAAAGTCAACTTTAATTAAAAAATAAATAAATAAATAACTATTTAATTAAATAATAATTTATTTAAACGTATAGATACTTATAAAAAAAATTAATAAATAACTTTTGATAAAAAAATATTTTTTTTATAAATTATATATGGATATAGATATATTAAAATATATTATTAGAACTTAATATTAAAACAAACTATAAACACGTTATTTTTTAATTGAATAAAAATATATGAATAATGTTATGTTTAGGGCTATATATACACTTGTATCATGAGTGTATATGATATATATTGAATCATAATATATATCCAAATTTGTATTAAAATGGGGGCTCTATTATATAAAAAAATAAAAATAAAAATGTATATATTAAATATAATTATTAATTAAACAAACACATATTATTTATTAATAACGAAATGTATTAAATAAGTATACATATAATTAATAATATGTATTAATTAAATAGGGTTATTAATATAATTGTTGTTCTAATCAAATAATATTATTTACCATATATAATAATAAGCCAATATTAATTAAATTATATATATATATATATATATATATATGACAAATAATAATAACAATTGCTAATTACAAAAATATGATGTAATGACAAGGGTTACCTAAAAGAAGATATTAGGAAGAAAGGTTAGGAATCCAATTGTTGCTTATCTTCCACCCCTTGTCCTTATTCATATTGTTAACATGCTTCTCAATTTATATATACTCCCTAAACTTCCTATGATGGAAGTGATCAATCTTGGCAATGACTTGGGACTCCTCCATAGATATGGGGTGTTTAGTTTTTCAGCATGCTTGGCTAAGGAAGAAGAGCGAGATCTGTTATGCTTGATACTTATTACGCACTTCTGAATTCTCTGATTGATGGAGCATCTAGTCTCTTCAATATAAGGAATTCCAAAAGAACATGGGATTAACTTTATCAATTTGTTAGAGAACGTGTCGACGTCCTTATCCTTGGGTTCAAATGTGACCATTCAATAGGTAGAGACCTTGTGTCGCATGTATTTGGTTATCAGGATTCATGGTCAGAAATTTGGTTTACCCTTTCTCAAAGATTGGGCATAGATGATGATGTTCCCAATGTTAAAAAAAACCTTGTTCTATTAGGGTCTTGTCCAAGGGATTGGTGCACTTGATCTTCCATAATGAAGCAAATCTGAGGATTATTAAAGGGAAGGTTTTGAAAATCGACTCATCACCTATTGTCTTCAAACAATGGTCCCCTCTTTTTGATGCAAGGTGAGAGAGGACATACATTGTTCCTCATTGGGTAAGAATTATCAGTCTTCCTACCCATCTGTGGCATGAGCTTATTTATAGATATATTAGCAACCTACTAGGAGTTTACCTAGAACATGAATCCTTTTATCTTTCCTCTTGTGAAATGTCCATGGATCAAATTATTATCAACGTGGACCTTCATGGTGGGCTCTCAAGTCTTATTGAAATGGGTCTAGGGATTGCCCCTCTTGAATCAGAATACGAGGGAGTCCCTTTTAGTTGTCAGAGATTCCATAAACATGAGCACCTCGCAAAATATTATGATGCAGGAACATTGACACCCCCAAGTCAAAATTCGAGTTTCCAAATCTTCCAAAAGGCAGGTGTGGCCAAGACAACAAGATTTCCTTCGATTCCATTGATTTTGTTAATTATTTTTTCCAAATTCTATGGATCATAAGTGATCCTAGGGATTTGATTGGATCCTTTCAATGATCCAATCCATATTATATTGTGTCATGTATAGATTGTAAAGGCCTATGATGTGTTGAGAGTGGCCATTTCAATGAAGACCATGCCACCATGGCACCCCAATATTATGTAATGAGAATATGTCCCCACAAAATGATTGAGTGAGGCTCATGTTGTGAAATGGAGAGCATGTTTTCTGTGTGAACTCGTGAAATTAATATCTGTGTATTATATGTATAACCATTGATTGAATTCATTAAGCTATATATGTTTGGTGTTCTATCAGTATTATTGGAATGAAAAGGATGAAGCTTGCATTCTAGCGATGGGAATGATCCATTGTTGATCATAGGATGGATTAACGATCATCCATTAACATTATCATGTGATCAATTACGACCCAAGCATCCACTTGTTAAGCAAATCGATGGTTATTGTATGCAAGTCATCTCTAGAGGTCGACTATTTAGATGTTGTAACTATTGTGTTCAAACCGAGAGGAACAAGAATTTAATGTTTGCAGCGCCACAATCACAGTGCAGGGGAAGGTCCCGCCAGTGCCATGAGTTAAGAGTTGAGGCGAATGGGCCGAGGACCTAAATGAGCCGAGAATTAAGTCGAAGCATGAACTAGTCGGGATAGCAATAGAGAAACAAAAATATGGGGAGAAGCATGAAGTCTCAAACCCTGAACTTGTTGAAGAATGTAACTAGGTTCGATCTTCATAATGTATTTGAGTCATAATGAAATGTATTTATCAAAATAAAGAAAAAGAAACTTATTATTTTTATTATTATGACTTATTAAAGCGTGGGTTTCATGCTTGGGCCATCATGTTTTAGGTCAAAGTCCCCATTGAGCACTTATAGGTTTTATATTAAGTCATTAGATTCATTTTCCATTTAATGAGACCCTTATTGGGCATTTGAATCATGTAAAAAGAATTATTTTAACTAAAATAAGTCATTTGTCACCTCCACTCCATGTCGACCCTTACCTGATCAAGGCGGCCTATGTGAGGGTAATTCAAAGTTCAGAAGAGGCTATTAATATAGTGTAGTTTGATTCATTTAGAAGATCATTCACAAGTTCGATATATAAGTAGAAGAAGCAGAAGTGTATGAAATTGCAGGAGGAGATGAATTGCTAGATCGAAGTTTTCTAGGTCATCTCTCCCACACGTGTGAATTTACTGGGCTACTACTGGAAGGTCGAAAAATACATCAAGGTCGAAGTTCTACTGCTGGGTTGAAGTCCTACTGCTGGGGAGGTCGAAATTCTAGTATATCAAAGTGTTAGGTCAAAGTTGTTGCTAGCAAGTTATAATATGCAGAAGAGAGGAATGTATGACTTGGTGATTGGAGGGAGTTTGTGTCTCGGTCAAGAAGTCTTGGATCATCTTGTGAAACTATTAAGGAAGAGTTGTTGACTACGTTTTCCCCTAGATAGTGATTTTTCCCTGGACGTCTGCCTACATCTAGTGTCTTTGATCTTGGTGTTATGGTTTTGGTAATTGCTTGATGAACTAAGTTAAAAGAAGAACATAAGAATGTTAATAAGAAAATAAGAATATCACAAGTAATTATCAACATAAAGAAAATATTTCTACCTTTCCGATTTTCCAACATGGTTTCAAAGTTAAGGTGAAGAAGGAGGAAAAAGGTAGCCTGAAGATGTTATGCAACTAGCTTACAAATAGATAGATCAACGACTTAAACATTATCCTCTTCGAGGGGGAAACCTCCTTTAGATTACATAAATGAACAATTTTTGGATGATTCAAATGAAAAAACCTCCTTTCTATATATTGGAGTCTAAGGGGTCATGATATAATCAGAGCCAACATAACCATAATAATTTAAAGGCACAACAATAACAATAGTGGGCTTCCATGGGGCACAATAATAACAGTATAGGGACTAAATGGGCACAAAAATAACAATAAGGGGGCTATACTAACAAAAAAAATGAGGGAATACGCTAGTATTATAGGGACCTAACATGCCCCTTTCCTTCAAAAAAGTATTTTCCTCAACACTTGAGTAGTTTTGGATGCTTTTTTATAAGATTCTCATCCTCCCATATGGAATCTTCAGCAAGTAAGTTCTTCCACTTGATGAGATACTCTAAAATTGATCGATTCCATAGCTGTCAACTTCTTGTTTCCATGACTGCTTCAAGTTCCTATATGATTTTTCCTTCTTCTTCAAGTTCTGGCAATATTGTTTGAACTTGGAGCTTGTCACCTATAACCTTCTTTATCATGAAACATGGAAAAATGGGTACACTCGGGAAGATGCAAGAAGCTCCAATTTGTATGCCTTAGTACCAATATTTTGCAACACCTTGGAAGGACCATAATACTTTGGTGATAATTTATTATCCTTCTTAGCTTTCTTGAGGGACATTTGTTGGCATGGTTGTAGCCGTAAAAATACCCAGTCGCCTACATCAAAACTTCTTTCGCTATGATGTTGATCTACCTGTTGTTTCATTCTATTTTGTGCTAAAGTGAGGTTATCCTTTAAGAGTTGGAGAACTTGTTTTTGATGCTCGATGTGATCTTCCACTGCTTGAACCCTAGAATTTTCTCTTAAAGATGATGTGATGGACGGTGGATGATATCCACAAAGTTCCATAAATGGGATCATTTATGTTGCAGTATGGAAGGAAGTGTTATACCACCATTTAGCCAAACATAACCACTTGACCCATTGTCTCAATTTATCAGATAAAAAGCAACAAATACATCCTTCCAAAATTTGTTCACTATCTCCATTTTCCCATCAGATTGAGGATGATAAGATGAGCTATGAGCTAATTGAGTACCCAGGCAAGAAAATAATTTCGTCCAAAAATTTCCAATGAAAATGGGATCTCTGTCACTTACAATAATCTTTGGGTTTCCAAGTGGCTTTTGAATTATTTCCATAAATGCAGTAGCAACTATACTAGCTTTAAATGGATGAGATAATGCACAAAAGTGTGCATACTTGCTAAGTCTATCAACTACCACCATGTTGACACTCCTTCCTTCATAATTGGGTTAAACTGTGATAAAATCCATTGAACCTCCTCCCATCGTTGACTTGGAATGGATAAAGGTTGTGACAGACTCGGGGTCTTAATTATCTCAACTTTATTTTTTTGGAAAACCAAATATTCTGCCACAAACTTTTGAATATCATATTTAAGGCCATCCCAAAAAAAATAATTCTTAACCCTGTGGTAAGTTCTTAAAAATCTTGAGTGCCATCCTAAGGAAGAGGCGTGCAATTCCAAAATAATCTTTTATTTGAGTTGGGAATTCTTACAAAGGTATAAGCGATCTTTGTACCATAATGATTCATTTTTCTAGCTAAATGTATCAGATGTACTGGGACCTTGCTGCAACTTTTGAATGAGTTCCCACACTTATTCATAATTCTTCCATTCGTCCTTTGCTTCAGTTATCCAATCTAGTTGGATAATAGAAATGGCACAAAGAAATGATTTCACATCCTCATCTTTTCTTGAAAGTGCATCTGCAACAAAAATTTTCTTCCTTTTTTGTAAATGATTCCAAAGTCATAACCCAACATCTTTGTGACCCATTTTTGTTTCTCTTTTGAAGATAATCTTTATTCTAAAACTATTTATGACTATCATGATACATTTTTACCTTGAAGTGTCTTCCCATTAGGTAAGGTTGACATTTCTTAATGCATGTAGTATTGCCAACATTTCCTTCTCATAAATTGCTTTGTGTAAATACTTTCCTTTGATTCAACAACTTTCAAAAGAAATGGGTCTTCCTTCTTGTATTAAAACAACACCAATTTCATTTCCTGATGTGTCATATTCCAAAATAAAGGTTTTTGTGAAGTCTGGTGTAGCTAAGACTAGTGATTGGCACATTTCCTCTTTAAGATGTTCAAAGGCATTAGTTTCTTCTGGAGTCCAAGAAAATGCATCTTTGTATGTTATCTTTTAAAGTCCCTATGAAAACATCAATCCTATGCCCCTCTGGAATATCGGTTACCCTAACATTCAATTTTTGGAAGTCTTCAATGTTCTCCACCATTGAACCCTTTTGTTTGGATTTATAAATTGGCTAAAGAAGGTGTTTATCTTTGTATCTTCATAATGTGTTATGATTTCCTCCATAAAAATTGACAAGGTGACAAGTGGTTGTCAAATGCTCTCGAAACCAGTGCCTAGTCAAAGAGCTCGTCACGCTGATTCCGACAATATATTTGGTTTTGAAAATTCCCTTTGTATGAAGGAGAAAACAAACTCTAAATTTTATGGCAAATAGGTAAAAAAAATGGGCCTTATAGGCCAACTGGCAGTCTCTCAGAGCAACACGTGGAAGTCAATGCAAGTGGTCAAAGTCAACGCAGGTACAGGTCAATTGGTATGGGTCGGGGTCGAATCCACGACCTCTGACAATACATTGCAAACCTTACCAACAAGATATGCATTTGAATTATTAAATTTTGGGTGCATTATTGTATATATTGTTTTCAAGTATGGCAAGTGGGGGTAAGGTTGGCGGAGCCCGCCACATCTGGTGACCCTTCCAACCTAAATCTTGGTGGTTATCGACGCTGACAACAATTCTTATATAGCGGGGGTCTCATACCACGAAACAGAGTATTGATACATTGCAACAACAATCCAATAGGCACGAAGTGAAAACATTATGTGGCAATAGAGTCACATGGCATGAGATGCCACGGGTTGACGTCGGGTTCCACCGCCACAGTTATAGTTAAGACTTATGCCATGACTACATATTCCACCAACCTAATACATATTCTGATATACGGTCAGGCGATCTCCCCGAATGTTGTGTTTAGTGTATCACGTTTACAAGGTAGTAGACTCGGCTTCCTATGGATAAAGGATTGCAGCCTAGCAGGGTCTCCCTTTATATACTCGATGGTACGGAGAGCACAAGTCCTTACTAGCACTGTCTAGTGCCGAAGCAAACGACATATGCTAGGCTTAAAGATGTTGGAACATGTCTCTAGCCTAGACCTTATATATGTGATCGTTAGGTTTCAAATGTGCCTTAGGTTAATTGAGTTCATTTTAAAGTTTATCTTGAATTATGTCTCGGTCTTCGGGCCTTAGTGATGTGACTTAAAAAATCTTGTATGCAGCTAAATGAGACAAGACTCTTTCAATTCGATGAATTGTTTACACTAGAGAGGGTAGGAAACACAATCAAATGCAAACAACCAAGCAACTGAAAGCAAAATGTTTTTTTCACTACTTTACTTTTTGAAAACAAAATAATGAAAAAATGCTTCCCAATTCCTATTTTCCTAACAAGTGCACTTCAAGCAATCCTTTCAAAGGTAAAGAGAATTCTTTTTCTTTTCAAATGCAAATGAAACTCTAGTCTTCAATGATGCTAACTAACGTAACATATTGATGCAACAAACTAGAATTGTGTACTTTTCATGAAATGACAAAAATGATTTTTTTGTAAAACACTTCAATGAAAAAGTTTTCAAGACAATCAATCCTAAAATAAATGAAAAGACACAAAAAGAACTTCCAAACTAATGACGCAATGACTCTACCAAAAACAAGACAAGCAACGTGATCTATGTCGGAAAAGAGACGTTTAAACAATCAAACGAAACTTTTCAAACTTGAATGATGGAGATCAAAGCAATAAGAGGACTACAAATGAAATGCAAGGAGTAAATTCACCAACAACTTGACTCACTGAGTTCACAATCAGCGGGATGGATGACAACCTAGATGTCCTAGAGCCACTAACCATCCAAAGACTCAAGAAATCAAGCAAAAGAAGGAAAACCAATAAGCACATAAACCAAGCTAAATCAAGCTTTCCAGTCAGAGAGGAATAGCCTAAAACGAGCTAAGAGGCGGAAATCAGGAGAGCAAGACACATTGAGTGAGATCTGGGGTAAACCCTAATCTCCATCTATAGGCATCGACATGACTGCCTAACCGAAAATAAGTGCCAGATTATTCCGACGCATAGGAAATAGTTAAGTACAACTTGGTCTAGTATAAAGTTAGGTATAGAGTTAGGAAAAGTGTGTTTCTTTACTATGTACATTTTCTAACTTACAATCCGACGGTCACGATATGTAGTGATCCGACGGTTCATTCTCTCCTCGGTATTACCGACACTTGATCCATGGCTTAACACCCGATTGGTCTATGATCTCTATTTAAAGAGCATGGAGGGTCATTTGTAGGTTAACCGTTCATGAGAGAAGCTTATGTAAATTTTCATTCTTTTATTAATAAATTGCCTGAAGTGGCTGCGTTGCCTCAGGCCGTGGACTGTTTCCCTCTTTGAGGGTTTTAACCACGTCAAAAGTACTGGTGTATTGATCTGTGATCTATTTGTGAGCAGTGTCCTTTGGTGTTCTGTCTGAGGAACTTACCCTGTAAATTCCTACATGGTATAAGAGCTATTTGAGGGCCGCGTCCGTTGGTGATCCAAATCTGAAGCCGGTAGAAATGCATCCGACTACTGTTTCCTAGATCTATTGTTTCTGACTGCTTTCAGGCAGAGAGGACTGCTCTGTTGTGTTGGGAGCATCTGTTCCAGTGAGGAACCCCTTTCGTTTCACGCGAAAAGGTTTCCAGTAGCCCTAGTTGCGTCATTTTTAAAATATGGAGGTATATAGTGTTTATTTGCAATTTACAGTTATTTTCTCTCTGTTTATTTTGGTTTTTGGTTTATTTAGCCTTTTTTATTACCGGATCTATACCTTTCATTTCTGCGTATACTCTTTGCCCTGTGACTCTGTGCAATCTGGGCAAATCAGAAACAGAAAGGAAGGATTTTTCTCATGTGTATGCTCTTTTCCGTTGCGCCTTAGTGTGATCTCGGAAAATCAGAAACATTGAGGAAAATATTTATTTTCCGGCTAAAGCTAACTTCAAGCCACAAGGTTCATTTTTGAAAATATCTAGTTTCCGGGTAAAGCTAACTCCGAGCCGCAAGGTTCGTTTTTTTTGTATGTCTGTGTTGGGTTTTGTGTTTTTTGTTTTGTAGGGAAAAAGAACTTTCTCAAAGCAAGCACGCAACCCAAAGCATCAACCCCCCCCCCCCTCTCTCTCTCTCACTCAAACTTTTTTTATAGCTCACTTGGTGCAAAGC
This sequence comes from Pinus tabuliformis, assembly GCA_031772625.1. Lineage (NCBI taxonomy): Eukaryota > Viridiplantae > Streptophyta > Pinopsida > Pinales > Pinaceae > Pinus > Pinus tabuliformis. The sequence goes on along the minus strand of CM062818.1, from coordinate 483,377,898 downwards.
TAATTTATGAGAGTAGAGGTCTTGAACCATTTTGTGGGGGCGGATTTTTTCATTTCCGCACATTCCCGCACTTCGTTAGCGACTTCATCAATTTTTTTTCAAAAAGCCATAACTTCTTCATCCAGAAGCCATTTTCAGAACCGTTTTTTTTTAAACAGCCTAATTTTTCGAGATCGTTCCATTGGTACACTTAGTTTCAGCATCTACAACTTCAATTTTTTTTAAAAATGGAAATTCCATGCCAAGTCATTCTTGATAGCACTAACTACTTCCAATGGTGGTCCTACATTGTGGATTTACTTAGAAGTAAAGGTCTTTACAGAATAGCCACAGGCCAAGAGACCAAACCAAAAGATGAAGACAAGGCAGCTAAATGGGAAAATAGGAAAGACCAAGCACGTGGGTTGATAGGGATGTCTATTTCTCCAGATCTTAGATTCCATATTGCAGAACTTGATACTCCTGATGAAGCAATGAAACAGATTACTAAAGTCTTTGGAATTAAAAATGAACTGAAAGCCCATCAACTTGAAAATGAATTTCTTACATTGGACCCCAATAATTTTTCTTGCATTGAAGATTTTTTGTCCAAGTTCAAGACCCTTAGACTTCTCTTGGAAGGTGTTAGGGTTAAGAAAGAAGATAGTAGCCTTATCTACTCCATTCTTACTAAGTTGGGACCAGCCTATTCTATGTTTGTTTCCACCTTCCATTCTAAAAGAGAAGCCTTCATTTCTCAAGGACAAGCCTACAAGTCCCCTTCCTTTGATTCCTTTTGTGATTCTCTAATAAGAGAACAAGAAAAACTCTTACACTTTGGTCTTCTTCATCTTGGAAACTCTTCTAAGAAAGTGTTAGCCGCCCAGCAGCAACCAAATCCAAAGAATCCTAAGAAGTTGTATCCTAAAATGAATGGTCCTAAACCAAACAAGGGTCCTAAGCAATTTCCGCCTCAAAATGAAAAATCATTTCAACAAAATGATAAGACAAATAAAAACAAATGGAAGAAGACTGATAGACATTGCAACTTTTGTAATCGAGATGGCCACTTATAATCCAAATGCTTTAAGAAGATGGAAGCCTTGGAAGCAGCAATGAAGAAGCATAACATCCATTTGGAGCAATCTTCAACTTCAACTTCATCTTCAGGAATGGCACTTTCTACATGTGGTTGTTAAGCATCTCAGTCTGGCTATGCACTAAATGTATCTTCTTCTTCTCATTCTCATGAGTGGCTCATTGATTTTGGAGCTTCTTATCACATGGCCAAAAACAAAGCCATGTTTTCTTATTTAAATGATTGTAACACCAAAAATATATATGTTGGTGATGATAGATCTCTTAGTGTTGTAGGGACTAGAACTGTTCATCTAAACAATGGTCAGTTTAATGATGTATTATGTGTTCCAACCTTATCCTGCAACCTTCTATCTGTATATCAGATAACCCATTCAGGTGAAGGTAAAATCGTTGAATTTTCACATCACGATGTTGTAATTAAGGACCTAAGAGATCCTACACAGATTTTAGCTACTGGCATTGCTAATGATTCTACAAGGTTGTATAAGTTTCACAACTTTGGGTCATCAAATCTTCCCTCAGTATTTGGTGCTCATAATGATGAAGTAAGCAAACTTTGGCACGAGCGATTTGGTCACTTAAACTATCGCTCTCTTCATAATCTATGTAAAGAAAATATGGTGACAGGTCTTCCAATGGTATCGTGCAGAAATGGTGTTTGTTCCAGATGTGTACTCGGAAAACATCATCAGGACAGTTTTGAAAAGCGTGCCTCTTGGTATGCCTCAGCCGCTTTACAACTTGTGCATAGTGATTTATATGGTTCACTTCCAATTGCTTCATTCTCTGGCTACAAGTATTTCTTAACTTTCATTGATGATTTCTCCATATGCACTTGGGTATACTTCTTAAAACTCAAGAGTGAAGTATTTAACATGTTCTTGGCCTTTAAGGCCTTTGTTGAAAAATAATCTATACATCAAATTCTTAAGATAAGATCTGATAATGGCGGAGAATATGTTAAAAACACATTCATCAACTTTTGCACTGAGAATGGAATTCAAATGCAACACATTGTTCCATATACTCCACAACAAAATGGTGTAGCTGAAAGGAAGAATCGCACCTTAAAGGAAATGGCTAATTGTATGCTTCAATCTAAAGGACTTAGTCTTAATTATTGGGCAGAAGCAATTAACTGTGCAAATTACATAATAAATCGCACTCCTACTAAGGTTTTAAAGAATATCACTCCAGAAGAAGCATGGAGCTCAATCAAACCAGATGTAAGTCACTTTCGTGTTTTTGGAAGTGAAGCATGGGCCCATATTCCAAATGAGAAACGTAAAGATTTAGAACCTAAGAGTGAAAAATGTATTTTTGTTGGATATTCTGAAGATGTCAAAGGATATAGACTTATTCCACTTAAGTCCAAAAATTTTATCATTAGAAGAGATGTAAAGTTTGATGAAAATATATCGACCTGCGAGCCTAGATCGGCGGATGGGCCACCTCTCCCTATCTCTTCTATTTTTGAAAATATTTCTTCTTCAGATGATGAAAGCGAGGATGAAAATCCTCCCCCACCTTCTCAGGATCCTCCTTCAGCTCCTCAGCTTCCAAAATGGGTCCGTGCTACTCGGGGATGCAGCAGGTGATCTTGTCGGTGATCCTACAGATCAGCAACGTACACGTTCTCAGTTCGAGAGAGCCTCTTCTTTACTGGCTCAAGCTTCAGTGAATTATGATCCTGACACCTTTGCAGAAGCTTCAGGCCATCCAGATTGGGAAGCAGCTATGAATGAAGAATATCATTCATTATTGGTAAATGATACATGGGATCTTGTTCCTCTACCAAAGGGACGAAAACTTGTTAGATGCAAATGGGTTTACAGAGCCAAGTATGGACCAGATGGGAAAGTTGATAAACATAAAGCTCATCTTGTTGCTAAGGGTTTTTCACAAGTTGAACGCATTGAATATACTGAAACCTTCTCCCCTGTTTCCAAAATGAACTCTATCCACCTTGTTCTTTCCCTTGCTGCCTCTTTCAAATGGGAAGTCCATCAGATGGATGTTAAATCCGCCTTCTTGCATGGGGACTTGCATGAAGAAATTTATATGGAAAAACCTATTAGCTTTATACAAATAGACTCTAGCCTTGTATGTCGGCTTAAGAAATTCCTTTATGGTCTCAAGCAAGCTCCTCGAGCTTGGTATGCCAAAATGGATAACTTTCTTTTAGAATCTAGCTTTTCTAGGTGTCATTCTGACAATACTGTCTACACCAAGAAAGTGGGCAAGTCTCTTATCATTCTTGTTCTTTATGTTGATGATCTTATCCTGACTGGTAGTGATCCCAACCTTATAAACCATGTGAAGTCTAGCCTTAAAAGGAAGTTTGAAATGACAGACTTAGGACACTTACATTATTTTCTCGGTCTTCAAGTCTTGCAATCCAAGGAAGGTATTTCCCTTTCCCAATTGAAGTATGCCTGTGATATTCTACGCCATTTTCATATGGAAGACTGTAAGCCAGCCCCTTCTCCCTTTCATTCTGGAGTCAAACTTTCATTCACTTGTACTTCTCCTGAAGTTGATGCTACCTTATATCGTCAACTTGTAGGAAAACTTTTGTATCTAACCCATACTCGTCCTGACCTTTCCTTTGTTGTTGGCCTTGTTTCTCAGTTTATGCAAAACCCACGTGAAAGTCATTGGAAAGCAACTAAAAGAATACTTCATTATGTTCGAGGTACAATTCAGTTTGGGATTCATTACAGTGCCGAAGCAGCTCCTCTATTGGTTGGTTTCACTGATTCCGATTGCGCTGGTGACCCTGATGATCGGAAGTCTACTGCAGGTTATGTGTTCACTCTTGGTTAAGGACCTATTACATGGGCTTGCAAGAAACAAGGTGCCATTTCTCTTTCTTCAGCAGAAGCAGAGTATCATAGTGCCATAGAAGCTAGTAAGGAAGCCTTGTGGCTTTGTCAGATCCTGTCAGAGTTTGGCTTTCAGCAGCAGCATCCGACTACACTTTGGTGTGATAATCAAAGTTCCATTCAGCTATGCAAAGATCCAGTCCAACATCAGCGCAGCAAACACATTGAACTGCACATGCACTTCATCAGAAATCTCATTCACGGCCATGTACTTGAAGTGCAATATTGTTCAACAGATGATCAAGTTGCAGACATCTTTACAAAGGCTCTCATAGAGGCGAAGTTCACTAAACTTCGATTTATGGTTGGAGTTCAGGAAGTTTTCACTAAGGGGGGATAGGCTCTAGTGCCTCCTTCCTTCTCCTATTGTGTCATATTTGTAAATCCTTCAATCCTATCCCAAGTTGTTCTTAAGGGGGGATGTTAGGATATTTCGACACATAGGAAATAGTTAAGTACAACTTGGTCTAGTATAGAGTTAGGTATAGAGTTAGGTAAAGTGTGTTTCTTTACTATGTACATTTTGTAACTTACAATCTGACGGTCACGATATGTAGTGATCCGACAGTTCATTCTCTCCTCGGTATTACCTACACTTGATCCGTGGCTTAACACCCGATTGGTCCATGATCTCTATTTAAAGAGCATGGAGGGTCATTTGTAGGTTAATCGTTCATGAGATAAGCTTATGTAAATTTTCATTCTTTTATTAATAAATTTCCTGAAGTGGTCGCGTTGGTTCAGGCTGTGGACTGTTTCCCTCTTTGAGGGTTTTAACCACGTCAAAAGTACTGGTGTATTGATTTGCGATCTGTTTGTGAGCGGTGTCCTTTGGTGTTCTGTCTGAGGAACTTACCCTGTAAATTCCTACACCAGAAGGGAGTCAGCGCGACTGTTTTTGAGAAACTCGATCCGATCGGCGCAACTGTTTTAGAAAAACCCTCGCTGGCCGAGGATTCAAAGGAAAAAATAAAAATTCCCTTAGGTAAAAACCAAACTTTCTACTGTAAATTTCAGACTAAGTCAGAGTAGTAAACTAGGAAAAGTAGAGAACACTAGAGGGAAATGATGATACTAGAAAATTTCACATAAAACCATGAAATTACAATCAATCAAACAGAAGGAAAGACTCCCCAATATCGTCGCCAATTTGTTATGCAGGTAAATTCGAAGTGTGGACACAAACAATTCCTCTAGATCGAGAGAGCGGGTCTAATCACAAACAAACAATCTATGGAATATTTCCTTAGGCTAGAATCAATTAAGAGGGGCTACCTCTTAGAACACTATTCCGCTTGGTGATGATCTTGTTTCTTCATTCCAGCTATATTTAATTTTCTTCCTTCGCACACCTGAAACAAGTAAACAACAAATATAATAGCATACAATATTGTATTCAGCCTACTTAACAGGTCAAGGAACATTAAACCATAAAGATATAAAATGACACTTCATGTAGGAAATCAATCGATAATTTCATTTATATAAATCAAAAAGAGATTACAACCGGTGCCTTGACGTTGTTGGTCTCCTCTTATGTATCCAAGTTCCTACACTTTTGCTAGCACTTCATGGAAAACCCCAACAATGGAGGTTTTAAGGCCTCTTTCCCTCTAGTCTCAAATCACACCCAAGCACACTATTCTTCCTCAAATATATACTAGAAAACTTTAGACTACAGATGTCTTGCTGATCATTCTAACTCCAAACTAAAAACTAGCCTTTGCTTGGGAAAAAGAGAGGTTTTTATAGCCTGGATGGATGGGAGATGGTTCCTCTTCTCGTGGGAGAAGGCCTTATCTCTTGGATTAGTTCCATCCTAATAGGGGAAAGGAGCTCAAACTGACTCTTCAACTCCATCTTGCCTAACTATTTACCAGACTTTTGTTACAAATCTTCTAAAGCTGGAAGCTTCGACTCCATATTTAAAAAAATTTCCAAAAGAGGATCAGCGTGACTGATAAAGGGCTCAGTCGATCCGATCAGTTCTATGGATAGTTGTAAACCCTACGTATCAGCGCGAGGAGGACATGGGTCATTAGCATCGTTCTGGTAAACTGGGACAAACAGAAAATTTCTAGGAAATGATGCAAAAGGGAATTTTTCTACTCATGAAGAGGGACACAATGGGAGTTTCTTCATGATAGGAAAGCATGTCGAGCACGTTATGCTCCTATACCAATAGGTGTCATATTTCATGATTGACTGGTAAAATCCCAAATATGTTCATCCTTTCCCTACTGCAAAGGTTCCATATTTTGAAAAGATCAAAAAATTAAAAAATGAAAATAAGGTATGCCCTAAAAGAAAGATCAAAGGGAAAAAACAATGAAATGGTCAAGAGAAAAAAGAAAAGAAATGAACCCCAAATAAAGAAGGCCAGGAAAGTTTGCTAATCCAAAATGGCACTACTATTCTATTTTTGCAAAGAATCTCATTGTGTGTAGTTAGTTGACTCTTGCCACAGTTGATGGATGGCCAAACAGCGTAATCTTGGCCAGTTCATGTTTCAATTTCTTGTTTTAGAGATATAAAATAAAATTTGTCCAAATAGTTCAAGCTTGGAAGATAAATAGTTAAATAGAGAAGCAAAGGTGCTCAACAGCTAAATCTGAGCCCTTGGAAGAAATAAGGGGAGACTTAGATAAGATTGCATTCAAAAGAAAAGAAGAGAGTAATGTTTTTCTAGTCCAAGTGCACCCATGGAAGAAGAAGAAAAATGTTAGGTATAATAGACTGGGTAGGTAGTTTTGGTGTTGCAGAAGCATGCTTATGATTAATTTTGTTTATCAAGAGATTCATCTTATTATTATCATAAGTACAATGGGAATTGTTTGGCTACAAATCAAGTGATGCATGTCTAACTTCCCCGCACACTTCTCCCAAAAAACACTTACTAACCTTTCCCCTAAGGATATTGAGATCTTCTCAATACTCCTAAGTTACCCCATTTCATGAAAAAACCTGAGGAAAATAGCATTCTTTCCTTGGGCAAAGAAACCACATTTCTTGTGTAAAATCCTCTTGTTCCCTAAGCCTAAGTTGTTGAACTTTATAACTTGGCACTCACCCTTCATAGATCCATTGTGACCATTAACATTACTATATAAATCCTTATATTCCTCCCCCCCAGCCCCCTCCCCCCCCGCGCGTATTATGTAAACATATGAAAAACCCAAAAAAAAATTAAGTATCCTGCCCCTGGTTAATATATAATCATAACACTATATAAACGAGGGTTTAATGGTTCACCCGGAATGCATTAAAAACCTTCGTCACGCAAATGTTCGAAAGTTAATTAACACCTGGTTAATTAACAGTCTAATCCCCCCTGACAGCCAATCTCAATCACCACGATATGTTTAAAATCATTGTTTATTACATGGGTCCTACGCCATAGCCCTGACCCATCTCCAACATACCGCCAACCGTTAGATCTGGTCCCGGTGATCGGACGGCTCCAGATCATATCACGCCTCCCCCTCCATCCGATATTTACCACCCGGGGAGCCGGCGGTATTCCCGCCGTACCTGGGACACGCGGCACCCTCCCGCCATGCTCGCGGCCCCTCCCACCAAAACCGCTTGGGCCCATAAGTAGTGCGGGCCCAAACCACTTTCTGCCCCCGGTAACCCCCCCGCTGACATCACAACCACGTCATCGCCACGTCACCCGTCTGTACCCTCTGCTACGTGACAGACTATCCCGTCATGCTGACGTCATTCGACCAAAAAATCGCCAAAGCCAAAAAAATTTTTAAAAAACTCGTAAAAACTATCATTTTCGTCCATTTTACTCGTTGTTTTCGCAAGACTGTCGCATGCAAAATTACGTCCAGCAGTTGCAGAAGCTCCGGTCCGCCACCTCGACCAACAAAGTCCAGTATTTTGTTCCGCAACTCGTCAATCAACCTGCCAATTACACTGGTTCGCCTCCATAAATATAGGTATTTACCCCGTCCCACCTCCCGAACCTGTGTTTTTGGTTTTCCTCTGCAAAATTGTACCTGTAAGAGCCAAATTCAAGCCAAAACAGTCCATAATTGCCATACCGGCCCATTTAGAACTGCTCTGTTGCCCTTTTTTCCACATAAATTCAACCTCCAGTTAAAAACACAGACAATTGAACCATGGAAGCCCCTGTGGCCCTCAACATAGTGCCCCTCAATGCGCCTCATACAAACCAGCATCATTTACCCTTGGCCGACAGAGATTTCCAAATAAAAGACCCAATTGGTTGCGAAAATCATCTTCATATTTTCTGCCTAATCAGAAACAGTCATTTGAAAAATTCTGATATGTATGGAATATGGGAATCCAATCTCCCCAGGTATTACCTTCCTTTAGTCACTATGTTCCCAGATATTGTTCACCACTGTTGTGCCAATTATGACCCTATCAGTAAAGCAGTTATGACCCCATCACAAACTGTTCTCTTTTACATAATTGCTGAATCTATCAATGAGATGCTACATTTCCATCCAATTCAGCCCCTTGCTCCTCTGTCCATGGGGTTTTTACTTGAGCAAGGCTCTCAACTTTCCAGTGCAGAAATAGCCTGGATTGCTAAGTTATTCATGAGACCAGATTGCCAACCCCAAGGCCCACCTCCTTATTTATATGTCTCATTCAATGAGATTGGAAGAATTATTCTTGACATGATATCAGTGATCTTGGGATTTAGGTCCAGTGAATTTGTGTATGAGATGGTCCTGGTTCTGTTATCCACCTTTACTCCAGGACAACCCCCTGCTATTAAGTATGACTATGCCTCTTTCATTGCTGACAAAATCCATACTCAATTTATGAATTTGGAAAGAGAAGGAGTGTTTAAATACACAACTTTCATATACCATTTGTTGTTGTATTATCATCCAGACATTTTTATATTTCCCATCAGGAAATTGGATAACAAAGGAGATAGGAGGTCTGTAATCTTTTGGACCTTTATCTTCCACAGAATTGTTGAATCCCCTTATACCTACTGTGAATTCATTGACCTGTTTATACATCCAGCCTCCACTCTATTGATAGGAGCTCCTCCTCCTAGGCTCTCTGGTGACATAAGGAAGATCTTACAGCTCTCCAAGAACTACAGGATAGGTGACTGGTACTTCTACCAGGATCACACTGAAATCAAGATATATGGTTGTGATTTGTGCCCTATAAGCTACCCAAATATGTGCCTATGAGATTGTTTGCTCTGGAATATTTCAGACAACTTATTAATGCAGATTTAACTCACTTTTTCAATCTGAAGAAAAAAGCTCAGCTGAGGATAAGAAACCAATTAGGCCCCTTCATCATTAACAAAAGGGAAGCATGGGAAGATGCTAATAAAATATTAGGGGAAGACCTTAAATTGAAGAAAAGCTTCTGGTGGGTACCATATGACCCAAATGGCTTTATAAGTGAAAGAAAAGTAAAAACCCGGTTGTCAGCTTACACACATCATAGGATCCCAGAAGTAGAACAATATGCTAATCAGGATGAGTGGATAGAGGGTACATTAATAGAAGAACTTACTTGGCAAGAAAACATGGAACAAGCTATGAAAGATTTAGAAAAGACCCTTGACCTAGACTCTTTTGGACAGGTATCTTTCAAGCTGCCTCAGCAAGCCGGAGTGGGTACATCTTCTGCTAGGACTTCACAGCAACCTATACAAGAGGCCAGCACATTAGTTTCAAGTTCTTCAAAGGGCAAGGAAGTAGCAGCCACAGAGCAGCAAGCCATGACAGATCAACAAGGGCAAATTCCTCCAGTAAAGACCAAAGCAGCAGAGATACCAGCACTACAGACTCCTCTAAATGAGGAAAAAGGCAAGAAAAGGGACAGAGAAGAGGCCACACCCATCAGTGGACCTGTGGAATAGCTGGGTGCAAAAAGGCAAAGACTGAATCCTCTATCTGAAGAGGAAATCATTGAAGAAACAATAGAAATCCTAAGAGGTGAGAGGGAAACCAGCCCACAGACATCCCCAGTGATAGACACATCAACCAGCTCACACAGGCAGGAGCTGGAAAGGCAGCATAGTGTGGAAGTTTCATCCACAAGGCCACCAAGCAAGCAGAACTCTGATGTCAAAAGAACATTCACAGAGATAAAGGCTAGAAATGATCCATTGAGGATACAAATTTATGACCAATATCTTAAGATGGCCCCCACAAAACAGCAAAGATTAATGTCAGCATATGACATTAAAGAATGGAAAATGATCATGAGTTATTTCAAGCCCAAGTTGCAGCAACCACAATCAGCAATTGATTATATCAGGACAAATCTGGAGGTCTTGGCCAAAGACATTCATCCAATAGACCAGATTGAGCTGCACAAATAGACAGGAGAGATGGTATATTCTACACTAGCTAACAAAGCAATGTTGGCTCACAAATTGCAAAACTCATTGTAGAACACCTCTGCTCATCTAGATTTAGAGAAATCTTCTTCCCTAGCAAAGGACAACAAGATTAAATCCTTGGAAGATATTATCATTGAGTTGGGACATGATCCCAAATATGCCAAAGGCATAAAATCAGTAATGAGGAAGAAGGAAAAGGACATTGATGCCCTCAGAAAACAGCTCAAAATGCCTCCTTCTATGCATCCACAGACAGCAGATGTTGTGCAGCAAAAATCCGAGGAGGACATGATGGACCTGCTCATGAGGTTGAATGAAAGATTGAGTGAGACAGAGCAGGCATTGGAGAAAGCACTACAAGAAAAGCAGGGAGAGTCGACCTCCCAGCCACCTCAAGTAACTCTAATAGCCACAACTACCCCTCCTACAGTTATAACAGCAGTGCCTCCCACTGTCCCAGCATCAACTATAGAAATCACCACAAGTACCTCAGTAACAGCAACAGCACCAGGCAACAGTACAGCTATGACCACATAGCAGTTAATTAAAGCAATGGAGGAGTTGAAACTTCAATTATCTGAATTGAAGCAAGTCAAAGAAAAACTGGCAAAGATTGAGAAAAGCTATGATAAATCTAAAATGAATGTGGCAGAGAAAACAAGAGAAGTCAAAGCATTGGAAAACAAGGTAAGAGCCTTGGAAAAAGATCTCTCTCTGCATAAGCCTCTGGTAGAAATCAGAGGAATTTTGTGGACCAACATCATTCAATCACTTAGTGGTGTATGGAGGTCTATTCAGACCATTTATGAACAGGTTGATTTGATAAAAGTAGCCCAAGTGGAGATTCAGAAAACAAGAACCGTATTGGGACAAATGCCTAAGCAAGCTAACAGGCTAATTCATTTTTTGAATACCAAGACCAGTGAAGAACTGGAAGAACTTGATATTAGAGACATAACAGGTACCATTTTGGACATCAAGAGAGTTCTGACCATGAGAAATCTAATGCAAAACTTGGACAAAAGATGCCAGGACATGCAGGTAGAAATTGATTCTTTCACAGACAAATTTACATTCCTGAATCAAAAAGGTTTGCCAAGTCTTGTGGGAGATAACGATCGTCTGATGAAGCACAAGGACTATATACACAAATTAAATGCATTTTCTATCAATCAAGCTAGTGCATCTTCAAGTACTTCAACAGAAAAAGCACTTCCATCTGGCCAGTTGTTGTTGGGAAAAGTATCCAATACGGAATGACCCTATCCCACTCTAAGGGTGATAGTACCTCAGCAACAACCGAATGTAAAGCTATTCAAGATTACTTCTTTATGAGATGTAAGAGAGAGGAGGAAGGGATCCACTAACCATTGTCTTCCGCTTAATGATTGATCCAATCTTCCCTCTTTGCTGCTTGTTCCCAGCTCCTTGCTCTTTCACTGGCCCAGCTACACAAAGATCTTGTAAAAGCACAAGAAAAGGAAACTACAAGAAGCATACATCCATAATTGATTCAAGGATTAGAATAAATCAAATATACAAGTATCAATACGCCACAGAGACACATGCATATAGAAGAACCTCAAATACTTTATTAATGGAAGAAGTAAAGTTCTGAGAGTGTTACAACCATAATAGGCCCAATCCAGCAACACCTCCCAGCAGAAAGAAATCTCCTCTTCACCTCCTTCAAGCAAATCACCCAATAGTTCTATGCACAAACCAACAGCACTTCCTTACATTCACAAGATTCCAGCCTTCCTTGGACCTCATGGGAGAGCTCTATATATAGGAGTTTTGGAGAAAGGATCAGTCAGCTTGAGCTTGGCATGAAGCTGACTAGTGTCCTCTCCCACTTCAATTATACTTCAGTTCTTGAGTCCACTTGGAGTTTCTTGCTTCCACTTGGAGATCTAGATCCTCTTACTCATCACAAGGCGAATTCCCTGATCCAAGTGTCATTTTGGAAGCTTCCTGGGCATTTGACACCTTGCAGAATGACTGTGCCACTTGGCCAATCTCGCCCAGCGCAGGTAGCCTTCATTAGAGTTGACATTCAGCGCAGGTACAGAGTGGAGCAGTTGACATTCATCGCAGATGCTCAGTGGAGCAGCTGACATGATCCAGAATTAGCTTGTTTTTGAGTGTTTTCAGGTGGAGAACTGATTTTTAGTGTTGTGGTTTGCTGACCTTGTTCCTCTAGGGGTAGGAACAACATGTTTAGGGACTTTGGATCCCTCATATTATTGACATTTCATGCTTCATGCTGTAAGGCACAAAAATGTCTATAACAGTTGCCCCCTAAAGTATGAGGTCGTTTATCGGGTGAAATGCTTTATCAGGAGGATCTGAAGTTCATTCAATCGCTGAGAGGTGCCCTGTAATAAAATACAATACAATACATTATTTTTCATTCTGCTTTCATGATCTAGCTGAGGCGGGAATTCCCATGCTCAGCTTTATAAATTCATTTTGGTACATAGAACAGACGATCGTCTGATGGTAGACTGATAATTCTCTGCTGAAATTATCATCCTTTGAGTAGGATGATCATCTGCTGCAATGATGTACATAACAAATGTCTTTATATCCTGAATATATATCGCAGCCCGGATGGATGAAACTAGATCCGGGGTCTTCAAACTCGTTCGATCTTCACTCTAAGTACAAGTCGATCCATATGAGAATTGCGCTGAAGTCGAACATGGAAAGACATCGCTTGATTACCGGTCAATAATGTAAACCGTTAACAAGCGCGAGAGGAATCACCAATAATGGCAATGACCCTCAAGGTACTGCAGTACAATTCACGTGGTGTGAATAAAGGACTTGGCGTCGAACACCACGCAAAATCTTCTGGTCGAAGGTCATTGATGTATACCTGTCGCCAGAAGTTTGAAACTTGCCATTGAGGCATGCAAGCTTCAAAGTACTGAGGAGGTTGTTCCTAGATCAACTTCTCGGATAATGAGCTAAAGTCGACAAGAAGCGATCCGTCAAAGGAGGGCCTTAATGAATCCCACATCAGTGACACGGAACAGAGGTAATGATTTTAGTGGAGGTGAAAACAATATGTGAAATATGATTCAGGGTGGCGATCATAGGTGGATGAAGGATAATGTATGGCAGTGGATGGGACACGGTTGACTCTTTCTGAACACATCTCTTGAACATATAACGACACTGATGTGATGGATCGGTAGCATTACCCCGAATGTGGATGGTTTGGCGAGGACCATGGTGATGAGACCGGTGAATGAAACAACCCAACCCGATGTGATACGGAGGACAAAGTGTCATGTTCAAGAGCGACTTGCTACCATTAAAGCTTTGAGGTTCTCCCAATTCTTCCCCGGTCATTTCTGACCAGTACCTCTTTATTTTTGTCAAGCTTGAGGAGGATAACATATGCTTGTTCTATAACCTGCCCTTCAGGCAAGCCCATCGCTATGTTTTAACGAGCCTAGCGATAGGGAAACCCGTTCTCGTCTAAAGACAAGTTTGTCGCTATTTAATCATTTTAACGAGTCTAACTACAAGGAAAAATTGGTCCTTTTCATTTTTAGAGAGTCTGAAAAGGTACAGAAAGTTAACTCCAAAATTCCTTTTTCGTCATCTAATCCCTTAAGTCCGAAAAAGTATAAAACAATACAGAAGGGATGAGTTTTTGATTACTTTAACAAGCCGAATAAAACAAGCGCTCGACCTTTTTGTGCAATAATCCCTCAGGTCCAAAAAGATTAAAATCTAGAGGAGGGATAGCTCTTCCGGTCACTTTAACGAGCTGGAAGGCCAAAACGCGGCAAACTTTTCATATTTTACGAGTCAGAAGAAAAGAGCTCAAAGAAGACTCATCTTTTGAGGAACGAGTGATAAACAGGGATAGCAGCAGATTCCAGGTACAGGTTGGAATTTTCCAATCACGGCAGTGTCACCAGGATGGCTAAGTGAAATCACTCTTCGCAGCAGTTCCTCAAAATAGGTAAACAATCATATGGAGGTGAACGATTGGCCAAATGAAATGGAGGTGGCGGGTGCAAACACGACCAAGGCTTTTATGGCTAAATACATTTACGATCACGATGGTTATTTACCGGGATAGGTTCATTTTTTAATGAGCTTAAACTCTGGGGAAAACTCTTGCTCATGCTTTTCTATTTTTTAACAAGCATAAATTCCACGGTAAAACTGCTCGATTCTTCGCTTTTCTATTTTTTAACGAGCATAGATTCCGCGGTAAAACTGCTCGATTATATGGTCAAATTTTGATTTTTTACCATTACTAGCTTCTTCCTTTTCAAATATAGTATTGCTTTTTCAATTGCTGCAACAAACTTTGTTAGAAATGAATAATATTTGCATGAAAATGAGATTATAACCCTAATATTTCACTTTAAACTGTGTAAAAAGCCATTAAAAGGTGTTTTTACCTCTCATTTACCATTTCATTTGCATTTGGTTTGTTGGAGCTCTGGAGGTGCCTCTTCCCCCTTGATTTTCACCAGCTGATTCCGGGAGATTCTGCGGACGATTTTCGATGCCGTCTGGACCAGGGAGGAGCTAAACCCTAGCTCTTTCTTTTCATGGTTTCATTTTCCTGTTTCATGCCTGTTTTCCAGTATTTCTGAGCCTCTGGGGTTTTTCCAGGGTGCCCTAGGATCAGCGCAGGTTCCCCTTTTGAAACCTGCGCTGAAGGTCAAGCTGCCTTAAGGCAGCCTGACCCTCAGCACAAGTGGGAGACTTCCTTCCTGCGCTGGGCTCAAAAACTGAGTTTTTTAGGTCATTTTTTGATGATTTTTTCGCCAGTTTCTCATCAAAATCAGGAACTTACTCCTTCTCTTGTTTGCCTTGCAGGGAACTTTGAACAAAATGTCTCTTACGTGGTGAGAACGAGAACATGAAGAGGAGGACATGATTGCCCTCCATGACCCTGTCACGGTGAACGCGTTGCGGAACTGTGGCCTGCTGAAGTTCTTCCGTATCTCTAGCATGAGAGCACAGATTTATTTACTGCAGTACATGCTTGATGCTTGGGATCCTGTTAACCAAGTGTTCCAGATTAGGGGAAAGGCCATCCCCTTGACCATAGACGACATGTATTTCTTGACTGGACTGTCAAGACGAGGTGCCCCCATTTCCTTGTCAGGTACGGCCCGGGGGACTGATTCTACCAGAGATTATGTCCGCCAGTATTGCAGGGAAGGTTCTCAGCTAAGCAGAG
Organism: Pinus tabuliformis; assembly: GCA_031772625.1. Lineage (NCBI taxonomy): Eukaryota > Viridiplantae > Streptophyta > Pinopsida > Pinales > Pinaceae > Pinus > Pinus tabuliformis. The sequence continues at coordinate 483,362,351 of CM062818.1, read as the reverse complement.
ACGTCAAGATTGTTATCCGTGAGATTACTGATCGGGCTCTCAGGTCCATTCTATTCACTATTGGTAGGATGGCCGGCAGTGCAGCTCTACATGTTGCCAACAGGTCTTATATGCAGCACGCTTTGGAGTGTCTCCAACCGAAAGTATTCAACTGGTGTGATGCAGTACTTGTTCAGATGAAAAGTCAATTGACCAAGGTAAAGGACAGGAAGCTGAAGAACTTTGGATTTGGTTCTATTCTGACTGCCTTTGCCTTGGAGAAAATCCCATTGATGCAGCCTCAGTACATCATACTCGACTTGCCTTCTCCGACCGAGCCACGTATGCAGAGGTGGGTCGACCACATGTCTAGGCATGCTGGTCAACCTCAGATTACTTTCACTAAGGCCTTCTTTAGGTGGTTTGAGCGTCAGGAGATGGCGTTTTCCGAGTATCCATATGTGGGTATGGATTTCCGAGGCGACCCGGATTTGGTGCTACCGGATGGCGAGCTGTGGGGCGCCATTGGTAAACTCCTTGACCATATTACTGCTTACTATTCTTGTTCATAATGTTGATGTGCTTTATTCTATCAAGACTTTTAATTGTACTCTTGGGTGCATGCAGATATTGGTCCTGTTCGTCCAGCAGTTCGTCCAAGATCGCCAGCTGCTGCCCCGGCAGTGGAGCCTGCTAGGAGAGTTGTTATTCGCGATCTTGACGACACTGAGACCCTTACAGCTGTGCAGGAGCAGGTTGAGAGCCTTACTCGCGGTCTTCCTGATGTACAGATTGATGAGTTACCTTTACAGCTACAGCGGCATACTATCGGCGTGCCTAGACGATGGACTCGTCTTTTGCGCATGATTGCACAGGCCGTGATGTACTATCATGAGCACCACTAGGCTAGGGTGCCCCCTAGCATCTTTTTGAGTTTTTAGGTCATATGACCAATTTTGTCTTGGTTACAGAACATTATGTATGAACTTATATAAACAGCTTATACGTATTTTGATTTTTGGGTTTTATTCTGGTCGATTTATGTGATCCATATGTACAATCTTTAATGATGTGTCCTTTTTATAAATGTTGCAAATGTCTATCTAACACATAGTTCGCTAATGAGTCAGTTAATGTGTTTAAGTTTCTTGAAATATGTTGATATTGAATTGAATCAAATCGTCTTTCCAAGATCTTAACCCTTAGGAACATGCGATAAATAGCTGGATTGCGAACAGAATATATACCATTGAGCTGTAGTATTACGAGTTGTGAGTCTAGCCTGACAATTAGTCGGCGTATGCCACGTGTGATGGCATCAGAGAGTAGTTCTATCAACGCGCTATACTCAGCGATGTTATTCGTTGATTGCCCAATACATACACCTCTGAAACTTACTAACTCGCCGCTTGGATCAAAAATGGCCCAGGCTGCGGAAGATAAGTTCCGCGAACTACGACTCGCTCCGTCGGCATATCCAACACATGTCTCCAGAAGGTTCGACATCTGCAACGAATGAAAAGGTGGATCACTCGACCAGAACAAACACTTTAGCGAAAACAAAATATAACAAAAGCATGCAGGTTACTTTTAAGCATAGTAACGTTTGAGGTACAACCCGTTGCGGGGCTGCGCCAGTGGAATTCCATCGTAATCCATTAACTCGTAGGCTCCTTTTGCTAACACCCTTTTAACAATATAGGGGCCCATCCATAAGGACTTGAATTTCCCTGCTCCCAATTTATCGGATTCTTGGTCATAAAGCAAGACCAAATCACCTTCTGAGAAGACACGGGGTTTGAAATTTTTGTCGAACTGAGCCTTGACTCGTTTCTTATGAGCTTCGTTAGCCAAAGCGGCGTCACGACGGGTTTCATCCAACTGGATTAATTCCAAGAAACGAGCCTCTTCTTCTGAGGCTCCGAGGAGAAGATCGATTGCGAGTTTAAGCGACGAAATTTCGCACTAGATTGGCAAGACTGCTTCCAGGCCATACACCAGTTGAAAAGGTGTGAACCCGGTTGTGTACTTTACCGACGTTCGGTAAGCCCACAAGGCTGAGTACAGGATTAGGTGCCACCTTCTTTTATGAACCCCAATCATCCTTTGCAACATACGCTTCAGGACTTTGTTGATTGCCTCAACTTGTCCATTGGCTTGCGGATAATATGGTGTAGAGCTGTCGTGAGATATCCCTAGCTTGGCAGCTAATTCGACCATCATGTGATTGCGAAAATGCGACCCATGATCTGTAACTATAGCCTGTGGTACGCCGAACCTGGCGACTACATGATTGAAAAAGAAAAGGGCAGCTGTTTCACCAGTGTTATCCAATGTAGGCATCGCCTCGGTCCATTTGGTAAAATAGTCAACAGCGACTATAATATACCCATGCCCGCCGGTCGAGGTGGGGTTACATTGCATGAAATCGATGCCACACTTGGCGAAGGTCCCAACAGCAACTATCGGCTGTAAAGGTGCGGGTGGTCGTCTAGTTTTGCTATCAAAGATTTGACAAGCATGGCAACTTCTGACTGCGGTTATGCAATCTTTGAACATGGTTGGCCAAAAGTATCCTGCTCGTAAGATTCTTTGTGATGTTGCATATCCAGACTGATGCCTCCCACATGCGCCTGAATGACAATCATTCAGGGCTTTTTCGGCCTCCTCATGGGTAAGCCACCTCCTCAGAACTGTATCGATACCACGACGGTAAAGTGTATCACCGACGATCATGTAGTCTTTTGCTTGGTATCATATACGTTTTTGTTCGGAGCGAGAGGTGTTAGGCCTGAATTTTTGGGTTTGGAGATAAACTATGATATCTCCATACCACTCATCGCTTACAGATATCAAAAACAAACTTTCGTCCACGATTGACTCTTTCGATGTTTCATCGTTGGACGATGATGGGAAATCGCACAATAATTCTGTGAAAACTAGAGCTTTCTTTGATTTGGATTTCACAAATTCCAGATCAAACTCTTGAAGGATCGCTATCCATTTTGAATATTTGCCCCCCAGCAACTGTCATGACAGTATATAGGTCATGGGGTTGCAATCTGACAAGATGGTAGTTTTCCGAAAGAGGACATAATGTCGAAACCTTTGAATCGCTTGAACTGCTGCAAGCGCTAGTTTTTCAACATAAGAATATTTACTTTCTGTATCGTTTAAATTTTTACTTAAATAATAGATAGGATGTTCAATTCCATCGATTTCTTGAACTAAAACCATCGCAATGGTCGTATCCGCTGCAGCCAGATACAGGTTAAAATCTCTTTGATTGTCTGGGGCGTACATTATTGATGCTTTTACTAGACAATCTTTCAGAGCATCAAAGGAAGCTTGCGCCACCTGGTCCCAGACAAAAGGTACATCCTTTTTCAAAAGACGAGTATAACCCTTAGCAAGTTCTGCGTAATTTGGAATGAATCTCCTAAGAAATTTTTCTTTCCCTTGGAGTTTCTGAATCTGAAGCAAATTTGAAGGTGGAGGCAAATTAATGATTGCCTGAACCTTACAGGGGTCGAGACGAATCCCATCTTTAGAGACTAAAAAGCCAAGCAAACGACCAGAACTGATGCAAAATACACATTCGTGTGGATTGAGTCTTATCTTGTAGTGTCGGCAACGTAGAAATATCGCTCTTAAATGCTGCGGATGATCAGTCTGCTTTCGCGAATGAGCCGGAAGATCGTCGAGATAAGGTTGAACAATGTTCTTGATGTCATGGAAGGCATAATTCATTTCCCTCTGAAACGTCGCCCCTGCGTTCTTTAAACCAAAGGGTAATTTTCGATAAGCGAATGTGCCCCACGGACAAATAAATGCAGTCTTTGACTGGTCCTGTGGGTGGATATTTATTTGATTATACCCGGAAAATCCATCCATAAATGAAAAGATTTCACATCCGGCGCATTCATCAATTATCTGGTCGATGAAGGGTGTAGGGTAGTTGTCCTTCGGACAAGCTTGGTTTACATCCCTATAATCAACACACACTCTAATTGTCCCTTGTTTTTTCATAACAGGGACAATATTCGATACCCAATCGGTTAGAGGAACCGGGTAGATGAATCCAGCATGGAGGAGTTTTTCAACTTCCGCCTTAATGGCAGCGGCTTTCTTCGGGTGCACTTGCCGAAGTCATTGCCTTACTGGTTTGACATCAGGATACATTTTAATTTCATGTTCAACGATACTCGAGTCAATGCCTGGCATTTCATCATATGACCAAGCAAAGACATCTCTAAATTCGCAAAAAAGAGCGTTATATATTTCCAGTTCTGAAGGGGAACAACCTTTGCCGACATAAATATTCTCTACAACATTTGTTTTAGTCGAGATATTTATGGCTATAGTCTCTTCAATATTGGATAGGTTTCGCTTGGAATCCACTGTGTTTACAGTATTTGTTAGGAATTCGAATACTGAAGGGTGATAAAGGTCACTTTGAGTATCTTCTTCATATTCCGGAAGAAGGGAACGATGGTGGTGATCATTCCATGGTGCCCCCTCAATCATCATTGATTGTAAGATTCCTTCGTCAGTCCCATGTACTTTCGGCCAAGGATCTAATGGGGTTCCATATTCTCTAGACCTATCTACCCAAACGCTTGACGAGCGCTGATTTGGGCTCGCCTCCCATGCTTGAAACATTGATTGCTACAATATTTCTAAAGGGCTTGGTGGCAAAACCATTGAATAATCCATGTTGACCTTCGTGGAAGATATCATGTTGCAGGTTGCTACAAACGGTACATTTCCTGTATAAATAGGAGGTGGTAGCGCGAAAGTTCCCATCAATGTGGGGTCTTTCAATAATCCTACTCCGATATCTTGAATTGAATGGTTGCTCTCATGGATCATGGGAATGCTTCCTGTAACTTGTGAACCATTAGGGAGGAAATTCTGTTGGTCGACGATCGTAATCCCTCCTTCAAATGGGAATGCGATCTTCCTAAAATAAGTCGACACGACAGCTGCCATGGCATAAATCCATGGTCTACCTAGTAGGATGTTATAGTCAAGATTTCCATCAATGACTTCTACATCAATTTCTACTGTTTTTCCTCCTAGTTCAACTTTCAAGTTATTAAGGATACCGTATGGGGTATAAGTCCTTCCGTCGAAAGCTTTTAATGTCGTCGAAGATCGCGACAAGGTTGGAGATCCTAAAGTTTTCCAGCAACTCATTGACATAATACATGTCGAGGCTCCCTCATCAATTATTGTTCTGTGAACAGTTTTGTTGAGTGCTTTCACTTGAATAAGGAAAGCTAGCTGAGCTGGTAACTGAGGATCATATCCCTTGTGATCGAAGGATACAAGATTGGAATCCTTAGTATCAACCCCACCAATTGCCGATAACAATGCCTGCCTTTGGGTTGGACAATTTTGTAGCACTTCAGGAGTCGACATAGCAGATGGCGATTGGGCCAAATCTTCCACTATGTTATAATGTTGCGCCGCTCTGGCGCAAGGATTAAATGTCGACTTGTGTACTACACCCTTTGGCGGTTTTATTGTTAATTCAGGGATGGTGGGCGTTACAACTTCTGTCGAAGTTGTTGTCGAACTACTTGGTTGATCTTTACCTTTTTCGTTCGACAGCTGAGGATTACCATAATCTTTGTTCCTTGTCGAAATCAAAGCATCATTCTGCTGTTTCAAAACCGACAACATAAGGACTTGTGACGGGGAAGCATTTCCACTATCAACCAGATTTTGACCTAGGTTGGGAAACGGATCAGTCAACACAGCTGAGGTTTGGGAACTTTTAAAGAACCTTTTAAGCTCAGCTTTGTAAGGACAATCTCTTGTCCAGTGATCTTCGTCACATATCATACATGGACTGTTTGGTTTCCCTTTTCCAGGAGGGTTTGAAGAATTTTTTCCAGGGGATGACTCACCCTGTTTCTTCTTCTTCCCTTTGTTTTGCTTTTTCTTGCTTCCTGGTTGATTGGTTTCTTTGCCTTTATCTTCGGATACGGCATTTACTTCCGAAGCAAGAATTTCTTCTTTTGCATTTTGATTCGAATTCTTACGGGCTTTCTTTGACGAAGCCTTTATCGATTTCGTGTTTTCTGTGCCAATCACGCCATCACTAGCATGAGAGTCACTATTTGATTTAGGAGGGGGAGGAATTGAAAATTCCGGTCTAGGGGCGTCAGGTATTTTGTCATAGAGTGTGCCGGACTGAGTATAAACTAAGTCCAAATACTGCGCACGAGCAATAACTTTCTCCTCCGTTACGACTCCCCCCTTGGCCACATCTTTCGTAATAGCCGGAAGTAACGACTTTATAAACCATTCAGCTAATAGCTGATCGGGAACATATGTTTTCACCATCCTACGACAACGACGCCACTCATGTATATGATCAGATATATGGGTAGCAGTTGTCTGTTTGAAGTTGGTTAATATTTTTGTTCTCGTTTCATACCTTATCGGTAATTGAAAGTGGGTTAAGAAAGTCGTGGCTAGGGAACTAAAATTGTCGAAAGAGGCTCTTGGCAATTCAATATACCATTTAGTCGCTGGACCTGTCAATGTCCTCTGAAAAAGGCGAAGCCTTATCGAATCGTCATTTAGGGTGTTCGACGAACACCACAGATGAAAAGTCATCACGTGATTCGACGGTTCTTCAACTGGATTTCCATTGAATTTAGGAATGTCAGATGGAAGTTTATGAGGAATCGCTGGCCACCAAGGGGCATAAGCAATCGGATCGTTGGTTAAACGGTGTAAATCGGGTAACTCTAAAGTTTCCACGAATGATAATTGTTGATTCAGGTTAGGTGAAGCGTAACCAGGGTACGATGGAATCGCTTGAGCAGTGGGTCTTTGCATACCAGCATAATGTAATTGATGTTGGTATGACTGATACGGTTGGTGGACTTGACCACTATAAAGTGGTTGGTTTTGACCGTTTTGGATATACGGTTGTCCACTGTTCGCAAAGATCTGCTGCTCAGAACCTTGGTACACTTGCTGTAATTGCAGTTTTTGGTATTGTACAAGCCATGGTTGTGACGCCATGTTCTGTTGTGCCATGCTAACCATTGGACCAAGGTGTGGGGTAATTATACCCGTTTGTACTTGTGTCGTCCCACCAGTTGGCAATTTTGGTTGTGACCCATGGTCAAGCGACTGTTGCATTACAACCTGAGGTTGACATGTAACAAATATCGCTTGAACTTGTGACACGGTTACAATAGCCGGTGTGGTTGGGATGTTCGTCACAGGTACACACTGTTGCATAGAATATACAATCCTTGGTTATTGAGGTAGCATAGGTACCCAACTACTTGATGCAATTCCAGTATAACCTGAACATGGTTGTGAACTCACGTATGGGTACCCTCCCGGAGGGGGTAATGAAAGGGCATACTGCCCCCCATACGGTATCAATCCAGAACTCAAAGGGATTGATGTCCCAGATTGACCTTCAAATGGATCAATTTGGCGAGTTTCAACATAAGAATTACCGGGTGTTACTCCGGATGAACAAACTGGAACAGACCATACTGTCGAAATAGTCCCTTGGTGGACTCCTTCTAGCTGTTGGGATCTAGTTGGGACAGCTGGTATGCCGGCAAACATCGTTGGATTGACGGCAGGGGATTCTGCTGTCGCTGTGTCATTTGACACAGTCCTAGACGATGACGGTTGTTCAGACATTTTAATTCTATCCAATAGATTGCCTAGCGATTCTACAGGGACTTCCACTCGTGGTGGATTAACTTCTGATGAAGGAAATAGAGTGACCCCGACTCCAAAATGAGTTGGAGTACTTGCTTGCGGATCCTCTACAATTTCCTCTATCGCAATCAAACCCGGTGGAAGAGGAAGACCGTCAGGTCCGTAAAATATTTCTGGTGCCGAAGAAGTGGTTGCTTCGACAGCGACAGTTGTTTGGGGAACAAAACTTTCTGGACCGGTTACAGATGGAACTGGTTCAGTTACACAAGTATTTGCCCCCAGACTAGGATCAGTATTACTGTCCTTCTGTGGCTGTTGAACTTCTTCTATAGAGGCAGGGTTTCCAGAAATGTTAGGAGTAACCGGAACCTCAGATGCAGTTGGAACACTTGTTCTAACTTTCAAAGGGGATTTTGAATCGGTTAAACGAGTTCGCTTTGCCCGTACTGTTTTCGATTCCGGGGACAAAGATGGTTGACTCGTAAGCCTCCACGAACGACGGGGTTTCAATTGACTTTCTTCCACGATTGCGGATTACTCGATCAACTAAAATATTAAAAGGGGAAATTTGTGTTTCCGAATTGAATGAATTTTATTAGACGCTTTTAGACACAACTTGCTTTTTCACTTTTTAAGAGTCGAGAAAAAGCTAAAGATGACTCTAGTCTCCTTCATGTATTAACGAGCCCGAAGTGACAAATGCTCGGTTGGACTTTTTCAGTTATAGAGTTTGAAAAAGGCCAAAAGAAACTGCTCTAGAGATCTAGGCAGAGGGTGTGCCAAACCTTTCGCAAAACCACAGAATACGTTTTACGGTACGGGTGGTCGATCTTCGTGAATGCTGTGTTCACTGCATTGCGATCAGTAGGGCGGCCGACACGACTTCCTAAGGATAAAAGATATATGCCTATAGGGGTCTCCCAATATATACGCGACGGTACGTGGGAGAACAAGTCCATATTAGTGCCACCGACTCTCAGGAGGAATCACCCACCTTCGTCGAGATCGACGGTCACTACGTTTAACGACGCCGGAACACGTCTCTAGCTTAGACCTCTAGATGTTTGCGTTATTTTTCAAAGCATTGTTAGGTTCATTCAATATATTTTAAGTTGATCTTTTTTAAAGTTTGCCTTTCAAGGTTCACCACGAGATGTTTTGATACAAATTCCTAAATGCAGTCTAAGATGAGAAGCAAGCTTTTTCAATCTTTTCGACTTATGAAAATCTTAACTACTGAGAGAAAAGGGAGACAAAATCTTTTCACACAGATCAAAGAGCACTCACTAATGCACTTTTTCCCTAAATCAACATACAAACTTATATGCAAAATGAAAAAATGCAGGTATTTCTTTTCTCTTTCTTAATGTTTGTGCAATGCAAAAAGAAAGTTGTCGTATAATTTTGAATTCAATTTCAAGTGAAAGCAAACAAGCTTGTCCAAAATAAAAAGACACCTTAAGATTTACTTGTTTCGACACTAGAAATATATAAACTCAAACCAAATGACGAAAGCAAAAGCTCAACCAGCTATGAACAGCAAATAAACTAACTCTTAAGATCAAAACGACACTTTATCACAGGTCTAGATCTAAGAGGTCACAGCAAGACTAGTTCACTTTCGTTATGGGAAACTGTAAATGATATAAGAAATACACAAAGAACAAACACAGTTTCTTTATACAACCGAGGCGGAATAGTGGCAAGGAAAGTTGGTTTCAGATAGGCACATTGACTGGTAACAGACAGCAAAAACAAGAGTGAAAACAGGGCAAGAAACAGCAGGAAACCACAGTAGCACAAGGCAAGATTGGTCCAGCGCAGGTGGGACACTGTCTGTTTGACCTTCAGCACAGGTAGCCCCTTCGGGAACTGCGCTGAAATGCAGACAGCCTTCACAGCAGCTACACTGAAGAACGAAACTTTCGTTTCTCTTGGTTTCCGGGTCATAGATTGCTCAAAAATTCACAGTTTTTGGCCAAATCAGAAGCTATCAGTCAAGGACACACTAAGGGATGACAAGGAGGATGAAAAGCTATCACTAAGAGCTTATTAGAGTCCTTGTGGATCAGCTCTTCGAATCATAAACTTGCCCAGAAACTGAGCTAGAGTAGCTGCCCTCTACTTTGCATTTGAAATATCCAAATACAGTTCGATTCGGTACTCCCTTTGTTTATGAAATGAATAGCAAAAACACAAACAACCAACAAGATACGATCCCCAGCGGATTCACCAATTTGTTGTTGGGAAAAGTATCCAATACGGAATGACCCTATCCCACTCTAAGGGTGATAGTACCTCAGCAACAACCGAATGTAAAGCTATTCAAGATTACTTCTTTATGAGATGTAAGAGAGAGGAGGAAGGGATCCACTAACCGTTGTCTTCCGCTTAATGATTGATCCAATCTTCCCTCTTTGCTTCTTGTTCCTAGCTCCTTGCTCTTTCACTGGCCTAGCTACACAAAGATCCTGTAAAAGCACAAGAAAAGGAAACTACAAGAAGCATACATCCATAATTGATTCAAGGATTAGAATAAATCAAATATACAAGTATCAATACGCCACAGAGACACATGCATATAGAAGAACCTCAAATATTTTATTAATGGAAGAAGTAAAGTTCTGAGAGTGTTACAACCATAATAGGCCCAATCCAGCAACACCTCCCAGCAGAAAGAAACCTCCTCTTCACCTCCTTCAAGCAAATCACCCAATAGTTCTATGCACAAACCAACAGCACTTCCTTACATTCACAAGATTCCAGCCTTCCTTAGACCTCATGAGAGAGCTCTATATATAGGAGTTTTGGAGAAAGGATGAGTCAGCTTGAGCTTGGCATGAAGCTGACTAGTGTCCTCTCCCACTTCAGTTATACTTCAGTTCTTGAGTCCACTTGGAGTTTCTCGCTTCCACTTGGAGATCTAGATCCTCTTACTCATCACAAGGCGAATTCCCTGATCCAATTGTCATTTTGGAAGCTTCCTGGGCATTTGACACCTTGCAGAATGACTGTGCCACTTGGCCAATCTCGCCCAGCGCAGGTAGCCTTCATTAGAGTTGACATTCAGCGCAGGTACAGAGTGGAGCAGTTGACATTCAGCGCAGATGCTCAGTGGAGCAGCTGACATGATCCAGAATTAGCTTGTTTTTTAGTGTTTTCAGGTGGAGAACTGGTTTTTAGTGCTGTGGTTTGCTGACCTTGTTCCTCTAGGGGTAGGAACAACATGTTTAGGGACTTTGGATCCCTCATATTATTGACATTTCATGCTTCATGCTGTAAGGCACAAAAATGTCTATAACACCAGTCCCTGTATGACAGCCTGGAAAATCCTTTTTACATAAAGCATGAGGTGAAGCATATGTTCACCATCCCACCTATTTTCTTCATGTACACAGAGACTGATGAGACTTTAAGAAAGCTACAGAGATACAAAATACTAGGACTAGAGTGGTGGCAAAGCATGTTAGAGATCCTGTAGACTAATCTTTGGTCAAATGCAAAATGGTGCACCATTTATTATAATGTGCAGAACAGAAATGAACCACGGTCCAGAGGGTCAAAATGTATCACATCAGCGTTAAAGGAAGTCTAGCCAAAGCAGAAATATCAGCACAGAGGATCCGTAGAAAATAGTTGGGAACCAACTTGCAACACCTACCTCCAGTACTTCTCATAAAGACGGATCAACCAGCACAGCACGAATTCATTGCATCTATTTATTGTCTCCCTGTTTTCGAGACTGTTTGTCTCTATCTATGTAAAAGAAACATTAATTGTCAGCAAATATTTATTTCTATCAGATATTTTGCATAATATCTTGACATTTTTTTATAAATACCCCCCTAGACGAAGTATTTGGGGTTGGTTGATGGTGGATGTTCATAGCTGTGACTGTAATACTGAGCAATTTTGGAATAAAAAGATTGTTGGAACCATTTTTCCTTGCTCACTGGATGAAGAATTGATGCTAAGGACCATGTTGCAGAATTCTTGAATCATTTCATGGATCAATAAGTCTCTTCTAACTTGTGTTTTACAGTTTTTGTGTTTATTATATCATCTATGTTTCATGATCTAAATATAGAGAAAAAGAATAACTCAGAATTTGCTTGTTTGCACTTTATGTTCAATCTTGGTTATTATTAATGTTTTCTTCAGAATTAGCATAAACAGTGAATTATTAATTGCTCATGTTTCCCCTATTCTTTCATCTTTAATATTAGCTAAGGAATTCTTAATTGCTCCTTAGCAATAATCATCCATTTTCCCTCTGTCAACATGATGAAGGATTCTTAGCTGCCCTTCACCCATTGACTCCATTCCATCAAATTTCAGCCTATAAATTGTTCCATATTTGAGTACCTTGCTCTGTGATAAATCCTCTAATGAGAAAATTAACCCAGGAAGCCATCCTTCTTTGACTCCATCATGCCCAATGGACTGAAATGTTTCAGTTTTGCCTCACTGTTATATTAAGTCCCCATCCTTCCAACCAAACTTTAAACAAAACCCTTTCACTTCATAACTAGCCTAATACACCTCAAAACAAAGCTAAATTATAAAGAGAGGCCCTCTCTGGATGAAGATTAGCTAGAATCAGTGTCTAAAAGATTGGTCTATGGTTACCTCGGTCGTATTCCCTTTCTTACAACTTTTGGGAACAACCTGAGTGATAACAGAGCACACTATAGAGGTCCTCCAGGATCGTAGATGCGGAGTATAGGGACAGTGACAAAATGTTGTGTAACAAATATACATCATATAACCATACACCATGATAAAACAACCATCAAAGCACATAATAACAAGTGCATTTACTCATAAAATACAAGAGGAAATAACTCTTATTAACATATGCAAAATCCAACCACGTGAGGGATTTTCATGTACCAATTGACCATAGATTGGGTTGAACAAAATCTCTCTTTCAACCAATGACCCCCATACCATATTCCAAGAATGAATGTGGAATCTCATGGAATAACCCAACCAAAACCAAACTAGGGCTTCCAAAGGAAAAACCACCTTAACCTTGTTGAAGCGGCTACAACCACCCTCCAAAATTTTCCCTTATATTCATTTCGGAGCATCGCTACCAACATTTCATAGCAACTTGCCTTGCTTCATCAAGTTCACAAGCTTCAATGTTTTGCATGCACAAAGGTAGCTTTTCGATCACATCTCGATGCATTCCCCACACAGGCTGATCACCCGGACTTGGTCTAGCTACAAGATGAGAAACTCCCTCAAGAAATTGCACATAGTGGGCTTCCATGGGGCACAATAATAACAATATAGGGACTAAATGAGCACAACAATAACAATAAGGGGGCTATACTAACAATAAAAATGAGGGCATTCACTAGTATTATAGGGACCTAACATGCCCCTCTACTTCAAAAAAGTGTTGTCCTCAACACTTGAGTAGTTTTGGATGCTTCTGTATAAAATTCTCATCCTCCCATGTGGAATATTCAACGGGTAAGTTCTTCCACTTGATGAGATACTCTGAAATTGATCTATTTCATAGTTGTCAACTTCTTGTTCCCATGACTGCTTCAGGTTCCAATATGATTTCTCCTTCTTCTTCAAGTTCTGGCAATATTTTTGAACTGGGAGCTTGTCACCTATAACCTTCTTTAAGCATGAAACATGGAAAAATGGGTGCACTCGGGAAGATGTAGGAAGCTCCAATTTGTATGCCTTAGTACCAATATTTTTCAACACCTTGTAAGGACCATAATACTTTGGTGATAATTTATTATCCTTCTTAGCTTGCTTGAGGGGCATTTGTTGGCATGGTTGTAGCCGTAAAAATACCTAGTCACCAACATCAAAACTTCTTTCTCTACGATGTTGATATGCCTATTGTTTCATTCTATTTTGTGCCAAAATGAGGTTATCCTTTAACAGTTGGAGAACTTGTTGTTGATGCTTGATGTGATCTTCCACTGCTTGAACCTTAGAATTTTCTCTTAAAGATGATGTGATTGATGGTGGATGATATATATAAAGTGCCATAAATGGGGTCATTTATGTTGTAGTATGGAAGGAAGTGTTATACCACCATTCAGCCAAAGGTAACCACTTGACCCATTGTGTCTGTTTATCAGATAAAAAGCAACAAATACATCCTTCCAAAAATTTGTTCACTATCTCTGTTTCCCCATCAGATTGAGGATGATAAGATGAGCTATGAGCTAATTGAGTATCCAGAAAAGAAAATAATTTAGTCCAAAAATTTCCAGTGAAAATGGGATCTCTGTCACTTACAATAATCTTTGGGTTTCCATGTAGCATTTGAATTGTTTCCTAAATGCAGTGGAAACTATACTAGCTTTAAATGGATGAGATAATGCACAAAAGTTTGCAAACTTGCTAAGTATATCAATTACCACCATGATGACAATCTTTCCTTCGGACTTGGTTTAACCTGTGATAAAATCCATTGAAACCTCCTCCCATCATTGACTTGGGATGGATAAAGACTGTAACAGACCCGAGGTCTTAATTATCTCAAATTTATTTTGTTCGAAAACCAAACATTCTGCCACAAACTTTTGAATATTATATTTAAGGCCATCCCAAAAAAATTCCTTCTTAACCCTGTGGTAAGTTTTTAAAAATCATGAGTGCCATCCTAAGGGAGAGGTGTGCAATTCCAAAAGAATATTTTATTTGAGTTGGGAATTCTTACAAATGTATAAGTGATATTTGTACCATAATGATTCATTTTTCCAGCTAAATGTATCAGATGTACTGGGATGTTGTTGCAACTTTTGAATGAGTTCCCACACTTCTTCATCATTCTTCCATTCGTCCTTTGCTTCGGTTATCCAATCTAGTTGGATAATAGAAATGGCACAAAGCAATGATTTCACATCCTCATCTTTTCTTGAGAGTGCATCTGCAACAAAAATTTTCTTCCCTTTTTTGTAAATGATTTCAAATTCATAACCCTACATATTTGTGACCCATTTTTGTGTCTCTTCTAAAGATAATCTTTTTTCTAAAAACTATTTAAGACTATCATCATCCATTTTTACCTTGAATTTCTTCCCATTAGTTAAGGTCGTCATTTCTTAATGCATGTAGTATTGCCAACATTTCCTTCTCATAAATTGCTTTGTGTAAATATTTTCCTTTGATTCAACAACTATCAAAAGCAATGGGTCTTCCTTCTTGTATTAAAACAACACCAATTCCATTTCTTGATGCATCACATTCCACAATAAAGGTTTTTGTGAAGTTTGGTGTAGCTAAGACCAGTGCTTGGCACATTTCCTCTTTAAGATGTTCAAAGGCCTTAGTTGCTTCTGGAGTCCAAGAAAATGCATCTTTGTATGTTATCTTTTAAAGTCCCTATGAAAACATCAATCCTATGCCCCTTTGGAATATCTGTTACCCTAATATTCAATTTTTGGAAGTCTTCAATGTGCTCCACCATTGAACGCTTTTGTTTGGATGTATCAATTAGCTAAAGAGGGTGTTGCTCTTTGTATCTTCATAATGTGTTATCATTTCCTCCGTAAAAATTGACCAGGTGACAAGTGGTTGATTCAGGAAGAACCTCAAAATTCTTAGAATCTTATAGTCTCATATGCTCTCGAAGCCAATGCCTAGTCAAAGTGCTTGTCGCGCTGATTCCGACAGTATATTTGGTTTCGAAAATTCCCTCTATATGAAGGAGAAAGCACACTCTGAAGTCTATGGAAAATAGGTAAAAAAAAATGGGCCTTGCAGGCCAAGTGGCACTCACAGAGCGACACGTGGAAGTCAACACAAGTGGTCAAATTCAACATAGGTACAGGTCAATTGGAATGGGTCGGGGTTGAACCCACGACCTCCAACAATACATTGCAAAACCTTACCAATAAGCTATGCATTTGAATTATTAAAGTTTGGGTGCATTATTGTATATATTTTTTTCAAGTATGGCAAGTGGGGGTAAGGTGGGCGGAGCCCGCCACATCTGGCAGCCCCACCAACCCAAATCTTGGTGGTTGTCGACACTACCAAAAATTCTTATATAGCGGAGGTCTCATACTATGAAACAGAGTATTGATATGTTGCAACAACAATCCAATAGGTGCAAAGTGAAAACATTATGTGGCAACGGAGTCACATGGCACGAGATGCCACGGGTTGACGTCGGGTTCCACCTCCATAGTTATAGTTAAGACTTATGCCATGACTACAAATTCCACCAACCTAATACATATTCTGATATGATATGTATTAAATACAATGCACAAAATTAAATCTATTGTTATAACATATGGTTTGTAACCATATGGAATTGCACCAAGTATTAAAACTATATGCAACGTTTTGCCATGTATAGCCCGAGAGATTCATGGGTTTGGCCCCAGGACCTACCCATGGACTTATAAAACTATTTTCCAATGTGCCATCCTTGGGCCTTTTTTAGAATAGAGAGTTGTGTTGGAGAGTAGAGGTCGATACCTTCATTTTGATAGTAACCAATAGTGTCGGCATGCACAGTCCAGATTGGTGAAATTTTATGTAAAGAGCCTTTTTTAGCATTCTTAATATAATGAACGGCCATTGGAAGCAGACTCAGAGACGTAGTCTAGGAGGGACAAAATCCGACATCAATGTTTGTTGTATTTGCTTCTTTCCTTGATGCTGCTCATGTTTATTTTCAGTTCTCAAGTTTATGTTTAAGGCACTTAAAAAATCAATTTTCTCTCATTCATTCACATAAAAGCAACATTAGTTAATATTTGGTGAAATTGAGCAAATAGTCAATCCTATGTTTTCGAATCATATTTTGGTATCATAGCAAGGTTGATCATGTATAAGAAGGATATTTGCCAATGTGAATGTTGACTAGATCCAAGTCGCAATGTGGAGAAGGGAAACTTGAAGAGTTAAATCCAGAGATTGGAAAGAGGAAAGTCTCACAAAATATGGCGGGTTCAAATGAAGGAGAATCTCTTGATACAAAGAGAAAGGAGCAATTTCAGCAGATGTTCCTAATTTGCAACAGATGATTGCAGAACTTTATGAAGACAAGAATAATAGATATGCAACTTGGTCTTCTAAAGGCACAAAAGTGAAAAAGTGCAAGGAAAAAGCTTATGGTAATGAACCTCCTTCTCCTCCATCTTCATCTTCTTCTTCCTCCTCATCCTCTTATCATTCCAGTTCAAATTCAAACTCATAAAAGAAGCAAAAGAAATCTCATTTTTTGAAGCTTTATGTTAATTTTGAATTGCCAATATATGATGGTGAAGTGAATCCTGAAAAGCTCGATAACTGGATAAAGCAACTTGATGTGTATTGTAGAATTCAGAATATTGTTGATGAATCTACAAAAATCCAGTTAGCTACACTTAGAATGGGGGGGGACAACTTTGATTTGGTGGGAAAGTAAAACTCAATCATATTTGAAGCATAAAGGTAAAATTATCTCTTCATGGTCTAAGTTTGTTAAAGCTCTTAGAAAGCAATTATATCCTTTAGGATATATGCAATAGACCGTAATAGATTGGAAGCATATAAGGCAAGGTAAAGGACAGAGTGTGCAAGAGTTTACACAGGGATTTAGGAAAAAGGCATTAGCACTTAATGTTCCATTAAACACACAAGATACTTTGTTAGAGTACATTGGAAATTTGCATTCTTATTTGCGACATGCATTGGTTATGTTTAATCCAACTGACTTTGACGAATTATGTGTACAAGCCATCCATATTGAATCAGGTGGAAAACCTTTTCAGTCAAACTTTTTAAAGAAACCATTCAAGCATTAAGAAAACAAAGAATCCAAAGACAACAAAGGGAAGAGAAAATCAAAGGGGAAGAAATCAGCAATAGCTAAGAAAGAAGGATAAATGCCTACTTGTACTCATTATCAGAGGGTTGGACATGATGAGTCCAAGTGTTGGAAGCTTCATCCAGAACTCAAGACAAAGAAGTTCCTTAAGAATAAGGATTAGATGAAAGATAATTTTTCAGTTCAACAAGATTTAGGATCCGACTCCGATGATGAAAAGAAGATAATTGTTGGGTCTGATAGGTAATCCTTCTTAGTCTAGATCTAGTTCTACTTGTTCTCCATCTTCTTCAAAATCTAATGTTGTGATCGAAGAAAATAAGAGAGTTGAATTGTTTCATATCAGGATTATCTCCAAGCACACTAAGATAGATACATTATTTGATAGTGTATCATAGGAAAATCTAATATTTGAGGAACTAGTAAGGAAATTGGGATTAGAAACTAAAAATCATCCAAAACCATACCATTTAGGATGGTTGAAAGAAAACACTCATATGTGGGGTTGTGTTGGGTATTCCTTATATTTATGATAGAGATGCCATACTTCATAGAAAGGATAATAAGTATCATATCTTTAAAAATGGAATTGAATACATTGGCAGGGCACAAAGAATGAAGACAAGCTTGGATTTAATCAATGTAAATCAAATAAAAGGACTCATAAGTTCAATTAAAAAGTATGTTCTCATGTTTATTAAAGAAAAAACTAAAGATAAGTATGATGCTTTTCAAGAGTTTGATTCTCAGTTTAAGGGCAAATTGGTTGAAATAGTAGATTCTTATAAAGAATTGTTTAAAGAAACAAAAAGTCTACCTCCAAAATGAGAAATACAACATGAGGTTCAATTACAATTTGATTCCCCTCTTCCAAATATTGGCATGTATCGTATGTTGGTCATTGAAAATGAAGAAATTAAGAAACAAATTCAGGAATTGATTGATAATGGCTTCATTCAACCTAGTTCTTCTCCATGTGGATCACCAATCAGATTAGTCCCTAAGAAAGATAGAACTTGGAGAATGTGTGTTGATTTTACAGCCTTAAATAAAATCACCATTAGGAACAAGTATCCTCTTCTGAGAATAGATGATTTTCTTGATTAGTTAAAGAATGTTGTGTACTTTACAAAACTGGATTTAAGAAGTGGTTATCATCACATTCGTATTGCAGAGAATGAAATATGGAAAACTGCATTTAAGACTAGACAGGGGCTTTATGAATGGTTGGTTATACCGTTTAGTTTATGCAACACTCCAACAACTTTTATGAGAGTGATGAATGATATGTTTTATCCTTTTATTGATAAGTTTTCCATAGTCTATCTGGATGA
This sequence comes from Pinus tabuliformis, assembly GCA_031772625.1. NCBI lineage: Eukaryota > Viridiplantae > Streptophyta > Pinopsida > Pinales > Pinaceae > Pinus > Pinus tabuliformis. The sequence goes on along the minus strand of CM062818.1, from coordinate 483,343,526 downwards.
TATTCTTATTTTCAGTTCAAGTTTGGAAGAACATGTAAAGCATGTTAAACAAGTTTTTGATGTGTTGCAAAGAGAAACTATATCTCAAACTTTCTAAGTGTGAATTTGGGAAAACTTCCTGTTGAAAAGTGTGCAACAAGAAATGCTTGTTGAGAGTGCAACAAGATGATGGAGTTTAGTGAAAAGAGTCGCCTTCACTAAGTGGGCCCGTAGGCAAATTATGGCGCAAGTTCTATTTTTTATCACAGTGTGGATGATCACACTATGGGTGACCACAGTGTGGGTGACCACAGTGTGAGTGATCACAATGTGGGTGACCAAAGTGTGGCTGACCACAGTGTGGGTGATAAAAGTCTATTTTTAGACTAGTTTTCAAAAATAGAAAAGTCAAATATTATTGTCTCATAATAATATTTGGACTATAAACTTGATCTTATTCTCTTGGAGCACTTCAGTTTGAGCTACAGATGTGGCCCATGCAGTTTTCAGAAGGAAGTATGCTTTTCTTATGAGTCAGTTGAGTTGTTGCATGCATGACTTCAGTTAGAACTCAATCAGTTGAGTTTGGTGGAGTTGATGGAGTTGTGTTCAGTTTGACTTGGTTAAACTAGCTGTAGTTAGTCTAACTACAAATAGACTAATGATGAGTTGTTAAACTAATTATTAACTCATAATACAACTATAGAATACATCAGTTAACTCAGTTGCATGTCAGTGCATGTTCAGTTCAACAGGGACAGGTGGTAGAGAATCAGATTGCTATCAGTTGTGACTATAGTTGTGCACCAGATCTTGCACAATCAAGGGATTGAGTATGCCAATGAGTTTGCTTGCGTATTTGCCCAGTATTGTAGCCTTTGCTCACGTCCAACAGAGTGTGAGTGATTATTTGCGGGTCAAATATGAGTTTGGTAAGCCATTCTCATCAGTTCTTGAGCAGGTATTGAGCTGTGGAGGCAGGCAAGCAGTGGAAGAGATTTGGAGATCAAATCTGAGTTGTATTGTGTGTAACAGGTGGAGCTGGTACTGGATTGCTTGTGATAAGCATTGTACTTTGTAATGTTACATGATTCAATCAATATAATATACAGATAGTTTGGGTTTTTAGCGAGATGCTTTCCCCGGGATACATACTGTGTTAATGAGTTTGATTGATGCTTCTATGTGCACCTGTGAATGTTTCTGCTTCTGTAAATTGATGATCAACGTAGAGGAGATTATGTATTATACATGTTCCGCTTATAATTGTATGATCAGGATAATCTCTATGAATATGTGTTAAATTATTCAAAATTTCTACACTTCCTTAGTTTATATTGGTTACATAGTTGGAGAAGGTCATATTAAAATAGATCCATCTAAAATTGATGTAATCATTGATTGGCCAAGACCTCAAAATGTGACGGAAGTTAGAAGTTTCTTAGGTGCAATTCAGTATTGGAGGAAATTTCTTTCTCATTTCTCTTTTATTGCATCACCACTTCATGCTTTAACAAGTTCTAAAGTCTCCTTCCAGTGAGGAGGAAAACAACAACAAAAAAATTAATACTTTAAAGCAGGAAATTGTGACAACTCCAATCTTAGCATTACCAGACCTTCAACAACCATTTGAAATAGAAATTGATGCTAGTGGGTATGCAATCATTACAGTGTTATTGCAAAAATGGAAGCCTATGTTTTTTTCATTCAGAAACATTTTCCAAAGCAGTTGCTAACTATCCAACATATGATAAAGAATTGTATGCATTAGTGGAAAGTGTTAAAAAATGGAAACAATATTTAATGGGCAAAGAAATAGTGATTCATACAAATCATCAGCCACTTTAGTACCTTCAATCTCAAACCAAGTTGCAACAGTCTCATCATTATAGATGGATGGGGTTTTTGCAGAAATTCCACTTAGTAATTAAATATAAGAAAGGTACCACCATTAAAGTAGCTAATATGTTATCAAGACCTTCTTTGAATGCTTCAGTAATTTTTCAAAATATTTCCTTAGCACATGAAAGTTACATTGAACAATATGCTAAAGATACTGATTTCAAATATGTTTATGAATCACTAACTCATGGTGCTCAAGTGGAAGAAGTGAATTATCATGTTCATGATAGGTTGTTGTATCATCTTGGAAATTTGTGCATGCCACAGGGAGAAAGAGTGCATGAGATCAGGGAAGCACATTCTTCTCATGTTTCAGGGCATTTTGGTGTAGGTAAGGTAGTGGTACAGTTACAAAGGTATTTCTATTGGCCTCGAATGAATGAAACAATTTCTAAGTACATCAAAGGTTGTGTCATGTGTTCAACAAGCAAACCAAGCAACATAAAGTTAGGTTTGTATATGCCACTTCCAGTTCCTTCTAGACCATGGGAAAATATATCTGTGGATTTTGTAGGAGGACTTCCTATGTCTAGAAAAGGGCATGATTATTTGTATGTTGTGGTTGATATATTTAGCAAAATGTGCATTCTTGTTCCATGAAGAAAGCAAGTTTTTGTTGAACAAACTGCACAGTTGTTATTTAAAAATATATGGGTTCATTTTGGGTTGCCTACTTCTATCATTTCATATCGGGACTCTCGTTTCATGGGAGAGTTGTGGTCCACTTTGCAGGGACTCATGGTCACTAATTTGAAAAGGAGCACAATTTTTCATCCACAAGCCGACGGGCAAACAAAGGTGGTCAAAAAAACAGTGGTACATCTTCTCAGAGGAAATTGTAGCAAGCATCCTAATTTGTGGGATGAATCCTTACATTATGTAAAGCATGCTTGCAATCGGGCCTTGCATTCTTCTACAGGTAGATCTCCTTTTGAGACATGTTTTGGGTACCTGCCAAAATCACCAATGGACTTCATGTTTGGTGAAGAAGCTCAGGAGGATGGACATGGAGATTTCAACAAAGCAATCAAGTTCATTCAAAGAATCCAAAAGATTCATGAAGTAGTGCAGGATCAATTGGAGAAAAGTCAGGCCAAGTACAAAATGCACCATGACAAGCATCGAGTGGATCATCACTTCTAGGTTGGTGATCAAGTATGGCTACACATCAACAAAGAAAGGATGAAAGGTGAAGGTAAAAAGTTGAAACCTATCAGGTATGGTCCATTTAAGATTGTTGAAAATATTGGGCACAATGCATTCTGGTTAAATTTTCCTCCATACATGCACATATATTCAGTTGTAAATGTTGAAAATTTGAAGTTGTATGAACCTCCTATGATCATGGATCCAGAGGAAAATGCTCAAATTCCTACTGTAGATGATTTTGCACCTGAATGTATGACTGAGTTACAGGAAGATACCATTTTAGACAGAAATTTTCACACTTCGAGGCGTGGAGATGTTGAGTATCTTTGAGTGGTACTCAAAGGAATGAATTGTAGAATTTTGTAGAATTTTTCCTACAAATCAGCTAGCTTTGATACCATGTAGAAATTTTTCTACAAATCAACTAGCTCTGATACCATGTAGAAATTCCCACTGTAGATCAACCTGGTAATGCAATGTACTAAAGCAAAACACTTGATCTACTTCTACAAACAATTTAGCAAAAGCTTAATCAACCATGAGCAACATCAATCATGAACACATATAACTGATAAGAAGGAATCAATCACACATAACACAGATGAATTTACCCGGGGAGAGCACCTACTTAAAACCCCATCTCTATATTATCATACAAGTGGAAATATAGTTCAGATTACACAAAGCCTTAGCTCGGAAGCTATCCAGCTCTCAATACAATCCCTTTGCTGCTCTTAGACAACCAAAGGCTTCTCACAAACCTTCTCCTCTACCCTCCAAGCCTCCTATTTCTATGCACAGTTTTTCCTGGGTCCTCCAGCTGCAACCTATGTGATTCTCACCTCACACACAACACTGACCTCTGGAATAACTGCACAAACCTGAAGGAGATAAATCCTCATCATGGATGAGCTTCCTTTATAGGAAAAATATTCATCCAACTGATAGTACATTGTCCCTTCTTTGATCTCAACTGGGTTTCTGTCTAAACTGACATGCATCAGTTATCCATGAGTGAATACACAGTTATTTGAAAATAATAGTTGTCACATGCATGCAAGAATCAACAAACTATATCTCATTAACTTAACAACTTGTTAAATTAATCTAACTGAACTTGACTAAGTTAAACTAAGTCAACTGATCCTCTCAATATAGAACTCAACCTTAATTCCTCAATCAGTAGAGCAAATCAAGGACACATTCCCCAATTAGTGGAGAAATAATTGCATGTTCTCACAAAGGCTTCAAGTTTTCTTTTCCTTAACTAATTAACTCATGTAGAATTAATTAATTAATTAATATTCCAAACTGCTAGTAAGACCAAATTCAAATTTACTTCCTATAGATAGACCAGGGACTGTTATAAATAGGAAGGGACCCAAAAATGCTATTTTTAGCAGTTTCACCTCTCACCCAATGCTCATTGGCCAAACTGCTATTTTTAAAAGTGTTATTTTTAGCATTTCTATTTTTAGCACTTCCTAAATTTAGCATCTCTTGTTGCACAGTTTTCAATACTCCCTCTCAACAATAAATTCTTCCTCTCGAACCCGATCCTGTAACTCTGGAATATTCTACATGCAACACATCTACCAAGTGTGGTTGCTTCAGCAACACTCAGAATAAAAAACTCCCAACTGACCTCTTTTTTGGGCTAGAAACATACTCTGATGCTGAAGCTCTACCTGTTTCTGACAAGTGCTCCCTCTCTGACCTCTGCACTACTGCAACATCACCATGCATCTCGCACTGTTGCACCCTTCTCTATGCTACCCTGCACTGTGCAACACACTTGTGCCTCTCGCATTACTGTAGCCTGCAAGCTTTGCGTTGTCCTGGGATTCCCTGCATTGTAGCTCTCTCTGCCCCTCCATCCGCATCTGTCTCTACCCAATTAGTCAGTTCCTGCTACTCCACATTGGGGCTCCCATAGCAAGGTCTCATCCAAGAGGTTAGGTACCTCAAGGATCCTGCCCCTCCTCCTTGGGACGATCACTCTATATCACCCAACCTCCTACCTGGAGGTATGGCTGCATGTGATCCCTCAGCCTACCTGGTTCGAAGTTTCCCCCTACTAGAGATCTTTGCATGAGTAGATGTCTCTACTCAATCTCCTCTCAGCTTCTCTAGTTGTGGCTGCTCTACAACCTCCTGAAGCTACTGCACCAATCGTGGCTCCTCCACAATTGTCTGAGACTTCATCTGGCACTGCATGTTGAGAGGTAATTTACTCTCCCTCTCAACCACCAAGTATCTAACCTTTTCCTTGCTCCTCAAGGCTTTGCATGCATCTTGTACCTAAAGTGCATACAGGTTCTTGGCTAGCACACCAATATGTTTCATATTTCCCGCCGTCACGAAATTTTCTAGAAAAAGAGCTGATTTTAAATCAGCGATATCTCCCTCATCCGAACTCCGATTCAGCTGATTTTTTATTTTTTTATTTTGGGTATTTTTCCGTAAGGAATCCAAATATGCTATTTGTTTTTGAAAAATTTGTACAGAAATTTTCAGATCTGCTCTACAAACTCTCGGCCCAAAACTCAAAACTTTGAAATCTCCTCTCAGTATATTGTTCTTCCTTGATCACCTGTGCTCTCATACCATGTAGAAATTTCTCACCTATAGATCAACTTGGTAATGCAATGTACTAAAGCAAAATACTTGATCTACTTCTACAAACAATTTAGCAGAAGCTTAATCAACGATGAGCAACATCAAGCATGAACACATATAACTGATAAGAAGGAATCAATCACACATAACACAGAAGAATTTACCCGGGAAAAGCACCTGCCTAAAACCCCATCTTTGTATTATCATACAAGTGGAAATATAGTCCGGATTAAACAAAGACTTAGCTCGGAAGCTATCCATCTCTCAGTACAATCTCTCTGCTACTCATATACAGTCAAAGGCTTCTCACAAACCTTCTCCTCTGCCCTCCAAGCCTCCTATTTCTATGCACAGTTTTTCTTGGGTCCTTCAGCTGTAACTTGTGTGATTCTCACCTCACATACAATACTAACCTCTGGAATAACTACACAAACCTGAAGGAGATAAATCCTCATCATGGATGAGCTTCCTTTATAGGAAAAATATTCATCCAACTGATAGTACATTGTCCCTTCTCTGATCTCAATTGGGTCTCTGTATGAACTGATATGCATCAGTTATCCATGAGTGAATACACAATTATCTGAAAATAATAGTTGTCACATGCATGCAAACATCAACAAACTATATCTCAATAATTTAACAACTTGTTAAATTAATCTAACTGAAATTGACTAAGTTAAACTAAGTCAACTAATCCTCTCAATATAGAACTCATCCTTAATTCCTCAATCAGTGGAGCAAATCAAGGACACATTCTCAAATTAGTGGAGAAATAATTGCATGTTCTCACAAAAGCTTCAAGTTCTCTCTTCCTTAACTAATTAACTCATGGATAATTAATTAATTAATTAATATTCCAAACTGCTGGTAAGACCAAATTTGAATTTACTTCCTATATATAGACCAGGGACTGCTATAAATAGAAAGAGACCTAGAAATTCTATTTTTAGCAGTTTCACCTCTCACCCAAGGTGGCCAAAATGCTCATTGGCCAAATTGCTATTTTTAGAATTTTATTTTTAGCATTTATATTTTTAGCACTTCCTAAATTTATCATTTCTTGTTGTACACTTTTCAACATGAGTCCAAGCAAGGCAATGTGGATAGAGATCGGAAGGGTGAAGGAGTTGTACCCTCACCTCATGTCTGCTTAAAACCAAAATTTTGGTAGTCCAAAAGCTTCCAGTGGAGAGGAATGATCGAGGAAGATCCTCAAATGCTTAGAAATTTACAGTCTCAGATGCTCTCGAAACCAATGCCAAGTCGAAGAGCTCTTCATGTTGATTATGATAGTATATTTTGTTTCTAAAATGGCCTCCATATGAAGGAGAAAACATACTCTGAAGTTTATGGCAAACAGGTAAAACAATGGGCCTTGCAGTTCAAGTGGCAGTCTCTCAGAATGACATGTGGTAGTCATTGCAAGTGGTCAAATTCAACGCAAGTACAAGTCAATTGGCATGGGTTGGGGTCAAAACCATGACCTCCAACAATACATTGCAAAACCTTACCAATACGCTATGCATTTGAATTATTAAAGTTTAGGTGCATTGTTGTATATATTATTTTCAAGTATGGCAAGTGGGGGTAAGGTTGGTGGAGCCTGCCACATCTGGCTGCCCTACCAACCCAAATATTGGTGGTTATCAGCGCTAACAAAAATTATTATATAGTGGAGGTATCATACCATGAAACTAAGTATTGATACATGGCAACAAAAATCCATCAGGCGCGGAGCGAAAACGTTATGTGGAAAAAGAGTCACATGGCACGAGATGCCACGAGTTGACATCAGGTTCCACCGCCATAGTTATAGTTACGACTTATGCCATGAATACATATTCTGCCAACCTAATACATATTCTGATATGCTATGTATTAAATACAATGCGCCAAATTAAATCTATTGTTATAACATATGGTTTGTAACCATATGGAATTGCACCAAGTATTAAAACAATATGCAACATTTTTCCATGTATAGCCTGGGAGATTCGTGGGTTTGACCCCGGGACCTGTCCATGACCTTATAAAACTATTTTCCAATGCACCATCGGAGGGGAGTTGTATAATGAGGCTGAAGATTATGTAATATATGTGCCTATAAATGCCTTTTTGGGCTTAACTCGACCATCCTTGGACCTTTTTCAGAACGGAGAGTTGCGTTGGAGAGCAGAGGTCGAGGCCTTCATTCTGATAGTAACCAGCAATGCATGCGTGCACAATCCAGATTGGTGAAATTTTATGTAAAGATCCTTTTTTAGCATTCCTAATATAACATATGCCCATTGGAAGTGGACTTGGAGACATAGTCCAAGAGGGACGAACTCCGTCATCAATGTTTGATGTGTTTGCTTCTTTTCTTGTTATTGCTCATGTTTATTTTCAGTTCTCAAGTTTATGTTTAAGGCACTTAAAAACTCAATTTTCTCTCATTCATTCACATAAAAGTAACCTTAGTTAATATTTGTTGAAATTGAGAAAATAGTCAATCATGTGTTTTTGGACCAGTGGTTTACAAGAACAAGTCCATCTATACCATACAAATTGATTAGATTCTAAATATAAAGATGCAATATGTACCTTTTGTGAGGGTTTCACATTATGTAGATCAAAATATTGTTCCATCTTTAGTATTCAAGTTACCAAATCATTGCCATCAAACTTCATCATATCTATCTTTAGAATGTGGTGGTTCTTAAACCCCACATTGGAGTCCCTAAAATCATAATTGATATTCCTTTTGTCTTCATCATGATTTTTATGGATTGCCTTGCTGCCACTAGGACACCTTTCTTCTAGCAACTTTTCCAAACCTTCCTTCAACCCCTCTATCTTGAAATTCATCCTTGCTTCCATGTCTACTTTTAAACCATCATTAAAAACTCCAATGTCCCTTTTTATACCTTCCATGTCATTCTTCAAACCATCCATCTTAGCTTCTATTACTTTTTATGAGAGCGAAATTTGTTGCACGTGGTCTCGTATTTTTGATTTATCATGTTGCATTTCTTTCTCTTCTTCATGCGTCATAGTAAATATTTCAGGTTGCTTACTAGGTGTTTCCATTTTATTTCTTCGGGTCATGAATTAATGATATTTATTCTTCACTATTCCCTTTGAATCACTTCCAACTATTTTTTAAACAAAACTTAAGCAAATTTTAAAAAATACACACTTTTTTCTTGCTTTGTAGGAGCTCTATATTGAATTTGTTGTATCTATGTAGTTTAGGATCTCCAAGGTTTGAAATTCCATCCTCTGGTAGCCCTCTGAGTTCTATTTCCAACCCCACAAGTCTAATCAAGATTGGATTCTCCAAGGAAGAGTTATGTCAAATCTCCCACAATGACCTGATTATGGACTAGTTCAATAGAGTGAAGTTTTACAGGATGCATTAGGGGAATTTTGAGGTCTAAAATGGGCCTCCTAAGAAAAATGTACAACCAAAATAAAATTTATAAGAACCAATAGGATTCAATATGATGATGTCAACCATGGGGGATGATTCACCATTTTTGGAGTAAAAAAGTACAAAGATTAAAAAATAATAAAATAATAATACTATTTTTTCAACTCGTATTTTCAACTTATCTCCCTAATATTTTATTCAAATTTCGAGCGGGAGCACTCATTGGATGAAAAAATTAATTCCTCATCCAAGGAGTACCCATGTTGATTACTTTCGATGGCCCCTCCTATACGAAAAATGAGAAATACATGAAAAAACGTGATTGCAATCACGTTCTTCATGTATTTCTCATTTTTCGTGTAGTAGGGTCTATCAAAAGCATGCAACATGGGTACTCCTTGGATGAGGAATCAAATTTTGCATCCAACGAGTGTTTCCACTCAAAATTTGAGTAAACCTAGAAGGAGATAAGTTGAAAATACAAATTGAAAAAATAGTTTCTTCTTTTTTCCCTATAAAATTTGATGATGTAATCTAATCTTATTTTATTATTTCCACTATTATTTTATAATTTCCTTAGGAGGCCCATTTTAGACCTCGAAATTCCTCTAATGCCATGTGTCACTGTTTCAACCTTCGACCCTGAAATTGCTACACAAAAAACTACATTCCGTGCATTTTCAGCCACTTTTTACATAATTCAAATATGATGCCTGAAACGAAAGTTATGATGATTTTCCTTAGGTCACTTGTTTGAGACAAAATTATGGAGCCTGCAAAACCCCTAACTTCCTCGGATCGTATCTCTGAGAATATAGTGAGACAAGATCTGAAAGTCAGACACGAAGTTCACCAAGATTTTGGCTCCATGTGGTTTTAATTAAATATTCTGAAGCATCGTATAAAAATAGTTATAGAATAAATGCCATGATGACCTGTTTGAAGCAGCAAAACCCTATAATCCAAAGCTCTGATACCAAATTTTATGGAACCAACTCACAAATAGATAAATCAATGACTTAAAAATTATCCTCTTTGAGGGGGAAACATCCTTTACATTACATAAATGAACAATTCTTGGATGATTCAAATGACAGAACCTCTTTTCTATATATAAGAGTCTAAGGGGTCACAATATAATCAGACCCGACATAACAATAATAGCAATAGTGGGCTTCTATGGGGCACAATAATAACAATATGGGGGCTACATGGGCACAACAATAACAATAAGGGGGCTATAATAACAATAACAATGAGGGAATACACTAGTATTATAGTGACCTAGCAAAATATATATTGAAAGGAGAATAAGGAGTTCTAAGAAGTTTGAATAAGGGTCATGATGGAAAAGTATCATATAAGAAGTCAAGCCTACCATCTTCAAGAACAATTTCTAACTCAATGAAGGGAGAAAAAAATTAGAAGGAGAATCCAATTATAGGGCATGGAAAAAGAGGATATATCTCATCCTCGAGAAGAATAAAGTATTGAATCTAGTCAAAGGAAAGGCAAAGAAGCCCACAAATGAATCAAGTGATGCAGAAAAGGAAAAGTTCAGAGAAACATAGATATTGGCCATGACATTAATGGTGGATGGATAAAGGATAACCTCATCCCATATATATCCAACATAGATTCCGCTCAAGATATGTATGACGCCTTATCCAAATTATTCACAATCAAGAATCTTGGTCATATTACAAGTCTTAAGAATGAACTAAGAACTATGGAGATTGCAAAGGAATACACTGTGGCATCTTTCTTTGTAAGGATAGTTAGAATCATAGATGAAATCTAGGCAGTAGATGAGATATTACATGAAAAAGAACTTGTAATCACTACACTTCTAGGATTACCAACATCTTGGAGTGCCTTTTCATCATGTATTAATAGTTGGAAGGAAACTCCTACATTCGAGCAATTATGGAATGCATGCAGTCAAGAATAATTTAAAACTTCATTAGTAAAAAAAAGAGAATGAAGAGGAGAAAATTTCAAACAGCTATTCGCTCATCACATGAACAAAGGAACCTTCAATAAGTATAAAGGGTCTAGACAGAAGGTAGACCTATCCAATATAGAATGCCACAATTGTCACAAGATGGGTCATTATAGAAATGATTTTCCTAACAATCCAAGGAATAAAAAGAGAAACAGGGATCAAGTAAATGTTGTCGAAGAAGGACCTCCAAATAAGAACAAGATCACTGAATTAGAAATAAAAGAATTATATTACTAAGTCCATCTACTCTAAGCTTTTGAATTGTTTTCCTTTGTGCTTTGTTTTTTTGTACTTATAGGTTTAACGTGCTTTGGAAAAATGTTTTCGAATTGTTTTATTAAAGTTATAGGTATCCCTCGAGATTGGATTAAGAGGGAGCCCTCACTATTTTTCCAAAGATAAGTATCCTACTCCTTGTATTATATTTTATATTTGGTTTTTGTTTTCTTATCTAGATTTGTTTATATTAGATGATAATAGCATTTCTTTTTGTATTTTCCTTGTTTAGGAAAATCTTGTTGATATGCTCAAGGGTTATGGAAAAGACATCACAAGACAAAGCATTGGAATTGATGTCCTATAAGGTTTTCCTAGAAAACAACTCAAAGGTATGTCTTAGACCGTAAGCTTTGTTCTCTTCATGATAAAGGTATATTCATTCTAATAAATTTGAATTACATTACTAACAAGTGTTATGTATAGGACCTTTGAATCATAGATATTATTATTTGGGTGATTAGTCATTAGATTGAATCTACCTTCATTAAAATCATCATATTTGTGGAACCCGAAAAGGTTCACTGTAAATCCCTAACCTAAGAGTATGTAAATGCTAATGAGAAAAACCCTAATCTACTTAGGGTTACTGATGAAATCTAGAAAATAATATTCTTTTGATGTTTGGGGTTTTTATGGTAATATCATGTTTGGAGTTTTAGTATTGATATGGAAACCCTATCCCTTTAGGGTTGGATAGTAATGTATTCCTAGACCTTGAGGTTTTGGTAAATAAGGGTTTATAAGAAAAAACCCTCACATATCAAAAGTAAGATCATAGGAATGAAACCCTATGTGTATGTTTGTTTGTCTTATCAAAACCCTGGCCTAATCAAGATTGTTATATGTATGACTTTAAATGTATTGATATTTGTGTCTTGGGCTTACCTAATGTATATATATACACTTGTGCATGATTATGAAATCCTAGATGTATGTGCTAATATAATTGTTGATGCTCATAGTGTGTAAATTCGAGGGTTTGTAACTAATTTCTAGTAGAAGTTTTCTATTCTAGGATATGGTGATATTGCTTCCATTATGTGTAGAAATTTCACCTGTAAAAAAAACCGATATATGCAATGTCCTAAAGCATAATACTTGTTCTACTTCTACAAAACATTAAACAGAAGCATAATCGAATTCATGAGCAACATCAAGTAGAAACATGCATAACTGATCAAGAGAAATAATCACACATAACACAAGATATATCCAGGGGAAATCACCAGCATAAAACCCCAACCATCTATTATCAATCAAGTGGAGATCCTCAACAACATACAAAAAGAATCAGCTCAATAGCTATCCTGCACTCTCTGTAATCAGAAGATCCTGATGATCTTCAATCAGAAGATGAAGATCATAGACTACCGAGGCCTCAATATATAGGCCACAAGTCCTCCAATCTCCTATAATACGTATTTCTCTTGGAAATAGATCCTTCTCCATGCAAGGAATGCTTACTATAAATCCAAGCATCTGATAGTACACTGTTCCTCATCTGATCTCAACTGGGTCTCTGATAAAACTGACATGCAACAGTTATCCATGAGTGAATCCTCAGTTATCTAAAATAATAGTTGTCACATGCATGCAAGCATTAACAAACTATATTTTATTATTTTAACAACTTGTTAAAATAATCTAACTGGACTTGACTAGTTAGAACTAAGTCAATTGATTCTTGTTATAACTCTGATACCACTTGTTATAGCTCCGATACTACTTGTTATAGTTCTGATACCACTTGTTATAGATCTTATCCAAAAATATAAGATAATGAAAATATACCCAGAAACAATAAAAGAGAAATAGATAGAAATGATTCTTTATTGATATCAAACCCTTAAGGTAGGGCAACACTATACATTCACTCCTTAAGGAAGGAGAACACTCCGCAAGCCATATGCATGTTCATACAATAATCCTTCACTATTTCTCCATGTGGAGTCCCTAGCCTCTATATAGGCCTCATACATATAATACCATGGTTCCCTCATACCATCAAACTAATACCATGGGCCCATTACATTATTATTAACTACGTGTGGTCCCTTACATGATATGGGTTGACCACCTTATTTATTACTATGGCCCATCCCATTATTACATTATTACCTTGGGTACCTCCCTTGGTACCCCATATTATCCCCCCTAGGTATATAACATTCCACCCCCCTAAGCATGTTTCGTCCCCAAAACATGGGAAGAACACAAATAATAAGATCTACTCAAAATAGTAGTCCACTGATACCATGCACGTGCATCTAGCCATCCAAGAGAAAGGTGAACCCTCGATCTCGCTGATGCCTCGCTCGCTTGAGATGGAAGTTGACCGTGGCAGCTCTTCTGTGTTGATGTGTAGTAGGTGGATCTTCTCTCCTCACTATCTGTCATACGGGGGTTGTTGTCCTTGTGACTACTTGGTTTCCATCTTGATGGTTGTCTTGCGGGGTGATGTGGGTGATGATATGTTGAAGTTTTAACCCACGATGTCTTTTTCTTTAATTCACCCTGTTGTGGTGCCTGTTGTGGTGTCTTCTTTTCCAATATGACTTCAACCACTGAACCCTCATCATATGTGTCAGCACCTGTTACCTTTTCGGCTTCAGCCTCTGTTTGTGTTTGATTGTCGAACATCAACTGCTCATCATATGATATGTCAGTCCCTGGAACATCTTCTGCGTCAACCTCCGTGGATTCTACCTGTTTATTGATGGAAATATCCTGTAATGTAATTTTCTTCTTTTTATACCAGAGCTTCAGGAATTTCTTCTGCACATTAATATTGATAGTACCCATAGATTCCATCCAAGGATATCCCAAAACAACATCCATATTATCCATCTCTGAAGTATAAAAATAACCATGCAACACATACTTATCCATAGAAATCTTCAAATCCTTATACACTTGAACATCCTCATCCTCCACCTGTGTGTTTTTAATGTTTTTTGCAGGAACTTGCAATTTTTTTGCCAAATTAACATGGATGAAATTATGCTTGCAACTAGGATTTATAAAAACAATGATCTTCTCTTTCTGAATCAATCCATGAACCTGCAGTAAGGAGACACCCGTAGCAATTAACCCCTTATGTGTCTCATTCTCCTTTTTTCTAGCCCGAGACCATTTGTCCAAAAAGATTTTTTCAAATTCTGCATCTGAAAGTTTGGTCAACTGCTTTAAGTCAAGTGATAAATTCCACTTTTGAGCCTCATCTCTCATATTAAGCACCATTGGAAGCTTCCAATATGTCCCATGTGTGGACTTGTATCTTTGTATGAATTCTTCAATAGTAGGACCATCATCTTTTCCTGTAAAATATAGAACCTTGCTAGAAGTCATGAAGAGAGTTTTGAAAAAAATACACTTACTTGGCGAAAATTGGAAATTGTCACAGTTTAGTCAATATTGCTCAGAATCCCTATTATGACCTGTTTTTGGAAATGGAACAACCATTCTGCATCTTCCCATGTGATAGAAATTTTGATCCAGGCAATGAAATTTTAAATCTGCACTGCAACTCTCCCGCTGTCACCAATATTTCTGCAAAAAAGAGTTGATTTTAAATCAGCGATATCTCCCTCATCCGGACTCTGATTCGACTGATTTTTTTTTTGAAATTAGGTATTTTTTCACAAAGATTCCATATAAATAATTAGATTTTGCAGATCGTGCACCAGGACGTCCAGATCTGTGCCGCAAACTCGCTGCCCTGAAAAATTGTCTACAACCCCACTGATTTTTAGATCAGCGATATCTCCTTCATCCGGACTCCGATTCAATCGATTTATTTTTTTAAATCGGCTATTTTTTCACAAATAATATAGATCTGCAATTATTTTGTAGATCTTGCACCAAAACATACAGATCTGATCTGCAAACTCGCCGCCCCTGAAATCCTGCAAAAAATAAAAAATAAAAATCTCCACTTTTGTGCCCAAGAAAGTGCTCTGATACCACTTGTTATAACTCTGATACCACTTGTTATAGCTCTGATACCACTTGTTATAGCTCTGATACCACTTGTTATAGATCTGATCCAAAAATATAAGATAATGCAAATATACCCAGAAACAATAAGAGAGAAATAGATAGAAATGATTCTTTATTGATATCAAACCCTTAAGGTAGGGCAACACCATACATTCACTCCTTAAGGAATGAGAACACTCCACAAGCCATATGCCTGTTCATACAATAATCATTCACTATTTCTCCATGTGGAGTCTCTGGCCTCTATATAGGCCTCATACATACAATACCATGGATCATTACCATGGTTCCCTCATACCATCAAACTAATACCATGGGCCCATTACATTATTATTAACTACTTGTGGTCCCTTACATGATATGGGTTAACCACCTTATTTATTACTATGGCCCATCCCATTATTACATTATTACCTTGGGTACCTCCCTTGGTACCCCATATTATCCCCCCTAGGTATATAACATTCTCTCATTAAAGAACTCATACTTATTCCCTCAATCAGTGGAGGAAATTAAAGATAAATTTCTCAATCAGTGGGACAACTCATGTGCATGCTCACAAAGACTTCAAATTCGAATTTCCTTAACTAATTAACTCATGGAGATTAATTAATTAATATTTTAAACTGATGTTAAGACCAAATTCGTTTTTACTTCCTATAGATAGACCAGGGACAGCTATAAATAGGAAGGGACCTAGAAATGATATTTTTAGAACTTTCTATTTTTAGCAGTTTCACCTCTCACCCAAGGTGGCCAATGACCTCACTGGCCAAACTGCTATTTTTATACATGCTATTGTTAGCAGGTCTATTTTTAGCACATTCTAAATTTAACATTTCGTGCTGCACATTTTTCAACATTATGATAAATCTAGAGTTCACTACAAACCCTAGTACAAGTTTATCATAATATATTGTGGTGTGATTAGTTTATTTGTTGACATCTAAGGTTGAGTGTCTCAAAGATGGAATCTAGATTTTAAATCCTAGTCAAAGTCTAATATATGAATTCTAAAGTTTTTGGATGCATTGTAGAACTATACTTATTTGAATTGCTTCTAGGGTTTGCAATATATAGTAGATTATGTCATATATATGGAAGAAATATTGAGGTCCTAGATATAATAAGACTGATATCTTGACGATGTGATCTAGGGTTTGTAACAAAAACCGGAGCAAGAAGTTGAAGTATAAAAGTATGGTCTCTTGCTGATTATGAACCTAACTAAGTTTATGTATTTGATGTCTAAGGTTTAATGCTTCCATTTTTGTATGATTATGATATAGTTAACTTCATGCTTTTGTATATGTATTTGGTTGTACTTTTTGTTTAAGTTGTGCAAGTGGATATTCTTCAAGATGTTGAAGATAGTTGTAAGCAAAGTTGATTTGGTTGATAAGCATGATGAAGGAAGTTATATGAATGATCATGATCAATATGACTTTGATAAGAAGGGATGAAACCAAGAAAGATTCTCTAATGTCACATAAAGTAGTTGATCTCCCTAAGATAAGAGGGAGCCTGGATAAAAGAAAGAGTATATCTCCCACATTGAGAGGGAAGGCATATTATAGTCATGGTGGATACCTTGAAGAAGAAATTGGAGAATGTATATTGAGGCATTGCTAAAAAAAGGAAAGCAGGATACGAATATGTTGCTTCATGTAAAGTAGGAAAGGAAGATGTATGGTTAAGGAAACTTCTAAGTCCTACTATGATAAATTGTGAAGCAATATCAAGATGTTTGAAGACCCCAAAGGTTTTTGTTTACTTATGTGTAAGGTTGTTGTTGATTGGGGTTGTGATTTTTCAAGTAAATATCTCGAAGTTTTGAAATCATGCTTGATGTTACTGATCTCTTCGACCGGGGGAGATTTGATGTGTTGAGGCATTGTGTATGCCTGGGAGGACCTCTGGCCGACCTATGTGTTATTCCTAGTTCCTGAAGTAGAGAGGGTAGTGTTGATCATAGAACTCTGACCTTGCATTATGCACCTAGTTCTCTAGGTTGGTGGTTAGTAAGTAATCATGATGGTACCTAGAGAGGCTGAAAGCTTTAGTCCATCTTAGTCCCACCCAAATAGATTGCCCTAGTCAGGAATCTAGTCTGTGGCACCGTGTGTGCCTAAACTCTTCATGGTTCGTGTGTTTTGAGTTCTTCCATGTACATGTATATGTATGTATGAATACCTCCCTAGTTAAGAGAGAGTGTTAAAGAATGTAACTAGGTTTGGTCTTCATAAATTGTATTTGAGTCATAATGAAATGTATTTATCAAAAGAAAGAAAAATAAATTTATTGTTATTATTATTATTACTACTTATTAAAGCATGGGTTTCATGCTTGGGTCATCATGTTTTAGTTCAAAGTCCCCATTGAGGACTTCTAGGTTTTATATTAAGTCATTAGAGTCATTGTCCATTTAATGATATCCTTCTTGGGCTTTTGAATCATGTAAAAAGAATTATTATTGAGTAAAATAAGTCATTTGTCACCTCCACTCCAAGTCAACCCTTACCTGATCAAGTATGCCTACATGAGGGTAATTCAAACTTCTGAAGAGGATTTTAATACAGAGCAGTTCGATTCATCTGGAAGATTACTCACAAGATTGATATCCAAACAGAAGAAGTAGAAGTGTACGAAATTGTAGGAGAAGGAGAAGGATTGCTAGATCGAAGTCTTTTGGGTTGTCTCTCTCACACGTGTGAATTTACTGGGATACTACTAGAATGTCGAAGTGCTGCATCAGAGTTGAAGTTTTGTTTTTGGGTTAAAGTTCTGTTGTTGGGTCGAAGTTTTGCTGCTGGGTCAAAATTTTGCTGCTAGGGAGGTCAAAATTTCTCAAATCAAAGTGTTAGATCGAAGTTGTTACTGGAAGGTTATCATCTGCAAAAGAAAGGAAGGGCTGACATGGTGATTGGAGGAAGTTTGTGTCTAGGTCAAGGAGTCTTGGATCATCTCGTGAAACTATTAAAAGAATATTTGTTGACTGGGTTTTCCCTAGATAACGGTTTTTCTCTGGATGTCCACCTACATCTGGTGTCTTTGATCTTCGTGTTGTGGTTTTGGTAATTTCTTGATGAACTAAGTTAAAATAAGAACATAATAAAGTTAATAACAACATAAGAATATCACAAGTAATTATCAACATAAAGAAAATCTTTTTGCCTTTCCGATTTTCCAATAGACCTCAAGGTGGGATCTTTGTAATTAAACCCTCAACATATTATAATGAAGAGTAGTGACTAGGCCAAGGAAAATCATTGGGTCTTTATTGTGTGACCGATGCTCGACAAGAAAAGAGTTAAGGGCCCCGAGACCTACAAAATAAAATGAAGGTCCTATGAACTTCATGGAAGTTTGAATTGAAGATTCCATCATAAGTGTCAGGGTGAAAATACGAGATAGATAATCTTTAATGATGATTTCGTGGTCCCATAACCCACAGGTCTGAGGATCAAGAAATGAAGGACACCCAAAAATCATTTTCATCAAGTGATATCAAAGTAGGGAAAGATTTCCTACTTGAAGAGGAAACAAAGAACATGAAGATTCTGGGAGAAGTAGAAGGAGGTACAAGTTGGTTGAAGATATGGTAAGAAATTTATTTTCTTTGTTTTTGTGTAGGTGAAAACAAAGGAAGGTGAGAATATTTGTAGTAACTTAGAGCAAGGAATGCTCATAAGGTTCCAAAGGAGAGAACTAGAAAGATTCCAAAAGACTAAGCTCAAAGGAGAGAAGCTTAGTGAGGTATCATGTAGTAAGAAGGAGAGATGTGCTACTACAGAGGTTTTGTTGCAACTCACGATTTAAAGCTGTTATGAGAAGATCAAGAGGTCATAAATTTTTGTACCCTGGGAGTCTAATGAAAGAGCATCGGGACCCCCAAATGAAAATTCCAATTTCCAAATCTTTTAGAAGGTATACGTGGCCAAAAGGATGAGATTTCCGTGGATTCCATTGAGAGTGTTAATTTTTTGTTCCAACTTTGATAAATCGTGAGTGAACATAGGGATTTGACAGTATCCTTTAGTGATATGATCCATATTGTATTGTGCCATTTACAAATTGTAAAGGCTTGTGATGTGTTAACAGCTACCATTTCAATGAAGACCAAGCCGCCATGGCACCCTAATACTATGTAATAACAATATGTCCCAAAGAAATGATTGAGTGAGGCTCATGTTGTGAAATGGAGAACTTTTTTTATATGTGAACTTGTGGAATTAATATGTGTGTATTCTATGTATAGTCAATGATTGAATTCATTAAGCTGTGTTTGTTCAGTGTTTTGTGGGTATTATTGGAATGACGCGTATGAAGCATATGTTACAAAGATGGAAATGTTCCACCATTGATCATAGGATGGATAAAAAATGATCCGTTAATGTTACCATGTGACAAATTATGACCCAACCATCCAATTGTTAAGGAGAATGATGGTTATTATATGCAATTCCTGTCTAGAGGTTGATTGTTTATATTTTGTAAATATCATGTTCGGGTTGAGAGGAATGAGATTTTAATGTTTGTAGGCCCACAGTCATAATGCAGGGGAGGATTCCACCATTTCCATGAATTAAGAGTTGAGGTAAAAAGGGCAAGGACCAGAATGAGTTGAGAACTAAGTCAAAGCAGGAACTAGTTGGGGCGGAAGTGGAGAAAGAAAAATAGGGGGACAAACCCAAAGTCCCAACGCCCAACCTTGGGGTGGAACCTACGTAGTTGGGCCCTTAGCAAATTAGACCAACGAGTAGTGACTAGTCCAAGGAAAATCACTAGGTCTTCATTGTGCGACGGGAACTTGAAAAGGAAAGAGTTAAGGAAAGTGAGACCTGCGAAAGAAAATGAAATTCTTATGAACTTCACGAAAGGCTCCATCATAAGTGTCAAGGTGAAAAGATGAGATAAATGATATCAAGTGATGATTTCATGGGCCCATAACCCACAAGTCCAAGGAAGAGAAACATAAAAACCAGAAATGAAGGACCCTAGAAATTATTTTCATCAAGTTGTGTGCTTCCCTTGCATAAGAAGGTGAATAAACATTACATTCCTACTCAGGTGGGTGGGAAGGAAATGGGGGTCCAATCTCAGGAGATGTTGGTTTCTACATCTTGTTCATACTCCTCAAGCCTTGATCTTCTAGACCAAGTTTCTACTAAGTCAACAGAAGGATCTCAGCCACATGTTCATCCTCCTACTCCCTCGACTTCAAATTGTGAATATACCAAGTCCTTTCCTCCTTAAATCCATGTATGATTGATATTTTCATTTCTTATTATCAATATCGTGATTCTCCCCTCTAGTAACTAAGGATTTTTGTTTAACTAGTTATTGCATCCCTTCTAGGTTGCCCTCCTCCCATCCTACCCCTAATATTTTCATATTTCCTTTTGCCCCAGGTGACATGTCCTAGTCATCATCCTCTTATACCATTACCTCATCTGAGTTCCATGTTTCTGATGATATCCTTTACAAATTTCTCTCTTGTCTTATTGTTACTTAGAGTGATGGCTTAACCTAGGGGTTGGGACAACTCTCTTTGTTTCCCATGGAGGGTAAAATCCATGGTAGACAATATTTCCTTTCTAAATCTAAGCAAAAATCTTGTGTAGATCTTGCACAGGAAAACAATTGTACATAAGAGGGGCCCTTATAGCAAGCCCAACCCCTTCGAAGTCCCCTAAATGAAATTAATGTCTTTCAATTTTCGGGGTCTTGCTTTTCCCTCTAAAATCAAGCTTTAAAGATACTTGTTGAAGTAAATGAACCAAATATTATTTTCCTTTAGGAAACCCTTGGCAGTAGTGTAAATATTTCCTTCTGCCTTGAATCCCTCTCAAGGGGATGGGCTCTCTCGGTGGTGGATGCCTCTAGCTGCTCTGGGGGGGCTTGCAGTGGGTTGGAACCCACTCAATATTCTTGTTTCTAATATTTGGAGCATGGATTTTGTTATGGGGATTGAGGTTTCCACGATGGTCCTGGGAAAATCTCGTTCACTAATAAACATTTATTGTCCATCTCAAAGTCGTATAGAGTTTTAGGCATTGACTCTCAACAAATCCTTTTTTCGATCAAATAATTTCATCGTTGGTGGTAATCTAAATTTCTCATTAGGTCCTTCTAAATCATGGAGCCCTCTGGCTAGGATCGATTAACAAGCGAATTTCTTCACCTGTATACTTTCTCATAGTTTGTTGGTAGATTTGGGAACTATCAAGATTTCTCCCACTTATAGGAACTGGCATTCGAGGGATGATTGGATTGTTAAGAGAATTGATAGGTTCCTCATTTTAGAAGTTCTTCTAGATTCCTTCCCTCTAGTTAGACAACGGAGCAGTGACTGGGGTATCTTAAACAAATCCCCCATGTTTTTTCACATTAAAGCCCCCACGAAGAAACCCACCATTCATTTTACATTTAATTAGGCCTAGTTAAAAGATGAGGAATTTTTATCCCTGGTAAGTTCCAATTAGACTCCCTTTCCCCCTTGCTGGATGTATTGATAACTGCCCCTTTTGAAGTTAATATTAAAAGGATCAAACAAAAGACAAAGGAGTGAGAAAAAAGGAAGAAAACACTGGCACTCTAGGATGCAGAAGTGATTGAAAGGAAGCCCCTATCTATCTCATCATCTGAAGGGAAATATTTCTCTCAGCAAGAGTATAGTGATTTTTGTAGAAGCCTGGAAAAAAAATATCACCCTTATAAATGCTACAGAGGAGTGGAGACAAAAAATCATATCCTTTATGGCTCAAAAGTGGTGACAAGAATACAACAATTTTCCAAGCTTATGCTGAAGGCTAAAAAACAATGAATACTATATGGAGTTTGTACGATGAAAATTGTATTGAGGCTTCCTCTTTCAATGGTTTAGAAAACATGGGTAAAAGGTAATTTGAAGATCTATTCAAATTTCCTATGGAAACATCAATTGTTGAATTTATTCAAATTGCACAGTACTTCCCAAGAATATTTGATGAAGATGAGTGTAGTGCTATAATGGAGAAAGTTTCGACAAAGGAGCTCAAAGCAGTGTTGCAAAGATTTCAAAGAGATAAAAGTCTTGGGCCGGACGGTTGGGGTGTTGAATTTTTTCTAGAGCTCTTTAATAACCTAGGTCCTAATATGTTAGGTGTATTTAGAGAATCTAGGAAGGACGGTCATATTTACCTAGTCTTCAATTCCATTTTCATTGCCCTTGTTCCCAAATCTATCCATATTCTTCTCTCTTTCTCTAATTTTCGACCCGTTTCCCTATGTAATTCCATTTACAAGGTTATTTCCAAGCTAATGACTTCCATACTCAAGCCCATCCTTTCCAGATTCGTCTCCTCATAGTAGTTTGCTTTCTTAGAAGGAAGGAAAATTCATGAAGCCATCAATGTGGCCCAAGAAGGAATACACCTCATCAAAACTCAAAATTTGAAAGGGGCAGTTACCAAAATTGACTTATCAAAGGCCTATGACAGAGTAAATTGGATCTACATCAGACTCATATTTACTCATTTGGGTTTTAACCTTGATTTCATTAACTGGGTCATGAGTTGTATACAGTTTGTTTCATTCACATTTCTGATAAATGGTTCAACTTCTTCTTGCTTCTATGCGTAAAGAGGGTTGTGTCAGGGTTTCCCTCTTTCTCCTCTTCTATTTTTGTTTGTGGTGGAGGGTTTGTGTTGTCTTCTATTGGATGCTAAGAGATAAGGGGTTTTCCATCGTTCTTTCATTGTTTTAAATCTAGCCATCACCCATCTGTTATTTTTTTATGATATTCTCATTTTTTTCAATGGTGATGTCAGGGATTTATTGGTGTTGGTGGAGATTATTTCTTTTTTTGGGCATGCCATTGAAATGTCTATTAATTCCCATAAATCTACCATTTCTCATCACAATCTTTCTAATGTTGAGATCCACCATTTGACCCAACTTATTCCTTATTGTTCTAAGTTGTTGGAGTAGGGCTTGAAATATATGGTTTTTCAATTGAAACCCAATTATTATAGCAAAGCTGATTGGTCTTGGATCATCTCTAAGGTGGATAAAAAACTGAACTATTGGTGCCACAAATGGCTTTCTAGAGCTAGTCGTCTTATTCTCATAAAACCAATTTTAGAGGCTATTCCAATTTATTAGGTCTCTTTGGCATAGATTCCAAAATGTGTCCTCGATAAGATTAGAACACTGTGTTCTTTCTTTCTTTAGGAAGGGAACCAAGAGAAGGGGGTGTTGCCATGGGTCAGATGGGACTCAATTGCCAAACTAAAAGCCTTTGGAGGTTGGAGCTTAAAGAATTTATTTCATTTCTAAAAAACTTTGGTTGCTAAATGTGGTTGCAACCTAATTTCAATGGAAAGTCTCTGGATGTCAGTGGTTTTTGAAAAAATACATTGCTCCTAGTTCATTAAACACTAGTTAAGAAGCTAGGACAAACCAAGATCAAATATTTCTATCATATGGTGGGTTGTTCTGAACTCTTTTGATATTATTGGAAATGGTCTTGCATGTCGGGTCGGTAGAGATGAAAATGTATTTCTTAGTCTTGATCCATGGACCAACAGTAGCATGAGTCCTCTATTTCCCCTTCCATTAATAAATCTTCTCACAGACAAAGGCTACAATAAACTTGCTCACATTTCTATCCAATACCTTTCATTTACATGGAGTCAGGGTTGGCTATCTGCAGAGGAGCTTGGTTTAGAGGGGGAGTATCAGGTCTCATGGAAAAAGTATATACAAGCTCTTTCTAACAGACAGATTAGATTTATTGATAGAACTTATGAGCTTATTTAGAGAATCTACCTTTCTATAACCTACTCTCCAAAGATGTGTTTCAACTTTCTCATGGAAAATAGAGTGGACATGGAGCAAAAATGGTGGTGGAAGGTGGTATGGAAATTTAAATTCCCCCCAAAATAAAATTTATTCATGTGGTTTATGATGATGAGGAAGGTTCCCACCTAGGAATTCCTCTAGAGAAGGTTCATCTATGGGCTCAGTTGGTGCTCCTTATGTCAAAACAATAAGGAAAGTGTGTTTAATTTGTTTATGGCTTGTCCTTTCTTTCAATAGGTATGGAAGGCCTACAGTTCAACATTGTGTCACTCTATTCCATGGGAACGGGTGGACTTGGAGGCTGCTTGGCGATCTTGGTATACCAACCCCATTAGTCACCGTTTCAAATCTCTTTCCCCTATCATTTTTTGGGTGGTATGTTTGTGTTGGAAGCTGTAACTAGTTTCAGTCTTCGTAATGACCTTTGTAAACATGACATTGTATATTTTGTATTAAAAGAAAAATAAAATTTTATTTGTAATATCATGGGTTTCATGCTTAAGTCTAGGTTAAAGCATGTTCTTCATGCTTCTAGGACTTTCTAGGTCAAAGAATATTTTTTGTCATGTATTATAGTCCCATTTGGACTCATTGTAACAAAAGAAAATAATTATTTTTGAGTCAAGAAAGAAAATTTATCCTCCAAGACCAAGTCGTCCTAAAGAGGCCTATTTGATCCCCTCAAAAAGCTATAAATAAGAATTAATTTGAATCATTTTTTTACCCACTCAAAAAAGTTCAATCTGCAATAACAAAGAAGAAGGAAGAGTGAAAAAGACAAGAAAAAGAGGAAGAAGTCGAAGAAGGAAGATCTCTTAGGAAAAAATCTCTTTTCTATCCACATGTGTGAAGTTGTCTAAGGTTTATGTGCAAGTTGTAGGGGCTGAAATTGCAAGTCGAAATTGTAGACCTTGTTGTAGGCCCGAAACTCTGAGGTGAATCGGCTTTGATCTTCATTGACAATGGAAGAACTTGGTTCATTTGGAAGAGATTTTTTTGTTGAGATGGAATGGTGCTTGGGAGGAATTTTTGGCTTTGGTCTTGGGTCTTGGAAGTCTCATTGTGAACATGTTCTATAAGAAGATAAGTATTATTTTTAGGCTTTCCCCTTGAAGGGGTTTTTCCCTTGCTTAGAGCCTATATCCTATGTAGTTTTTCTCTTTGTGATTTTCATTATTTTTGGTAATTTCTTGATGAACAAGAAATAAAAAAGTAATAAAAGGCCACCTAACATAACAAGTAATTATCCAGTAATGAAATTCAAACATAATATACAATATTATTGATTTTACAACATGGTATCAGATCTAAGTTGTAAGAAGGAGACTAAAGATCACATCCTAGTTCGCACTCTCTCAATGGAAAGGACTATGAAGAAGGGCTTAAAGTTTCTTGGGAACCTCATAGTGACTATAAAAGAAAGCATATTGAAGATCATCTCAAGCTAGCAAAAGAAGTGGTGGATGGAAGTTTCTTCTCCTCTCCCTATGGCACTTTCAAGGACGATAGTGTATGGGTTATAGATAGTGGAGCTTCCAAACATATGACATGTGAATGCAATCAACTTAAAACTTTTTCAAAAGGAAACTCTTCTCATTCAGTTGAAATTGGAGACAATAAGATCTATCCAGTGAAAAGAATTGGATCTACCTCATTGGAGCTAGAGTCCAGTGGGAGAATTCATCTCAATAATATACTATATGTTTCGGCTTTGAAGAAAAATCTACTTTCTATTTCTTGTCTAGAAGATAAAGGTGATATGATTGATTTCTTTGATGGCAAAGTTTTGGTTTGGGGAAAGTACTCTAATATTAATCATACAAAGATAATCGAGATTCGCGAGGGGAATTTGTAGATTACTTTCTCCTCTCCCTCAAGCCATAGTACACATAGACGTGAGCCATTATGAACTATGACATAGAAGGTATGGACATCTTTAGTACAATTTTTTTCCATCTCGAAATCAAATGGTCAATGGAATCCCCAAATTGGAGGTCGAAGAACATGAAGAAATTTTTAATGGATGTGCTCTAGGAAAGAATGTAAAGAATCCCTTTGCAAGAAATGATACCAGATCATAGGAAATATTAGATCTCATACACTCTTATGTGTGTGGTCCTATGGCAGTAAAGTCTCTTGGAGGTCATCAATATTATGTGATATTCATCAATGATTTCTCAAGAATAAAGATGAGGTATTTGAGAAGGTTCAAGAATTTAAGAATGGAGTAGAAAATATGACAGAAAGGAAGATAAAGACCTTAAGTTCTGACAATGGTGGAGAATATACCTCCAAATATTTTATAACATTCTACAAGGAAGCAAGGATTAAGAGGAAGCTAATTTTTCCTTATAATCCTAAGAAAAATGGTGGGGATGAAAGGAAGAACGAAACAATTGAAAAATGTGTCAAAGCCATGCTAGATGATCAAGATCTCCCTCAATTGTTATAAGGAGAAGCATGAGTGAC
Organism: Pinus tabuliformis; assembly: GCA_031772625.1. Taxonomy (NCBI): domain Eukaryota; kingdom Viridiplantae; phylum Streptophyta; class Pinopsida; order Pinales; family Pinaceae; genus Pinus; species Pinus tabuliformis. Next base: position 483,316,866 of record CM062818.1, on the reverse strand, counting down.
AACTATCTACCAGTAGAATCGAATTCCTCATTAGATTATCAACAACATGACTCCAAAAGAAGCATTTACAGGAAAGAAGCCCAGTGTGGATCATCTTTGAATATTTGGATGTCCTATTTATATACACATTACAAAGGACAAGAGGAAGAAGTTGGATCCTACCAGTACAAAAGGCATATTTGTTGGGTATAGTGCTTCATCAAAGGCATATAGAATCTACATTAAAGAGGATCGTCATATTGAAGTAAGTCAGGATGTCATATTTGATGAAAATGTGGCTTACAAGAGATCAAAATATATTCCAATCGATTATTATGAAGAAGAGGTACCCATTTTTTAGGATATCTCAACAGACAACAATGGTCAAAATCCTACATCAATCTAAGAAGATGTTGAAGGTCCTAGTGAGCCTGTGTAGCAAGTTGTTGTTCCTGAAATTCAAAAGAGGTCTGCTTGGTTGAGAACGATTCTAAAAGAAGAAGAAGGTCACACAACAAAAGGAACCTTTAGAAAAAGTAAAATACCTAAGAGGTATTATAGTTATGCAGCATATATGACTAAACTCATTGAAGTTGAACCCTCCTCTTATGAAGATGTAGATAAACATCAAGAGGGGAGGATGTAATGCAGGAAGAATACCAGTCAATCGCGAATAATGATGTATGGGAAATCATTCCTAAACCAAGTGACAAATCCATAGTCACTTCAAAATGAATATATAAAGTAAAGCATTCAATGCATGGGAGAATTGATAAGTACAAATCTAGATTTGTAGCTAGAGGCTTCTTAGAGAAATAAGGTATTGTTTATGAAGAAAACTTTGCTCCTATAACTAGATACACAAAAATCAGATCACTCATCTCTTTGGATGCTACTATGGGATGAAACATCCATCAAATGGATATAAAAACAACTTTTCTGAATGGTACCATTGATGAAGAGGTTTACATTGAAAAACCTCAAGGATTTAAATTCAATCAGAGGGAGAGACATGCCTACATATTGAAGAAGTTTGTATATGGCTTAAAGAAAGCACCTAGAGGATGGTATGCTATAGTGGATGCATACCTATTGAGACTTGGATTTTTCAATATTTCTGTAGATCCTAACCTCTACATTAAAGTGGTCAATGGCGAACCAATCATCATACTCCTATATGTGGATGATCTACTTGTTACAGGTGTGGAACATAGAATTCAGGAATGCTAGAAGTAGTTAGCAGTTGAATTTGACATGAAAGATCTTGGGATTATGCATTACTATTTAGGACTAGAAGTCTAGAAAAAACCAGGTGAAATATATCTTGGTCAAGGAAAATATGTGATCAAGGTTCTACATAAATTTGGCATGATGGATAATAAGCCAATAAAACTCCTATGGTTACTAAAATAAAGAAGTGAGGAGTTCAAATTCTAGTCCGTTGGATCCTTCTTGCTACAAACAATTGATTGGCTCCATATCTAGTAAATACTAGACCTGACAATTGTTTTGTAGTAAATGTCCTCAGTCAATTTCAGATGGATCCAAGGCATGGCCATTGGATAACAACCAAACGCATCCTACGATATCTACGTAGGACTATACATCACTTCCTTTGATATGCTGGAAATGAATTCCAACTTGTAGGATATACAAATTCTAATTGGGGTGACAGTGAGACAGATGGAAGAAGCACTACATGTGGATGCTTTAGTTTGGGATCTTTCATGATCTTATTCATGAGAAAGAAGCATGATATTGTTGCTTTGAGTAGCGTTGAATCCGAGTATGTTGTTGGAAGTGAATTTTGCAGAGAAGTTGTTTGGCTCAGGAAGTTATTGTTAGATTTATTTAAAGGACCAATTAGCCCTACATGTATACATTGTGACAACAAAAGCTACATAAAGTTGACATAGGACCTAATGTTTCATGCTAGGACAAAGAATATAAATAATAAGTACCACTAGATCAGAAGTCTGGTACGAGATGGGGTTGTGAAGCTACACTATATTTCTACATATGAATATGTAGCGGATATTTTGACAAAAACATTACAAAACAAGAAGCTTGATTACCTAAGAAGCAAGCTTGGTTTGGTGGATATCTCTTCCTTGATTTAGAGGGAGGAATAATGGACGATAGATTCTTCTATTTATGTGTCATGCACTAGACTAGGACTAACAACCATAAGTCTTAGTGAAGGCCATAAGGAAAGAATGGGGTCTAGAGGATTGGATAAACATTTGAGAATGAAACTACTTGAGGATTATAAAATCAAAGATGGAAGTGAACCTAAAGACTAATACTCTTTTAGGATAAGGTAGGGAATCAAAGATAAGATTAATTAAAGAGGACCAATATTGTTTGAGGATTGGCAATCCAAGGTAACAATAGTCCTAAAAGTACATACCCGATGAACATCTAGATGGTGTATGTACCTTTAGAGGTAATGTGGTATCTCACATTAAACCTCCCATCATGATGCTCTCATAGAAGTTGAGCTTCTCAAGTTAAGGAATTGTTGACAATGTTGGTTGGAATATAGTTGTTTAAAGATGGCTTATCAATTAGACTCTTCTTATGAGAATATTTCAAGTTTTAGATTTATTGTACTTCATGATGGGATTGTGAATACCTCCCTCATTAAGAGGGAGAGTTGGAGAATGTAACTAGTTTTGGTCTTCATAATGACTTTTGTAAACATGACATTGCCTATTTTGTGTAATAAAAAAACAATTTTTTATTTGTAAAAGCATGGGCTTCATGCTCAAGTGTAATAAAAAAAATAAGAAGAATTTTCTTCATGCTTCTAGGGTTTTCTAGGTCAAATAAGAATTTTTGTCATGTATTATAGTCCCATTTGGACTCATTGTAACAAAATAAAATAATTATTTTTTAGTCTAACAGTCATAGTTGGTTATCACTGATGCCAAACAACCATTGATGTGTGTTTTCTATTTGCATAATTTAGTGGCTAATGACCTATCTCTGAAATCATTTTCAGTGCAGTGGATTAGTTCAAATACTCCTACAAAGTTTTCAAATGGATATATAAACTAAATTCTAGATACTTATTCACTTAATAAATTCTTGAATAGCTTATGAAATGCATGGATTGTTAGGCTAAGTGTTGTCATAAGGAGTCATTGATGTCAAAGAGTATCAATCTCAAGGGGATTCTATTGGATAATTATAGTTGGTAATCATTGATGATAAACAATCATTGATGTGTGTTTATTGTTTGTAGAATTTAGTGGCTAATGACCTATCTTTGAAGGCATTTTTTGTGTGGTGGATTAGCTCAAATAATCTTGCAAAGTGTTCAGGTGGATAGGCCTCAAAAACACCTTTCTAATGGTATATGGAACTTAGAAAAGTTCCCAAGGATTGATGAGAAAATGCATTTTAAATTTTGGCATTTAGTTAAGACCATTTGAGCCAATTTGAGCCATTCAAGCCCCAAACCCCTTAATAGGCTTGGGACCTAGTCATTTGAGCCAATGTCGGTTTGTATGGATATCAAAGGCATACAAGGAAAATGCCCTAAACCCTTGAAGAAGCCTTGGGAACCCCTTTCTTCCGTACTGATGACATAGCATAGAGACAAGTGGCATACCCTATTGGTTCGCAGAAATGACATGGCATGTAGGTGGAAAATGGCATGGTATGTTGATGTCATCATGACGTGATAGGGTGACATGTGGTAGGTAATTTTGGCATTTTTCAGGTGTCCAAGTGGCCCATTTCTAGGTGACACATGGCACCACCAGGAGAGGCCACATGGCTTAGATGACACCAACATGATGTAACCATGACAACATCTGATGAGGTGGCTTGTCCTTAAGTTTTACACTAGGGAGTTGTGTTTTGTAGTTTGCCATGGCTTATTATAATGCATAATCTATTAATGGAAATGTGTTGTATATGTTGTTAACGTTGTCTCGCCCATGTAGACTACTCTCCCGACCTTTCACATAAAACTTGTTGTAACAATCATTTCACTTGTGTGGACTCATCTGTTGAGTGTTGTATGTGTTATCTTACCTTGTGTGTTATGACCGCCGCATTCGTGTGCACTGCTCCTCTGAAAGCTATGCATGTCATGTTGTGTTGTGTGTTCCTAGCCGAGTTGGGACTTCATCCCAACAAACTTGGGACTCACTCCCACCGTCTCCCTCTACAGTGAAAGAACCATTGACACAAGTCACACTTACACTCACCAGGCATGTGAACCTCACTTCTCGAAGACGAAGCAGACCACTCTCATGTGCTGACAAGCAAGAGTTGAGGCAAATCCTTAAAACAACGACAACTGAGCCATTATACCAGATGGGACTCCCACACCAAATGGTGTGAGGTCTAGTTGGGACTTCATACCAAGGTGATCCCCAGAATGTTGGCAGGTCCAGCACCATTAATAGGTAGCAAGATGTAATCATTGTAGGGCTATGCTAAAGGAAATATTTGAGCTAAGCTGATCAATCAATATTCTATAGATTGGGTATATATAACGGGAAAACCTTTACATTCCCCATTCATCAAACCTGTTAAGTGAATGCTCCCACTGCCAAGCATGATTGAGGTCTACCATTATCCAGCCAAGTATAACGATAACGAAGTCGTGACCAAGCCTGAAGCTAGTGTTAGGCTATATCTTATATAATAGCAACGTTGTTCCCTTCTATTCATCGTTAACAACATTACGTACTTCTTAGGGCCATACCATACCATATTCTCTAATGACCTTGACCAAGATTGATCAAGTATTTGGTACCCATGTAAAATTCGCTCACTAAGAATATAGGCAAGTAAACTTTGTTGAGTACTCTAAAGACTTAGTGAATCTTGTAACAATGATTACAAGAGAGTCTTCACCTGGTAAATGGCCAGGCCTTGTACATTGAATGATTGGTCATAAATCCTTTTGATGAAACAAATATGTATTTACATGTTATTAAAAACATTCAATCAAATCTGGCTTATACATTTCCTTAGAAACATGAAAAATCATTCAAACAATTATGTTTCCATACATGTCCTTTCTTGTTTTGTTGTGTTACATGAATTCTGAAAAGTTGCATATTTGTTTACAAATTCAGATATACATTTGATTAGCTTTTGATTCAAAGATTAACATATAATAAACCATTTTATGGTGAAGAAGAAACCAAATAATAACCTACAGAAGTTGAAAAAAGATATAACCATATGTCTAAATGTAACATAAATCAAAAGCCAGACACTTGATATATTTGTTCTTTTGAAACATGTCTAGTCATTACAAAGATGAAATATAACTCTTCTCAACAAAGAGTCCAAAGTCTCCATCCGTGTCTTTAGGTGCCAACAAAGCCACTTACTATGGTATTTCAGCAATTTGGGTTGAAAATAACCAAAATTCTAAATGTGAGATAGACATTCAGGCTACCAGGATTGATTTCTCCTTTTGACAGAACAATTCGTCCTATTAAGGGCATCAACTTTATATAGCGAAAGGGGATGCTTCAACCCTATAGCTTTTAATTACAGGTTTCAAACTACTTAATGGCACCTAGAGAGCTGGAGGTATTGAAGGTGTATTCCTTTGCAGAATCTTCTTAACTGACCACCTACAATATTTTCTCAATAGTTAGAGGCCTCAATCATGGATATAGAAAATTTTCTCAATAGTTAGAGGCCTCAATCATGGATATAGAAAAAAATTTAAATTTCAGGTTAATATTAGAAAGAAACAGATACCACCTTGTTTGTACAACTTGATGACAACAAATAAGAATTCACTTACGTATAATTCTTTATTAGCTAGCATCCTAAGCAGAAGCATAAGCCCCTGCAGCAATATTCAAAATGTGGCTGGAGCTGCTTTACAATATCTGTAGATGAGGGTATGCCCCCTTTGTCTGCTATGGCAAAGAGTTGGGCTCTTGCTATGAGTACCTCATAAAAATCACCCTCATATGTCGGTTGCAACGTCTTCTTTGGGACAAGAACACGGTTCCTTGTGCTGCGGACATGGTTTTAATACCAATACATGGTTTTAATACCAATCCAGCTTTTGACTTCTTCCTTCACTGCCTTCTCATTTAGTATGAAGGGCAGAGGGCTAACCTCTATCCGGTTTTTGCCTTCCATGATAGGTTGGATATAGCAGCTATCTCTTGTCACCTCGAACTGGAGCCACTGCTTATAATGGTTTATGATATGTCGGGGGACCCAGACTTGCTCTTGAGTGACTTCAATTATTTTGTCATACCATTAACTGACTGATTTGTCATTGAATTCCATGTTATCTATATATTTCTGCAACCTCCAGGGTGCATATGCCGTGGAAACAATGCCACCTCGTTAACCAAGTTCTCTCTTTGATCCCCCTAAGGTCAAGCTCTCGAGTCAGGATCTTATTTAAAACCTTCCTTACCTCAATGGCCACCTAGGCTTTGTACTCCACGTCCTTCTTAATATCATTTAGGTACTAGATTTAAGAGATTTGTGGTTTATATCTTTTGACTCAGTTACTGGAGAATCTACAGTATGAACCATTTTTTTGTCAACGTTTCAAATCCCAACTGGGATCCATCATCAGGACTTATGAATGATGATATAAGAAGAGTTAATTTGAAGGAAATAAATAGTTATGAGGAAATAGATTGAAGGATCAGCTGAATGTTGACTTGATTTTTAATATTTAATTGTAGATTTTTGAATTATTTTTATTTTTACTGCTGAGTTTAATATATTAATTTTTTTTGATGAGTTAATATATTAATAAAATCCTTAACCTTAACGCTAATAATAATCATTAAATATTTAATATATGTTAATATAATATTATTTATTTTATTTTGTATGTGAAATGATTATTTATTTTTAATATATATTAATATTTAATGAATAGAAACACTAATATATTGTATTATATTTAAAATTATTTGAAATTATATTAGTATTAATAATAATAATTAATATATTAATTAATTGCTATATAAATTAATTAATATAATTAATATTAATAAATGTTAATAATGTTAATAAATCAATATTATTAATGTTAATAAATATTAATAATGTTAATAAAAATTATTAATAATACTTAATTAATAACCACTTAATAATTAATTAACAGTAATTAATATTAATACTTGATAATTAATATTACGACATCATAATTAATATTAATAATTAAAATACTATCCATTATTATTATATATATGTGTGTGTGTGTGTATTAATAATAGTTAATGATAATAGTAATAGTTCTTATTGTAATTATTGTAAATGTTGTATTTAAATGTTAATTATTATTATTATTATTAAAAAAAGGATTACTAACTACTAAATATTAGAATAGGAGAGGGATACCTTACCTACTGATTGCTATACCTGGGAAGTGTTGGTGATCTTTGATTTCTCTGATCAAGGGAAGCCAGCTCCCACTAATCTCCATACCATTGTCTCTGTTCAGATTATGAGGATGTTTGATAATTTCAAGTGCTTCTCTAATTTTTCATCTATGATGATGCTCTTCCCTTGCGACAATTGAGGCGTTTTCCAAGCAAATATGGTGTTTAGTTTTTGAGGAGTGCTCTGCCAACGCTGAAATACGAGATCTTTCATTCCTAATATCAGCTCCATGTTCCTTGAGTCTTGTCTGCAAGGAGCGACCTGTTTCACCAATGTAGCTTTTTCCACATGAACAATCTATTTTATAGACTCCTTTAAGTTGATGTTTATCAATATCATCTTTTACAGCCCTCATACCTTGCCTAATAGTTCCAGGTGTTGAGAATTGCGTGATTATGTTTTTCTTCCTTAGGATCTTAGCAATTTTGTCTGTTACTCCATGAATATAAGGTAGAAAAACCCTACCACAATGAGGTTGGTCTTGAGCCTTAAGTTCATGAGATAACATCCTTCTTTCAGCTTTCTTTATGGCTTTTTTAATCTCTTGTTCTTTGTAGCCTATACTCTTAAAGGTTGAAACTAAATGCTTCTTTTCTTCATTTAGATGCTCAGAGTCAGAAATTCGAAGGGCTCTGATAGCAAGAGTGTTTAGAACACCAAACTTCTGGGCTGGGTGATGGTGGGAATCGGCGTGGAGGTAACTTTCTATGTGGGTTGACTTCCTGAAACCTTATGCCCTAAAGAGCCATCCTCCTTTCTGATGATGAGAACGTCTAAAAATGAGATGCTCATGTTTTCTTCTAGTTCCATAGTAAATTTTTATTTCTGGAGAGATAGAATTTAGGTGAATAAAAGACTTGTCAAGCTCCGTTTTACCATGAGTCCATTTTATAACCTTCCCTGATTTTTGGTGCATCATCGGTAATATAGCCCATGCTTAGTACTCTTGTGCTTCTCAAACAACACAACTAATGCATGTTAACCACATTAGCTAGTGATTTCCCTGTGAACCACATCTTATAAGCATGAGAAATGATTCCATGACAAATTCATCAACATTTGAAGCTTATAATACAGTTCTCAAAGAAACTTTTAGTATTATTTTGTATTTTCTACATTGAAAAAATTTATCCTTTATTGACCCATTTTCCCTGTTTTTACAACAAGGCCACTATACCTGATACATTCCCATTATAAAGTTATATCGTCACCATACAATGAACGCAAAGAAAAATGCAGACACCCTGAGCCAGTCACAAGAACATATGGGGCAACGCTGGGACAGAAATGGTGCTTGCATTTTTCTGTCTATGGAAAATAGCAGACCAGTAAATATAGCCCTGCTAGATTCCAACTAAACAAGCAATCATCCAAAATCAGCAGAGACATTTTGGCTGAGTCAAGAACATGGCTCATATAGTCTGGAAGAAAGAAACGTATCAGCATATTTTGCTTTAAACACATGCATAAGCCATGTCTAAAACATTTTCTATGGGCTTGAATTCAAATTCCTTGATCCATCTCTCAACAACTATGTTGCCATTGGCATCTACTTGCAAAATTGCCAATATATCATCCTCTAGGCTCTCAGTAATCTCTGTCATTACACTCACAATCATCAAAATTATCATAGCCTACTCAAAAACTCGTGTCAGGATTAGGCTCCAGAACATCCACTGCCAACTTGTCTGAGTCCTTCTTATTGGGTAATATCCCCTTCCTCATCAAGCAAGATATCTTCTTTCTCAACCTCAAAAGAGGATGTTTCTCCACTACTTGACCATTTTGGTATCCCTCTTTGAGCACCATTGTTGAGGTAGAACATTTTAGAGAATAATAAAAGATTCCCGGATATTGCATGAAAAGCTTCATAAACCTCTCAGGGAAACTCATCTCCTCACAGAAGCAATTTAGATTGTTTCTCTGAAGTTTCTTATGAATAGTAAGGCTCAACAGCTCGTGATAGACACCCACAACACGCTTCTCCATTACAGGACCCTTAGGATCAAGATTGGAAGGATCCTTGTAAGGAGACACATATGGGAGCCTCTGCCATTCCTCCATCTATGAAATCACCTTGTTCAGGCATCTATACCCCTTTGGAAAATTGACTTATATTCATCTCATAAGTCAAGTGTGTATGACCTTCCTGTCAGGATTGCTGAAATAAAATATCTTATTAAAGAGAATGAAATTTTAGTGTCAATGAATTTCTCTCTACTCAGCGCTCTTTGCTTGCAGTTCTTTACCATGCCTTACGAAAATGTTGTTATATGATGTTCTCATAACAACTAGATCCCTGAGCATAAAATTCATTTACAATAAAGGTACACATAGCAAGAAAGAATCCCATCAGATTCACATAGACCACATCCAATTCCAACATTCTAAATTTTAGCGTTATCGTATGCTTGTTATTCAACGTTCTCTACTTGCAATTCTATACCACGAAATAGAAAAGTAAATGTTATGTAATGTACCAATACCAACTTTCAGATCCTTGACACATAAAATTCATTTACAATAAAGGTACAGATAACAAGAAAGGATTCCATGAAATTCGCATAGTTCACATCCAAATCCAACATTCTAAATTTTAACGTTAGTTAACAGTACAGGTGACTACCACATGCCTTTGTAAATGGTTGCTTTATCTTCCCATTGCTTGTTGGTTAAATTCTATGGTAAGTCAGCTGCACTACGGATTGACTAGCATCACCAACTATCCCTTTGATTGCATTTTCAGCTATATTTATGTTTTCTATTTTGGTTTCTTCCTCGTACATTACCAGTATGCTACTATGGGGTTAGTCCATACCCTTGGAGTTTTCATTGGAGATTTGAATCTTGATAGGGAATTTCACCATGCTTACTTGACCATCTAACTTAAACCTATGGAAAAATAATATCAAAATTAAACCTCTTGCATAGATAGGACAACCCAGGAGGAACAATACACGTCTTTAGAGAATTAAATTTGACAAAGAATATTGTCGTGCAGATTTAACTACCTAACCTAAAACTCATTGAAAGATAATATTCAAATTTAAACAATCAAATATAGCTAGCTTACAAGAGTCCATGCAGGTTTAAAATAATATCAAAATTTAAACCTCTTGCATGGATAGGACAGCCCAGTTGGAACAATACATGTCTTTGGAGACTTAAATTTTGACAAAGAATATTGTCATGCAGACTTAACTACCTAACCTAAACCCCATTGAAAGATAATATTCAAATTTAAACAATCAAATATAGTTGGCTTACAGGAGTCCATGCAGGTTTAACCTAAACCCCTTTAAAATATGAAATCCAAATTTAAATAATAAAATGCAGCTGGATTAAAACACACATTTGCATGGGTGAGTTAGCCCATGAAGAACAAAGTATGCCTTTGGAATCCCATTAAAACATAATATCTAAATTTACACATTGCCATTTAGCTGAATCACAACACTCACTTGCATAGGCAAGAGAGACTATGAGGAATAAAACATGCCTTTGAGATGGAATATCACCATGCCTGCGCTCAACCATATCTCCTAAACTCCATTGACAACTTATATCCCAATTCAAACAAAATTTTCGATCCATCATCACTTTTGTCAAGCCAGTCAGTAACTCTCCAAGGGCAGAAAAACTGATTGGTGTGTTTATTTCATAGGTATGTTATTGTTTTATACATTAGGAGTGATTGTTCAGTTCATCTTTCGATGACTGTTCACATTCCTGATTTATTTATATTACAAATTCCCCAATCATGAAGATTAGGTGTCAACATTCCCCCCTTAATCTGAAGGGATGTTGGTGAGTCCAAGCATCATTCTGAATCGTTCAAGCTTTTCCTTTCCAAGTGCTTTGGTGAAGATGTCTGCAACTTGCTCATTTGTGGAACAATGACGGAGATGGATTGTTTTGGCCTCAACATGATGTCGAATGAGATGATATTTAGTATTGATATGCTTTGTTCGATCATGGAACTTTGGATTCTTGGCCAACTTTATTGCAAAGGTGTTATCAATCATGAGTGGAGTTGATTGTACTTGTTTTACCTGCAAATCTTCAAGAATTTTCCTGAGCCACACAATTTCTTCCATTGCTTCAACTGCTGCCACGTATTCTGCTTCAGTTGTGGAATCTGCTGGAACTGATTGTTTGCGTGATCTCCAGGAGACATCTCCTTATCCAAGACTCATAGCATATCCTGAAGTAGATACCCCAGTTTATTTGTCTCCATCGAAGTCTGAATCAGAGTATCCAATCAAGTTGAAGTCGTCCACCTGTGTATACTTGATTCCAAGGTCTTGAGTTCCCTTCAAGTACCTTAGAACTCTTTTTGCAGTAGACCAATGTCCCTCACAAGGCTTTTGCATGAACCTGGAGAGGATTCCAATAGCAAATGAAATGTCTAGTCTGGTAGTAGTGAGGTAGATGAGACTTCCTACAAGCTGTCTATACTTTGTTGCATCCTCAAATTCGTTTCCTTCAATAGATGTGAGATTTAAGTTTTGTTCCATTGGAGTAGAAAGAGGATTGCACTCTGTCATGCCAAATCTGTTTAACAAATCTCCAATGTATTTCTTTTGAGAAAGAAATATGGATTTTGGATGTTGGGTTACTTCAATGCCAAGATAGTAATGAACATAGCCCAAATCAGTCATTTCAAAATTTTTCCCTAATTCCTTCTTTATGGATGCAATGTAGCTTTCATTGTTCCCTATCATTAAAAGATCATCTACATATACCACAAGATACACAACTGTTTTGCCAACTTTCTTGACAAATATTGCATCATCAAGATCAAAATGATTGAAGTTGAGTTTCAGAAGATGCTTAGTTAGTTTTTCATACCAGGCTCGCGGTGCTTGTTTGAGGCCATACAAGGACTTCACAAGTTTGCATACTTTATGTTCATGTCCTTTCACAGCAAATCCTTCAGGCTGGGACATAAAAACATTTTCTTTTAGATCTCCATTCAAGAATGCAGTTTTTACATCCATTTGATGGACTTTCCAACCGTTCTGAGCAGCTAGTGCAAAGAGTGTCCGGATGGTGGCCCATTTTGCTGTGGGGGCAAAAGTTTCCTCATAATCGACCCCTTCCTTTTGTGCAAAGCCTTTTTCCACAAGCCTAGCTTTGTGCTTGTCAAGTGAGCCATCAGCTTTGTACTTGTTCTTGTAGACCCACTTGCAGCCAATTGGTTTGGTTCCAAATGGAGGATCAACCAGCTTCCAAGTGCCATTCTTTATGAAGGCATCATACTCCTTTTTCATCATTTCTTTCCATTCATCATGAGAAGCAGCTTCTTTGAAGGAAGTTGGTTCAAAATCTGTAGAAAAGTTCAATTCACAATCATAAGTAACATCCATATCAACAGGTGAATTAGAGTCATCTACGTCACCTTCATTTTGTCGGTTTGAATTTCTGGTTCCTGTTTTTCCAATTTCATCAGGATGAACACTTTCAAGTGTCTTTGTCAGCCACTTTGGAGGACCTTTCTGAGATGGTCCAGGCTACTTTGTTGATTAAGTTGGGACTGAATCAAGATTGAGTCTCTCAATTCTATCAATTACATCACTTAAAGCATCATCCGTTGTTGGAGTTTCATGCAGAGGAGATTGTTCTTCAGAAGAAGATTCCACATGTTGTTCTAGTATAGGAATCCCCCCTTCAAGATGTGGAATCTGATTATCAAGTTCTTGAAATGATTTCGTTTTTGTGAATCTATCCAAGCGATCAAGTTGCCGCTCAACAACATTGTCAGATTTGGATGATTCAAGAAAAATGACATCTCTAGATACAACAAACTTTTTATTTACTTCATCATAGAGGCGGTATGCTTTAGAGGTGTTTGAATACCCCAGAAAGATACACTTACGACTTCTAGCACCAAGTTTGTTTCTATGTACCTTTGGTATCAAAGCATAACAGGTGGAACCAAAGATCCTGAGATGTTTTACCGAAGGAACATGTCCATACCACAATTCATAAGGAGTCTTGTTTCTTATAGCATTAGATGGACATCTATTCTTTATATATGCAGCACATAGAACAGCATCAGCCCAAAACATTATCTTTACATTTTTGAAGAAAAGCATGGATCGTACCATATTCAAAATTGTTCTATTCATTCTTTCTGCTACACCATTCTGTTGGGGATTATAAGGTACAGTTGTTTGATGTTTGATCCCATGTTGGCGAAGATAGTTTTCAAATTCATTTGATGTATATTCTTTTCCATTATCAGTGCGAATAGACCCAATATGAGATTGTGCATCATTTTCAATCCATTTATGAAAATTCTTGAATGTTTGAAAAGCATCAGATTTGTTCTTCAATAAATAAACCCAACACATTCTGGTGTAATCATCAATAAATGTCATGATATATTTATTTCCATTTGCAGAAGGAACAGGCATTGGACCACATAAATCAGAATGAATGAGTTCAAGCTTCCTATGTGCTCTTGAATGTGAATCATGAAAACACTGTTTGCTATGCTTTCCTAGAATGCAAGCATCACATTGCTTATGTTTCCTAGGAATTGTAGGCAAACCAGTAACACCATTTTTCTTCAACAAGCGGAGATTGTCATAGTTTAAATGTCCAAATCTAGCATGCCATAATAAACTTGATGGAAGTGTACCTTCTTCATGATGATAAATATATGAGAAATGTTGTGCATGAGCAGAGGTTCCTTGCAGTTTGAGAAGTCTTTCTTCTTCTATTCCCCTCATGACAAGTGAGTGGTCAGATGCTTTTCTTACCTCAAGCTTGCCATCAAACATATGAATGGAGTGACCTTGCTGGCGGATGTGGACCAAGGACAACAAGTTTCTCTTAAGTTGTGGGAGATATAGAACATGATCCAGAAGAAAGTCTGGAAGACCAGGCAGTTTAAGCCTGATTGTGCCAAGCTCTGATGGCTTGATTTTTTACTGATCTGCAAAGTACACTGCTCCATCAACATTGTCAGTGAAATCTTCAAAAAAATCTTTCCTATGAGTCATATGACAGGTTGCTCCTGAATCAAGCAACCAATCATTTTTTGAAGAAGCAAGTGAAGCATTAAAGAAATATTCATTTACTCCAATGTTACATTGTGCCTCAATATAGTGAGCGGATTCAGGTGCTTTACCTTTGTCTGTATCATCAGTTTTACATTTCTGCTGGTTTCTTTTCTGCTCAATTTTGTCCCATGGTAGCTTGCATGTAGAAGCATCATGTGATCCATTTCGTTTGCAGCGAATGCAATGCAGATCTGCTTTTTCTCCTTGAGAATGTCTGCCCCCCCTGACTCTGAAGTATCTTCCTCTTCCTCTTCGTCCACCTCTTCCTCTTGTAGAATCTTGAGCATGATGCTTTTCTTTATGAGCAAGGCAAACAGTGTCTTCAGAAGATTCAGGGACTGTCTTCTTTCCAAAGGCTTTCTCTCTTTCAGCAAACTTTTTCACAAGAGAGTCAAAGGTTATATCTTTAAGATTTCCATTTGCTTGTAAAGACTCAAGATAATTGGAGTAAGTAGGATAGAGTGCCTTGAGAAAAGCAATAAGAGGTATATCCAGCTCAACCTTAGTGGATTTGATATCATGCATTATGGATTTTACTTCAGATGCAAGAGCAAGAGGATCATTATTTTTCAGTTCAAGAGTGAAGAGTTTAATCATGAGCTGAACAACTTCAAGTGCAGAATGTGAGTCATAGAGTTCTTTGAGCTTTTGTAAAGCTTCAAAAGCAGTTGAATATGATGAAATATGGCGACTTACTTCTTCATTTACAGATGCTGCGATTAATGCATATACTTTGATGTTCTTGTTATCCCAAATGACGAGCTCTTTGTCTGATGTAGGCTGTACTGGATCATTGTCTCCTTCTTCGACACACACTCCCTTCCACAACTCATTGAAGATGAGGGTGTGTTTTATCATCCGGGACCATTCAAGATAGTTCTCCTTGCCAGTGAGAACTATTCCTACCATAGAGATGATTGAATGCATTATGTAAAAAAAAACTTTCGCTGATAGAAAAGAATACTTCTGCCAGTGTACTTAAAAAAACATTCTCAAAGGATTTCAAATCCACAATGTGACTCATATAAATCCATCATTGTATAAATTCACCTCACATAAACCTCATATAAGTTTTATATAAGTTCATCATATAAATCTCATAAAACTTTGCCTTATAAATCTTAAAAAAAACTCCACCTTATAAATCTTATATATCTCATATGAATCCACCATATGAATCTCATATAAACTTCATATAAGTTTTATATAAATCCATATAAATCCACTATTATATATGCATATGGCATATGTCTCCTTTTAAAAACTCAATTACCAAGTGAGATGGTAATTTCAAATATAATGACAACCACAAAAAAAGGATCATACGACTTATATTCAGCTCGTACGATGAAGATGAATAAATAACCAGCTCTCACCATAAATTCTGAATCTGTGAAATGCTCAGAAATGTGATCAGTTAATAGATGATTGCATCGATTCTTCAATGTCCACGGATTACTGCTTAGTTTACCTTTCACGTGATTACAAATTCAATCTTGGAATTTATATAAAGCAGCGTTTTAACACAGCATTTCTGGGATTTATATAAAGCAGCGTTTAACACAGTGATTCTGGAATTTATATAAAGCAGCGTTTATATAAAGCAGCGTTTAACACAGCATGACAGCGTATAGCCAAAACACATTCAACGTATATATACCAGTGTTCTTCAGAACGGAGCAGCATTCCAGAGTGCATTCAAATCAGGGGCAGCATTCAAATCAGGAGCAGCATTCAAATCAGGAGTAGCGTTCATACATTCCTTTGGCATGTAGATAGACTCATTCCAATGCGTGCTCGCTTCTGCCTGCCTCCAACGCCTACCATTGTCAAATCCTCTAACGCTTCTGACAACGTCCAAAATGTATTTCAGAGGATGAGCAACGCAGGTTACAGTGAATATGAAAAAAATGGTCAGAGAAGAGGGCGCAGCACCAGTGTTCAGGTGACAGTGTGGAGCAGGCTACCATATTTATGAACAGGCAGCATTTTTGAATGGAAAGCGGAGGAGCAGAGGAGCAGAATAGGGAGTTACAATAGCTAAAAAAAAGGGCTGGCTCTGATACCATATCAAGCCAGTCAGTAACTCTCCAAGGGCAGAATAACTGATTGGTGTGTTTATTTCATAGGTATGTTATTGTTTTATACATTAGGAGTGATTGTTCAGTTCATCTTCCGATGACTGTTCACATTCCTGATTTATTTATATTACAAATTCCCCAATCATGAAGATTAGGTGTCAACAACTTTTTTGTTCTTACATGTGTGTTCCTACTTTTATTTCTTTCAATAACATATTTTGCAAAAGAAAAGAGAGAACAAATTTCGAATGCAAATCAATCAAATGTTACCTCATTAATAAGCTCGAATCAACTCAAACTTGATTGTTGGAATGCAAACCAATCAAATGTTGCTTCAATAGGCTCAAACCAGCCCAGAACTTGATTGTTGGAATGCAAACCAATCAAATGTTGCTTCAATAGGCTCAAACCAGCCCAGAGTTTATTGTTGGATCTTCTGCAACAAAAAAAAATTCTCAGAAAAAAATATAAAGACAAGCGTTTGAAATTTTGTGTGTACAGTATAAGTATAATAACTGGCCCATATCAGGGAACTCGAATCCGCTACCCAGCCGTTGTGGTTGGGAAATAACTTATAACGGGGAGATTATATTTACACTCAGGCAGACAAAGAGGTTATATAACGATTATCTAACTGTGTTTATTGTCCATTGGCGAGATTTAGAGTCAAATTTACTAAACTATCACCATATGCCAAATTCTTCTTCTTCCAACCGTCTAATGCAAGTTGGAAAAGGATGGCATCCCTAAGCTTTGCATCAGACTCATTTCTTAGTTGGCATCTAACTTTTCTGCAGCAACATACTTTCTACTGATAGGTGGGAGACCAACATGATTGAGAAAAACTTTGAATTTTGAATGCTTTACACAAGAAAAAAAGAAATTGTGCCACAAGATTCATAGAGCCATTCAGCAAGCAAATTGACTGTTGTCTCAACCTGAGATTTGCTAAGGATTTTCCCTGGACCTCCTTTTCCTCTTGGGCTCTTTAGTTTCTTCACACTATCTTCTAATATAGCAAGTGCACCCAGATCCTCCTTTCCCCCAGAGAGCACTAGAGGTGTTGAGCTACTAAAACGAACAGCTTCGGAATGCGGGCAAGGTGTGTCGATTACGGCTATAGGTATAGTTGCATGTGGTAAGGTAAGAGCACTTCTTTTCGTGTTCTGGGAAGTGCTATAAGGTGTAATTGTTTTGGGAGGCACAAAGGAAATTTTGGGCATACAATTGATTCTTCCATGGGCACGATAAGTTCATCTCCATTGTTCTTAAACCCTGAAATGTCAGAGCACCAGAAAGAGACAAGCTAGATATAACATTAAAACCCTAACATCTGTAACTTCTGCCCTGCTAATTGAGTGTGATTGACCGGTTGTCTAAAAAATCCTTTGTTCCCCTTGCAAGAATATTACCTAGTGGCCGAAGGGTTCTTCTTCAAGTTCTCTGCTACAAGGAATTCTTGAATGGAATTAAGAAGCCGATTCTTGAATAGAAGCAATAAGCCATCAATGAGGGTTTACGGTTTCAGTGGATCTGCAATTTGGAGCACCAGAAAGAGACAACCTTGATATAAAGTTAAAACCTAACATATGTAACTTCTCCCCTGCCAATTGAGTGTGATTGACCCGCTGTCCAAGAAATCCTCTTTCGCCTTTGCGAGAATATTACATAATGGCCGAACAGTTCTTCTTCATGTTCTTTGCTACAAGGAATTCTTGAATGGAATCAAGAAGCTTATTCTTGAATAGAAGCAATAACCCATTAAGAAAATGGGGCAAGAAAATCGAGAATAAGGTTCACAAGCAAGTCACCTTCGATGAGCATCATGGCGATTATGCTCAGCGATTTGATAAAGAAATCCCATGGTGTTGTGCGATGCAGATGTGCCCTTATCATTTTCTCCAGCCGAGGAAGCTCGCTATAACCATTTCGATCTGATGGCAGAGGATTCTTTAATTGTCTAACATTGCATTCAACATTGCACATCAATACACAGTGGTAATTAGGGGGGAGTTGCTTTTAAAGGGGAACGCCTTACAGCGTAATTAATATATAATATTAATTGCATTATTTTTATACCACTGGTTTATGAGAACCCATGGTATTGGCCCATGGTATTCACCAAGTGGGTTCCCTTGGCACTTGGTAGATCCAAAATTAAGATGGATCTAGGCTGGTATATAATTAATATATAGCAATAATTGCAATATTTTTATATAAAATCAATATTAGCCATGCTATGGGGCAGTATCTTTGCAACTCCCATGTGAATTATTCAATGAACTATTTTCAAAGTTTTAACAACTACCATAGATTTACATTTAAATGTAGACAAATTCAATGTTTGAACAATCCAAATTTACTTTTTGTAAAGTCAAAGTTTGAGCAATCTTTATTTGTTTTTTATAAAGTTGAAGTTTGAATTAAGAGTCCACCACAAACCAGGTTCACCAAAAATGAAAGTTTTTTCCTTTTGCTTTTGTCATTCATCTCCAGCATTGAGAAGCCCATGAGTTGGACTTATTAATTAGTAACTTATGTGTTGACTTGTCACTTGCAACACAATCAAACATAATATGTAAGGGGCATTAAGGCTTGACCGAAGCTTGCACAATCTTGTTAAGATCATCCCATTAGTGGGAAAATCATTTTTCCATTCCACACTAGGGTTAGGCCTAGATAGTAAAAATAAATAAATAAAATAGCCAAACTTAAGATCAAGTTAACTTGGCTAACAATAAGGCAAAAAATTAAATACAAGAGTACTCAAATGATTCAACATTTTCTCAATTATAGATATAAAGCACACAATAATTCGGTCTATAATCCAATTATATCTCAAAACCATGAACCTACTATCCAACAAATACTCACCCAATGCCAATGCTCTTCAGGTCTCACTAGTAAATGTCAATCTTGCTTACATCTTAAAATTTCATTTTTAAATGTTATTATTTAGATTTTGATCATCTCAAAATTTCTACAAATCAATATTTTACTATATTCATTTGAGATAAACTGATTTTCTAACAATTTTCTAATACAAACATTGTAACAAATAAATTGAAATATATTGTGGCTAAAGCGCAAATGAGAATAGCATTATACTGAAGTTACAATATACAGCCCATCCAAAACATGTTTGGCAGTGTTAAATTTGCTCAACTATTATTTAAAATTCCATCAAAAGATAAAATATATCATCCATTTCTAAATACAATTTAAAATTCTATCAAAAGATAAAATAGGTCATCCAAACCATGTTTGACAACATTAAATTTGCTCAACTATTATTTAAAATTCCATCAAAAGATAAAATAGATCATCCATCTCTAAAGACAATTTAAAATTCTATCAAAACATAAAATAGGTCATCCATCTCTAAATACAATGGTTCATTAAGGCAACATGTAGGCCGAGAATACACAAAGTAACAGGCATGCAAGGCACTAAAATCGCCCTAAGGACATAAAATCCTAAAATGATTATGTCATCTAAATACTTGACTGGGGTTCGAGTCCAATCAATAACAACTTCATATTTTCCTATAAAAACATATAATACTGAAAGAAAATGTGTAAAATGACAGAAACTACCAAGAAGTTAAACTATTCATTTCAGACCATTAATAACATCCATTCTTACATGTATTGGTAAAGGGCAATCTGCCATTATATAGGACTTAAACTACTCATTTCAGACCATTAATAACATCCATTCTTACATGTATCGGTAAGGGCAATCTGCCATTATATAGGAGTTAAACTACTCATTTCAGACCATTGATAACATCCATTCTTACATGTATTGGTAAGGGCAATCTGCCATTATATAGGAGTTAAACTACTCATTTCACATCATTAATAACATATATTCAAATAAGAGGATAACTCTGTTTATGGTTTGCAAAGATGAGGCGTTTGCTCCGAGGCAAGTATGTGCCCAGAGGGACCCTGAACTCCTGCCCCAGAGGAACCCTGAACTCTGTCAAGTACAAGTACAAGTACAAGTTTGGCAATTGCAAAGATGAGGCGTTTGCTTTGAGGCAAGTATGTGCTCAGAGGGACCCTGAACTCTTGCCCCAACCCTGAACTCTGTCAAGTAAAAGTACAAGTTTGGCAACATAATCACGTCTGTGGTGTGCTAATTACAAATCAAAATTGGCTATTTGCCTTTCTTATGCTAATCAAATGAGTTGAATTATCCATTAAAAAGCAATGGAGAAACGGAGGAGGGTGAGATGCACCTTCCGTTAAAAGCAATGTTGTTGAATCGCTCCTGTTTTAAAATCTGCTTCTCAGAACTCTTAGCTGGCCCCTGTTACAAGCACTCTTCTTTTATGCCAAGGAACCCAAAAAGTGCTACATTTTCTGCTTGCATGCGCCAAAAACTTCAGAAATAAAGACAGTGAATGAAATGTCATACTGATTGAAGTTGCTAACAACTTTCGTTGAATCCTTTTGACTGAAAAACATTCACTGCAAGTCTTCTTGTCAACGATAAGCTTTCACAGCTTTCTCTCCAAAGTAAACATCCCGCAGGACGGAGGAAAATTCGGGATTCCTATTAACATACATTTCCAAAAACCGTTTCTGTGTGGGTTAAAACTTAAAACCCAGCAGACATATGAGTCAAGAAAAATGTATCCCGGCCTTGTTAAAGAGGGATAACAGATACAAAAAATCATCCTGAGCAAGCTTGGAAGATCTTTTATCCTCAAAACCTCCCTCTTTTAAGATATTTAAGACTTTATCTTTAAACTGAGAAGCCCCTTCCTGCACGCCAGCATCATCAACATCCATGTCTTGATCTTCCCCAGCATCAATGTCCATACTAACATCATTGCTAGTGTCACCCAAAATAGACACATCACCAAAACTAGACTCATTTGACTTCTGACATGCTTCTTGCAATGCTTGAAATGTCTTGTAGTTCTTTTCCAGTAGTGATAAGATAGCCTTTTGCCTAAAGATCGCCCCTAAAGTCTTATTTTTACGATTAAAACAGAGACGGACCATGCCATCCCACTCCTTGAAACTAATTGGAGGAAGAGGATTACGGGGTTCGATACGTACAACTGAGGAGTCAACTTTTGGAGGAGGCCTGAAGTTGTTCTTGCCAACTTTCAAGAGATGTGAAACACGAGCTAGCAATTGAGCATTCACTGAAAGCCGGCAATACAAATTATTTCCTGGATTTGCAACAAGTCTCATGGCAAACTCTCTTTGGAACATGATAATGGCACATCTAAAAATTGGTCTGTGTGATAACAATTTAAATGTAAGCGGAGAAGATATTTGATAAGGAATATTTGCTACACACACATCGAAATAGGGCAGTTCACATTTGAGAACATCTCCTTGAATGACCTGCCATATAAGATGAACCACAGTTAAGGGGTTAAAATACTGCAAAAATAAGATTAATTAAGAACATATTTATATAGAAAACTCTTCCAACTGACTTCAGCATCTATTATATACCAAAAAACTTTAAAGAATAAAATGATTTAGAATACTTGCCTGCAGCCGAATGGCACTGCTTGTGCCTTGTACCCTGCGCTGCAATTCCAGCACCATGCGAGGATCCAACTCGACTGCTATTACCTTCTTGGCTACCTCTAGTAATTTCATTGTCAAGTTACCTGTCCCAGGCCCTATCTCCAGCACAATATCAGTACTCTTAATTCCTGCCTTTTGCACAATAGTCTGAACTAGCATTGGATTCTTCAGGATATGCTGCCCTTTGGATTTCTGAAACTGAATTCCTCCCTGATGGCGCTGCGCTGCTGAGGGCCTAGTTTTTCGCTCCTTCCCACCCGCCATAGTTACTATTGAAAAGCGAATAAAACAATAACCGGAGAAGCAAAGTTCAGAAAATTCATATTGTTAGCATGATTTTTTCAAACTCTAGAGGCCATTTTTGATTCAGAGCGCACTCAATACTATTGCTATTTTGATTATATGCACTAGTATGATTAAATTTGTGTCATTGTCATGTAAAATTGCAAATGTTTATCATCGTGAAAAATTGCGAATGTTTTAGTTTCTAAATTCTAAAGAGATTTGAATCCTGGCTTGGTTTATGCAGCGAGCCCTTGTGAAGTTTAAGGAATTTCGAAACCTCTTTCTCTGTCATACCGCATTTATTGATGAAAAAATCTATGACAACCCCTCCATCTGGTGGAGCTGGGGATGGGGTTGCTGTTTGCGCGCAGAATTTGACGATTTTAATGTGGGGATTTGCAATAATTGCAAGAGGACTTAACAGCGAAGTTGGGATCGATACGCGATTGGATACTAGTGGGAATTTATCCACTATCAAACGTTTCCATATTCGTTGAATAGACATTATGTTTGCAACAGCGAAATCCAGATTAAAGCGTAGCCTTGGTGAAATTAAAAGCACAAACAAAGAAATAACTACCTGGAGGAGCCCGCCGGATTGGATGTCTGGATGAATGTTGTCGTAGATGGTCGAGGCCCGGGGGAGGCAAAATGTTTTGGAATACCAGAAGTGAGCACGGTGTTATGAGAATTTAGGTTGTTTTTTAAGTTAGGGTTCGTCGGTGGTGGGATGAGGTTTAGGGTTTTATGAGGATTCAGGAATCCTGGGCCGCATAAAAGTGTCGGACAGCCGATGTTTTAGGTTATTTTATGCACTTTGGGTGATGTATTGAAAGTGTTCCATGGATTTGATGTTACGATAATCATTGATTTGGAAACGTGGGATGATTCAACAGATGCATCTGAACTTTGTATATATAAACAATTTTATAACTAGCAATTGTATCGAGAGGTAGCAATGGCATCGAAAGGTGCAGAGGGATTCTAAGATAATAGTTAAGACGATATATTTCAAAGTGTAATAGATTTGTATATTTTTTTTAAGTTGATTTTATAGGTGTAATTAACTCAAGGGAATTATATAGCAATAAGAGGGATATAGGGAAAAAAAGGAATGTAGTTGAGGTTGAAAAGTGAAATTTGCGTGTTATTTGTTGTTTGTATTATTTTTTTATTTGTCATTTTGTTGATTTTCCATGACCAATAGTTTCGCAAAAGATGCAAAGCATTATTTTGTTTTTATATGAAAGTGTTTGAAAGTTGTAAATGTAAATTATTTGGAAAACAATTGGTATAAATGTAATAATATAGATATAATTTCCATGGGTGTGAGTAATATTTTTTTCAAAGATGTCAATTAAATTAATTTTGCAATTGGCAATGTAGTTTGGAAAATGTTTAATAAAGTTGTCCTTTATAAGAAAAAAAATGTGTTTTTGTTTCGTGCAACGAGTAGCATATTTCATCAGATTTTGGTCTAGGAATGAAGAACGGCATATTGTAGTAATGTGTTAAGTAGCATTAGTGACTAGTTGTTCCCATGCATTAATTTTTTTTGTAGAAAAACATGTTCAATGTGTTTTATTTGTCATTTTTTGTTGATTTTCCATGACTAGGGGTTTCGTAAGAGATTGAAAGCATTATTTTGTTTTTATATGAAAGTGTTTGAAAATTGTAAATTTAAATTGTTTTGGAAAATAATGGTATAAATGTAATACTATAGATATAATTTCCATTGGTGTGAATAGTTTTTTTCAAGGATGTCAATTAGATTAATTTTGCAATTAGTAATGCAGTTTGGAAAATGCTTATTAAAGTTGTCCTTTAGAAGAAAAGAAATGTGTTTTTTTTCAATGAGCGTCATATTTCACGAGAGGTTGGTATAAGAATGAAGAGCGACCTACTGTAGAAATGTGTAAAATAGCATTAGTGACTGGTTGTTCCCATGTTTTTATATTTTGTAGAAGAGACATGTTCAATGTGGAAGTTGTAATTGTTTGTCTAATTAGTTGGGTATTTATATGAGTTAGTAGTGGATGATTGCATCGATTTTATTTGTGAATGATGTTGTCTGTGTTTTTTATTGAAATAACAATAGGTAGCATGCTTTCAAGCGGGAAAGGGTTAATTTTTTATATGTTAATGCATTGAAGTTTTGCTTTTCCTCCTGTATTACAAGAACAATTATTTTTTAAAGGCTCTAATTTTTTGAGCGAAAACAGGAAAAGGAAAAGGGAAATAATTTATTTAGCTTCCAAATAGATAATTGGTATAGAAAATTTGATATAGATTAACCCGATAATGCAATATAAATCAAAGCAAAATGCTTATCATTGAGGGTTTAGGGATTTCCCTCCTTCCCTAATAGAAAGCCCTAACATCCGTTTTTCTCAAAATTCCCTTCAATTTCTCACAAGGGGGACTCAAGGAGGGAAAATTATATATATATATATTTCAGCTATAAACGAGCAAAATAAGAAAAGAAATTCCTGTGAAGCCAAACTATAGATGTGTACAATTTCCCCGAAGCTTTTATACAATTATGAACGAGCTGCTTTCAGTACTATCAAGGTCCCCCTTATAAGAGAGCGCTCTTCTGGGCAAACCTTTGGGACATACCCCGTTATACCTGACTTGGGTATGCCTTTCCGTCAGTAGACCCAACCCCAACCCCTTTGATCTATATAAAGGGTTACCAGACCCTTACCTGAGCTTATTATTTTACCTTTGACTGATGACCTTTATATTACCCTCATTACCGTGGCCTTCCCTGCGCTCACCCTTTTCCTTTCAAAATCTCAGGTTTGACCTTTTTGAACCAACCCTTGTCCTTACCATACCATATACTGGCCAGCCAGCAGTATTTATTCAGGACCAATCCGTAGCATAGCTAGTTAAGATAATACCAGAGTTAAGGACCTGGTTTCACCTTATCCCCATAAGGTACCTCTTTCTATCTCAGGGTTTTCCTTCGCTCACTTAACCCTGGCCTAGAAGAAACTACCCCTTCTTACTCAGGGTTTACAGGGGGGCCGGCTGTGTGAAATATAGAAACTTGGCCAGCTGAAGAAATTGAATGCGGCCCCTACTATTATTAATTGGATAAGTTGGGCAATTAGATAGAAAGGGCACCGCAGATAAGAAAGCGCTTTATCCCCCTTATTATTATTTAAGCGGCACCACCTGCCTGTTTTTGGACAGGAGACGAGCTAGAGTTTAGCGCTGTTGGAAATCCATCTATAGATATAGGAGTCTGGCCCCTAATAGCATTTACATATTAGGGATTAGCCGGTATGGAGGAAAAGGGATGAATCGATGAATGAGATAGATAAGGGAAGGTGGAGGAGTATAGCTTGATAGTAGCAGACTTACAAGCGCTCTTCATTACCCTACCCACCTTCAATATATATAGAGCCCTAAACAGGTAGGGAGCGGGTAGAATGAAATAATAGTAAGTGGGGTTGAACCGTAGGAAGAATTCGTAGGTGGTGTGGGATAACCCCGGATCTACCCCCATTCATATGGGTTGGGTAGAAGAACTGGATCTGTCTCACCATCTACTTACAATATCACTGCTAGAGCACATTATTTTCGTATCACCTCTTTGATGGGTATCATCTTTTGCCTCCCTTGATCGGAGATGGAATAGAATACCCAACTAAGAATCTGCCTAACCTCCACCCGCCTTTAGTGAAGAATGGTTAAGGTGGAACACCAAAGTTGATTCGCCTTCAATTGATCCAACTCCTTCGATGACTCTTACTTTCCGGCTTTTTATGATCCTTATCCTTTTTATGATTACCTAACTACCAGTCTTCCAGAGTCAACTTGTGGAACACCTTCTTTTTCAAACCTTCATTCTGACACATGTTTTTCTAATTCGTCACCGAGAGGGCTAGAATCTAGAACCAAGCTTCATTGTGTGCATGAAACTGCTTGCTTTGTTCGGTGGGCAGGAGAATAATGATAGCCGGGCGTAACCATAACTCTAGCTCCCGCGTAAAGTTTATCCACTTTGTTTGTGAAGCTTATTCACTTCAGCAAACGAACCAACAGCAGCCATTGATAGATCATCAAGTTGAGTGGTTTAGGTCAGCATTCTACGCACGAACCCGTCTTTCGCCCTACCCCCCAACCTATGCCCCTACTTATTCGTATAGCCTATTTCTTTACCTATTGAGTTGGATAGCCTTTGACCCTAACCATTAGAGACAGAGAGATAGATGGGCCAAATCCTTCCTAGAGAGTGAATAATGCGTTTTTTCTTGTAGTCTCTTCGCGAGGGAATGTGCCTGTGGTGCCGCGCCAGGGTTGAAAACCTATACCTGGTGTTAGTGTCGATCTTGAAAGCCCTCCATCAGTGATCAAAGCTCTTTGCATTTGCATTAGTAGGTGTCTCATCAGTGTCAAAATTGGCATTCCATTAGGCATGCCATAACCCTGATGGAGGAGCTGGTCTATTTATATCCCTCTTGGCTTTGCTGGATCAGGTCATATCAGTCATTGAGTTTGTCAAGCTGCTCTTGTTTGGTCTTAATGTCAAAATTCTAGGTCTAGGGTTTTGGTCAGTTGTCTTAGCAAGGTCATGTCTCTGAAAGTCCTTGAGTGACCAGCAAGCCAGAGGGAGGATGGTAAACATGTTCCTTTGAAATTTTCATCATGTACAGTTCATTTTTAACCTTGGATTTAAAAACCTTGTTTTTAAAGCCAAGGTCATGATAATTTTTGTAAAAAGAATAAATTTCCAAAACGTCTTCAAAAAGGCAGCAACAACCTTGTGTCACACGGAATCAGTCAATAGTGCGGACACAACCGACCTTCCTAGAAGTCTAAGACATTCTAATGACAAACAAAACAAACTAGAACTATCCTTCACTAAACATGCATTATACTATGAAAAATCAAGTGTTTCGTTCTTACCTTTGTCCAAACGTTGTTGTAGAAGTCCAAGCTTTGTTGATCTGGATGAGCTCCTCCTTTTCTCCAAAACCTGCAATCACCAACAGTCAAACCATTAAATAGCACCTGATTATAACATAAAACAAAGCATATTCAACATGTAGACCAAGGAGTACATGAAATAACTCATAAACAACAAGCTATTGAGAAGAATGAACTAATTTGCATTAAAGGTAATCAAAAGGAACTGTTACAACCTGAGCCTTGGTGTTGTGCAAGCTCCTTCCAGGGTCCACAAGAGTCTTCCTCTACTTTGACAAAGCTCACCCACTCCCAATAGAACAAGCAAAGATGACAATCTCTCCTCACAAGCTTCTAAATGGGAGACCTAATTCCTGCAACATTTACCCTTAGAAATGTATAGCTTTCAACCTCCTTCCCTCTGGCCCAATGCTTGTATTTATAGTGCTCAAAAGGAAGTTATTCAGGTCCAACATCAATGGGATAATCCCCTCTTTGGGTGGGATAGCTCCCTTATTGATGGGATAAGTTCCTCTTTGCTAGGGGTGCATGAACCATCTGGAGGCGCCTCATACACGTCAAACAACCTTCTAGAATGCTCTAGAAATGACCACAAGTAAGTTTTTGAAGATAAAACTTGCGCATTTTAACCTTTTCAGAGGGACGCACCTGCCCCTTTACATACAGAGCGTCCAAGGACACAGATTTTGTGAACATCAAGTGCGTACCCGCAGGCAAGGCTTGAGAGAACCTACGTACCCAGAGATAAACATATTTATAAAGACTTTCTCTCTTTCTTGGAGTTTGACATGGATAACAGAGGCATAAGACTTGCTTAAGAGGGTAGTATGACTGTTGATAGAGCCATACCAACTGTAAATAGCCATGGTGACATTTTTTAGTGTAACAGATTGCCCCCTAAAGTGCGAAGCCTGTAGTAGATTAGGGTTTTGTAAATCTAGGAAGGGTGAAGCGCTTTATCATTTCAAGGATTATCTCATGGAGAACCTGGTTGGAACCTGCAATTTTCAACACAAAATACATGTATAAGATTATATCATTACTGAGGTAGGCATTCCCATACTCAGATCAAAACTTTAACTAACAGACTAACTACTCTGATATAGGAATGATCTTGTAGTACATCATAATTATAGACTTTTGTAGACACAGTATGGGCGCAACCATCTGTTTATGATTAGTCTACTTAGATAATGAATACAAAACTCCTCGCAGCCTGGATGGTGGAAACTAGATCTAGGGTCTTCATTTCTACTTCCCGAATTGGTACGTTCCTAGCCATGTGAATGAATGAGTTGTTGTCGAACATGGTAGAAACCACTTGATTACCAGTCAATGATGTAAACCGTTAACAAGCGTGAGAGAGACCACCAGTAATGTCAATGGTTCTCAAAGTACCTAGTACAATCCATGAGATGTGAATGAATGAGTTGATGTCGAACATTTCACGGAGTCCTTTGATCGAAAGTCAATGATGTAAACTGTCGTCAAAGGCGAGAAACCTGCCATTGATGCATGCAGACTTCAAGGTACTGACGATTTCTAAGTCATCTCTCTAGATAATGTGTTGACGTCGATAGAAAGCGACTCGTTGCGGGCAAGTCCGCAACACGAAATCATTGTTTAAGTCGAAGAAATGTTGCTGTAAGGACTGACTCAGGGATGGTCAAATGGATGACAAGTATTTTGCAGATGAAAGTTTTGTTTGCAGACCTCTTGAACACATAACGACACGACAGATGGTTTGGTGTTTAAGTAACTCAAAGTTAATCCCCGGAACCCGGTTTGAAAACTTTCAATAGTGGTTTGGTCAACTTGTGAGGTAAAAGATTTCCCAACCCAGGTGAATGAAAAAGTGTCGTGTTCAAGAGTGGTAATAAAGCTTCTTCTGAGACAAAAGATAACAAAAGGGCTCATTCTTCTCTCTTTTCCCCCACCATTTCTGGCAAGTACCTCTTTATTTTTAACAAGCTTGAGGAGGATAACATATGCTTGGTTATAAGCTCATCCTTCGGACGAGTCCAACCTAGTTTTGATTCGAACCCTAGGAAGGAGTGGTTCGTTCCTGTTTGTAATTGAACAGGTCCTTTACTGTGAAATTTTAACGAGTCCAGTATAGGAATAACTCGGCGTTTTTCAATTTTAGAGAGTCTGAAAAACTTAAGAAGACTCCAAGTTGAACTTTTTCGTAGATTTGTGTCCCTCAAGCCCAAAAAAGTATAAAATAATACCTGGGGGAACCGCTTGATCTTGCGACCAAGGAGTACTTTCATGATTAGTGCCATTGACCTGAAAAGTAAAAAGCGATCAAGGACACGTCGTTTTATTTCCATATCGAGTTTGAAACGACAAAAGCTCGGCAATCTTTTCCTGATTTTACGGTCAGAAAAGAGCTATAAGGGGACCGTCTTTTAATTCCGTTTTAACGAGTGTAAAAGAAACGCTCGGCAACCTTTTCATTTTTTAGGAGTCAGAAAAAGGCTTAAAAGATGACTCTGATATTTTTGTTCGTGAAAAATGACAATTTTCCCTCTAAATCCCTTTGTCCTGCACAAAAACAACACATTACTCATACCTGTTTAAGATGGGCAAAATTTCATTGAAAATCATCCTTTCATGGTGAAAAATGAAGAAATTCATCCAAAAAACCTATAAAAAGACTTTTTACAATATCATTTTTACCATTTTACTGTTGAGGTTGAAAAAAGGGCTTTTGGCAAAAAACTTCCCGTGGTCGCTGCGGAAAATCTGACCGTCGGAATCGAACGCCGTCTCCTCCAGGTATTTCACAACATCCTCCTTGTCAAATTCATCCGTTTAGAATTTTGTTTTAGGTTTCTTTTTTGATTTTTGGGGGGTTTTGGGTTTTGAAAACCGCTCCGCGGGGGACGCAGGTTCCCTAAAGGCTGGCCTGCGTCCCTCGACTTTTTCCTACACAGGGAAAAGGTCGGGGGACACAGGCTACCTTCAGGCCACCTGCGTCCCGGCGCACTGTGTGCCAAAAGCGGGGTGCGTCCTCCGCAGAACGCGGATTTTGAAACCCCAAGCTCCCAAATCAACCATTTAAATGGCCCAAAATTTATTCTAATGCCTGTTTATTCATGTGTAGGGCATTTACCATGCTGGATTGGAGAGAAAGAGAGCATGAGGAGGTTGATGAAGCTGCAATCAATCATCAACCTTCCCTCGATGCCCTAAGAGGATGTGGGTTATACAAATACTGGGCCATACCTGGCATGAGGGCTCAAGTAAGATTCTTGGAGTGGCTGGTCGAGAGATGGAACGTTCAAGATCAATGCTTTTATATCGGGGGGCAACAGCTCGAGATTGAGCCCTCTGACATCTACTTTCTCACTGGCTTGCCGAATAGAGGCAAGCAACTCAATCTGACCGGGACTAGGCCGGGTGGCCAATCCCTTGATAGTCTCCGAGCATATTGGTGCCTACCTGATCGACACCATGCGAAAGGCATAGAGATCAAATGGATCTCTCGGCGTGAACTCATGGTCTTAGCTTTCACTGTGACCAGGATTTGTGGCTCAGCCACTCTACATATTGCCACTGGGTCCCAAATGCAGATGGCAATTGACTGTCTCCAAGGCACCATCTTCAACTGGTGTGATGCGATGTTGGCTAACTTGAAAGCTCAACTGACCAGGGCAAAGACCGGGAGACTAAAGACCTTTGGATATGGGCCTATAGTCGTGAGCTTTGCCTTAGAGAGAGTTCCGATGCTGATCCCTCAGCATCTCACCGTTGATATTTCGGGTCCTCAGGAGCCAAAGCTGATACGATGGGTCATGGTGATGGCTCGGCATCCGGACGAGGGTGCGGCAGTTGTTCGATTCACTGACAGTTATTTTCACTGGTTAGAGGACCAGGTGTTTGCTATTCAGGACTTTCCGTATGCCGGAATGGATTTTCGAGGTGATCCGGACATGGTTCTTCCACAGGGAGAACAATGGGACGACAGAGGTACTTTATTTTTCACGAGTTTTCTAATTATGTATTTTTTGTTTTTTTATATATATCGTCTCAAAACTGACAGTAAAATTTTCAAAATGCAGATGTTGGTCCACAGCGTCCAGCCAACCTCCGGCCTTTTGAGAGGAGACATCCAGTTGCACCGGTACCGGCCCCACAGGACGCGGCGGCTGCAGAGGTACTGACTGAGTTGGAGCATGATCTACAGCGTCTCACGGCGGACATACCTGAGACTACCATGGATGATATCCCTATCAGGCTTCAGCGCTATGTAGTCGCGGTCCCTGGACCATTTAGGAGATTTTTGCGCAAGGTAGCCCGTGCAGTGGTGTCATATAGGGAGCACCACCAGTGATTGACTAGTCACTTATGGACACATGTGACATTTTGACTTTTTGTACTTATCATTTTGCCGATCATAAGGTGTTTTTCAACCTATGATCGAAGACGATGTATATTTTTGACACACTTCTATCTATATATATATCATTATTACCGGCTTACTTTGTTTAACATGTATGATGAAATGTTTATAAATTTGCATTTATGATTATTTACAGATGTCTATTTAACATTCGAGATGCCAATGCATCTGCTAATGTATTTAAAGACCTTGGAATATGTTGATATTCAATGTAATCAAATTCACGTTCCAAGAGACGCACCCTCAAAAACAATCTTAACAACACAGGATTCCTAATGGCATAAACTCTATTAAGCTGTAATACAACGAGTTCAGAATCCAACCTCACTATCAAACTCCGAATCCCAAATGAAATAGACTCAGATAATAATTCAATCACTGCACTGTATTCTGCAATGTTGTTTGTTGTTTGACCGAGGCTTACCCCATGCATAGAAACTAACTCGTCAGAGGGCGAATAGATAACCCAAGCTGCGGAAGAGATATTCCGTGTACTACGACAAGCACCATCAGCAAATCCTATATACGTTTGGAGAGGCGTCGACATCTGCAATATCAAGAGCAAAACCAAGATAAGCCAGAATAATGACGAAAACACACTCTTCTAAACTAAGCACACTGACTAAACTAACAAACATACTAGCTAGAAAAGTAAATTTAACCTAACTAAAAAATTCTCCATACCCATCATTTAAGCATAATACCTCTTCAGGTACAGCCCATTTCTGGGTTTGCCCAAAGAGTCCCCATCAAAATCTACCAACTCATAGGCCCCTTTCGCTAGCTTTCGCTTTACAATGTAGGGCCCATGCCACATAGGAACGAATTTTCCAGCACCTAGCTTATCGTTAGCTTGATCATATAATAGCACTAGGTCTCCTTCCGAAAAACTGCGAGGGGTCACATTCTTATCGTACTGAGCTTTCATTCGCTTCGCGTGAGTCTCGATTGCTAAAGTAGCTTCCCGTCGAGTCTCATCTAATTTAGCTAAGTATAACAGACGTTTCTCCTCTTCAGAAGTAGCTGGGAGTAATTCGACAGCCATTTGAAGTGATGGAATTTCGCATTCAATGGGTAACACAGCTTCTAAGCCATAAACTAGCTAGAAAGGAGTGAACCCTGTTGAAGTTTTCACTGAGGTTCGGTATGCCCATAGCGCCAAAAACAACATGTTGTGCCAGTTCGATCGATGGATCCCAATGATCCGTCGAATCATGATGACTAGAACCTTGTTGATAGACTCAACCAAACCGTTAGCTTGCGGATAATAAGGAGTAGAACTGTCGTGGCGCAAACCAAGCTGGCTTGTAAGCTCAGTCATCATGATGTTTCGAAAATGACTCCCATGGTCAGTAATAATTGCTTGTGGGACACCAAACCTAGTTATAATATGATTGAATACGAAAACTGCAGTTGTTTTGCCGCTTGCGTCGAATGTAGGCATCGCCTCGGCCCATTTAGTAAAATAATCAACCGCGAGGATGATATACGCATGCCCCCCGGCCGAGTGAGGGTTACAAGTAATAAAATCGATACCCCATTTGGCGAATGGACCAACGGCAATTATAGGGTGGAGAGGAGCAGGTGGTGCGCGCATCTTGCGATCAAACACTTGACAGTTGTGGCATTTTCGTACCGCAATGATACAATCTTTAAACATAGACGGCCAGAAATAGCCAGCGCGCAACACCTTCTGAGCTGTGGCATACCCAGACATATGACCACCACATGCTCCAGAGTGACAGTCATTCAAAACCTTCTCAGCCTCTTCGTGAGTTAAACAACGTCGAAAAACCAAGTCTGCCCCCTTGCGATAAAGTGTATCTCCAATAATCTTGTATTGCTGGGATTGAAACCGAATTTTTCGACGTTCCGACTTTGAAGCTTCAGGCCGGAAGGTTTGGGTTTGGAGATAGATGATTATATCTCCGTACCACGGATCTAAAGTACTGATAAGAAACAAAGATTCGTCCGCAATGGGCTCCTCTACCACAGTCTCTGTATCAGTATACGGGAAATCACACATCAACTCAGCGAAAACCAAGGATTTCTTAGACTTGGACTTCTCGAACTCCAAATCGAACTCCTGTAGGATAACGATCCATTTGGAGTACTTTCCCCCTAGCAATTGTTTTGTCAAAATATAGGTCATAGGGTTGCAATCCGAAATCACAATAGTTTTGCAGAGAAGAATGTAATGACGAAAACGCTGAACAGCTTGAACGGCTGCCAGAGCCAACTTTTCCACATGTGAGTATTTTAACTCGGTGGGATTTAAGGTCCGACTAAGATAATATATCACATGTTCCGTTCCGAGTTCATCTTCCTGAACTAAAACCATTCCGATGGTGGAGTGGGAGGCGGCGAGATACAAGAGGTAATCCTGGTTGTAGTTGGGAGGATGCAGCAACGGTGCATGGGTCAACGCGTGCTTTAGCGCATCAAAAGATTTCTGAGCTATCTCATCCCAAAAGTATTGAGCATTTTGTTTCAACAACCGGGTGAACCCCTTTGTAATCTCGGCGTAGTTAGGAATGAATCGACGTAAAAAGTTTGCTTTCCCCTGCAAACTTTGGAGTTGGCGTAAACTCGAGGGAGGAGGCAATTTAACAATAGCTTCTACCTTCGAGGGATCGACGCGAATGCCGGCTTTTGAAACAACGAAACCTAGCAATCGTCCCACTTCTATGCAGAAGACACATTTGTGGGGATTCAAACGAATTCGATAATGCCGACACCTCATGAAAATAGCTCGTAAATGAACAGGGTGATCAGCTCGTCGTAATGAGTGAGCAGGCAAATCATCGAGATACGGTTGCACAATGTGTTTGATGTCGTGAAACGCGTAAGACATTGCCCGTTGGAAAGTGGCTCCGGCATTCTTAAGTCCAAAAGGTAGTTTGCAATAAGCAAACGTCCCCCAAGGGCAAATGAAAGCCGTTTTTGGTTGATCGGCAGGCAGAATATTGATTTGATTGTATCCGGAAAAACCGTCCATGAAGGAAAATATTTCACTGCCGGCACAATCATCAATGATTTGATCGATATAGGGCGTGGGATAGTTGTCTTTTGGACAAGCACGATTTATATCCCTATAATCGATACAGATTCTTATTGTCCCTTGTTTCTTATTGACCGGAACAATATTCGAAACCCAATCCGTTAGCGGAATTGGATAAATGAAACCTGCTTTCAACAGCTTCTCAACTTCTGCTTTTATTGCAGCCGCTTTCCTAGGGTGTATCTGACGCAGACGTTGCCGAACGGGTTTAGCGTCCGGGTAAGTCTTTATCTCATGAACAACAATGGAGGAATCAATTCCTGGCATCTCCTCGTAAGACCAGGCAAACACGTCGCGGAACTCTTGGAATAGGGCCTTGTAATTTTGAATTTCATCGTCTGTACATGAGGCACCTATATGAATGTTCTCAATAGTTCCAGCTTTTACTGAAATGTCAATAGCAATAGTATGAGAAATATTCGCTAAATTCAACTCGGAATCAGGATGTTTCATTGGATTCCGAGCGTCGTTGACATATTCAGTGGTAAAAATAGATGAAAAATCTTTTTCAAAATCATCATTCTCAGGTAAAAACGAAGATCTATGATGGAGATCTTCCCATGGTAGATCGTCTACACTTAGGATTTCGCGAAGTTGTTCGTCAGATGACACAACTTCAGGAAACGTTATCCGTTCTGAGGTTGATGTGAAAAGTGATTCTTCACCGACCACATTCATTTGGTCAATTTGGGTTGAACTCGTGTCGGAAAAAGACACAACTGCTTCATAAGCAATTTCATATGGACTCAAAGGCATAGCATCACCGAATGAGTCTATCTCAGTTTCAGATGGGACAATCCAAGGATCATCATAGATAATATTTTCTGATGTAATCATATGAATTGTTGCAAACGAAGGGTCTGCGTTGATTGGAGGGAAAGGAAAAGTTCCCAGTAAACCGGAATCTTTAACTAAACCTACGCCAACGTCCTTATAAGGGATTGTCGTTTTTCCGACATGCTGAATACTCTCGGAAGAGGCTGGGTCAGATGAAAAATAAGCCAGCTGATCTATGGTCACGATCTTACCATTGTATGGAAATTTTATAACTCTGAAGACCGATGACACGACCGCTGTCATAGCGTAAGACCAACTTCGACCCAAAAGAAGGTTGTAGTCTAGAGGGGCATCAACCACTTCCACATCCAGACTAACAGTTTTTCCTTCAACCCCTATAGGCAAATCTTGAAGAATGCCAAACGGATGGAACCCACGGCCATCGAAGGCCTTAAGAATGGTCGGGGACTGGTTCAACGTAGGAGAGCCAAGCGATCTCCAACATTGAATTGACATAATACACGTGGAAGCTCCTTCATCAATTACAGTCCTATGAACGGGTCTGTTTTTGACTATCACTGGGATCTGGAAAGCCATTTGATGAGGAAGACGTGGTGTACTATTTTCTAGATCGAAGATCATTAGGTTCGGATCCTGAATATCAACAGCTCCTATAGCCGACAATAGTAATTTGCGCTGTGCTGGACATGATTGCAGCACTTCCAAGGCCGACATTGCTGATGGTGAAACAGCTAAATCCTCAACAATGTTATAATTCTGAGCTGCTCTCGCATGTGGATTGAAAGCAGATTTTCGAAGTATACCCTTGGTGGGCAGTTTGATTACCAAGTCTGGGTTAGGTTTCTCGATCTGTAGTGGATCGGAACCAGGAGCTGAGGTTGATGGATTAGAATGAGAAGATTCTGCTTCTTTACCATCAACAGGACTCTTACTACCATAATCTTGCGACCGAGTCGCAATCCGTACGTGAGACATCATTAATATGGGTTCTTCACTAGCACCCGAGGAAGAGCTTGTCATCTTAGTTTCCTGCTTTGGAAATGGATCTTTCAAAACAGCAGGAGTTGGGGAACCCTTAACGATTTTCACAACCTCTGCCCGATGAGGGCAATCCCTTGTGAAATGATCTTCTTCACAAATTAAACAAGGATATTTAGGTTTGCGCTTCTCGTCACTAGGTTCCGACTTCTCTTTTTTCTCCTTTGGAGCCTTATCTGCTTTCTCTTTCTTCTTACCTTTCTTCTTCCCACCGTTCTTTGATTTGGCCGTAGATGATTCTACAGCGTGAATATCGGCGGTAAGTTCAGGAGAAGACTCTCCTGTCGGGGAATCTGGCAAAGTGATAATAGGAGTAGTTGAAACCTTGGAAGACTTCTTCTTACTCTTTGTATTCACGGTACCAATCATACCATCAGCGGCATGAGATCCCGAAGGAGCAGCAGCGATTTGATTCGATTTTGGAAGATCTGGGATCTTCTCGTGTAAAGTACCTGACTGAGTGTAAACTAAGTCAAGGTATTGTGCCTGAGCAATGACTTGCTCCTCAGTAACTACTCCGGCCTTAGCTACATCTTCAGTAATCTTCGGTAATAATGATTTAACAAACCATTCAGCTAAGATTTGGTCCGGGATAAAAACTTTCACCAATCTTCTTCGACGTCTCCACTCATGAATGTGATCAGAAATATACGTGGACGTCGATTGTTTTAGTGAAGTTAATAATTCCGTGCCGTTATCGTATCTGACCGGCAACTGAAAGTGAGTTAGGAACGAGGTAGCTAACTGGCTAAAATTGTAAAAAGAGGCCCGTGGTAACTCAATGTACCACTTGGCCGCGAGACCAATGAGTGTACGCTGGAAAAGACGTAAACGGATCGAATCATCCGAGATAGAATTTGAAGCACACCAAAGATGGTAAGTCATCACGTGATTGGACGGATCCTCTCCAGACTTACCTTCGAACTTGGGTATATCACTGGGCAACTTATTTGGCATTGGCGGCCAGAACTGAAGATATTGAATTGGATTGTTCGTTAGGCACGTCAAGTCTGGTAAATCCAGAGTTGCGATAAACGGTAACTGCCGGTTAGGATCTCTAAAACTCTGGGTCACAATACCGGCCCCAGGAGGAGGATATCCAGGATAACTAGGAACAGGAATCGCATTTGGGATATTATATCCTCCTGGAAAACCAGGATTAACCGGACCGTACTGAGGTTGTTGAGGTTGTTGATAAGTGTACCCAGGATACGGTTGATACTGGTAAACCGGTTGTTGGACAGCTTGCCCGTGTTGGTACTGTCCCTGGTACGGTTGATACGTATATTGTGGTTGAGTTGTTACAACAGTACTTATACCAGGCTGCCCTACAGGCATCTGGACCGTGGTTTGAACCGTGGATCCAGACAACGGTACAGATGTCTGAGGGGTGGTTGCAGAGACAGTAGAAACCGGAGCTGTCGATACTCCAGAAGTAAGCGTGGTAGATGAGGCGGTAGTTGCAGCAGCCGTTTGAGATGGAGTACTAGGTGCAATTGGCGGCTGAGTAACTACCGAAGTTTGAACACTTGACTGGACAGGTTGCGGTTGCTGGGATGGACCAGAAACTACAGGTTGTCCAGCTTGAGGTACCAACTGTGTACTTGGCTGCATCATCTGTTGACCCTGTGATGGATCCCACACTAACATTCCAGGGTATTGACCCGTAACAGGTTGAGGATACTGAGACCCATAACCGGATTGAGGATAGGATTGATAACTGTAAGGTGCAGTTCCCATACCTTGACCATATGATGGACCTTGAGGTGGTTGATAACTTTGACCTGAGTATTGACCTTGAGGTTGATAACCTTGAGGTGAATACGGGTACTGGGGTTGACCTTGACCTTGAGGTTGGTACCCTTGGGGTTGCCATCCTTGAGGTTGCCATCCTTGAGGTTGATATTGATACTGAGGTGGACCCTGGGGTACATATTGAGGCTGGGGTTGACCTTGAGGTATGTATTGCACCATAGGTGTATACTGACCTTGAGGTTGCCCCCCAGACCCAGTTTGTGTACCTTGAGGTTGCCCCCCAGGTGTTAATTGAGGCTGCCCCCCAGGCGGAAATTGACCACCTTGAGGTTGGGAAGTGGGAACTGAACCTGACATCATGTAAATGTCTCCTACACCCAATGGTACATTACCACTGCTTCCAGTTAATAACCCATGATCAATAGGTTGAGGAGATGCCCCCGCAAAAGTACCAGAAAGTGACTGATACCCAGGGGGAACAGAAGGACCGCCATGAATAAAAGATTCAGGACTTTGAGAAAACACGGACGACGAACCAGCCATATTTACAGGAGTGTGAATACCTCCGGGTGGAAAAAGAGTACGAGGTGTGGAAAAACCTAGCCCAAAGTTGTCTAAATGGTTAGTTAGCGCAAGGTACCAAGTAGTACTTCTAGGAGGGCTGTAAAAGATAGATTCACGCTCCCTTAGATCAAGGGTAATTTGATCTTCAAGGTTAAAGACACCTATTTCTTCCTCTGGAGCAAGTTCTTCGATAGCAATCAAACCAGTAGGAAGATTTTCGGTGATAGTTCTTTCTATTCTTGGTGAATCAGGAACACTAGAAGTTGGAGTAACGGGTTCAGATATTTCTGGTTCTTCACCTGTATCACTAGCAGATGAAAAACTACCTTCAAGCTCAGAAACTGTAACAGCTTCGGGATTATAACCTGTCTCTAAGCCTTGGTAATCTGGATGGACCACCAAGGAAGATTCTCCTTCTTCAGGTGAACCTACTCTACTGCCCCTAGGAGGAGTTACAAGGACCTTTAAACCTTCGAGATGACTGGATTCTTCTCGAGGAGGTTCACCCCTAAGTCTACGGGATCTTCTTAACACTTCGGCCACAGAAACAACTTCAGGAGACTGGCCCCGTTGTCTACGGGACTGTCTCGGTAATTCCGCCACAGCTAAAACTTTTAACTACTACACACGAAAACAAAATAAAATTTCAAATCAAACCACCTAAAGTCTCTAAAGAACCAAACAAATTTGAAGCACTCGCCTAAAGAATCTAGGGCGTCAACCCAAGCACAAACAGTAGCCTTCCAGACCGAAAGTGCTAGTTGGTGATGAAACCCAACATCGCCGGATTCAGTACAGAAGTGGCGGGTGGAACAGTTACCCCGACAACCTGCTTAATGAATAGACTGGACCAAGTTCCTCCACTTTAACCGTCTCGAGTGAAGTGAACCCCCCAGAAAATCCAAGTGAGTCTAGCCGACGTCTGCTCCAGGTACAGTGGGATCTTCCCTCCACCGTCGCCTCGGTAGAATCCTAAAGATAATGGTCACTAAGGTTACCAATCGCAACAAATGCACCTGGGGGAACATTCTAAACTCCGACAGCATGCAAGGGCAGAGTATCAAGCTCAATCCCCTTGCCGGTTCCTTGACAACAATCCAAGGTTTACCGACAAGTGACCCCTGGCTCCTCGACAATGGTTAATCCGAGGTTTACCATTTGTAATACGTGCGTGTCTGGCGTCGTTCCCAACGAGGGAGGATTGATCCCCTCACTGGTTCGGACACGAGCTCGTGCTTCTCCTTTAAGAGGAGCTTTCCCAGAGTACAAGTGAGACAATTGGATTTATTCTATCACAAGATAAGCTACTTGTTTGGTTTTGTTGTCTTGGAGAGTTAATTACTCACCTACTCCAAGACACTAGCCTGATCTAAATTGGTGTTTCAGAGCCCTAGTAAATAAAGTTACTACGTCGATTTTACTTTAAGCGTTAATTTTATGGTTTTTCTTTAAAGACACAAGGTAATGGAAGTGAAACCAGTGGTGTGTAGACTCGAC
The DNA here is from genome assembly GCA_031772625.1 of Pinus tabuliformis. Taxonomy (NCBI): domain Eukaryota; kingdom Viridiplantae; phylum Streptophyta; class Pinopsida; order Pinales; family Pinaceae; genus Pinus; species Pinus tabuliformis. The sequence continues at coordinate 483,276,427 of CM062818.1, read as the reverse complement.
TTCAAACCACTACAAAGATGCACCTAAGATGATTTACGCTATTTTCCTTTTTCAATGAAATTCTTAACTAAGAGAGTTGAGAGAATGCAACTTTTAGAGAAAACAACTTCCTTAGAAAAGACAATCAAAGAAACAATTCTCTTTTTCTTTTCAAGCATACAAACATAACCACTCTTTATGTGCACGAAAAAACTCTTTTTCTTTCAAAACTTTTCAAATCTACTTGAAACAAAACTTTTCAAAGGAGATGTTTTTGTATTTTCTCTTTTTAATAAAGCATATAAACCTATTTTACCGAAAGACAATTTCAAAAGCTACAAAAACTATAAAAACTCGACTCATAAGCAAATCAAAAAGAAATTACTCTAAGCAAACCTAACAAGTCAAAAGCTCACAAAGATGATTCTAGGTTGTTTTACTTGACCAAAATCAAATCAAGGACCAGCTAATGCAGAATCAAAAGACTAGTCAAAACAAAACTCAAATCTTTTTGTTCTTTTGTAAAATGGAATTCAAGACTTAATCAACAAGCACTTCGAAATTGGCCCAAAAGACAACTCAATGGTAAGTTGTTCTCACAGGTAGACTTTAGGACAGGTCTGACTTCTTAGAATGTTGACACAACCAGAGAGATCTAAGGCTTGACAACTTCTACCGCCAAAGACACTACAAGACCTACTCAAAAATCAAACCCTAGGGCTTACACTTCGATGAAATCCACTAAAACACTCAATGCTATCGAAACAAGTTCAGGTGAAGATCTTTGACAAGGGACTAATGAATCTGGGCAGAAAAAACTAAGAAAAAACTAAATCTAAGAGCAAAAAATGCAAAAAATAGAATTTTCTCAAATTTTAGCAGGGGACGCAGGCTACCCGTTTGCACAGGTGCGGGCCCGCTCTGTGCACACAGCAAAAGTGCGTCCAGGGACGCACTGTGCAGCACTCAGAGGGTGCGTCCTTTGGAAAAACTCAAGAAAAATCAAAATGAAACTAATCCTAAGCTAACCCACCCACAGACAAAGTCACAGAGCCAAAAACCAGAAAAATAAACCAATTTTCTCAAAGCAAAGTTCATACAAAGGAAAAGTCTTTTCTCAACAATGGATTCCCCAGTGGAGTCGCCAATTTGTCACACGGAATCAGTCAATAGTGCGGACACAACCGACCTTCCTAGAAGTCTAAGACATTCTAATGACAAACAAAACAAACTAGAACTATCCTTCACTAAACATGCATTATACTATGAAAAATCAAGTGTTTCGTTCTTACCTTTGTCCAAACGCTGCTGTAGAAGTCCAAGCTTTGTTGATCTGGATGAGCTCCTCCTTTTCTCCAAAACCTGCAATCACCAACAGTCAAACCATTAAATAGCACCTGATTATAACATAAAACAAAGCATATTCAACATGTAGACCAAGGAGTACATGAAATAACTCATAAACAACAAGCTATTAAGAAGAATGAACTAATTTGCATTAAAGGTAATCAAAAGGAACTATTACAACCTGAGCCTTGGTGTTGTGCAAGCTCCTTCCAGGTTCCACAAGAGTCTTCCTCTACTTTGACAAAGCTCACCCACTCCCAATAGAACAAGCAAAGATGACAATCTCTCCTCACAAGCTTCTAAATGGCAGACCTAATTCCTGCAGCATTTACCCTTAGAAATGTATAGCTTTCAACCTCCTTCCCTCTGGCCCAATGCTTGTATTTATAGTGCTCAAAAGGAAGTTATTCAGGTCCAACATCAATGGGATAATCCCCTCTTTGGGTGGGATAGCTCCCTTATTGATGGGATAAGTTCCTCTTTGCTAGGGGTGCATGAACCATCTGGAGGCGCCTCATACACGTCAAACAACCTTTTAGAATGCTCTAGAAATGACCACAAGTAAGTTTTTGAAGATAAAACTTGCGCATTTTAACCTTTTCAGAGGGACGCACCTGCCCCTTTACATACAGAGCGTCCAAGGACGAAGCTTTTGTGAACATCAAGTGCGTACCCACAGGCAAGGCTTGAGAGAACCTGCGTACCCAGAGATAAACATATTTATAAAGACTTTCTCTCTTTCTTGGAGTTTGACATGGATAACAGAGGCATAAGACTTGCTTAAGAGGGTAGTATGACTGTTGATAGAGCCATACCAACTGTAAATAGCCATGGTGACATTTTTTAGTGTAACACCTTGGTCCCCTTGCCACAGTCCTTCAGATGATCTACCTGCAAAAAGAATCAGGTCAAAGCACTCAAAAAGTCAACTTCAGGATAAAGGAAACCAAGAAAATCAGTGTTTTAAAAAAGTGTCAAAATAGACTTTATAAAGTGGGTTTATGGATGAAATTTTTTTCAAATGAGATTATAAAAGGTAATATTCCCTCCTTTTCACTCTCATTGTGCATTTGTGAGAGAGTGATAGGCGAAGGAGGCGAAATTGCAACAATTTCGGGCAGTTTACAGGTGCGCGACTCGTCCAGGCTTGTGCGTGACCTATTGGGCGGTGCGCGACCTGTCCAGCGCACTCCAACAGTGTAAAATCATAACGGGTGCGACCCGTTGGGCTGTGCGAGACCCGTCCAGGCTTGTGCGCGACCTATTCAACTGTCTGCCCTCAATCTTCAATCAAATTCCTTCATTCCACTTCAAATTTGCTCAATCGGTCGAGGTAGGCTCTTAATGCATGGTTGTTGATATTGGTGGTGAAAATAAGGATGTGTGCCATGATTTCATCTTCCAAATTTGCAAATGAATGGATTAATGTGGCTGCTTGCTAATGTTTGTAAAATGCTAGGGTTTTGTGACTGTTTCAAGTGTTTTTTGTCCCATTTGGTCCCTTCCCTCTTTTCCTTTTTCATTCATAGTCATGCTTTCATCTCTATCCCATATTATTTGTACATAAAATGTTGACTTTTTCCCCATCCCTAAGCTATAAACCCTACCCCTCTCCCAAGCACACAAAACCCTAATTCCCTCTACCATACACATACAAAAATAGAGCAAAAAGAAAAGATACATTTGAAAATAAAGAAAAGAGTCATGTGAAAATAAATGTTGCTGTATATCTAAAGGCATGTACATAACCCCTATATACCCTTGACATCCCCTTGTACATGAAAACCTTCCCTCTATGTTAAAATAATGTGCATGTACTCAAAAAAAAGAACAAAAATCTGCCTTGTGACACACATGAATTCCTATAAGTAAATTTGGTGTATGGTGTCCCTATGTCCCTCTTGATACATGTATGCCCCTTCCATGTTCATTATCATACATGTTTTTGTCCCATATGAGATGTTCTTTGCAAATGATTTCCCAATGTTAAAATGTGTTCCTATATGCATGACAATTTGTAAAGTTTCCCTTGAAAATTCCCTGTTATTATCATATATTCACATTCCTCGTTAAGAAGTTCCCTCCCCTAACATTCGCCTCATGTTTTCTCCCCTTGAAACAGCATAGAGTTCAGTACTTTTGCAGGCAGAGGCAGTAGTTCAATTTGTCCTTCAGTTTGTCCACCTTGCTCCAAAACCATGTCAGATACCGAGACTTATGAGCAAGGTGATGACCATTCATCATCTACAGAGATTGAGGAACAGAGGAGGCCTCGTAGAGGGGGTAAGGGAGGTCATCATAAGAGGGAGGAGCCTACTTCTTTGGCAGATTTATAGGCTTGTCCTTTGGCACTGAATTGTTTCCAGTACATGTCATGCTATCAGTTTTGTGAGAGGCTCTCTCAGATTCAGCATCATAGAGAGTTGGCTCGCTTGTTTGTCTTACACCTCCATGATGGACATGTCACTCTTGCAGGGGTGAATTTCATATTGACACCCGAGGTGATCTCAGAGGCTACAGGGATACCAAATTTGGGTGAGGTGTGGCCTAAGCGCAAACTACTTGATTTTGTTCACTTTGAGCCCTATGTCCGGCCATCATTTGTGAGACTGTTGACGGGTGTTTTCCCATTCAGATTTCTTCGGAGTGAGTATGCTCCCCTCATGAGACTTATCATGCATTATTTTACATGTGAGGGCAGATTTTCACAGGTGTATTCATATCACATTCGCCTGTTGATGCATTTCACCCGGGTGAGGATGATGAACCTCCCGGTCTTCCTTTTTCAGAACATTCAGAGGATGGTGCCCATGTTGCAGAGGAAGACCCCGGCCCAGCAGTATAGGAGCCTTTGTCACTATGGTTTGATTCAGCTTATAGTCTCTCATCAGTTGACTTAGCAGGGCATCTCATGGGATGAGTTCATCTCCCGTGAGTTTTTCACAGTGCCACCTCAGCCACATCAGGAGGCCATTCATGAGGAGGGAGGACCATCTCAGCAGCCTGATGCTCCCATCACCCGACATGTCAGCTCCACTCCTATGGTCACCTATCAGAAAGGCCCAAGGGCCTTATTTGTAGCAGCTAGGCGAGTACTATCTCCACAGCAGGTGGAAGGGGTCTCGCCTTCATCTTCAGAGCAGGGAGTGTTATCTCCACAGCAGGTGGAAGGGGCCTCGCTTTCTTCGCCAGCACAGGTATTGCAGAGGGGCAAAGAGCCCATGGTTCATGAGGATCCGGTGATTGATCTTGAGGTCAGTTCTCCTAGCCAAGAGGCAAATGAGATCATTCAGCAGCTCAGGGCCGAGAATGATAGCACTTGAAATTTCACCTCAGGCTGAGAAGGCAAATTTCAAAGCTACATCAAACCATTCAGCCTCGTAGCTAGCCCTACGGGGCAGGAGAAGGCTCTCTCTTGTCAATCTCGGCAAATATTCAATGAGATGAGATGACCAATCAAAGGTAACACTGATATTAGGCTAGTAAACTGATTAAAAGGTTGATTTGGGGGTTTTTGGTGGCAAATTGAGGAGCTGCAATTTAGGGTGCGGGGATTTGACACAGTTTCTGCAGGGGGTCTTTGGGGCAAGGTAGGAGCTTGTGTAGATGTCTTTAGCTGAATTGGATGATCAGGAAGAGAGATAAGAAGTCTAAAGAGAGCAAACAATGGATTTGAATTCTCTTTAGACAGTAGAAAACATAGAAATTAAAGAAATTTGAAAGCAGAGCATGGCAAGCATGAATTCTAACTTTATCACTTCTTAAGACATCTTCAGACACATATACAAGCTACTACTCTTGCTGATTTCCTTGAAAATATCTCTGGACATATTGGATCTTCTATCACGGCACACGAAGAAGCTTATCCTCCTTATGTTTCAGTTTCACCTATAATCACCTATCCCGAATCAGCAGTCGGTTCTCCGCCTTCATCTCCTACTCCTCCGACTCCTCCAACTCCACAAACTACACCTCCTCTTGTTATAATCCCTGCTATCACAACTCCTCCTCCACATATACATCCTGCTCCCCCACCTAGAGCAATGGCTGCCCGGTTTGCCCCATTGGTTTTACCTGCAAATCTTCATGATATGCCTGCTGATTACCAAAGTAAAATCCCCATGTTTGATGGCACTCCACAAAGTATTACAGCTCAGCAGCATATCGACAAGATGACCACATTTTTTGATCTATATGAGTTAGATGAAGAAGATGTTACCATGCGGTTATTCGTGCAAACATTTGCAGGAGAAGTTAGGAAATGGTTCAGAGGGTTGGCAGCGAATAGCATCACTAATTTGGAAGCACTACAAAATCAGTTCTTAGATCGGTGGGAAATGAGAAAGGATCTGCTTCAAATCAATGCCGAATACAACAACCTCAAGCGTAATCCGGGTGAGTCAGTTCAAGATTATATAATCAGATTCAATACAGTTTATAATGATATTCCCGATGATTTGAGGCCATCTAGAAAATCAGCACTTCTTAAGTTCCCGGATGGTTTTGATCCGGAGATGGCTTATTCGTTGAGAGATAGAGATCCACCTACCTTGGAGGAGATGCAAAAAATTGCTGTCAGCGTTGAGGCAAATTTGAATGACAAAAGAGCAAGGATGAAGGCAGAAAAGCGAGTTACAATCAAGGAGGAAGCATCCACATCAAATCAGGTTCTTCAGCAGGTTGAACAGATAAAGAGGGCACTTGAAAAGATGACTATTGACAAGCCGGAGCCTCAGATTCGTAATCCCAATTTCAGAGGTCAACCGCAGCAACAATATAGAATCAAGCAGCGTGAAACAAAGGCACAAGACACGGCAGTTCAGCAGCAAATGAAACCACCTTTTCAGCAGAATTTTGTTAGTCAAGAGTCTGAAGATGAGGGTGATAATGTTGGCGAGGAAAATCATTTCTTCACCCCTGATGATATGCCTACATATATCACGGAAGAAGATGAGTTGGTGAGTAATTCTGTCTTTCCCCAAGATGAGCATTATATTTTGTCAAGCGATACAATACTTGAAGAAGAATCTGAAGAATATCAAAGAGGGTACTTGAATGCATTATCAGCACAGCAAGGACAGCAAAGGCAATTGAGAGGCCGGACCATTCCTATAAATCCTGTGCAGAAAAGGAAAGACATTGCAGCAAAAAATGATTCAGTTTCTTCAAAAGGTAAAGACATAGTTGGTCCCTCTACAATTCCATCATCACCAGCAACTAAAGTGGACCAGCCATCAAATGCACCAAAGGATAAAGCTGAGAAGAGAGATAATCCCGCAAAGGAAGGTGAGAAGTTTCCAGTGTTCAGTTTGGAGAATGAAATTGCAAAGGTGAAGATATCTATTCCTTTAACGGAGGTCATGAAGAATGCCACTTACCGAGGCCAAATTTCCAAGTTGTTGAATTTTGATCCAATGCTAGACATGGTGAATGTACAAGATGATCAGTCAGAGTTAATCTTTGGGCCAACATTGAATGGTGAGTCTCCCGAGAGTGATATTCCTCCATTTTATATTAGTTTGCGATTGCATGAGTTTGTACTGCACAATGCTATGTTTGACTCGGGAACTTCACATAATTTGATGCCGAAAACATTCATGGAGAAGCTGGGGCTTGACATCACAAGGAAGTACCATGATTTGTATTCGTTTGATTCCAGCCGGGTAAGATGCATTGGTTTGATCAAAGACTTAGTGGTGAGTCTAGATCAAATTCCAGCGAAGAATGTTTTAATGGATGTGGTGGTGGCGGACATTCCTCCACGATTTGGCATGTTGTTGTCGAGGTCATGGGGAGCCAAACTCAAAGGTACAATTCAGCTTGATTTTTCCTATGCTTCAATTCCAGTTTTCGGTCATTGGGCACCCTCAAGTCTGCACACCATTGGGCAGACTTGAGGGTGCCCAATGGACCATCACCTATCTAGAGCAGCGGAACACACAGCTGGAGGAGGAGAAGGCACTTGATGAGATTTGGAGGATCCGTAGTGACCGAGTCCTAAACCGTAGGAGGCCCGGTGATCCATTGCCTGTTGACCGGGAGTCATTGCTCATTCAGGAGAATGCCCACTTGGAGAGGCTGTTGGCTAAGGCCAACCAAGAGAAAAGGCTGCTGAGGAATATGAAAAACCACTATTGGGCTAGGATGCACGTTTGTAAAGCAAAGATGAAAATGTTCCAAAGAAGGTTGACCGAGGCTCTTAAGAGGAAGAAGAAGACCAACCCCCTCCGCATCTTGGCCGAGGCTTCTCTCACTCATCATGACACCCACTAGCCTCTTCACAGCATCAAGCACAAAAAATTTTGGAAGTTTTGGCTCATTTTTGGCATTTTTGGGCAATTTACAGGTTTTGGCTTCTCAACGGGTCTCACCCCCGGTGAGACCCTTTATCATTGTAGCTCTGTTTTGCGAAAACTCAGCATTGTTGGATTTTTCATGCAAAGTTACACATGCCTATAGATTTATTTGAGTTTTCATGGAGTTTTGGGCCTCCAAAAGGTCAAAATACAGCCAATTTTTGACTTTCTGCCCCTTTTTTGAGCTGCAGAAGTAATCTTGGGAGAATTGACTTCTGACTAGGAAAATGACCTCCAAATCCAAAAATTCTAGTTTTTTTGGAAAGTAGACTCAGAGACCTTTCCAACGAGCTATCCTGCACCTCATTCTGACACTGGGAAGGCCTCCAAACAGAGCTCCAAAGTGCGCGACCCGTTGAGGATGATGTGCGCAACCCGTTGAGGAATTTGTGCCAAATTTGACCAGTTCAGCCCAAAATTTGCAGTTTAGCTCCAGTTTGACTTGCTGAGGTCGATGGTGGTCCTCTTGAATGTACTTGTGGCACTTTTTGGGTACTTTTACTCTTCTAGAAGTTTCTCTCATGTAAAAGGGTAAAATTGACTGTATGAACTGGTTTCCAAGTTTATAGAGGCAAGTTGTTTTGACTGCCTATTTTGTAGTGCTTAGTTTAGAAGTTGTTCAAACAGCTCCTAGGATAGTGAGCTCGACCCATGGAGGCAGGAAAAGAGGTTAGATCATCTATATTATGTACTTTCATGCTCATTTTCATGGTTGGACTCTTGAGGGAGAAGCTATCATTGTATATTTTCACTTGTATCTCTGCAATTTTTGGCTAAGGAAGACCAGGGTTTTGCGGTCATCTTTGGGATTCTTGTGGACTCATTGTGTTGATGGTGTGTCTCTTCATGTTATTGTAAGATTTTTTATGTGATTCATTTCCTTTCTATACTGCTGCATATTAAACAAATGAAGTGATAAAGTTAGAATTCATGCTTGCCATGCTATGCTTTCAAATTTCTTTAATTTCTATGTTTTCTACTGTCTAAAGAGAATTCAAATCCATTGTTTGCTCTCTTAAGCCTTCTTATCTCTCTTCCTGATCATCCAATTCAGCTAAAGACATCTACACAAGCTCTTACCTTGCCCCAAAGAGCCCCTTGCAGAAACTGTGTCAAATCCTCGCACCCTAAATTGCAGCTCCTCAATTTTCCACCAAAAACCCCAAAAACCCCCAAATCAACCTTTTAATCAGTTTACTAGCCTAATATCAGTGTTACCTTTGATTGGTCATCTCATCTCATTGAAGATTTGCCGAGATTGACCGGAGAGAGCCTTCTCCTGCCTCGTAGGGCTAGCTACGAGGCTGAATGGTTTGATGTAGCTTTGAAATTTGCCTTCTCAGCCTGAGGTGAAATTTCAAGTGCTATCATTCTCGGCCCTGAGCTGCTGAATGATCTCCTTTGCCTCTTGGCTAGGAGAACTGACCTCAAGATCAATCACGGGATCCTCATGAACCATGGGCTCTTTGCCCCTCTGCAATACCTGTGCTGGCGAAGAAAGCGAGGCCCCTTCCACTTGCTGTGGAGATAACACTCGCTGCTCTGAAGATGAAGGCGAGACCCCTTCCACCTGCTGTGGAGATAGTACTCGCCTAGCTGCTGCAAATAAGGCCCTTGGGCCTTTCTGATAGGTGACCATAGGAGTGGAGCTGACACCTGGAAGAAATAGCCGTACGTAAGAGCCCATGGTTCATGAGGATCCGATGATTGATCTTGAGGTCAGTTCTCCTAGCCAAGAGGCAAAGGAGATCATTCAGCAGCTCAGGGCCGAGAATGATAGCACTTGAATGTACTGCAGACTTTGACATGTGTGCCCCGGATTCAAAATGGTGTTGCGGATGCATTGGCTAAGCGGCAAGTAATCTGAAAATACCCATGAATTCCAGCAATAAGTTCGAGATATATGTGAAGCATCGTCCTACAGTTCCAAATAACCAAAGGTGTTGGCAAGTGTTCCAAGATGACGAAGAAATCAAAGATTTTCTGCAAGTTAAGGGTAAGTTCGAAGACATCTCAATAGATACGGAAGCTGAAGGAGTGAATCAGATGGATGTATTGCAGCTCAAAGATAATCACATTCCAAAAGGATTGATTCCTTTAGAGGAATTGTTTGATCAGGATGATGTGGCCCGCAAGCCAACTTTGAGGCCAACGGACAAGGGAGTTGAAGATGTGAACCTTGGGACAGCTGTGAATCCAAAGATGGTGAAGCTTTCAAAAGCATTGTCGCCTAAGGTAAAGCAAGAGTATATCAGGTTATTGTCTCTGTATTCTAATGTTTTTGCATGGGATTATTCAGATTTGAAAACTTATGACACAAGCATTATTCAGCATACCATTCCTATAAAGCCAAATCAAAAGCCTTTCCGGCAAAAGTTGAGAAGAATTAATCCTAAATTGCTGCCATTGATTGAGATAGAAGTCAACAGGTTGTATAAATCTGGAATCATAGTGCCAATCCGGTTTTCCGATTGGATCTCAAACTTGGTGCCCGTGAGGAAGAAAACCGGTGAGATTCGCTTGTGTATAGACTTTAGAAATCTGAACAAAGTGTCATTAAAGGACAATTATCCGCTGCCCAAGATGGATCACATATTGCAGCAGGTTGTGGGAGCATCTAGGATGTCATTGCTTGATGGTTACTCCGGATATAATCAGATTTTGGTGCACGAAGATGACCGTGACAAGACAGCATTTACCACTCCATGGGGTACATTTCATTATGCCAAGATGCCGTTTGGTTTGAAAAACGCGGGGGCTACATTTCAACGGGCAATGGACATGGCCTTTGCAAACGAGAAGGATGTCTTTTTAGTGTTTTATCTTGATGATTTGACCGTATTTTCCAAATCAGATGAAGAGCATCTGTTTCATTTGACTAAGGTGTTTGAAAAGTGCAGAAAATATGGCATCTCATTGAATCCGAAGAAGAGTCTTTTTGCTATGAGTGAAGGCAAGCTCCTGGGCCATATCATTTCTAAAGATGGCATTCGTATAGACCCTGCACGAGTAAAAGCAATTCAGCAAGTGGAGCAGCCCCGTAGCAAAAAAGAAATTCAGTCCTTCAATGGTAAATTGAATTTTCTGCGTCGTTTCATTCCCAATCTTGCTGAACATCTTAGAGAGATAACAAATATGCTGAAGAAGGACAGCGAGCTCAAATGGACCGAAGGGGCGGTGAAATCGTTTAATTTGATAAAGGTAATCTTATCTTCAGCTCCAACATTGATTAGCCCGGATTATACACAGGATTTTATTTTGTTTTCATTTGCCTCTGAGCATACATTGGCAGCTGTGTTGATGCAAAAGAGAGATGGAGTTGAGAGGCCCATAGCCTTTTTCAGCCGTATCATAAGAGATGGAGCGTTGAATTATAATATCATTGAGAAACAAGCTTTGGCCCTGATTAAAGCATTGAAAGATTTCCGAGTTTACATATTGAATTCTCATGTTTTAGCATACGTTCCTAATGCAGCTGTGAAGGATGTTCTAGTGCAAACGGAACCGGAAGGAAGATTTGATAATGCAAAATTTGGCAGCCTTAAGCTTCAATGTTCTAGCTTTGTTTCTAGGCATGCCAGGAGGTGCAGATAAGTTTTGAAGCACATAAACTATATCAGCATACCAAGGAGAAGACACAAAGATATCGGACACCTGTAGAACTGAATTCTCTTCGTCTTCATCCGACAAGGCAGCAATCAAATTTATATCAAGGACATGAAGGTTTGCTTCAACCATCAACTTAGCTAGACCTTGACCTTTAATCAACTTCGTAGGCTTAATTTCAACATCATATTCTAAAAGTGCAGCAATCCACTTACCCCTTCTTCCTTCCGGTTCCGTTTGCACTAGAACATCCTTCACAGCTGCATTAGGAACATATGCTTTATTGGAAGGATCCCGGTGGCATCTTGCTGAACTGTTTGGTTGAACAGGAAGCTAAAACAACAGTAAATGATTTCCATAAGGGTGACTGTGGGGGTCACTTATTTTGGAAGACCACGGCTAATAAGATCTTGAGAGCGGGTTTCTATTGGCCTTCTTTATTTTCTGATGTATATAAAGCGGTAAAGAGTTGTCATGAATGTCAAATTTTTCAAGGAAAACAGAAATTACAGCCATTGCCTCTCAAGCCGGTGGAAATCAGTGCACCATTCCAGCAGTGGGGCTTGGATTTTATTGGTGAAATCCAACCTGCATCTTCCGGGCAGCATCGATGGATCTTGACAGCTACAGATTACTTCACAAAATGGATTGAAGCCATTCCCACCCGACAGGCCACAGATTTGGTAATTATTTCCTTTCTTGAGAATAATATTTTGTCACGTTTCGGCTGTCCACAAAAGTTGATTACTGACAATGCAGCTGCATTCAAATCAAAGAAGTTGGTTGATTTTTGTTTTAAATATAACATCAGTCTGGGGCATTCAATCGCTTATCATCCGCAAGGTAATGGGCTGGCCGAATCTTCAAACAAATCCCTTGTGAATATTATAAAGAAATTGCTGGAAATAAACAAGAAAAGCTGGCATAAGAAGTTAATAAATGCACTATGGGCTGATCGGGTAAGTCAAAAGAAGTCAATTGGTATGTCACCTTTTGAAATTGTTTACGGAGTAGATGCAGTGTTTCCTACTTCACTTAGTGTCCCGGTAGCCAAGTTGTTTCAAGAAGCTAGTGGTGAAGAGGATCCTATGCAACGACGGATCAGTCAAATGATTCATTTGCAGCAGACACGAGAAGAAGTTCACCAGAATTCCCTTAAGTTGCAGGAGCGCATAAAGAGAATCTATGACAAAAAGGCCAAAGCAGATGAGTTTCAGATTGATGATGTTGTGTTACGGTGGGATGCCCGAAATGAGGATAAAGGGAAGCATGGAAAATTCGACAACTTATGGAAGGGTCCTTACAAAATTGCAGCATACCGTGGTCCAAATGCTTTCCTTCTCAAAGAAATGAACGGAGATGAATGTCTTGGAGGGTCGGTGAATGGCCGGCTGCTAAAAAGGTATCATGCTTGAGCATTTTCTGCTCTAATCACTGTCATTGTAAATACCATGTCATTTTCTTTTTGCAGCAAGTGTGAAGCTGATTTCCATCTTCAGTTTGGGGCCCGCGGTGAAGGCTATAATTCTGAAAATGGTGATTAGTTGGTGTGAGTTTTACAAGTTGTTTCATGTCAGTTCATTTTCTGTATAGAGTTAGTGAGTTAGTGTCCAAGATAGTCTTGAGTTTCAGTCAATTGTCCAACTCAAATAAAGTTGTTTTCAAATTGGTCACATGTGAATAAGTTGACTCCATTCCCAATGATAAAAGCACTGGTCTGCTCTCCCAGAGGTCTGAGGTTCTTGGTACCTCCAAGGAGCTACCATCCCCATTGGAGCCAATGTTAGTGTCGGTCTTGAAAGCCCTCCATCAGTGATCCAAGCTCTTTGCATTTGCATTAGTAGGTGTCTCATCAGTGTCAAAATTTGCATTCCGTTAGGCATGCCATAACCCTGATGGAGGAGCTGGTCTATTTATATCCCTCTTGGCTTTGCTGGATCAGGTCATATCAGTCATTGAGTTTGTCAAGCTGCTCTTGTTTGGTCTTAATGTCAAAATTCTAGGTCTAGGGTTTTGGTTAGTTGTCTTAGCAAGGTCATGTCTCTGAAAGTCCTTGAGTGACCAGCAAGCCAGAGGGAGGATGGTAAACATGTTCCTTTGAAATTTTCATCATGTACAGTTCATTTTTAACCTTGGATTTAAAAACCCTGTTTTTAAAGCCAAGGTCATGATAATTTTTGTAAAAAGAATAAATTTCCAAAATGTCTTCAAAAAGGCAGCAACAACCCTGGTCCCCTTTCCACAGTCCTTCAGACGATCTAACTGCAAAAAGAATCAGGTCAAAGCACTCAAAAATTCAACTTCAGGATAAAGGAAACCAAGAAAATCAGTGTTTTAAAAAAGTGTCAAAATAGACTTTATAAAGTGGGTTTATGGATGAAATTTTTTTCAAATGAGATTATAAAAGGTAATATTCCCTCCTTTTCACTCTCATTGTGCATTTCAAGCTTGCAAGAGAGATTGTGAGAGAGTGATAGGCGAAGGAGGCGAAATTGCAACGGTTTCGGGTAGTTTACAGGTGCGCGACCCGTCCAAGCTTGTGCGCGACCTGTTGGGCGGTGCGCGACCCGTCCAACGCACTCCAGCAGTGTAAAATCATAACGGGCGTGACCCGTTGGGCTCTGCGCGACCCATCCAGGCTTGTGCGCGACCCGTTCAATTGTCTGCCCTCAAACTTCAATCAAATTCCTTCATTCCACTTCAAATTTGCTCAATCGGTCGAGGTAGGCTCTTAATGCATGGTTGTTGATATTGGTGGTGAAAATAAGGATGTGTGCCATGATTTCATCTTCCAAATTTGCAAATGAATGGATTAATGTGGTTGCTTGCTAATGTTTGTAAAATGCTAGGGTTTTGTGACTGTTTCAAGTGTTTTTTGTCCCATTTGGTCCCTTCCCTCTTTTCCTTTTTCATTCATAGTCATGCTTTCATCTCTGTCCCATATTATTTGTACATAAAATGTTGACTTTTTCCCCATCCCTAAGCTATAAACCCTACCCCTCTCCCAAGCACACAAAACCCTAATTCCCTCTACCATACACATACAAAAATAGAGCAAAAAGAAAAGATACATTTGAAAATAAAGAAAAGAGTCATGTGAAAATAAATGTTGCTGTATATCTAAAGGCATGTACATAACCCCTATATACCCTTGACATCCCCTTGTACATGAAAACCTTCCCTCTATGTTAAATAATGTGCATGTACTCAACAAAAAGAACAAAAATCTGCCTTGTGACACACATGAATTCCTATAAGTAAATTTGGTGTATGGTGTCCCTATGTCCCTCTTGATACATGTATGCCCCTTCCATGTTCATTATCATACATGTTTTTGTCCCATATGAGATGTTCTTTGCAAATGATTTCCCAGTGTTAAAATGTGTTCTTATATGCATGACAATTTGTAAAGTTTCCCTTGAAAATTCCTTGTTATTATCATATATTCCCATTCCTCGTTAAGAAGTTCCCTCCCCTAACATTCCCCTCATGTTTTCTCCCCTTGAAACAGCATAGAGTTCAGTACTTTTGCAGGCAGAGGCAGCAGTTCAATTTGTCCTTCAGTTTGTCCACCTTGCTCCGAAACCATGTCAGATACCGAGACTTATGAGCAAGGTGATGACCATTCATCATCTACAGAGATTGAGGAACAGAGGAGGCCTCGTAGAGGGGGTAAGGGAGGTCATCATAAGAGGGAGGAGCCTACTTCTTTGGCAGAGTTACAGGCTTGTCCTTTGGCACTGAATTGTTTCCAGTACATGTCATGCTATCAGTTTTGTGAGAGGCTCTCTCAGATTCAGCATCATAGAGAGTTGGCCCCCTTGTTTGTCTTACACCTCCATGATGGACTTGTCACTCTTGCAGGGGTGAATTTCATATTGACACCCGAGATGATCTCAAAGGCTACAGGGATACCAAATGTGGGTGAGGTGTGGCCTAAGCGCAGACTACTTGATTTTGTTCACTTTGAGCCCTATGTCCGGCCATCATTTGTGAGACTGTTGACGGGTGTTTTCCCATTCAGATTTCTTCGGAGTGAGTATGCTCCCCTCATGAGACTTATCATGCATTATTTTACATGTGAGGGCAGATTTTCACAGGTGTATTCATATCACATTCGCTTGTTGAAGCATTTCACCCGGGTGAGGATGATGAACCTCCCGGTCTTCTTGTTTCAGAACATTCAGAGGATGGTGCCCATGTTGCAGAGGAAGACCCCGTCCCAGCAGTACAGGAGCCTTTGTCACTATGGTTTGATTCAGCTTATAGTCTCTCATCAGTTGACTCAACAGGGCATCTCATGGGAGGAGTTCATCTCCAGTGAGTTTTTCACAGTGCCACCTCAGCCACATCAGGAGGCCATTCATGAGGAGGGAGGACCATCTCAGCAGCCTGATGCTCCCATCACTCGACATGTCAGCTCCACTCCTATGGTCACCTATCAGAAAGGCCCAAGGGCCTTATTTGCAGCATCTAGGCGAGTACTATCTCCACAGCAGGTGGAAGGGGTCTTGCCTTCATCTTCAGAGCAGCGAGTGTTATCTCCACAGCAGGTGGAAGGGACCTCGCTTTCTTCGCCAGCACATGTATCGTAGAGGGGCAAAGAGCCCATGGTTCATGAGGATCCGGTGATTGATCTTGAGGTCAGTTCTCCTAGCCAAGAGGCAAAGGAGATCATTCAGCAGCTCAGGGCCGAGAATGATGTTTTGCAGCGGAGACTTGAGGGTGCCCAATGGACCATCACCTATCTAGAGCAGCGGAACACACAGCTGGAGGAGGAGAAGGCACTTGATGAGATTTGGAGGATTCGTAGTGACCGAGTCCTAAATCGTAGGAGGCCCGGTGATCCATTGCCTGTTGACCGGGAGTCATTGCTCATTCAGGAGAATGCCCACTTGGAGAGGCTGTTGGCTAAGGCCAACCAAGAGAAAAGGCTGCTGAGGAATATGAAAAACCACTATTGGGCTAGGATGCACGTTTGTAAAGCAAAGATGAAAATGTTCCAAAGAAGGTTGACCGAGGCTCTTAAGAGGAAGAAGAAGACCAACCCCCTCCGAATCTTGGCCGAGGCTTCTCTCACTCATCATGACACCCACTAGCCTCTTCACAGCATCAAGCACAATTTTTTTTTGAAGTTTTGGCTCATTTTTGGCATTTTTGGGCAATTTACAGGTTTTGGCTTCTCAACGGGTCTCACCCCTGGTGAGACCCTTTGTCATCGTAGCTCCGTTTTGCGAAAACTCACCATTGTTGGATTTTTCATGCAAATTTACACATGCCTATAGATGGATTTGAGTTTTCATGGAGTTTTGGGCCTCCAAAAGGTCAAAATACAGCCAAATTTTGACTTTCTGCCCCTTTTTTGAGCTGCAGAAGTAGTCTTGGGATAATTGACTTCTGACTGGGAAAATGACCTCCAAATCCAAAAATTCTAGTTGGGTTGGAAATTAGACTCAGATACCTTTCCAACGAGCTATCATGCACCTCATTCTGACACCGGGAAGGCCTCCAAATAGAGCTCCAAAGTGCGCGACCCGTTGAGGATGATGTGCTCGACCCATTGAGGAATTTGTGCCAGATTTGACCAGTTCAGCCCAAAATTTGCAGTTTAGCTCCAGTTTGACTTGCTGAGGTTGATGGTGGTCCTCTTGACTGTACTTGTGGCACTTTTTGGGTACTTTTACTCTTGTTTTACTCTTCTAGAAGTTTCTCTCATGTAAAAGGGTAAAATTGACTGTATGAACTGGTTTCCAAGTTTATAGAGGCAAGTTGTTTTGACTGCCTATTTTGTAGTGCTTAGTTTAGAAGTTGTTCAAACAGCTCCTAGGATAGTGAGCTCGACCCATGGAGGCAGGGAAAGAGGTTAGATCATCTATATTATGTACTTTCATGCTCATTTTCATGGTTGGACTCTTGAGGGAGAAGCTATCATTGTATATTTTCACTTGTATCTCTGCAATTTTTGGCTAAGGAAGACCAGGGTTTTGCAGTCATCTTTGGGATTCTTGTGGACTCATTGTGTTGATGGTGTGTCTCTTCATGTTATTGTAAGCTTTGTTATGTGATTCATTTCCTTTCTATACTGCTGCATATTAAACAAATGAAGTGATAAAGTTAGAATTCATGCTTGCCATGCTCTGCTTTCAAATTTGTTTAATTTATATGTTTTCTACTGTCTAAAGAGAATTCAAATCCATTGTTTGCTCTCTTTAGCCTTCTTATCTCTCTTCCTGATCATCCAATTCAGCTAAAGACATCTACACAAGCTCTTACCTTGCCCCAAAGACCCCCCTGCAGAAACTGTGTCAAATCCCCGCACCCTAAATTGCAGCTCCTCAATTTGCCACCAAAAACCCCCAAATCAACCTTTTAATCAGTTTACTAGCCTAATATCAGTGTTACCTTTGATTGGTCATCTCATCTCATTGAAGATTTGCCGAGATTGATCGGAGAGAGCCTTCTCCTGCCCCGTAGGGCTAGCTACGAGGCTGAATGGTTTGATGTAGCTTTGAAATTTGCCTTCTCAGCCTGAGGTGAAATTTCAAGTGCTATCATTCTCGGCCCTGAGCTGCTGAATGATCTCCTTTGCCTCTTGGCTAGGAGAACTGACCTCAATATCAATCACCGGATCCTCATGAACCATGGGCTCTTTGCCCCTCTGCAATACCTGTGCTGGCGAAGAAAGCGAGGCCCCTTCCACCTGCTGTGGAGATAACACTCGCTGCTCTGAAGATGAAGGCGAGACCCCTTCCACCTGCTGTGGAGATAGTACTCGCCTAGCTGCTGCAAATAAGGCCCTTGGGCTTTTCTGATAGGTGACCATAGGAGTGGAGTTGACACCTGGAAGAAATAGCCGTACGTAAGCCACCAATAAACCATTCCTTGTGCTACACCTACTGGATGGTGTAACTGAAGTGGCTCATTAGATTCCAAAACCACTGATCATACTCCCAGATATTTTCTATCACATTACTACTTATGTTATGAGAACATTAGCTAATGCTGGATCATCACTTCTTGGAACAAAAGGCGATGTTGCAGGATCTCCAACTGGTGGATCAAGAGGATAATAAAGTTTATCAACTAGTATCATTGTATAAAGGTGCGAAGCCGCTTGTCCCTCCGGGGGCAAGGATTTCAAATTATTTGCCAAGTAGAAAGGAGACAGAGGTATAGGCACCAAAGGCAGTTGATCACCCAGCATCAGAGCTAGTTTCAGATCCTCTTGCATATCCAATTGATCGAGTTGATCAAGTTGCAAAGGCATGGGCAAAGCCATTTCCATATCCAGATTTAGACCCTGCAGCAAAGGTCGCAGGAGAGAACATTTGAGCAAGTTACACTACCATCGGCAGAGGTGGATCCATACATAAGGGTACGTGGCGGCTAAGAAAGATCCAATCCCTTCATTGTGAATTGGAGTAGCGTCTTTCCCTCGTCTTTCCTCCTTTCGTGGGGGACAAATAATTGACATTATCAATTTTGTGGAACAAGTGATGGAGCAAATTGTGGTAGAGTAAAGGATATTAGCAGCATTGGATCTCACTTTGGTAGAGACCCCTGTGAGAGGGTGGGGGAAACACATAAGAGCACATTGCATTCTTGGGAGGACACAACAGAGCTTATACATACCCCCTTTCTACCATATATTGGAGTTATAAAAAGAAATGCCAATTCCAACCTTGCTAACCTGTATTTGTGGTTCTGCAGTACTTCTGACCTACTCAGACATGTGGACCATTGTGAGGTGCATTGGATGGCTCAGGGTGTTCCAATCCAATAATGGGTGCATACATTGACACACACCTTAGATTTGTTGTCGAAGAGTTAGTATCTACAAGTAGAACTGTAGTGGCATATGAGCAACTGGTTGGAACTACGGGAAAGGTTATATTAAATTTTCTTACTCCGTGGGATCAACTTAAACGGGTTTGACAAGATCAATCGCTTCTGCTGCTGGTGAATCTACTTCTGGCTCTGATCCGTATCTGTACGAGGCGCTGGTAGAACTACTCGATATCGATCAGAATCTCCAACTAGCTATAGCAATGGTTCTGCATCTCGATCCGGATCTTGCTTTCTAACAGCTCATGGTGGGTACTATAATGTTATATAATGAGTACTAGTAGCCCTGTGCGAGTTTTATGCCTCTGTGCGTGGAACCAGGTAAACTAAATCCCGAACTTAAAAAGACATGAAGACCACAAGTTTCAGAGGTGGGTCATTACATACATGAAAGGTTTATGAATCCGAGCGTATTTCTCTTTATGCGGGTTGGTTTATTCCTTCGTTGTTAGGTCCCTCAACATGCATGAATGAGAGTGGGCTTGTCTCTCTCAAAGAAGAAGTGTGCCCCGACCTTGCCCACCCTTTAAAGGAGTGGAGCCCAACAAGAAATAGTTTGGTAGTTGTTTGTATCCCCTGATGCTCTCTCCCATTAGCCCGAAAAAGCAAAACGAAAGGTGCGAAGCCGCTTGTCCCTCCGGGGGGCAAGGGCGTGCGTTTTCTTATTATTTGCTTCCGTAGTACATGCATAAATACATAGATGAAAGTAGCTGTCTGTACTAAATCAAGTGAGTTGGGCAATCATCCGGGGTTGTGGCATTTGTTTGTGAAACCGGGTTTTATTCAAAGTGGGCCCTTTATTCACCCTCGGTTATGGGATTGGGAAGTGAGCATGCTTTCATGGAGGAAGTCAACGAAAACAATTAGGCCAGCCAAGAGCCCGGTTAAGTTGAGGAAGTTAGGATGGCCAGCAGGGAGGAAGGCAACAACAAACAATCAAGTTATCGATGGGAGGGAGGGAAGGTAGCTCGAGTAACTAATCCATGCCTTCAGGGCTCCTACTCCTCATCAATCCAATCAATCAATAAATCTTTCAATCTCAAAATCAATCGGTGCTGCTCTTTGATAAGTTAAGGACCCTATCGAGACACCTTACCCGAGAGAGTAAGTTCCCCCATACCCCTAACTGACCGCTACGGAACACAGGGACGGAGTCACTCACTATTCATATGGTGAGGGTTCCTACCTCGAATGGATGGAATAAATGAATTACAAAGCTTACATACGTTCGCCGTTTGAGCATCATAGCAGACATACTCATAGAGCACCTCAAGGCATATTCCCATACATAGCCAGTCATAGACAGAAGGGCATTGCCCATAGCTGATCATTTACAGAAGGTAGGTCATTGTCGATAGCCTATCACATTGCCAGAAGGTGGTCATAGCAGCCGAGCATAGCCAGATATCAGACCAGTCACAGCCCTTTGATGCTCCTATATCTACTGCTGCTCCTGCCTCTATAGTCTTTGCTCTAGGTACTGCTCTAGGTGCTGCTTCAATGGCATAATCGACAGGTGCTGGTCTTGCTACTTCTCCTGCTGTTAGATCTACTTCTGCTGAGTCAACAACTGAATCCACCACTGCTCAATCAACTGCTCCATCAACAGCATAACCAACTGATCGGAAGAAGGATTGGAAGAAAGATTGTTCGGATCTAAAGACGGAAGGTGCCACGGCCTATATAGTCCGCCCATAATCACCCATATAAACTTTTGCTCCATCAACAGCTTAAGCAACTGCTCCTGCTGCTTGAACAGAATAAACATAATCGATGGATGCATGTAGATATGCTCCTCTATCTCGATCACGAAAAGCAGAAACTGGGTCACGCTTACGGTCATAAGGAACTGAATCACTCGAAGCCACTGCTGCTGGATCCACATCTGGGTCAGAAACAACAGAAAGAGCTGGATCTCGATCTGGAAGGAATGTCGCTACCTTTACCCATGCCTTTGCCTCTGCGGGCGGGTGAAACCACTGCTTCTTACTCTGCACCTATATACCTATGCATCCACATGCCCAGTGGACGATAGGTATGACAGTTGACAATAATAGGCTTCCTGTTGCACGTGCTCCTTACGATCCTTGACCGGGGTTACACTACTATATAGTCCCTGGGCCTTGGTGATGAAAGGGTAATTGCCTATTCTCCTACGCCTATAAGTGGTGAGAGTGAGCTTGCTTCTCCGGCGCCTGGCTATTGCCCTTCCAGTCTTCCTAGTTGGGCTGAGCTAATGATATCCGGGTCCAGCCCAGTAGTAGCAGCTTAACCACCATTAGATTAAGCTGTTGATTCTGTCGACCAATAAGTAGGACCAGTAGCCCTTAGAAGGCAGCAGGAGCTGGAATGAAAGCACCATCGGCTTGAGTAGGGAAAGATGTTCAAACCTCCGCCATTGAAGTGCCGCCATACCCTGAACCTGATCCCCGCCCTCCCTATCTATTCATGCATCTGGAAAACTACCGCAACATATAAAACCTCCGCCAAGGTGATAAGCCAAAAGAAGAGGGAAACCTTGCCCGGTGCGGACAAGCGACTACGTTCCTTGAAAAACCTCCGCCAAGGTGAAAATGACAAACTATAACGTAGTCGAAAGAATGAATGCATAATGACATATATAATATATGCTTTTCATCTCCCTCATTCATCAGAGTGGGATGGACAAGATCTCTTCGATATTCGCTATTGATGGATTCCCCCCAAGCCTGACCCACCTCCGGACTATTTGTGGGGTTTAAGAAATGCTCAAAGTCAAGGTCATAGAGCCAAGCCAGTCTAAAGGATTAGTATGGAAAGAAATCAAGACGGATATCGAGAACGAAGATCTCGGGTCTCCATGCGCGTTTGGCTTTCGAGGATGCGTAAGCAGGCTCGACTGATAAGGAGAGGATGCCCCCGGCAGGGCTCTCAATATAAGGAGAGGACATATTATGCGTTCTTATAAGTAAGGCGGGCTGGTTCCACTTCTGATGAGGTTGGCCGGAAGGTGCGGCCAAAGGGGGGAAACTCATTATTCTTACGAGAGGGGCGCGCAAAAGGAAGGACTATATTACGGGTGGGTGCGTGGAGAGGAGAGGTCCAGATTGCCATTGATTGATTGGACTTGGTTCAATTGATCGCAGCTTACAAAAGAGGCGTTCCGGCAGACAGACAATTCACAGCCCACCGCCACCTGCCTGCCCTGGCCACGGCACCAAAGGCCCAGGATGTATTCAGTTCGCATTCCCCAGTACGCATCCCACATTACCACATCCACGCATCCACGCTTTCCGTTCAATACGCATTACCCCCGGTCCGCATCAGTCCGCTTTCAATACGAGTCCGCATTACCGGTCAATACGCACCAGCCATATTCGGGGGGGCACTACTAGGGACACGACAGACAACGCGTACTATAGGTGGGCCGCTTCGCAAGTCACTGATGAGATTGATTCAATATTCACGCATTCAGTCAGCCCGCACCAAACAACTCACAAGGGCCCCCTATCCTGGACAAAGACCAGGACAACAAACCGATAGAGACCAGACGCACCTGCCAACTCCGGGAAACTCAAGCGGGTGACAACAGACATGTTGACGGCAGAGGAAGCATTGATTCGATTTTTGATTCTATCCACTGATTAGTATTCTGCGGAGGCAAGTTGATTGGTTCAATTGGATTCTCAAAATTGATGAGTATTCTGGAGAGGCAAGTTGATTGATTTGATTTCCAAAGCTGATGCTGGGGAGGCAAGTTCCAACTGATACATCTTACGAGAGAGGCGTCCCCAATGATCACAGCCATCTTACGAGAGAGGTGACCCCAGAAGTCAATGCCGCTTGTCAATGCACTCATTTCAGGTATCGATGTCTTGGAACCGATGGAGCATTTCTTATGACGATGCTTACTTACGACGCACCTGTTTTGAGAAGTTGATGAACTTATTGTTGTATAATT